>JALIGW010000019.1:14152500-15352500 GCA_023053685.1 Diadophis punctatus similis | reverse complement strand
CAGAGTTCCTGGTGTATGCTGAAATCTGCCTTGCAATTTCTCTCTAGCTGACTTTTCCAGATGTGCAGAAGCAGAGTTCAAAGATTATGCTGAAATCTAACACATCAATTTCTCTCTTGCTGACATTTTCCAGATGTGCAGAAGCAGAGTTCCAGGATTATGCTGAAATCTGCCTCTGCATTTTCCCTCTAGCTTACATTTTCCAGATGTGCAGAAGCTGAGTTCAAAGTTTATGGTGAAATCTACACATCAATTTCTCTGTAGCTGACATTTGCCAGATGTGCAGAAGCAGAGTTCCAGGATTATGCTGAAATCAGCCTCTGCATTTTCTCTCTAGCTGACATTTTCCAGATGTGCAGAAGCAGAGTTCCAGTATTATGCTGAAATATACAACTTCAATTTCTCTCTAGCTGACATTTTCCAGATGTGCAGAAGCAGAGTTCCAGGATTATGCTGAAATCTGCCTCTGCATTTTCCCTCTAGCTGACATTTTCCAGATGTGCAGAAGCTGAGTTCAAATATTATGGTGAAATCTACCACATCAATTTCTCTCTAGCTGACATTTTCCAGATGTGCAGAAGCTGAGTTCAAAGATTATGGTGAAATCTACCACATCAATTTCTCTCTAGCTGACATTTTCCAGATGTGCAGAAGCTGAGTTCAAAGATTATGCTGAAATCTACCACATCAATTTCCCTCTAGCTGACATTTTCCAGATGTGCAGAAGCAGAGTTCTAAGATTATGCTGAAATCTACAACATCAATTTCTCTCTAGCTGACATTTTCCAGATGTGAGGAAGCAGAGTTCCAGGATTATGCTGAAATCAGCCTCTGCATTTTCTCTCTAGCTGACATTTTCCAGATGTGCAGAAGCAGAGTTCTAAGATTATGCTGAAATCTACAACGTCAATTTCTCTCTAGCTGCCATTTTCCAGATGTGCAGAAGCAGAGTTCAAACATTATGCTGAAATCTACCACTTCAATTTCTCTCTAGCTCACATTTGCCAGATGTGCAGAAGCAGAGTTCTAGGATTATTCTGAAATCTGCCTTGCAATTTTTCTCCAGGTGACATTTTCCAGATATGCAGAAGCAGAGTTCAAACATTATGCTGAAATCTAACACGTCAATTTCTCTCTTGCTGACATTTTCCAGAGTTGCAGAAGAAGAGTTCCAGGGTTATGCTGAAATCTGCCTCTGCGTTTTTCCTCTAGCTGACATTTTCCAGATGTGAAAAAGCAGAGTTCAAAGATTATGCTGAAATCTACAACTTCAATTTCTCTCTAGCTTACATTTTCCAGATGTGCAGAAGCAGAGTTCCAGGATTATGCTGAAATCTGCCTCTGCATTTTCTCTCTAGCTGACATTTTCCACATGTGCAGAAGCAGAGTTCAAAGATTATGCTGAAATCTACCACATCAATTTCTCTCTATCTGACATTTTCCAGATGTGCAGAAGCAGAGTTCCAGGATTGTGCTGAAAACCACAACATCAATTTCTCTCTAGCTGACTTTCCCAGATGTGCAGAAGCAGAGGTCCAATATTATGCTGAAATCTGCCTTGCAATTTCTCTCTAGCTGACTTTTCCAGATGTGCAGGAGTGTTCCAGGATTATGCTGAAATCTACATCAATTTCTCTCTAGCTGACATTTTCCAGATGTGCAGATGCAGATTTCCAGGTGTATGCTGAAACCTGCCTTACAATTTCTCTCTAGCTGACATTTTCCAGATGTGTAGAAGCAGAGTTCCAGCTGTGTGCTGAAACCTGCCTTACAATTTCTCTCTAGCTGACATTTTCCAGATGTGTAGAAGCAGAGTTCCAGCTGTGTGCTGAAACCTGCCTTACAATTTCTCTCTAGCTGACTTTTCCAGATGTGCAGAAGATGAGTTCAAAGATTATGGTGAAATCTGCCACATCAATTTCTGTCTAGCTGACATTTGCCAGATGTGCAGAAGTAGAGTTCAAGGATTATGCTGAAATGTACAACATCAATTTTTCTCTAGCTGACATTTTCCATATGTACAGAATCAGAGTCCTGGTGTATGCTGAAATCTGCCTTGCAATTTCTCTCTAGCTGACTTTTCCAGATGTGCAGAAGCAGAGTTCAAAGATTATGCTGAAATCTAACACATCAATTTCTCTCTTGCTGACATTTTCCAGATGTGCAGAAGCAGAGTTCTAAGATTATGCTGAAATCAGCCTCTGCATTTTCTCTCTAGCTGACATTTTCCAGATGTGCAGAAGCAGAGTTCTAAGATTATGCTGAAATCTGCCTCTGCAGTTTCCCTCTAGCTGCCATTTTCCAGATGTGCAGAAGCAGAGTTCAAACATTATGCTGAAATCTACCACTTCGATTTCTCTCTAGCTCACATTTTCCAGATGTGCAGAAGCTGAGTTCAAAGATTATGCTGAAATCTACCACATCAATTTCCCTCTAGCTGACATTTTCCAGATGTGCAGAAGCAGAGTTCTAAGATTATGCTGAAATCTACAACATCAATTTCTCTCTAGCTGACATTTTCCAGATGTGAGGAAGCAGAGTTCCAGGATTATGCTGAAATCAGCCTCTGCATTTTCTCTCTAGCTGACATTTTCCAGATGTGCAGAAGCAGAGTTCTAAGATTATGCTGAAATCTACAACATCAATTTCTCTCTAGCTGCCATTTTCCAGATGTGCAGAAGCAGAGTTCAAACATTATGCTGAAATCTACCACTTCAATTTCTCTCTAGCTCACATTTGCCAGATGTGCAGAAGCAGAGTTCTAGGATTATTCTGAAATCTGCCTTGCAATTTTTCTCCAGGTGACATTTTCCAGATATGCAGAAGCAGAGTTCAAACATTATGCTGAAATCTAACACGTCAATTTCTCTCTTGCTGACATTTTCCAGAGTTGCAGAAGAAGAGTTCCAGGGTTATGCTGAAATCTGCCTCTGCGTTTTTCCTCTAGCTGACATTTTCCACATGTGCAGAAGCAGAGTTCAAAGATTATGCTGAAATCTACCACATCAATTTCTCTCTATCTGACATTTTCCAGATGTGCAGAAGCAGAGTTCCAGGATTGTGCTGAAAACCACAACATCAATTTCTCTCTAGCTGACTTTCCCAGATGTGCAGAAGCAGAGGTCCAGTATTATGGTGAAATCTGCCTTGAAATTTCTCTCTAGCTGACTTTTCCAGATGTGCAGGAGTGTTCCAAGATTATGCTGAAATATACATCAATTTCTCTCTAGCTGACATTTTCCAGATGTGCAGATGCAGATTTCCAGGTGTATGCTGAAACCTGCCTTACAATTTCTCTCTAGTTGACTTTTCCAGATGTGCAGAAGCTGAGTTCAAAGATTATGGTTAAATCTGCCACATCAATTTCTGTCTAGCTGACATTTGCCAGATGTGCAGAAGCAGAGTTCCAGGATTGTGCTGAAATCTGCCTTGCAAGTTTTCTCAAGCTGACATTTTCCATATGTACAGAATCAGAGTTCCTGGTGTATGCTGAAATCTGCCTTGCAATTTCTCTCTAGCTGACATTTTCCAGATGTGCAGAAGCAGAGTTCCAGGATTATGCTGAAATCTGCCTCTGCATTTTCCCTCTAGCTGACATTTTCCAGATGTGCAGAAGCTGAGTTCAAAGATTATGCTGAAATCTACCACATCAATTTCTCTCTAGCTGACATTTTCCAGATGTGCAGAAGCTGAGTTCAAAGATTATGGTGAAATCTACCACATCAATTTCTCTCTAGCTGACATTTTCCAGATGTGCAGAAGCTGAGTTCAAAGATTATGCTGAAATCTACCACATCAATTTCCCTCTAGCTGACATTTTCCAGATGTGCAGAAGCAGAGTTCTAAGATTATGCTGAAATCTACAACATCAATTTCTCTCTAGCTGACATTTTCCAGATGTGAGGAAGCAGAGTTCCAGGATTATGCTGAAATCAGCCTCTGCATTTTCTCTCTAGCTGACATTTTCCAGATGTGCAGAAGCAGAGTTCTAAGATTATGCTGAAATCTACAACATCAATTTCTCTCTAGCTGCCATTTTCCAGATGTGCAGAAGCAGAGTTCAAACATTATGCTGAAATCTACCACTTCAATTTCTCTCTAGCTCACATTTGCCAGATGTGCAGAAGCAGAGTTCTAGGATTATTCTGAAATCTGCCTTGCAATTTTTCTCCAGGTGACATTTTCCAGATATGCAGAAGCAGAGTTCAAACATTATGCTGAAATCTAACACGTCAATTTCTCTCTTGCTGACATTTTCCAGAGTTGCAGAAGAAGAGTTCCAGGGTTATGCTGAAATCTGCCTCTGCGTTTTTCCTCTAGCTGACATTTTCCAGATGTGAAAAAGCAGAGTTCAAAGATTATGCTGAAATCTACAACTTCAATTTCTCTCTAGCTTACATTTTCCAGATGTGCAGAAGCAGAGTTCCAGGATTATGCTGAAATCTGCCTCTGCATTTTCTCTCTAGCTGACATTTTCCACATGTGCAGAAGCAGAGTTCAAAGATTATGCTGAAATCTACCACATCAATTTCTCTCTATCTGACATTTTCCAGATGTGCAGAAGCAGAGTTCCAGGATTGTGCTGAAAACCACAACATCAATTTCTCTCTAGCTGACTTTCCCAGATGTGCAGAAGCAGAGGTCCAATATTATGCTGAAATCTGCCTTGCAATTTCTCTCTAGCTGACTTTTCCAGATGTGCAGGAGTGTTCCAGGATTATGCTGAAATCTACATCAATTTCTCTCTAGCTGACATTTTCCAGATGTGCAGATGCAGATTTCCAGGTGTATGCTGAAACCTGCCTTACAATTTCTCTCTAGCTGACATTTTCCAGATGTGTAGAAGCAGAGTTCCAGCTGTGTGCTGAAACCTGCCTTACAATTTCTCTCTAGCTGACATTTTCCAGATGTGTAGAAGCAGAGTTCCAGCTGTGTGCTGAAACCTGCCTTACAATTTCTCTCTAGCTGACATTTCCAGATGTGCAGAAGATGAGTTCAAAGATTATGGTGAAATCTGCCACATCAATTTCTGTCTAGCTGACATTTGCCAGATGTGCAGAAGTAGAGTTCAAGGATTATGCTGAAATGTACAACATCAATTTTTCTCTAGCTGACATTTTCCATATGTACAGAATCAGAGTTCCTGGTGTATGCTGAAATCTGCCTTGCAATTTCTCTCTAGCTGACTTTTCCAGATGTGCAGAAGCAGAGTTCAAAGATTATGCTGAAATCTAACACATCAATTTCTCTCTTGCTGACATTTTCCAGATGTGCAGAAGCAGAGTTCCAGGATTATGCTGAAATCTGCCTCTGCATTTTCCCTCTAGCTTACATTTTCCAGATGTGCAGAAGCTGAGTTCAAAGATTATGGTGAAATCTACACATCAATTTCTCTGTAGCTGACATTTGCCAGATGTGCAGAAGCAGAGTTCCAGGATTATGCTGAAATCAGCCTCTGCATTTTCTCTCTAGCTGACATTTTCCAGATGTGCAGAAGCAGAGTTCCAGTATTATGCTGAAATATACAACTTCAATTTCTCTCTAGCTGACATTTTCCAGATGTGCAGAAGCAGAGTTCTAAGATTATGGTGAAATCTACCACATCAATTTCTCTCTAGCTGACATTTTCCAGATGTGCAGAAGCTGAGTTCAAAGATTATTGTGAAATCTACCACATCAATTTCTCTCTAGCTGACATTTTCCAGATGTGCAGAAGCTGAGTTCAAAGATTATGGAGAAATCTACCACATCAATTTCACTCTAGCTGACATTTGCCAGATGTGCAGAAGCAGAGTTCCAGGATTATGCTGAAATCAGCCTCTGCATTTTCTCTCTAACTGACATTTTCCAGATGTGCAGAAGCAGAGGTCCAGTATTATGCTGAAATCTGCCTCTGCAGTTTCCCTCTAGCTGCCATTTTCCAGATGTGCAGAAGCAGAGTTCAAACATTATGCTGAAATCTACCACTTCGATTTCTCTCTAGCTCACATTTGCCAGATGTGCAGAAGCAGAGTTCCAGGATTATTCTGAAATCTGCCTTGCAATTTTTCTCCAGGTGACATTTTCCAGATGTACAGAATCAGAGTTCCTGGTGTATGCTGAAACCTGCCTTACAATTTCTCTCTAGTTGACTTTTCCAGATGTGCAGAAGCTGAGTTCAAAGATTATGGTTAAATCTGCCACATCAATTTCTGTCTAGCTGACATTTGCCAGATGTGCAGAAGCAGAGTTCTAGGATTATTCTGAAATCTGCCTTGCAATTTTTCTCCAGGTGACATTTTCCAGATATGCAGAAGCAGAGTTCAAACATTATGCTGAAATCTAACACGTCAATTTCTCTCTTGCTGACATTTTCCAGAGTTGCAGAAGAAGAGTTCCAGGGTTATGCTGAAATCTGCCTCTGCGTTTTTCCTCTAGCTGACATTTTCCACATGTGCAGAAGCAGAGTTCAAAGATTATGCTGAAATCTACCACATCAATTTCTCTCTATCTGACATTTTCCAGATGTGCAGAAGCAGAGTTCCAGGATTGTGCTGAAAACCACAACATCAATTTCTCTCTAGCTGACTTTCCCAGATGTGCAGAAGCAGAGGTCCAGTATTATGGTGAAATCTGCCTTGAAATTTCTCTCTAGCTGACTTTTCCAGATGTGCAGGAGTGTTCCAAGATTATGCTGAAATATACATCAATTTCTCTCTAGCTGACATTTTCCAGATGTGCAGATGCAGATTTCCAGGTGTATGCTGAAACCTGCCTTACAATTTCTCTCTAGTTGACTTTTCCAGATGTGCAGAAGCTGAGTTCAAAGATTATGGTTAAATCTGCCACATCAATTTCTGTCTAGCTGACATTTGCCAGATGTGCAGAAGCAGAGTTCCAGGATTGTGCTGAAATCTGCCTTGCAAGTTTTCTCAAGCTGACATTTTCCATATGTACAGAATCAGAGTTCCTGGTGTATGCTGAAATCTGCCTCTGCATTTTCCCTCTAGCTGACATTTTCCAGATGTGCAGAAGCTGAGTTCAAAGATTATGCTGAAATCTACCACATCAATTTCTCTCTAGCTGACATTTTCCAGATGTGCAGAAGCTGAGTTCAAAGATTATGGTGAAATCTACCACATCAATTTCTCTCTAGCTGACATTTTCCAGATGTGCAGAAGCTGAGTTCAAAGATTATGCTGAAATCTACCACATCAATTTCCCTCTAGCTGACATTTTCCAGATGTGCAGAAGCAGAGTTCTAAGATTATGCTGAAATCTACAACATCAATTTCTCTCTAGCTGACATTTTCCAGATGTGAGGAAGCAGAGTTCCAGGATTATGCTGAAATCAGCCTCTGCATTTTCTCTCTAGCTGACATTTTCCAGATGTGCAGAAGCAGAGTTCTAAGATTATGCTGAAATCTACAACATCAATTTCTCTCTAGCTGCCATTTTCCAGATGTGCAGAAGCAGAGTTCAAACATTATGCTGAAATCTACCACTTCAATTTCTCTCTAGCTCACATTTGCCAGATGTGCAGAAGCAGAGTTCTAGGATTATTCTGAAATCTGCCTTGCAATTTTTCTCCAGGTGACATTTTCCAGATATGCAGAAGCAGAGTTCAAACATTATGCTGAAATCTAACACGTCAATTTCTCTCTTGCTGACATTTTCCAGAGTTGCAGAAGAAGAGTTCCAGGGTTATGCTGAAATCTGCCTCTGCGTTTTTCCTCTAGCTGACATTTTCCAGATGTGAAAAAGCAGAGTTCAAAGATTATGCTGAAATCTACAACTTCAATTTCTCTCTAGCTTACATTTTCCAGATGTGCAGAAGCAGAGTTCCAGGATTATGCTGAAATCTGCCTCTGCATTTTCTCTCTAGCTGACATTTTCCACATGTGCAGAAGCAGAGTTCAAAGATTATGCTGAAATCTACCACATCAATTTCTCTCTATCTGACATTTTCCAGATGTGCAGAAGCAGAGTTCCAGGATTGTGCTGAAAACCACAACATCAATTTCTCTCTAGCTGACTTTCCCAGATGTGCAGAAGCAGAGGTCCAATATTATGCTGAAATCTGCCTTGCAATTTCTCTCTAGCTGACTTTTCCAGATGTGCAGGAGTGTTCCAGGATTATGCTGAAATCTACATCAATTTCTCTCTAGCTGCCATTTTCCAGATGTGCAGAAGCAGAGTTCAAACATTATGCTGAAATCTACCACTTCAATTTCTCTCTAGCTCACATTTGCCAGATGTGCAGAAGCAGAGTTCTAGGATTATTCTGAAATCTGCCTTGCAATTTTTCTCCAGGTGACATTTTCCAGATGTGCAGAAGCAGAGTTCAAACATTATGCTGAAATCTAACACGTCAATTTCTCTCTTGCTGACATTTTCCAGAGTTGCAGAAGAAGAGTTCCAGGGTTATGCTGAAATCTGCCTCTGCGTTTTTCCTCTAGCTGACATTTTCCAGATGTGAAAAAGCAGAGTTCAAAGATTATGCTGAAATCTACAACTTCAATTTCTCTCTAGCTTACATTTTCCAGATGTGCAGAAGCAGAGTTCCAGGATTATGCTGAAATCTGCCTCTGCATTTTCTCTCTAGCTGACATTTTCCACATGTGCAGAAGCAGAGTTCAAAGATTATGCTGAAATCTACCACATCAATTTCTCTCTATCTGACATTTTCCAGATGTGCAGAAGCAGAGTTCCAGGATTGTGCTGAAAACCACAACATCAATTTCTCTCTAGCTGACTTTCCCAGATGTGCAGAAGCAGAGGTCCAATATTATGCTGAAATCTGCCTTGCAATTTCTCTCTAGCTGACTTTTCCAGATGTGCAGGAGTGTTCCAGGATTATGCTGAAATCTACATCAATTTCTCTCTAGCTGACATTTTCCAGATGTGCAGATGCAGATTTCCAGGTGTATGCTGAAACCTGCCTTACAATTTCTCTCTAGCTGACATTTTCCAGATGTGTAGAAGCAGAGTTCCAGCTGTGTGCTGAAACCTGCCTTACAATTTCTCTCTAGCTGACATTTTCCAGATGTGTAGAAGCAGAGTTCCAGCTGTGTGCTGAAACCTGCCTTACAATTTCTCTCTAGCTGACTTTTCCAGATGTGCAGAAGATGAGTTCAAAGATTATGGTGAAATCTGCCACATCAATTTCTGTCTAGCTGACATTTGCCAGATGTGCAGAAGTAGAGTTCAAGGATTATGCTGAAATGTACAACATCAATTTTTCTCTAGCTGACATTTTCCATATGTACAGAATCAGAGTTCCTGGTGTATGCTGAAATCTGCCTTGCAATTTCTCTCTAGCTGACTTTTCCAGATGTGCAGAAGCAGAGTTCAAAGATTATGCTGAAATCTAACACATCAATTTCTCTCTTGCTGACATTTTCCAGATGTGCAGAAGCAGAGTTCCAGGATTATGCTGAAATCTGCCTCTGCATTTTCCCTCTAGCTTACATTTTCCAGATGTGCAGAAGCTGAGTTCAAAGATTATGGTGAAATCTACACATCAATTTCTCTGTAGCTGACATTTGCCAGATGTGCAGAAGCAGAGTTCCAGGATTATGCTGAAATCAGCCTCTGCATTTTCTCTCTAGCTGACATTTTCCAGATGTGCAGAAGCAGAGTTCCAGTATTATGCTGAAATATACAACTTCAATTTCTCTCTAGCTGACATTTTCCAGATGTGCAGAAGCAGAGTTCTAAGATTATGGTGAAATCTACCACATCAATTTCTCTCTAGCTGACATTTTCCAGATGTGCAGAAGCTGAGTTCAAAGATTATCGTGAAATCTACCACATCAATTTCTCTCTAGCTGACATTTTCCAGATGTGCAGAAGCTGAGTTCAAAGATTATGGAGAAATCTACCACATCAATTTCACTCTAGCTGACATTTGCCAGATGTGCAGAAGCAGAGTTCCAGGATTATGCTGAAATCAGCCTCTGCATTTTCTCTCTAACTGACATTTTCCAGATGTGCAGAAGCAGAGGTCCAGTATTATGCTGAAATCTGCCTCTGCAGTTTCCCTCTAGCTGCCATTTTCCAGATGTGCAGAAGCAGAGTTCAAACATTATGCTGAAATCTACCACTTCGATTTCTCTCTAGCTCACATTTGCCAGATGTGCAGAAGCAGAGTTCCAGGATTATTCTGAAATCTGCCTTGCAATTTTTCTCCAGGTGACATTTTCCAGATGTACAGAATCAGAGTTCCTGGTGTATGCTGAAACCTGCCTTACAATTTCTCTCTAGTTGACTTTTCCAGATGTGCAGAAGCTGAGTTCAAAGATTATGGTTAAATCTGCCACATCAATTTCTGTCTAGCTGACATTTGCCAGATGTGCAGAAGTAGAGTTCAAGGATTATGCTGAAATCTGCCTTGCATGTTTTCTCAAGCTGACATTTTCCATATGTACAGAATCAGAGTTCCTGGTGTATGCTGAAATCTGCCTTGCAATTTCTCTCTAGCTGACATTTTCCAGATGTGCAGAAGCAGAGTTCCAGGATTATGCTGAAATCTGCCTCTGCATTTTCCCTCTAGCTGACATTTTCCAGATGTGCAGAAGCTGAGTTCAAAGATTATGGTGAAATCTACCACATCAATTTCTCTCTAGCTGACATTTTCCAGATGTGCAGAAGCTGAGTTCAAAGATTATGGTGAAATCTACCACATCAATTTCTCTCTAGCTGACATTTTCCAGATGTGCAGAAGCTGAGTTCAAAGATTATGCTGAAATCTACCACATCAATTTCCCTCTAGCTGACATTTTCCAGATGTGCAGAAGCAGAGTTCTAAGATTATGCTGAAATCTACAACATCAATTTCTCTCTAGCTGACATTTTCCAGATGTGAGGAAGCAGAGTTCCAGGATTATGCTGAAATCAGCCTCTGCATTTTCTCTCTAACTGACATTTTCCAGATGTGCAGAAGCAGAGGTCCAGTATTATGCTGAAATCTGCCTCTGCAGTTTCCCTCTAGCTGCCATTTTCCAGATGTGCAGAAGCAGAGTTCAAACATTATGCTGAAATCTACCACTTCGATTTCTCTCTAGCTCACATTTGCCAGATGTGCAGAAGCAGAGTTCCAGGATTATTCTGAAATCTGCCTTGCAATTTTTCTCCAGGTGACATTTTCCAGATGTACAGAATCAGAGTTCCTGGTGTATGCTGAAACCTGCCTTACAATTTCTCTCTAGTTGACTTTTCCAGATGTGCAGAAGCTGAGTTCAAAGATTATGGTTAAATCTGCCACATCAATTTCTGTCTAGCTGACATTTGCCAGATGTGCAGAAGTAGAGTTCAAGGATTATGCTGAAATCTGCCTTGCAAGTTTTCTCAAGCTGACATTTTCCATATGTACAGAATCAGAGTTCCTGGTGTATGCTGAAATCTGCCTTGCAATTTCTCTCTAGCTGACATTTTCCAGATGTGCAGAAGCAGAGTTCCAGGATTATGCTGAAATCTGCCTCTGCATTTTCCCTCTAGCTGACATTTTCCAGATGTGCAGAAGCTGAGTTCAAAGATTATGGTGAAATCTACCACATCAATTTCTCTCTAGCTGACATTTTCCAGATGTGCAGAAGCTGAGTTCAAAGATTATGGTGAAATCTACCACATCAATTTCTCTCTAGCTGACATTTTCCAGATGTGCAGAAGCTGAGTTCAAAGATTATGCTGAAATCTACCACATCAATTTCCCTCTAGCTGACATTTTCCAGATGTGCAGAAGCAGAGTTCTAAGATTATGCTGAAATCTACAACATCAATTTCTCTCTAGCTGACATTTTCCAGATGTGAGGAAGCAGAGTTCCAGGATTATGCTGAAATCAGCCTCTGCATTTTCTCTCTAGCTGACATTTTCCAGATGTGCAGAAGCAGAGTTCTAAGATTATGCTGAAATCTACAACATCAATTTCTCTCTAGCTGCCATTTTCCAGATGTGCAGAAGCAGAGTTCAAACATTATGCTGAAATCTACCACTTCAATTTCTCTCTAGCTCACATTTGCCAGATGTGCAGAAGCAGAGTTCTAGGATTATTCTGAAATCTGCCTTGCAATTTTTCTCCAGGTGACATTTTCCAGATATGCAGAAGCAGAGTTCAAACATTATGCTGAAATCTAACACGTCAATTTCTCTCTTGCTGACATTTTCCAGAGTTGCAGAAGAAGAGTTCCAGGGTTATGCTGAAATCTGCCTCTGCGTTTTTCCTCTAGCTGACATTTTCCAGATGTGAAAAAGCAGAGTTCAAAGATTATGCTGAAATCTACAACTTCAATTTCTCTCTAGCTTACATTTTCCAGATGTGCAGAAGCAGAGTTCCAGGATTATGCTGAAATCTGCCTCTGCATTTTCTCTCTAGCTGACATTTTCCACATGTGCAGAAGCAGAGTTCAAAGATTATGCTGAAATCTACCACATCAATTTCTCTCTATCTGACATTTTCCAGATGTGCAGAAGCAGAGTTCCAGGATTGTGCTGAAAACCACAACATCAATTTCTCTCTAGCTGACTTTCCCAGATGTGCAGAAGCAGAGGTCCAATATTATGCTGAAATCTGCCTTGCAATTTCTCTCTAGCTGACTTTTCCAGATGTGCAGGAGTGTTCCAGGATTATGCTGAAATCTACATCAATTTCTCTCTAGCTGACATTTTCCAGATGTGCAGATGCAGATTTCCAGGTGTATGCTGAAACCTGCCTTACGATTTCTCTCTAGCTGACATTTTCCAGATGTGTAGAAGCAGAGTTCCAGCTGTGTGCTGAAACCTGCCTTACAATTTCTCTCTAGCTGACATTTTCCAGATGTGTAGAAGCAGAGTTCCAGCTGTGTGCTGAAACCTGCCTTACAATTTCTCTCTAGCTGACTTTTCCAGATGTGCAGAAGCTGAGTTCAAAGATTATGGTGAAATCTGCCACATCAATTTCTGTCTAGCTGACATTTGCCAGATGTGCAGAAGTAGAGTTCAAGGATTATGCTGAAATGTACAACATCAATTTTTCTCTAGCTGACATTTTCCATATGTACAGAATCAGAGTTCCTGGTGTATGCTGAAATCTGCCTTGCAATTTCTCTCTAGCTGACTTTTCCAGATGTGCAGAAGCAGAGTTCAAAGATTATGCTGAAATCTAACACATCAATTTCTCTCTTGCTGACATTTTCCAGATGTGCAGAAGCAGAGTTCCAGGATTATGCTGAAATCTGCCTCTGCATTTTCCCTCTAGCTTACATTTTCCAGATGTGCAGAAGCTGAGTTCAAAGATTATGGTGAAATCTACACATCAATTTCTCTGTAGCTGACATTTGCCAGATGTGCAGAAGCAGAGTTCCAGGATTATGCTGAAATCAGCCTCTGCATTTTCTCTCTAGCTGACATTTTCCAGATGTGCAGAAGCAGAGTTCCAGTATTATGCTGAAATATACAACTTCAATTTCTCTCAAGCTGACATTTTCCAGATGTGCAGAAGCAGAGTTCTAAGATTATGGTGAAATCTACCACATCAATTTCTCTCTAGCTGACATTTTCCAGATGTGCAGAAGCTGAGTTCAAAGATTATGGTGAAATCTACCACATCAATTTCTCTCTAGCTGACATTTTCCAGATGTGCAGAAGCTGAGTTCAAAGATTATGGAGAAATCTACCACATCAATTTCACTCTAGCTGACATTTGCCAGATGTGCAGAAGCAGAGTTCCAGGATTATGCTGAAATCAGCCTCTGCATTTTCTCTCTAACTGACATTTTCCAGATGTGCAGAAGCAGAGGTCCAGTATTATGCTGAAATCTGCCTCTGCAGTTTCCCTCTAGCTGCCATTTTCCAGATGTGCAGAAGCAGAGTTCAAACATTATGCTGAAATCTACCACTTCGATTTCTCTCTAGCTCACATTTGCCAGATGTGCAGAAGCAGAGTTCCAGGATTATTCTGAAATCTGCCTTGCAATTTTTCTCCAGGTGACATTTTCCAGATGTGCAGAAGCTGAGTTCAAAGATTATGGTGAAATCTACCACATCAATTTCACTCTAGCTGACATTTGCTAGATGTGCAGAAGCAGAGTTCCAGGATTATGCTGAAATCAGCCTCTGCATTTTCTCTCTAGCTGACATTTTCCAGATGTGCAGAAGCAGAGTTCTAAGATTGTGCTGAAATCTACAACATCAATTTCTCTCTAGCTGCCATTTTCCAGATGTGCAGAAGCAGAGTTCAAACATTATGCTATAATCTACCACTTCAATTTCTCTCTAGCTGACATTTTCCAGAGTTGCAGAAGAAGAGTTCCAAGGTTATGCTGAAATCTGCCTCTGCGTTTTTCCTCTAGCTGACATTTTCCAGATGTGAAAAAGCAGAGTTCAAAGATTATGCTGAAATCTACAACTTCAATTTCTCTCTAGCTTACATTTTCCAGATGTGCAGAAGCAGAGTTCCAGGAGTATGCTGAAATCTGCCTCTGCATTTTCTCTCTAGCTGACATTTTCCACATGTGCAGAAGCAGAGTTCAAAGATTATGCTGAAATCTACCACATCAATTTCTCTCTATCTGACATTTTCCAGATGTGCAGAAGCAGAGTTCCAGGATTGTGCTGAAAACCACAACATCAATTTCTCTCTAGCTGACTTTCCCAGATGTGCAGAAGCAGAGGTCCAGTATTATGGTGAAATCTGCCTTGAAATTTCTCTCTAGCTGACTTTTCCAGATGTGCAGGAGTGTTCCAAGATTATGCTGAAATATACATCAATTTCTCTCTAGCTGACATTTTCCAGATGTGCAGATGCAGATTTCCAGGTGTATGCTGAAACCTGCCTTACAATTTCTCTCTAGTTGACTTTTCCAGATGTGCAGAAGCTGAGTTCAAAGATTATGGTTAAATCTGCCACATCAATTTCTGTCTAGCTGACATTTGCCAGATGTGCAGAAGTAGAGTTCAAGGATTATGCTGAAATCTGCCTTGCAATTTCTCTCTAGCTGACATTTTCCAGATGTGCAGAAGCAGAGTTCCAGGATTATGCTGAAATCTGCCTCTGCATTTTCCCTCTAGCTGACATTTTCCAGATGTGCAGAAGCTGAGTTCAAAGATTATGGTGAAATCTACCACATCAATTTCTCTCTAGCTGACATTTTCCAGATGTGCAGAAGCTGAGTTCAAAGATTATGGTGAAATCTACCACATCAATTTCTCTCTAGCTGACATTTTCCAGATGTGCAGAAGCTGAGTTCAAAGATTATGCTGAAATCTACCACATCAATTTCCCTCTAGCTGACATTTTCCAGATGTGCAGAAGCAGAGTTCTAAGATTATGCTGAAATCTACAACATCAATTTCTCTCTAGCTGACATTTTCCAGATGTGAGGAAGCAGAGTTCCAGGATTATGCTGAAATCAGCCTCTGCATTTTCTCTCTAGCTGACATTTTCCAGATGTGCAGAAGCAGAGTTCTAAGATTATGCTGAAATCTACAACATCAATTTCTCTCTAGCTGCCATTTTCCAGATGTGCAGAAGCAGAGTTCAAACATTATGCTGAAATCTACCACTTCAATTTCTCTCTAGCTCACATTTGCCAGATGTGCAGAAGCAGAGTTCTAGGATTATTCTGAAATATGCCTTGCAATTTTTCTCCAGGTGACATTTTCCAGATATGCAGAAGCAGAGTTCAAACATTATGCTGAAATCTAACACGTCAATTTCTCTCTTGCTGACATTTTCCAGAGTTGGAGAAGAAGAGTTCCAGGGTTATGCTGAAATCTGCCTCTGCGTTTTTCCTCTAGCTGACATTTTCCACATGTGCAGAAGCAGAGTTCAAAGATTATGCTGAAATCTACCACATCAATTTCTCTCTATCTGACATTTTCCAGATGTGCAGAAGCAGAGTTCCAGGATTGTGCTGAAAACCACAACATCAATTTCTCTCTAGCTGACTTTCCCAGATGTGCAGAAGCAGAGGTCCAGTATTATGGTGAAATCTGCCTTGAAATTTCTCTCTAGCTGACTTTTCCAGATGTGCAGGAGTGTTCCAAGATTATGCTGAAATATACATCAATTTCTCTCTAGCTGACATTTTCCAGATGTGCAGATGCAGATTTCCAGGTGTATGCTGAAACCTGCCTTACAATTTCTCTCTAGTTGACTTTTCCAGATGTGCAGAAGCTGAGTTCAAAGATTATGGTTAAATCTGCCACATCAATTTCTGTCTAGCTGACATTTGCCAGATGTGCAGAAGTAGAGTTCAAGGATTATGCTGAAATCTGCCTCGCAGGTTTTCTCAAGCTGACATTTTCCATATGTACAGAATCAGAGTTCCTGGTGTATGCTGAAATCTGCCTTGCAATTTCTCTCTAGCTGACATTTTCCAGATGTGCAGAAGCAGAGTTCCAGGATTATGCTGAAATCTGCCTCTGCATTTTCCCTCTAGCTGACATTTTCCAGATGTGCAGAAGCTGAGTTCAAAGATTATGGTGAAATCTACCACATCAATTTCTCTCTAGCTGACATTTTCCAGATGTGCAGAAGCTGAGTTCAAAGATTATGGTGAAATCTACCACATCAATTTCTCTCTAGCTGACATTTTCCAGATGTGCAGAAGCTGAGTTCAAAGATTATGCTGAAATCTACCACATCAATTTCCCTCTAGCTGACATTTTCCAGATGTGCAGAAGCAGAGTTCTAAGATTATGCTGAAATCTACAACATCAATTTCTCTCTAGCTGACATTTTCCAGATGTGAGGAAGCAGAGTTCCAGGATTATGCTGAAATCAGCCTCTGCATTTTCTCTCTAGCTGACATTTTCCAGATGTGCAGAAGCAGAGTTCTAAGATTATGCTGAAATCTACCACATCAATTTCTCTCTATCTGACATTTTCCAGATGTGCAGAAGCAGAGTTCCAGGATTGTGCTGAAAACCACAACATCAATTTCTCTCTAGCTGACTTTCCCAGATGTGCAGAAGCAGAGGTCCAGTATTATGGTGAAATCTGCCTTGAAATTTCTCTCTAGCTGACTTTTCCAGATGTGCAGGAGTGTTCCAAGATTATGCTGAAATATACATCAATTTCTCTCTAGCTGACATTTTCCAGATGTGCAGATGCAGATTTCCAGGTGTATGCTGAAACCTGCCTTACAATTTCTCTCTAGTTGACTTTTCCAGATGTGCAGAAGCTGAGTTCAAAGATTATGGTTAAATCTGCCACATCAATTTCTGTCTAGCTGACATTTGCCAGATGTGCAGAAGTAGAGTTCAAGGATTATGCTGAAATCTGCCTTGCAATTTCTCTCTAGCTGACATTTTCCAGATGTGCAGAAGCAGAGTTCCAGGATTATGCTGAAATCTGCCTCTGCATTTTCCCTCTAGCTGACATTTTCCAGATGTGCAGAAGCTGAGTTCAAAGATTATGGTGAAATCTACCACATCAATTTCTCTCTAGCTGACATTTTCCAGATGTGCAGAAGCTGAGTTCAAAGATTATGGTGAAATCTACCACATCAATTTCTCTCTAGCTGACATTTTCCAGATGTGCAGAAGCTGAGTTCAAAGATTATGCTGAAATCTACCACATCAATTTCCCTCTAGCTGACATTTTCCAGATGTGCAGAAGCAGAGTTCTAAGATTATGCTGAAATCTACAACATCAATTTCTCTCTAGCTGACATTTTCCAGATGTGAGGAAGCAGAGTTCCAGGATTATGCTGAAATCAGCCTCTGCATTTTCTCTCTAGCTGACATTTTCCAGATGTGCAGAAGCAGAGTTCTAAGATTATGCTGAAATCTACAACATCAATTTCTCTCTAGCTGCCATTTTCCAGATGTGCAGAAGCAGAGTTCAAACATTATGCTGAAATCTACCACTTCAATTTCTCTCTAGCTCACATTTGCCAGATGTGCAGAAGCAGAGTTCTAGGATTATTCTGAAATCTGCTTTGCAATTTTTCTCCAGGTGACATTTTCCAGATATGCAGAAGCAGAGTTCAAACATTATGCTGAAATCTAACACGTCAATTTCTCTCTTGCTGACATTTTCCAGAGTTGGAGAAGAAGAGTTCCAGGGTTATGCTGAAATCTGCCTCTGCGTTTTTCCTCTAGCTGACATTTTCCACATGTGCAGAAGCAGAGTTCAAAGATTATGCTGAAATCTACCACATCAATTTCTCTCTATCTGACATTTTCCAGATGTGCAGAAGCAGAGTTCCAGGATTGTGCTGAAAACCACAACATCAATTTCTCTCTAGCTGACTTTCCCAGATGTGCAGAAGCAGAGGTCCAGTATTATGGTGAAATCTGCCTTGAAATTTCTCTCTAGCTGACTTTTCCAGATGTGCAGGAGTGTTCCAAGATTATGCTGAAATATACATCAATTTCTCTCTAGCTGACATTTTCCAGATGTGCAGATGCAGATTTCCAGGTGTATGCTGAAACCTGCCTTACAATTTCTCTCTAGTTGACTTTTCCAGATGTGCAGAAGCTGAGTTCAAAGATTATGGTTAAATCTGCCACATCAATTTCTGTCTAGCTGACATTTGCCAGATGTGCAGAAGTAGAGTTCAAGGATTATGCTGAAATCTGCCTTGCAAGTTTTCTCAAGCTGACATTTTCCATATGTACAGAATCAGAGTTCCTGGTGTATGCTGAAATCTGCCTTGCAATTTCTCTCTAGCTGACATTTTCCAGATGTGCAGAAGCAGAGTTCCAGGATTATGCTGAAATCTGCCTCTGCATTTTCCCTCTAGCTGACATTTTCCAGATGTGCAGAAGCTGAGTTCAAAGATTATGGTGAAATCTACCACATCAATTTCTCTCTAGCTGACATTTTCCAGATGTGCAGAAGCTGAGTTCAAAGATTATGGTGAAATCTACCACATCAATTTCTCTCTAGCTGACATTTTCCAGATGTGCAGAAGCTGAGTTCAAAGATTATGCTGAAATCTACCACATCAATTTCCCTCTAGCTGACATTTTCCAGATGTGCAGAAGCAGAGTTCTAAGATTATGCTGAAATCTACAACATCAATTTCTCTCTAGCTGACATTTTCCAGATGTGAGGAAGCAGAGTTCCAGGATTATGCTGAAATCAGCCTCTGCATTTTCTCTCTAGCTGACATTTTCCAGATGTGCAGAAGCAGAGTTCTAAGATTATGCTGAAATCTACAACATCAATTTCTCTCTAGCTGCCATTTTCCAGATGTGCAGAAGCAGAGTTCAAACATTATGCTGAAATCTACCACTTCAATTTCTCTCTAGCTCACATTTGCCAGATGTGCAGAAGCAGAGTTCTAGGATTATTCTGAAATCTGCCTTGCAATTTTTCTCCAGGTGACATTTTCCAGATATGCAGAAGCAGAGTTCAAACATTATGCTGAAATCTAACACGTCAATTTCTCTCTTGCTGACATTTTCCAGAGTTGCAGAAGAAGAGTTCCAGGGTTATGCTGAAATCTGCCTCTGCGTTTTTCCTCTAGCTGACATTTTCCAGATGTGAAAAAGCAGAGTTCAAAGATTATGCTGAAATCTACAACTTCAATTTCTCTCTAGCTTACATTTTCCAGATGTGCAGAAGCAGAGTTCCAGGATTATGCTGAAATCTGCCTCTGCATTTTCTCTCTAGCTGACATTTTCCACATGTGCAGAAGCAGAGTTCAAAGATTATGCTGAAATCTACCACATCAATTTCTCTCTATCTGACATTTTCCAGATGTGCAGAAGCAGAGTTCCAGGATTGTGCTGAAAACCACAACATCAATTTCTCTCTAGCTGACTTTCCCAGATGTGCAGAAGCAGAGGTCCAATATTATGCTGAAATCTGCCTTGCAATTTCTCTCTAGCTGACTTTTCCAGATGTGCAGGAGTGTTCCAGGATTATGCTGAAATCTACATCAATTTCTCTCTAGCTGACATTTTCCAGATGTGCAGATGCAGATTTCCAGGTGTATGCTGAAACCTGCCTTACAATTTCTCTCTAGCTGACATTTTCCAGATGTGTAGAAGCAGAGTTCCAGCTGTGTGCTGAAACCTGCCTTGCAATTTCTCTCTAGCTGACATTTTCCAGATGTGCAGAAGCAGAGTTCCAGGATTATGCTGAAATCTGCCTCTGCATTTTCCCTCTAGCTTACATTTTCCAGATATGCAGAAGCTGAGTTCAAAGATTATGGTGAAATCTACACATCAATTTCTCTCTAGATGACATTTGCAAGATGTGCAGAAGCAGAGTTCCAGGATTATGCTGAAATCTGCCTCTGCATTTTCCCTCTAGCTGACATTTTCCAGATGTGAGGAAGCAGAGTTCTAAGATTATGCTGAAATCTACAACATCAATTTCTCTCTAGCTTCAATTTTCCAGATGTGCTGAAGCAGAGTTCAAACATTATGCTGAAATCTACCACTTCAATTTCTCTCTAGCTCACATTTGCCAGATGTGCAGAAGCAAAGTTCCAGGATTATTCTGAAATCTGCCTTGCAATCTTTCTCCAGGTGACATTTTCCAGATGTGTAGAAGCAGAGTTCAAACATTATGCTGAAATCTAACACATCAATTTCTCTCTTGCTGACATTTTCCAGAGTTGCAGACGCAGAGTTCCAGGGTTATGCTGAAATCAGCCTCTGCATTTTCTCTCTAGCTGACATTTTCCAGATGTGCAGAAGCAGAGTTCAAAGATTATGCTGAAATCTACCACATCAATTTCTCTCTATCTGACATTTTCCAGATGTGCAGAAGCAGAGATCCAGGATTATGCTGAAATCTGCCTTGCAATTTGTCTCCAAGTGAAATTTTCCAGATGTGGAGAAGCAGAGTTCCAGGATTATGCTGAAATCTGCCTCTGCATTTTCCCTCTAGCTGACATTTTCCAGATGTGCAGAAGCAGAGTTCCAGGATTATGCTGAAATCTGCCTCTGCATTTTCCCTCTAGCTGACATTTTCCAGATGTGCAGAAGCTGAGTTCAAAGATTATGGTGAAATCTACCACATCAATTTCTCTCTAGCTGACATTTTCCAGATGTGCAGAAGCTGAGTTCAAAGATTATGGTGAAATCTACCACATCAATTTCTCTCTAGCTGACATTTTCCAGATGTGCAGAAGCTGAGTTCAAAGATTATGCTGAAATCTACCACATCAATTTCCCTCTAGCTGACATTTTCCAGATGTGCAGAAGCAGAGTTCTAAGATTATGCTGAAATCTACAACATCAATTTCTCTCTAGCTGACATTTTCCAGATGTGAGGAAGCAGAGTTCCAGGATTATGCTGAAATCAGCCTCTGCATTTTCTCTCTAGCTGACATTTTCCAGATGTGCAGAAGCAGAGTTCTAGGATTATTCTGAAATCTGCCTTGCAATTTTTCTCCAGGTGACATTTTCCAGATATGCAGAAGCAGAGTTCAAACATTATGCTGAAATCTAACACGTCAATTTCTCTCTTGCTGACATTTTCCAGAGTTGCAGAAGAAGAGTTCCAGGGTTATGCTGAAATCTGCCTCTGCGTTTTTCCTCTAGCTGACATTTTCCAGATGTGAAAAAGCAGAGTTCAAAGATTATGCTGAAATCTACAACTTCAATTTCTCTCTAGCTTACATTTTCCAGATGTGCAGAAGCAGAGTTCCAGGATTATGCTGAAATCTGCCTCTGCATTTTCTCTCTAGCTGACATTTTCCACATGTGCAGAAGCAGAGTTCAAAGATTATGCTGAAATCTACCACATCAATTTCTCTCTATCTGACATTTTCCAGATTTGCAGAAGCAGAGTTCCAGGATTGTGCTGAAAACCACAACATCAATTTCTCTCTAGCTGACTTTCCCAGATGTGCAGAAGCAGAGGTCCAATATTATGCTGAAATCTGCCTTGCAATTTCTCTCTAGCTGACTTTTCCAGATGTGCAGGAGTGTTCCAGGATTATGCTGAAATCTACATCAATTTCTCTCTAGCTGACATTTTCCAGATGTGCAGATGCAGATTTCCAGGTGTATGCTGAAACCTGCCTTACAATTTCTCTCTAGCTGACATTTTCCAGATGTGTAGAAGCAGAGTTCCAGCTGTGTGCTGAAACCTGCCTTACAATTTCTCTCTAGCTGACATTTTCCAGATGTGTAGAAGCAGAGTTCCAGCTGTGTGCTGAAACCTGCCTTACAATTTCTCTCTAGCTGACTTTTCCAGATGTGCAGAAGATGAGTTCAAAGATTATGGTGAAATCTGCCACATCAATTTCTGTCTAGCTGACATTTGCCAGATGTGCAGAAGTAGAGTTCAAGGATTATGCTGAAATGTACAACATCAATTTTTCTCTAGCTGACATTTTCCATATGTACAGAATCAGAGTTCCTGGTGTATGCTGAAATCTGCCTTGCAATTTCTCTCTAGCTGACTTTTCCAGATGTGCAGAAGCAGAGTTCAAAGATTATGCTGAAATCTAACACATCAATTTCTCTCTTGCTGACATTTTCCAGATGTGCAGAAGCAGAGTTCCAGGATTATGCTGAAATCTGCCTCTGCATTTTCCCTCTAGCTTACATTTTCCAGATGTGCAGAAGCTGAGTTCAAAGATTATGGTGAAATCTACACATCAATTTCTCTGTAGCTGACATTTGCCAGATGTGCAGAAGCAGAGTTCCAGGATTATGCTGAAATCAGCCTCTGCATTTTCTCTCTAGCTGACATTTTCCAGATGTGCAGAAGCAGAGTTCCAGTATTATGCTGAAATATACAACTTCAATTTCTCTCTAGCTGACATTTTCCAGATGTGCAGAAGCAGAGTTCAAACATTATGCTGAAATCTACCACTTCAATTTCTCTCTAGCTGACATTTTCCAGATGTGCGGAGGCAGAGTTCCATGATTATGCTGAAATCTGCCTCTGCATTTTCCCTCTAGCTGACATTTTCCAGATGTGAGGAAGCAGAGTTCCAGGATTATGCTGAAATCAGCCTCTGCATTTTCTCTCTAGCTGACATTTTCAAGATGTGCAGAAGCAGAGTTCTAAGATTATGCTGAAATCTACAACATCAATTTCTCTCTAGCTGCCATTTTCCAGATGTGCAGAAGCAGAGTTCAAACATTATGCTGAAATCTACCACTTCAATTTCTCTCTAGCTCACATTTGCCAGATGTGCAGAAGCAGAGTTCTAGGATTATTCTGAAATCTGCCTTGCAATTTTTCTCCAGGTGACATTTTCCAGATGTGCAGAAGCAGAGTTCAAACATTATGCTGAAATCTAACACGTCAATTTCAATCTTGCTGACATTTTCCAGAGTTGCAGAAGAAGAGTTCCAGGGTTATGCTGAAATCTGCCTCTGCGTTTTTCCTCTAGCTGACATTTTCCAGATGTGAAAAAGCAGAGTTCAAAGATTATGCTGAAATCTACAACTTCAATTTCTCTCTAGCTTACATTTTCCAGATGTGCAGAAGCAGAGTTCCAGGATTATGCTGAAATCTGCCTCTGCATTTTCTCTCTAGCTGACATTTTCCACATGTGCAGAAGCAGAGTTCAAAGATTATGCTGAAATCTACCACATCAATTTCTCTCTATCTGACATTTTCCAGATGTGCAGAAGCAGAGTTCCAGGATTGTGCTGAAAACCACAACATCAATTTCTCTCTAGCTGACTTTCCCAGATGTGCAGAAGCAGAGGTCCAATATTATGCTGAAATCTGCCTTGCAATTTCTCTCTAGCTGACTTTTCCAGATGTGCAGGAGTGTTCCAGGATTATGCTGAAATCTACATCAATTTCTCTCTAGCTGACATTTTGCAGATGTGCAGATGCAGATTTCCAGGTGTATGCTGAAACCTGCCTTACAATTTCTCTCTAGCTGACATTTTCCAGATGTGCAGATGCAGATTTCCAGGTGTATGCTGAAACCTGCCTTACAATTTCTCTCTAGCTGACTTTTCCAGATGTGCAGAAGATGAGTTCAAAGATTATGGTGAAATCTGCCACATCAATTTCTGTCTAGCTGACATTTGCCAGATGTGCAGAAGTAGAGTTCAAGGATTATGCTGAAATCTGCCTTGCAAGTTTTCTCAAGCTGACATTTTCCATATGTACAGAATCAGAGTTCCTGGTGTATGCTGAAATCTGCCTTGCAATTTCTGTCTAGCTGACTTTTCCAGATGTGCAGAAGCAGAGTTCAAAGATTATGCTGAGATCTAACACATCAATTTCTCTCTTGCTGACATTTTCCAGAGTTGCAGAAGCAGAGTTCCAGGATTATGCTGAAATCAGCCTCTGCATTTTCTCTCTAGCTGACATTTTCCAGATGTGCAGAAGCAGAGTTCAAAGATTATGCTGAAATCTACCACATCAATTTCCCTCTAGCTGACATTTTCCAGATGTGCAGAAGCAGAGTTCTAAGATTATGCTGAAATCTACAACATCAATTTCTCTCTAGCTGACATTTTCCAGATGTGAGGAAGCAGAGTTCCAGGATTATGCTGAAATCAGCCTCTGCATTTTCTCTCTAGCTGACATTTTCCAGATGTGCAGAAGCAGAGTTCTAAGATTATGCTGAAATCTACAACATCAATTTCTCTCTAGCTGCCATTTTCCAGATGTGCAGAAGCAGAGTTCAAACATTATGCTGAAATCTACCACTTCAATTTCTCTCTAGCTCACATTTGCCAGATGTGCAGAAGCAGAGTTCTAGGATTATTCTGAAATCTGCCTTGCAATTTTTCTCCAGGTGACATTTTCCAGATGTGCAGAAGCAGAGTTCAAACATTATGCTGAAATCTAACACGTCAATTTCAATCTTGCTGACATTTTCCAGAGTTGCAGAAGAAGAGTTCCAGGGTTATGCTGAAATCTGCCTCTGCGTTTTTCCTCTAGCTGACATTTTCCAGATGTGAAAAAGCAGAGTTCAAAGATTATGCTGAAATCTACAACTTCAATTTCTCTCTAGCTTACATTTTCCAGATGTGCAGAAGCAGAGTTCCAGGATTATGCTGAAATCTGCCTCTGCATTTTCTCTCTAGCTGACATTTTCCACATGTGCAGAAGCAGAGTTCAAAGATTATGCTGAAATCTACCACATCAATTTCTCTCTATCTGACATTTTCCAGATGTGCAGAAGCAGAGTTCCAGGATTGTGCTGAAAACCACAACATCAATTTCTCTCTAGCTGACTTTCCCAGATGTGCAGAAGCAGAGGTCCAATATTATGCTGAAATCTGCCTTGCAATTTCTCTCTAGCTGACTTTTCCAGATGTGCAGGAGTGTTCCAGGATTATGCTGAAATCTACATCAATTTCTCTCTAGCTGACATTTTCCAGATGTGCAGATGCAGATTTCCAGGTGTATGCTGAAACCTGCCTTACAATTTCTCTCTAGCTGACATTTTCCAGATGTGCAGATGCAGATTTCCAGGTGTATGCTGAAACCTGCCTTACAATTTCTCTCTAGCTGACTTTTCCAGATGTGCAGAAGATGAGTTCAAAGATTATGCTGAAATCTGCCACATCAATTTCCCTCTAGCTGACATTTTCCAGATGTGCAGAAGCAGAGTTCTAAGATTATGCTGAAATCTACAACATCAATTTCTCTCTAGCTGACATTTTCCAGATGTGAGGAAGCAGAGTTCCAGGATTATGCTGAAATCTGCCTTGCAATTTCTGTCTAGCTGACATTTTCCAGATGTGCAGAAGCAGAGTTCTAAGATTATGCTGAAATCTACAACATCAATTTCTCTCTAGCTGCCATTTTCCAGATGTGCAGAAGCAGAGTTCAAACATTATGCTGAAATCTACCACTTCAATTTCTCTCTAGCTCACATTTGCCAGATGTGCAGAAGCAGAGTTCTAGGATTATTCTGAAATCTGCCTTGCAATTTTTCTCCAGGTGACATTTTCCAGATGTGCAGAAGCAGAGTTCAAACATTATGCTGAAATCTAACACGTCAATTTCAATCTTGCTGACATTTTCCAGAGTTGCAGAAGAAGAGTTCCAGGGTTATGCTGAAATCTGCCTCTGCGTTTTTCCTCTAGCTGACATTTTCCAGATGTGAAAAAGCAGAGTTCAAAGATTATGCTGAAATCTACAACTTCAATTTCTCTCTAGCTTACATTTTCCAGATGTGCAGAAGCAGAGTTCCAGGATTATGCTGAAATCTGCCTCTGCATTTTCTCTCTAGCTGACATTTTCCACATGTGCAGAAGCAGAGTTCAAAGATTATGCTGAAATCTACCACATCAATTTCTCTCTATCTGACATTTTCCAGATGTGCAGAAGCAGAGTTCCAGGATTGTGCTGAAAACCACAACATCAATTTCTCTCTAGCTGACTTTCCCAGATGTGCAGAAGCAGAGGTCCAATATTATGCTGAAATCTGCCTTGCAATTTCTCTCTAGCTGACTTTTCCAGATGTGCAGGAGTGTTCCAGGATTATGCTGAAATCTACATCAATTTCTCTCTAGCTGACATTTTCCAGATGTGCAGATGCAGATTTCCAGGTGTATGCTGAAACCTGCCTTACAATTTCTCTCTAGCTGACATTTTCCAGATGTGCAGATGCAGATTTCCAGGTGTATGCTGAAACCTGCCTTACAATTTCTCTCTAGCTGACTTTTCCAGATGTGCAGAAGCAGAGTTCAAAGATTATGCTGAGATCTAACACATCAATTTCTCTCTTGCTGACATTTTCCAGATGTGCAGAAGCAGAGTTCCAGGATTATGCTGAAATCTGCCTCTGCATTTTCCCTCTAGCTTACATTTTCCAGATATGCAGAAGCTGAGTTCAAAGATTATGGTGAAATCTACACATCAATTTCTCTCTAGATGACATTTGCAAGATGTGCAGAAGCAGAGTTCCAGGATTATGCTGAAATCTGCCTCTGCATTTTCCCTCTAGCTGACATTTTCCAGATGTGAGGAAGCAGAGTTCCAGGATTATGCTGAAATCAGCCTCTGCATTTTCTCTCTAGCTGACATTTTCCAGATGTGCAGAAGCAGAGTTCTAAGATTATGCTGAAATCTACAACATCAATTTCTCTCTAGCTTCAATTTTCCAGATGTGCTGAAGCAGAGTTCAAACATTATGCTGAAATCTACCACTTCAATTTCTCTCTAGCTCACATTTGCCAGATGTGCAGAAGCAAAGTTCCAGGATTATTCTGAAATCTGCCTTGCAATCTTTCTCCAGGTGACATTTTCCAGATGTGTAGAAGCAGAGTTCAAACATTATGCTGAAATCTAACACATCAATTTCTCTCTTGCTGACATTTTCCAGAGTTGCAGACGCAGAGTTCCAGGGTTATGCTGAAATCAGCCTCTGCATTTTCTCTCTAGCTGACATTTTCCAGATGTGCAGAAGCAGAGTTCAAAGATTATGCTGAAATCTACCACATCAATTTCTCTCTATCTGACATTTTCCAGATGTGCAGAAGCAGAGATCCAGGATTATGCTGAAATCTGCCTTGCAATTTGTCTCCAAGTGAAATTTTCCAGATGTGGAGAAGCAGAGTTCCAGGATTATGCTGAAATCTGCCTCTGCATTTTCCCTCTAGCTGACATTTTCCAGATGTGCAGAAGCAGAGTTCCAGGATTATGCTGAAATCTGCCTCTGCATTTTCCCTCTAGCTGACATTTTCCAGATGTGCAGAAGCTGAGTTCAAAGATTATGGTGAAATCTACCACATCAATTTCTCTCTAGCTGACATTTTCCAGATGTGCAGAAGCTGAGTTCAAAGATTATGGTGAAATCTACCACATCAATTTCTCTCTAGCTGACATTTTCCAGATGTGCAGAAGCTGAGTTCAAAGATTATGCTGAAATCTACCACATCAATTTCCCTCTAGCTGACATTTTCCAGATGTGCAGAAGCAGAGTTCTAAGATTATGCTGAAATCTACAACATCAATTTCTCTCTAGCTGACATTTTCCAGATGTGAGGAAGCAGAGTTCCAGGATTATGCTGAAATCAGCCTCTGCATTTTCTCTCTAGCTGACATTTTCCAGATGTGCAGAAGCAGAGTTCTAGGATTATTCTGAAATCTGCCTTGCAATTTTTCTCCAGGTGACATTTTCCAGATATGCAGAAGCAGAGTTCAAACATTATGCTGAAATCTAACACGTCAATTTCTCTCTTGCTGACATTTTCCAGAGTTGCAGAAGAAGAGTTCCAGGGTTATGCTGAAATCTGCCTCTGCGTTTTTCCTCTAGCTGACATTTTCCAGATGTGAAAAAGCAGAGTTCAAAGATTATGCTGAAATCTACAACTTCAATTTCTCTCTAGCTTACATTTTCCAGATGTGCAGAAGCAGAGTTCCAGGATTATGCTGAAATCTGCCTCTGCATTTTCTCTCTAGCTGACATTTTCCACATGTGCAGAAGCAGAGTTCAAAGATTATGCTGAAATCTACCACATCAATTTCTCTCTATCTGACATTTTCCAGATGTGCAGAAGCAGAGTTCCAGGATTGTGCTGAAAACCACAACATCAATTTCTCTCTAGCTGACTTTCCCAGATGTGCAGAAGCAGAGGTCCAATATTATGCTGAAATCTGCCTTGCAATTTCTCTCTAGCTGACTTTTCCAGATGTGCAGGAGTGTTCCAGGATTATGCTGAAATCTACATCAATTTCTCTCTAGCTGACATTTTCCAGATGTGCAGATGCAGATTTCCAGGTGTATGCTGAAACCTGCCTTACAATTTCTCTCTAGCTGACATTTTCCAGATGTGTAGAAGCAGAGTTCCAGCTGTGTGCTGAAACCTGCCTTACAATTTCTCTCTAGCTGACATTTTCCAGATGTGTAGAAGCAGAGTTCCAGCTGTGTGCTGAAACCTGCCTTACAATTTCTCTCTAGCTGACTTTTCCAGATGTGCAGAAGATGAGTTCAAAGATTATGGTGAAATCTGCCACATCAATTTCTGTCTAGCTGACATTTGCCAGATGTGCAGAAGTAGAGTTCAAGGATTATGCTGAAATGTACAACATCAATTTTTCTCTAGCTGACATTTTCCATATGTACAGAATCAGAGTTCCTGGTGTATGCTGAAATCTGCCTTGCAATTTCTCTCTAGCTGACTTTTCCAGATGTGCAGAAGCAGAGTTCAAAGATTATGCTGAAATCTAACACATCAATTTCTCTCTTGCTGACATTTTCCAGATGTGCAGAAGCAGAGTTCCAGGATTATGCTGAAATCTGCCTCTGCATTTTCCCTCTAGCTTACATTTTCCAGATGTGCAGAAGCTGAGTTCAAAGATTATGGTGAAATCTACACATCAATTTCTCTGTAGCTGACATTTGCCAGATGTGCAGAAGCAGAGTTCCAGGATTATGCTGAAATCAGCCTCTGCATTTTCTCTCTAGCTGACATTTTCCAGATGTGCAGAAGCAGAGTTCCAGTATTATGCTGAAATATACAACTTCAATTTCTCTCTAGCTGACATTTTCCAGATGTGCAGAAGCAGAGTTCTAAGATTATGCTGAAATCTACAACATCAATTTTTCTCTAGCTGACATTTTCCAGATGTGCGGAGGCAGAGTTCCATGATTATGCTGAAATCTGCCTCTGCATTTTCCCTCTAGCTGACATTTTCCAGATGTGAGGAAGCAGAGTTCCAGGATTATGCTGAAATCAGCCTCTGCATTTTCTCTCTAGCTGACATTTTCAAGATGTGCAGAAGCAGAGTTCTAAGATTATGCTGAAATCTACAACATCAATTTCTCTCTAGCTGCCATTTTCCAGATGTGCAGAAGCAGAGTTCAAACATTATGCTGAAATCTACCACTTCAATTTCTCTCTAGCTCACATTTGCCAGATGTGCAGAAGCAGAGTTCTAGGATTATTCTGAAATCTGCCTTGCAATTTTTCTCCAGGTGACATTTTCCAGATGTGCAGAAGCAGAGTTCAAACATTATGCTGAAATCTAACACGTCAATTTCAATCTTGCTGACATTTTCCAGAGTTGCAGAAGAAGAGTTCCAGGGTTATGCTGAAATCTGCCTCTGCGTTTTTCCTCTAGCTGACATTTTCCAGATGTGAAAAAGCAGAGTTCAAAGATTATGCTGAAATCTACAACTTCAATTTCTCTCTAGCTTACATTTTCCAGATGTGCAGAAGCAGAGTTCCAGGATTATGCTGAAATCTGCCTCTGCATTTTCTCTCTAGCTGACATTTTCCACATGTGCAGAAGCAGAGTTCAAAGATTATGCTGAAATCTACCACATCAATTTCTCTCTATCTGACATTTTCCAGATGTGCAGAAGCAGAGTTCCAGGATTGTGCTGAAAACCACAACATCAATTTCTCTCTAGCTGACTTTCCCAGATGTGCAGAAGCAGAGGTCCAATATTATGCTGAAATCTGCCTTGCAATTTCTCTCTAGCTGACTTTTCCAGATGTGCAGGAGTGTTCCAGGATTATGCTGAAATCTACATCAATTTCTCTCTAGCTGACATTTTGCAGATGTGCAGATGCAGATTTCCAGGTGTATGCTGAAACCTGCCTTACAATTTCTCTCTAGCTGACATTTTCCAGATGTGCAGATGCAGATTTCCAGGTGTATGCTGAAACCTGCCTTACAATTTCTCTCTAGCTGACTTTTCCAGATGTGCAGAAGATGATTTCAAAGATTATGGTGAAATCTGCCACATCAATTTCTGTCTAGCTGACATTTGCCAGATGTGCAGAAGTAGAGTTCAAGGATTATGCTGAAATCTGCCTTGCAAGTTTTCTCAAGCTGACATTTTCCATATGTACAGAATCAGAGTTCCTGGTGTATGCTGAAATCTGCCTTGCAATTTCTGTCTAGCTGACTTTTCCAGATGTGCAGAAGCAGAGTTCAAAGATTATGCTGAGATCTAACACATCAATTTCTCTCTTGCTGACATTTTCCAGATGTGCAGAAGCAGAGTTCCAGGATTATGCTGAAATCTGCCTCTGCATTTTCCCTCTAGCTTACATTTTCCAGATATGCAGAAGCTGAGTTCAAAGATTATGGTGAAATCTACACATCAATTTCTCTCTAGATGACATTTGCAAGATGTGCAGAAGCAGAGTTCCAGGATGATGCTGAAATCTGCCTCTGCATTTTCCCTCTAGCTGACATTTTCCAGATGTGAGGAAGCAGAGTTCCAGGATTATGCTGAAATCAGCCTCTACATTTTCTCTCTAGCTGACATTTTCCAGATGTGCAGAAGCAGAGTTCTAAGATTATGCTGAAATCTACAACATCAATTTCTCTCTAGCTTCAATTTTCCAGATGTGCTGAAGCAGAGTTCAAACATTATGCTGAAATCTACCACTTCAATTTCTCTCTAGCTCACATTTGCCAGATGTGCAGAAGCAAAGTTCCAGGATTATTCTGAAATCTGCCTTGCAATCTTTCTCCAGGTGACATTTTCCAGATGTGTAGAAGCAGAGTTCAAACATTATGCTGAAATCTAACACATCAATTTCTCTCTTGCTGACATTTTCCAGAGTTGCAGACGCAGAGTTCCAGGATTATGCTGAAATCAGCCTCTGCATTTTCTCTCTAGCTGACATTTTCCAGATGTGCAGAAGCAGAGTTCAAAGATTATGCTGAAATCTACCACATCAATTTCCCTCTAGCTGACATTTTCCAGATGTGCAGAAGCAGAGTTCTAAGATTATGCTGAAATCTACAACATCAATTTCTCACTAGCTAACATTTTCCAGATGTGAGGAAGCAGAGTTCCAGGATTATGCTGAAATCAGCCTCTGCATTTTCTCTCTAGCTGACATTTTCCAGATGTGCAGAAGCAGAGTTCTAAGATTATGCTGAAATCTACAACATCAATTTCTCTCTAGCTGCCATTTTCCAGATGTGCAGAAGCAGAGTTCAAACATTATGCTGAAATCTACCACTTCAATTTCTCTCTAGCTCACATTTGCCAGATGTGCAGAAGCAGAGTTCTAGGATTATTCTGAAATCTGCCTTGCAATTTTTCTCCAGGTGACATTTTCCAGATGTGCAGAAGCAGAGTTCAAACATTATGCTGAAATCTAACACGTCAATTTCAATCTTGCTGACATTTTCCAGAGTTGCAGAAGAAGAGTTCCAGGGTTATGCTGAAATCTGCCTCTGCGTTTTTCCTCTAGCTGACATTTTCCAGATGTGAAAAAGCAGAGTTCAAAGATTATGCTGAAATCTACAACTTCAATTTCTCTCTAGCTTACATTTTCCAGATGTGCAGAAGCAGAGTTCCAGGATTATGCTGAAATCTGCCTCTGCATTTTCTCTCTAGCTGACATTTTCCACATGTGCAGAAGCAGAGTTCAAAGATTATGCTGAAATCTACCACATCAATTTCTCTCTATCTGACATTTTCCAGATGTGCAGAAGCAGAGTTCCAGGATTGTGCTGAAAACCACAACATCAATTTCTCTCTAGCTGACTTTCCCAGATGTGCAGAAGCAGAGGTCCAATATTATGCTGAAATCTGCCTTGCAATTTCTCTCTAGCTGACTTTTCCAGATGTGCAGGAGTGTTCCAGGATTATGCTGAAATCTACATCAATTTCTCTCTAGCTGACATTTTCCAGATGTGCAGATGCAGATTTCCAGGTGTATGCTGAAACCTGCCTTACAATTTCTCTCTAGCTGACATTTTCCAGATGTGCAGATGCAGATTTCCAGGTGTATGCTGAAACCTGCCTTACAATTTCTCTCTAGCTGACTTTTCCAGATGTGCAGAAGATGAGTTCAAAGATTATGCTGAAATCTGCCACATCAATTTCCCTCTAGCTGACATTTTCCAGATGTGCAGAAGCAGAGTTCTAAGATTATGCTGAAATCTACAACATCAATTTCTCTCTAGCTGACATTTTCCAGATGTGAGGAAGCAGAGTTCCAGGATTATGCTGAAATCTGCCTTGCAATTTCTGTCTAGCTGACTTTTCCAGATGTGCAGAAGCAGAGTTCAAAGATTATGCTGAGATCTAACACATCAATTTCTCTCTTGCTGACATTTTCCAGATGTGCAGAAGCAGAGTTCCAGGATTATGCTGAAATCTGCCTCTGCATTTTCCCTCTAGCTTACATTTTCCAGATATGCAGAAGCTGAGTTCAAAGATTATGGTGAAATCTACACATCAATTTCTCTCTAGATGACATTTGCAAGATGTGCAGAAGCAGAGTTCCAGGATTATGCTGAAATCTGCCTCTGCATTTTCCCTCTAGCTGACATTTTCCAGATGTGAGGAAGCAGAGTTCCAGGATTATGCTGAAATCAGCCTCTGCATTTTCTCTCTAGCTGACATTTTCCAGATGTGCAGAAGCAGAGTTCTAAGATTATGCTGAAATCTACAACATCAATTTCTCTCTAGCTTCAATTTTCCAGATGTGCTGAAGCAGAGTTCAAACATTATGCTGAAATCTACCACTTCAATTTCTCTCTAGCTCACATTTGCCAGATGTGCAGAAGCAAAGTTCCAGGATTATTCTGAAATCTGCCTTGCAATCTTTCTCCAGGTGACATTTTCCAGATGTGTAGAAGCAGAGTTCAAACATTATGCTGAAATCTAACACATCAATTTCTCTCTTGCTGACATTTTCCAGAGTTGCAGACGCAGAGTTCCAGGGTTATGCTGAAATCAGCCTCTGCATTTTCTCTCTAGCTGACATTTTCCAGATGTGCAGAAGCAGAGTTCAAAGATTATGCTGAAATCTACCACATCAATTTCTCTCTATCTGACATTTTCCAGATGTGCAGAAGCAGAGATCCAGGATTATGCTGAAATCTGCCTTGCAATTTGTCTCCAAGTGAAATTTTCCAGATGTGGAGAAGCAGAGTTCCAGGATTATGCTGAAATCTGCCTCTGCATTTTCCCTCTAGCTGACATTTTCCAGATGTGCAGAAGCAGAGTTCCAGGATTATGCTGAAATCTGCCTCTGCATTTTCCCTCTAGCTGACATTTTCCAGATGTGCAGAAGCTGAGTTCAAAGATTATGGTGAAATCTACCACATCAATTTCTCTCTAGCTGACATTTTCCAGATGTGCAGAAGCTGAGTTCAAAGATTATGGTGAAATCTACCACATCAATTTCTCTCTAGCTGACATTTTCCAGATGTGCAGAAGCTGAGTTCAAAGATTATGCTGAAATCTACCACATCAATTTCCCTCTAGCTGACATTTTCCAGATGTGCAGAAGCAGAGTTCTAAGATTATGCTGAAATCTACAACATCAATTTCTCTCTAGCTGACATTTTCCAGATGTGAGGAAGCAGAGTTCCAGGATTATGCTGAAATCAGCCTCTGCATTTTCTCTCTAGCTGACATTTTCCAGATGTGCAGAAGCAGAGTTCTAGGATTATTCTGAAATCTGCCTTGCAATTTTTCTCCAGATGACATTTTCCAGATATGCAGAAGCAGAGTTCAAACATTATGCTGAAATCTAACACGTCAATTTCTCTCTTGCTGACATTTCCCAGAGTTGCAGAAGAAGAGTTCCAGGGTTATGCTGAAATCTGCCTCTGCGTTTTTCCTCTAGCTGACATTTTCCAGATGTGAAAAAGCAGAGTTCAAAGATTATGCTGAAATCTACAACTTCAATTTCTCTCTAGCTTACATTTTCCAGATGTGCAGAAGCAGAGTTCCAGGATTATGCTGAAATCTGCCTCTGCATTTTCTCTCTAGCTGACATTTTCCACATGTGCAGAAGCAGAGTTCAAAGATTATGCTGAAATCTACCACATCAATTTCTCTCTATCTGACATTTTCCAGATGTGCAGAAGCAGAGTTCCAGGATTGTGCTGAAAACCACAACATCAATTTCTCTCTAGCTGACTTTCCCAGATGTGCAGAAGCAGAGGTCCAATATTATGCTGAAATCTGCCTTGCAATTTCTCTCTAGCTGACTTTTCCAGATGTGCAGGAGTGTTCCAGGATTATGCTGAAATCTACATCAATTTCTCTCTAGCTGACATTTTCCAGATGTGCAGATGCAGATTTCCAGGTGTATGCTGAAACCTGCCTTACAATTTCTCTCTAGCTGACATTTTCCAGATGTGTAGAAGCAGAGTTCCAGCTGTGTGCTGAAACCTGCCTTACAATTTCTCTCTAGCTGACATTTTCCAGATGTGTAGAAGCAGAGTTCCAGCTGTGTGCTGAAACCTGCCTTACAATTTCTCTCTAGCTGACTTTTCCAGATGTGCAGAAGATGAGTTCAAAGATTATGGTGAAATCTGCCACATCAATTTCTGTCTAGCTGACATTTGCCAGATGTGCAGAAGTAGAGTTCAAGGATTATGCTGAAATGTACAACATCAATTTTTCTCTAGCTGACATTTTCCATATGTACAGAATCAGAGTTCCTGGTGTATGCTGAAATCTGCCTTGCAATTTCTCTCTAGCTGACTTTTCCAGATGTGCAGAAGCAGAGTTCAAAGATTATGCTGAAATCTAACACATCAATTTCTCTCTTGCTGACATTTTCCAGATGTGCAGAAGCAGAGTTCCAGGATTATGCTGAAATCTGCCTCTGCATTTTCCCTCTAGCTTACATTTTCCAGATGTGCAGAAGCTGAGTTCAAAGATTATGGTGAAATCTACACATCAATTTCTCTGTAGCTGACATTTGCCAGATGTGCAGAAGCAGAGTTCCAGGATTATGCTGAAATCAGCCTCTGCATTTTCTCTCTAGCTGACATTTTCCAGATGTGCAGAAGCAGAGTTCCAGTATTATGCTGAAATATACAACTTCAATTTCTCTCTAGCTGACATTTTCCAGATGTGCAGAAGCAGAGTTCTAAGATTATGCTGAAATCTACAACATCAATTTTTCTCTAGCTGACATTTTCCAGATGTGCGGAGGCAGAGTTCCATGATTATGCTGAAATCTGCCTCTGCATTTTCCCTCTAGCTGACATTTTCCAGATGTGAGGAAGCAGAGTTCCAGGATTATGCTGAAATCAGCCTCTGCATTTTCTCTCTAGCTGACATTTTCAAGATGTGCAGAAGCAGAGTTCTAAGATTATGCTGAAATCTACAACATCAATTTCTCTCTAGCTGCCATTTTCCAGATGTGCAGAAGCAGAGTTCAAACATTATGCTGAAATCTACCACTTCAATTTCTCTCTAGCTCACATTTGCCAGATGTGCAGAAGCATAGTTCCAGGATTATTCTGAAATCTGCCTTGCAATTTTTCTCCAGGTGACATTTTCCAGATGTGTAGAAGCAGAGTTCAAACATTATGCTGAAATCTAACACATCAATTTCTTTCTTGCTGACATTTTCCAGAGTTGCAGACGCAGAGTTCCAGGGTTATGCTGAAATCAGCCTCTGCATTTTCTCTCTAGCTGACATTTTCCAGATGTGCAGAAGCAGAGTTCAAAGATTATGCTGAAATCTACCACATCAATTTCTCTCTATCTGACATTTTCCAGATGTGCAGAAGCAGAGTTCCAGGATTGTGCTGAAAACCACAACATCAATTTCTCTCTAGCTGACTTTCCCAGATGTGCAGAAGCAGAGGTCCAGTATTATGCTGAAATCTGCCTCTGCAGTTTCCCTCTAGCTGCCATTTTCCAGATGTGCAGAAGCAGAGTTCCAGTATTATGCTGAAATATACGTCAATTTCTCTCTAACTGACATTTTCCAGATGTGTAGAACCAGAGATCCAGGATTATGCTGAAATCTGCCTTGCAATTTGTCTCCAAGTGAAATTTTCCAGATGTGGAGAAGCAGAGTTCCAGGATTATGCTGAAATCTGCCTCTGCATTTTCCCTCTAGCTGAAATTTTCCAGATGTGCAGAAGCAGAGTTCCAGGATTATGCTGAAATCTGCCTCTGCATTTTCCCTCTAGCTGACATTTTCCAGATGTGCAGAAGCTGAGTTCAAAGATTATGGTGAAATCTACCACATCAATTTCTCTCTAGCTGACATTTTCCAGATGTGCAGAAGCTGAATTCAAAGATTATGGTGAAATCTACCACATCAATTTCTCTCTAGCTGACATTTTCCAGATGTGCAGAAGCTGAGTTCAAAGATTATGCTGAAATCTACCACATCAATTTCCCTCTAGCTGACATTTTCCAGATGTGCAGAAGCAGAGTTCCAGGATTATGCTGAAATCTACAACATCAATTTCTCTCTAGCTGACATTTTCCAGATGTGAGGAAGCAGAGTTCCAGGATTATGCTGAAATCAGCCTCTGCATTTTCTCTCTAGCTGACATTTTCCAGATGTGCAGAAGCAGAGTTCTAAGATTATGCTGAAATCTACAACATCAATTTCTCTCTAGCTGCCATTTTCCAGATGTGCAGAAGCAGAGTTCCAGGATTGTGCTGAAAACCACAACATCAATTTCTCTCTAGCTGACTTTCCCAGATGTGCAGAAGCAGAGGTCCAAGATTATGCTGAAATCTACAACATCAATTTCTCTCTAGCTGCCATTTTCCAGATGTGCAGGAGTGTTCCAGGATTATGCTGAAATCTACATCAATTTCTCTCTAGCTGACATTTTCCAGATGTGCAGATGCAGATTTCCAGGTGTATGCTGAAACCTGCCTTACAATTTCTCTCTAGCTGACATTTTCCAGATGTGCAGAAGCAGAGTTCCAGTATTATGCTGAAATATACGTCAATTTCTCTCTAACTGACATTTTCCAGATGTGTAGAACCAGAGATCCAGGATTATGCTGAAATCTGCCTTGCAATTTGTCTCCAAGTGAAATTTTCCAGATGTGGAGAAGCAGAGTTCCAGGATTATGCTGAAATCTGCCTCTGCATTTTCCCTCTAGCTGACATTTTCCAGATGTGCAGAAGCAGAGTTCCAGGATTATGCTGAAATCTGCCTCTGCATTTTCCCTCTAGCTGACATTTTCCAGATGTGCAGAAGCTGAGTTCAAAGATTATGGTGAAATCTACCACATCAATTTCTCTCTAGCTGACATTTTCCAGATGTGCAGAAGCTGAATTCAAAGATTATGGTGAAATCTACCACATCAATTTCTCTCTAGCTGACATTTTCCAGATGTGCAGAAGCTGAGTTCAAAGATTATGCTGAAATCTACCACATCAATTTCCCTCTAGCTGACATTTTCCAGATGTGCAGAAGCAGAGTTCTAAGATTATGCTGAAATCTACAACATCAATTTCTCTCTAGCTGACATTTTCCAGATGTGAGGAAGCAGAGTTCCAGGATTATGCTGAAATCAGCCTCTGCATTTTCTCTCTAGCTGACATTTTCCAGATGTGCAGAAGCAGAGTTCTAAGATTATGCTGAAATCTACAACATCAATTTCTCTCTAGCTGCCATTTTCCAGATGTGCAGAAGCAGAGTTCAAACATTATGCTGAAATCTACCACTTCAATTTCTCTCTAGCTCACATTTGCCAGATGTGCAGAAGCAGAGTTCTAGGATTATTCTGAAATCTGCCTTGCAATTTTTCTCCAGGTGACATTTTCCAGATGTGCAGAAGCAGAGTTCAAACATTATGCTGAAATCTAACACGTCAATTTCTCTCTTGCTGACATTTTCCAGAGTTGCAGAAGAAGAGTTCCAGGGTTATGCTGAAATCTGCCTCTGCGTTTTTCCTCTAGCTGACATTTTCCAGATGTGAAAAAGCAGAGTTCAAAGATTATGCTGAAATCTACAACTTCAATTTCTCTCTAGCTTACATTTTCCAGATGTGCAGAAGCAGAGTTCCAGGATTATGCTGAAATCTGCCTCTGCATTTTCTCTCTAGCTGACATTTTCCACATGTGCAGAAGCAGAGTTCAAAGATTATGCTGAAATCTACCACATCAATTTCTCTCTATCTGACATTTTCCAGATGTGCAGAAGCAGAGTTCCAGGATTGTGCTGAAAACCACAACATCAATTTCTCTCTAGCTGACTTTCCCAGATGTGCAGAAGCAGAGGTCCAATATTATGCTGAAATCTGCCTTGCAATTTCTCTCTAGCTGACTTTTCCAGATGTGCAGGAGTGTTCCAGGATTATGCTGAAATCTACATCAATTTCTCTCTAGCTGACATTTTCCAGATGTGCAGATGCAGATTTCCAGGTGTATGCTGAAACCTGCCTTACAATTTCTCTCTAGCTGACATTTTCCAGATGTGTAGAAGCAGAGTTCCAGCTGTGTGCTGAAACCTGCCTTACAATTTCTCTCTAGCTGACTTTTCCAGATGTGCAGAAGATGAGTTCAAAGATTATGGTGAAATCTGCCGCATCAATTTCTGTCTAGCTGACATTTGCCAGATGTGCAGAAGTAGAGTTCAAGGAGTATGCTGAAATCTGCCTTGCAAGTTTTCTCAAGCTGACATTTTCCATATGTACAGAATCAGAGTTCCTGGTGTATGCTGAAATCTGCCTTGCAATTTCTCTCTAGCTGACTTTTCCAGATGTGCAGAGGCAGAGTTCAAAGATTATGCTGAGATCTAACACATCAATTTCTCTTTTGCTGACATTTTCCAGATGTGCAGAAGCAGAGTTCCAGGATTATGCTGAAATCTGCCTCTGCATTTTCCCTCTAGCTTACATTTTCCAGATGTGCAGAAGCTGAGTTCAAAGATTATGGTGAAATCTACACATCACTTTCTCTCTAGATGACATTTGCAAGATGTGCAGAAGCAGAGTTCCAGGATTATGCTGAAATCAGCCTCTGCATTTTCTCTCTAGCTGACATTTTCCAGATGTGCAGAAGCAGAGTTCCAGTATTATGCTGAAATATACAACTTCAATTTCTCTCTAGCTGACATTTTCCAGATGTGCAGAAGCAGAGTTCTAAGATTATGCTGAAATCTACAACATCAATTTTTCTCTAGCTGACATTTTCCAGATGTGCGGAAGCAGAGTTCCATGATTATGCTGAAATCTGCCTCTGCATTTTCCCTCTAGCTGACATTTTCCAGATGTGAGGAAGCAGAGTTCCAGGATTATGCTGAAATCAGCCTCTGCATTTTCTCTCTAGCTGACATTTTCCAGATGTGCAGAAGCAGAGTTCTAAGATTATGCTGAAATCTACAACATCAATTTCTCTCTAGCTTCCATTTTCCAGATGTGCAGAAGCAGAGTTCAAATATTATGCTGAAATCTACCACTTCAATTTCTCTCTAGCTCACATTTGCCAGATGTGCAGAAGCAAAGTTCCAGGATTATTCTGAAATCTGCCTTGCAATTTTTCTCCAGGTGACATTTTCCAGATGTGTAGAAGCTGAGTTCAAAGATTATGCTGAAATCTACCACATCAATTTCCCTCTAGCTGACATTTTCCAGATGTGCAGAAGCAGAGTTCTAAGATTATGCTGAAATCTACCACATCAATTTCCCTCTAGCTGACATTTTCCAGATGTGCAGAAGCAGAGTTCTAAGATTATGCTGAAATCTACAACATCAATTTCTCTCTAGCTGACATTTTCCAGATGTGAGGAAGCAGAGTTCCAGGATTATGCTGAAATCAGCCTCTGCATTTTCTCTCTAGCTGACATTTTCCAGATGTGCAGAAGCAGAGTTCTAAGATTATGCTGAAATCTACAACATCAATTTCTCTCTAGCTGCCATTTTCCAGATGTGCAGAAGCAGAGTTCAAACATTATGCTGAAATCTACCACTTCAATTTCTCTCTAGCTCACATTTGCCAGATGTGCAGAAGCAGAGTTCTAGGATTATTCTGAAATCTGCCTTGCAATTTTTCTCCAGGTGACATTTTCCAGATGTGCAGAAGCAGAGTTCAAACATTATGCTGAAATCTAACACGTCAATTTCTCTCTTGCTGACATTTTCCAGAGTTGCAGAAGAAGAGTTCCAGGGTTATGCTGAAATCTGCCTCTGCGTTTTTCCTCTAGCTGACATTTTCCAGATGTGAAAAAGCAGAGTTCAAAGATTATGCTGAAATCTACAACTTCAATTTCTCTCTAGCTTACATTTTCCAGATGTGCAGAAGCAGAGTTCCAGGATTATGCTGAAATCTGCCTCTGCATTTTCTCTCTAGCTGACATTTTCCACATGTGCAGAAGCAGAGTTCAAAGATTATGCTGAAATCTACCACATCAATTTCTCTCTATCTGACATTTTCCAGATGTGCAGAAGCAGAGTTCCAGGATTGTGCTGAAAACCACAACATCAATTTCTCTCTAGCTGACTTTCCCAGATGTGCAGAAGCAGAGGTCCAATATTATGCTGAAATCTGCCTTGCAATTTCTCTCTAGCTGACTTTTCCAGATGTGCAGGAGTGTTCCAGGATTATGCTGAAATCTACATCAATTTCTCTCTAGCTGCCATTTTCCAGATGTGCAGAAGCAGAGTTCAAACATTATGCTGAAATCTACCACTTCAATTTCTCTCTAGCTCACATTTGCCAGATGTGCAGAAGCAGAGTTCTAGGATTATTCTGAAATCTGCCTTGCAATTTTTCTCCAGGTGACATTTTCCAGATGTGCAGAAGCAGAGTTCAAACATTATGCTGAAATCTAACACGTCAATTTCTCTCTTGCTGACATTTTCCAGAGTTGCAGAAGAAGAGTTCCAGGGTTATGCTGAAATCTGCCTCTGCGTTTTTCCTCTAGCTGACATTTTCCAGATGTGAAAAAGCAGAGTTCAAAGATTATGCTGAAATCTACAACTTCAATTTCTCTCTAGCTTACATTTTCCAGATGTGCAGAAGCAGAGTTCCAGGATTATGCTGAAATCTGCCTCTGCATTTTCTCTCTAGCTGACATTTTCCACATGTGCAGAAGCAGAGTTCAAAGATTATGCTGAAATCTACCACATCAATTTCTCTCTATCTGACATTTTCCAGATGTGCAGAAGCAGAGTTCCAGGATTGTGCTGAAAACCACAACATCAATTTCTCTCTAGCTGACTTTCCCAGATGTGCAGAAGCAGAGGTCCAATATTATGCTGAAATCTGCCTTGCAATTTCTCTCTAGCTGACTTTTCCAGATGTGCAGGAGTGTTCCAGGATTATGCTGAAATCTACATCATTTTCTCTCTAGCTGACATTTTCCAGATGTGCAGAAGCAGAGTTCCAGTATTATGCTGAAATATACAACTTCAATTTCTCTCTAGCTGACATTTTCCAGATGTGCAGAAGCAGAGTTCTAAGATTATGCTGAAATCTACAACATCAATTTTTCTCTAGCTGACATTTTCCAGATGTGCGGAAGCAGAGTTCCATGATTATGCTGAAATCTGCCTCTGCATTTTCCCTCTAGCTGACATTTTCCAGATGTGAGGAAGCAGAGTTCCAGGATTATGCTGAAATCAGCCTCTGCATTTTCTCTCTAGCTGACATTTTCCAGATGTGCAGAAGCAGAGTTCTAAGATTATGCTGAAATCTACAACATCAATTTCTCTCTAGCTTCCATTTTCCAGATGTGCAGAAGCAGAGTTCAAATATTATGCTGAAATCTACCACTTCAATTTCTCTCTAGCTCACATTTGCCAGATGTGCAGAAGCAAAGTTCCAGGATTATTCTGAAATCTGCCTTGCAATTTTTCTCCAGGTGACATTTTCCAGATGTGTAGAAGCTGAGTTCAAAGATTATGCTGAAATCTACCACATCAATTTCCCTCTAGCTGACATTTTCCAGATGTGCAGAAGCAGAGTTCTAAGATTATGCTGAAATCTACCACATCAATTTCCCTCTAGCTGACATTTTCCAGATGTGCAGAAGCAGAGTTCTAAGATTATGCTGAAATCTACAACATCAATTTCTCTCTAGCTGACATTTTCCAGATGTGAGGAAGCAGAGTTCCAGGATTATGCTGAAATCAGCCTCTGCATTTTCTCTCTAGCTGACATTTTCCAGATGTGCAGAAGCAGAGTTCTAAGATTATGCTGAAATCTACAACATCAATTTCTCTCTAGCTGCCATTTTCCAGATGTGCAGAAGCAGAGTTCAAACATTATGCTGAAATCTACCACTTCAATTTCTCTCTAGCTCACATTTGCCAGATGTGCAGAAGCAGAGTTCTAGGATTATTCTGAAATCTGCCTTGCAATTTTTCTCCAGGTGACATTTTCCAGATGTGCAGAAGCAGAGTTCAAACATTATGCTGAAATCTAACACGTCAATTTCTCTCTTGCTGACATTTTCCAGAGTTGCAGAAGAAGAGTTCCAGGGTTATGCTGAAATCTGCCTCTGCGTTTTTCCTCTAGCTGACATTTTCCAGATGTGAAAAAGCAGAGTTCAAAGATTATGCTGAAATCTACAACTTCAATTTCTCTCTAGCTTACATTTTCCAGATGTGCAGAAGCAGAGTTCCAGGATTATGCTGAAATCTGCCTCTGCATTTTCTCTCTAGCTGACATTTTCCACATGTGCAGAAGCAGAGTTCAAAGATTATGCTGAAATCTACCACATCAATTTCTCTCTATCTGACATTTTCCAGATGTGCAGAAGCAGAGTTCCAGGATTGTGCTGAAAACCACAACATCAATTTCTCTCTAGCTGACTTTCCCAGATGTGCAGAAGCAGAGGTCCAATATTATGCTGAAATCTGCCTTGCAATTTCTCTCTAGCTGACTTTTCCAGATGTGCAGGAGTGTTCCAGGATTATGCTGAAATCTACATCAATTTCTCTCTAGCTGACATTTTCCAGATGTGCAGATGCAGATTTCCAGGTGTATGCTGAAACCTGCCTTACAATTTCTCTCTAGCTGACATTTTCCAGATGTGTAGAAGCAGAGTTCCAGCTGTGTGCTGAAACCTGCCTTACAATTTCTCTCTAGCTGACTTTTCCAGATGTGCAGAAGATGAGTTCAAAGATTATGGTGAAATCTGCCACATCAATTTCTGTCTAGCTGACATTTGCCAGATGTGCAGAAGTAGAGTTCAAGGAGTATGCTGAAATCTGCCTTGCAAGTTTTCTCAAGCTGACATTTTCCATATGTACAGAATCAGAGTTCCTGGTGTATGCTGAAATCTGCCTTGCAATTTCTCTCTAGCTGACTTTTCCAGATGTGCAGAAGCAGAGTTCAAAGATTATGCTGAGATCTAACACATCAATTTCTCTTTTGCTGACATTTTCCAGATGTGCAGAAGCAGAGTTCCAGGATTATGCTGAAATCTGCCTCTGCATTTTCCCTCTAGCTTACATTTTCCAGATGTGCAGAAGCTGAGTTCAAAGATTATGGTGAAATCTACACATCAATTTCTCTCTAGATGACATTTGCAAGATGTGCAGAAGCAGAGTTCCAGGATTATGCTGAAATCAGCCTCTGCATTTTCTCTCTAGCTGACATTTTCCAGATGTGCAGAAGCAGAGTTCCAGTATTATGCTGAAATATACAACTTCAATTTCTCTCTAGCTGACATTTTCCAGATGTGCAGAAGCAGAGTTCTAAGATTATGCTGAAATCTACAACATCAATTTTTCTCTAGCTGACATTTTCCAGATGTGCAGAAGCAGAGTTCCAGTATTATGCTGAAATATACAACTTCAATTTCTCTCTAGCTGACATTTTCCAGATGTGCAGAAGCAGAGTTCTAAGATTATGCTGAAATCTACAACATCAATTTTTCTCTAGCTGACATTTTCCAGATGTGCGGAAGCAGAGTTCCATGATTATGCTGAAATCTGCCTCTGCATTTTCCCTCTAGCTGACATTTTCCAGATGTGAGGAAGCAGAGTTCCAGGATTATGCTGAAATCTGCCTCTGCATTTTCCCTCTAGCTTACATTTTCCAGATGTGCAGAAGCTGAGTTCAAAGATTATGGTGAAATCTACACATCAATTTCTCTCTAGATGACATTTGCAAGATGTGCAGAAGCAGAGTTCCAGGATTATGCTGAAATCAGCCTCTGCATTTTCTCTCTAGCTGACATTTTCCAGATGTGCAGAAGCAGAGTTCCAGTATTATGCTGAAATATACAACTTCAATTTCTCTCTAGCTGACATTTTCCAGATGTGCAGAAGCAGAGTTCTAAGATTATGCTGAAATCTACAACATCAATTTTTCTCTAGCTGACATTTTCCAGATGTGCGGAAGCAGAGTTCCATGATTATGCTGAAATCTGCCTCTGCATTTTCCCTCTAGCTGACATTTTCCAGATGTGAGGAAGCAGAGTTCCAGGATTATGCTGAAATCAGCCTCTGCATTTTCTCTCTAGCTGACATTTTCCAGATGTGCAGAAGCAGAGTTCTAAGATTATGCTGAAATCTACAACATCAATTTCTCTCTAGCTTCCATTTTCCAGATGTGCAGAAGCAGAGTTCAAATATTATGCTGAAATCTACCACTTCAATTTCTCTCTAGCTCACATTTGCCAGATGTGCAGAAGCAAAGTTCCAGGATTATTCTGAAATCTGCCTTGCAATTTTTCTCCAGGTGACATTTTCCAGATGTGTAGAAGCTGAGTTCAAAGATTATGCTGAAATCTACCACATCAATTTCCCTCTAGCTGACATTTTCCAGATGTGCAGAAGCAGAGTTCTAAGATTATGCTGAAATCTACCACATCAATTTCCCTCTAGCTGACATTTTCCAGATGTGCAGAAGCAGAGTTCTAAGATTATGCTGAAATCTACAACATCAATTTCTCTCTAGCTGACATTTTCCAGATGTGAGGAAGCAGAGTTCCAGGATTATGCTGAAATCAGCCTCTGCATTTTCTCTCTAGCTGACATTTTCCAGATGTGCAGAAGCAGAGTTCTAAGATTATGCTGAAATCTACAACATCAATTTCTCTCTAGCTGCCATTTTCCAGATGTGCAGAAGCAGAGTTCAAACATTATGCTGAAATCTACCACTTCAATTTCTCTCTAGCTCACATTTGCCAGATGTGCAGAAGCAGAGTTCTAGGATTATTCTGAAATCTGCCTTGCAATTTTTCTCCAGGTGACATTTTCCAGATGTGCAGAAGCAGAGTTCAAACATTATGCTGAAATCTAACACGTCAATTTCTCTCTTGCTGACATTTTCCAGAGTTGCAGAAGAAGAGTTCCAGGGTTATGCTGAAATCTGCCTCTGCGTTTTTCCTCTAGCTGACATTTTCCAGATGTGAAAAAGCAGAGTTCAAAGATTATGCTGAAATCTACAACTTCAATTTCTCTCTAGCTTACATTTTCCAGATGTGCAGAAGCAGAGTTCCAGGATTATGCTGAAATCTGCCTCTGCATTTTCTCTCTAGCTGACATTTTCCACATGTGCAGAAGCAGAGTTCAAAGATTATGCTGAAATCTACCACATCAATTTCTCTCTATCTGACATTTTCCAGATGTGCAGAAGCAGAGTTCCAGGATTGTGCTGAAAACCACAACATCAATTTCTCTCTAGCTGACTTTCCCAGATGTGCAGAAGCAGAGGTCCAATATTATGCTGAAATCTGCCTTGCAATTTCTCTCTAGCTGACTTTTCCAGATGTGCAGGAGTGTTCCAGGATTATGCTGAAATCTACATCAATTTCTCTCTAGCTGCCATTTTCCAGATGTGCAGAAGCAGAGTTCAAACATTATGCTGAAATCTACCACTTCAATTTCTCTCTAGCTCACATTTGCCAGATGTGCAGAAGCAGAGTTCTAGGATTATTCTGAAATCTGCCTTGCAATTTTTCTCCAGGTGACATTTTCCAGATGTGCAGAAGCAGAGTTCAAACATTATGCTGAAATCTAACACGTCAATTTCTCTCTTGCTGACATTTTCCAGAGTTGCAGAAGAAGAGTTCCAGGGTTATGCTGAAATCTGCCTCTGCGTTTTTCCTCTAGCTGACATTTTCCAGATGTGAAAAAGCAGAGTTCAAAGATTATGCTGAAATCTACAACTTCAATTTCTCTCTAGCTTACATTTTCCAGATGTGCAGAAGCAGAGTTCCAGGATTATGCTGAAATCTGCCTCTGCATTTTCTCTCTAGCTGACATTTTCCACATGTGCAGAAGCAGAGTTCAAAGATTATGCTGAAATCTACCACATCAATTTCTCTCTATCTGACATTTTCCAGATGTGCAGAAGCAGAGTTCCAGGATTGTGCTGAAAACCACAACATCAATTTCTCTCTAGCTGACTTTCCCAGATGTGCAGAAGCAGAGGTCCAATATTATGCTGAAATCTGCCTTGCAATTTCTCTCTAGCTGACTTTTCCAGATGTGCAGGAGTGTTCCAGGATTATGCTGAAATCTACATCATTTTCTCTCTAGCTGACATTTTCCAGATGTGCAGAAGCAGAGTTCCAGTATTATGCTGAAATATACAACTTCAATTTCTCTCTAGCTGACATTTTCCAGATGTGCAGAAGCAGAGTTCTAAGATTATGCTGAAATCTACAACATCAATTTTTCTCTAGCTGACATTTTCCAGATGTGCGGAAGCAGAGTTCCATGATTATGCTGAAATCTGCCTCTGCATTTTCCCTCTAGCTGACATTTTCCAGATGTGAGGAAGCAGAGTTCCAGGATTATGCTGAAATCAGCCTCTGCATTTTCTCTCTAGCTGACATTTTCCAGATGTGCAGAAGCAGAGTTCTAAGATTATGCTGAAATCTACAACATCAATTTCTCTCTAGCTTCCATTTTCCAGATGTGCAGAAGCAGAGTTCAAATATTATGCTGAAATCTACCACTTCAATTTCTCTCTAGCTCACATTTGCCAGATGTGCAGAAGCAAAGTTCCAGGATTATTCTGAAATCTGCCTTGCAATTTTTCTCCAGGTGACATTTTCCAGATGTGTAGAAGCTGAGTTCAAAGATTATGCTGAAATCTACCACATCAATTTCCCTCTAGCTGACATTTTCCAGATGTGCAGAAGCAGAGTTCTAAGATTATGCTGAAATCTACCACATCAATTTCCCTCTAGCTGACATTTTCCAGATGTGCAGAAGCAGAGTTCTAAGATTATGCTGAAATCTACAACATCAATTTCTCTCTAGCTGACATTTTCCAGATGTGAGGAAGCAGAGTTCCAGGATTATGCTGAAATCAGCCTCTGCATTTTCTCTCTAGCTGACATTTTCCAGATGTGCAGAAGCAGAGTTCTAAGATTATGCTGAAATCTACAACATCAATTTCTCTCTAGCTGCCATTTTCCAGATGTGCAGAAGCAGAGTTCAAACATTATGCTGAAATCTACCACTTCAATTTCTCTCTAGCTCACATTTGCCAGATGTGCAGAAGCAGAGTTCTAGGATTATTCTGAAATCTGCCTTGCAATTTTTCTCCAGGTGACATTTTCCAGATGTGCAGAAGCAGAGTTCAAACATTATGCTGAAATCTAACACGTCAATTTCTCTCTTGCTGACATTTTCCAGAGTTGCAGAAGAAGAGTTCCAGGGTTATGCTGAAATCTGCCTCTGCGTTTTTCCTCTAGCTGACATTTTCCAGATGTGAAAAAGCAGAGTTCAAAGATTATGCTGAAATCTACAACTTCAATTTCTCTCTAGCTTACATTTTCCAGATGTGCAGAAGCAGAGTTCCAGGATTATGCTGAAATCTGCCTCTGCATTTTCTCTCTAGCTGACATTTTCCACATGTGCAGAAGCAGAGTTCAAAGATTATGCTGAAATCTACCACATCAATTTCTCTCTATCTGACATTTTCCAGATGTGCAGAAGCAGAGTTCCAGGATTGTGCTGAAAACCACAACATCAATTTCTCTCTAGCTGACTTTCCCAGATGTGCAGAAGCAGAGGTCCAATATTATGCTGAAATCTGCCTTGCAATTTCTCTCTAGCTGACTTTTCCAGATGTGCAGGAGTGTTCCAGGATTATGCTGAAATCTACATCAATTTCTCTCTAGCTGACATTTTCCAGATGTGCAGATGCAGATTTCCAGGTGTATGCTGAAACCTGCCTTACAATTTCTCTCTAGCTGACATTTTCCAGATGTGTAGAAGCAGAGTTCCAGCTGTGTGCTGAAACCTGCCTTACAATTTCTCTCTAGCTGACTTTTCCAGATGTGCAGAAGATGAGTTCAAAGATTATGGTGAAATCTGCCACATCAATTTCTGTCTAGCTGACATTTGCCAGATGTGCAGAAGTAGAGTTCAAGGAGTATGCTGAAATCTGCCTTGCAAGTTTTCTCAAGCTGACATTTTCCATATGTACAGAATCAGAGTTCCTGGTGTATGCTGAAATCTGCCTTGCAATTTCTCTCTAGCTGACTTTTCCAGATGTGCAGAAGCAGAGTTCAAAGATTATGCTGAGATCTAACACATCAATTTCTCTTTTGCTGACATTTTCCAGATGTGCAGAAGCAGAGTTCCAGGATTATGCTGAAATCTGCCTCTGCATTTTCCCTCTAGCTTACATTTTCCAGATGTGCAGAAGCTGAGTTCAAAGATTATGGTGAAATCTACACATCAATTTCTCTCTAGATGACATTTGCAAGATGTGCAGAAGCAGAGTTCCAGGATTATGCTGAAATCAGCCTCTGCATTTTCTCTCTAGCTGACATTTTCCAGATGTGCAGAAGCAGAGTTCCAGTATTATGCTGAAATATACAACTTCAATTTCTCTCTAGCTGACATTTTCCAGATGTGCAGAAGCAGAGTTCTAAGATTATGCTGAAATCTACAACATCAATTTTTCTCTAGCTGACATTTTCCAGATGTGCGGAAGCAGAGTTCCATGATTATGCTGAAATCTGCCTCTGCATTTTCCCTCTAGCTGACATTTTCCAGATGTGAGGAAGCAGAGTTCCAGGATTATGCTGAAATCAGCCTCTGCATTTTCTCTCTAGCTGACATTTTCCAGATGTGCAGAAGCAGAGTTCTAAGATTATGTTGAAATCTACCACATCAATTTCTCTCTAGCTGACATTTTCCAGATGTGCAGAAGCTGAGTTCAAAGATTATGGTGAAATCTACCACATCAATTTCTCTCTAGCTGACATTTTCCAGATGTGCAGAAGCAGAGTTCAAACATTATGCTGAAATCTACCACTTCAATTTCTCTCTAGCTCACATTTGCCAGATGTGCAGAAGCAAAGTTCCAGGATTATTCTGAAATCTGCCTTGCAATTTTTCTCCAGGTGACCTTTTCCAGATGTGTAGAAGCAGAGTTCAAACATTATGCTGAAATCTAACACATCAATTTCTCTCTATCTGACATTTTCTGTCTAGCTTCCATTTGCCAGATGTGCAGAAACAGAGTTCTAGGATTATGCTGAAATCTGCCTTGCAATTTTTCTCCAGGTGACATTTTCCAGATGTGCAGAAGCAGAGTTCAAACATTATGCTGAAATCTAACACGTCAATTTCTCTCTTGCTGACATTTTCCAGATGTGCAGAAGAAGAGTTCCAGGGTTATGCTGAAATCTGCCTCTGCGTTTTTCCTCTAGCTGACATTTTCCAGATGTGAAAAAGCAGAGTTCAAAGATTATGCTGAAATCTAAAACTTTAATTTCTCTCTAGCTTACATTTTCCAGATGTGCAGAAGCAGAGTTCCAGGATTGTGCTAAAAACCACAACATCAATTTCTCTCTAGCTGACATTTTCCAGATGTGCAGAAGCAGAGTTCCAGTATTATGCTGAAATATACATCAATTTATCTCTAACTGACATTTTCCAGATGTGTAGAACCAGAGTTCCAGGATTATGCTGAAATCTGCCTTGCAATTTGTCTCCAAGTGAAATTTTCCAGATGTGCAGAAGCAGAGTTCAAAGATTATGCTGAAATCTACAACATCAATTTCTCTCTAGCTTCCATTTTCCAGATGTGCAGAAGCAGAGTTCAAACATTATGCTGAAATCTACCACTTCAATTTCTCTCTAGCTCACATTTGCCAGATGTGCAGAAGCAAAGTTCCAGGATTATTCTGAAATCTGCCTTGCAATTTTTCTCCAGGTGACATTTTCCAGATGTGTAGAAGCAGAGTTCAAACATTATGCTGAAATCTAACACATCAATTTCTCTCTTGCTAACATTTTCCAGAGTTGCAGACGCAGAGTTCCAGGGTTATGCTGAAATCAGCCTCTGCATTTTCTCTCTAGCTGACATTTTCCAGATGTGCAGAAGCAGAGTTCAAACATTATGCTGAAATCTACCACTTCAATTTCTCTCTAGCTCACATTTGCCAGATGTGCAGAAGCAAAGTTCCAGGATTATTCTGAAATCTGCCTTGCAATTTTTCTCCAGGTGACATTTTCCAGATGTGTAGAAGCTGAGTTCAAAGATTATGCTGAAATCTACCACATCAATTTCCCTCTAGCTGACATTTTCCAGATGTGCAGAAGCAGAGTTCTAAGATTATGCTGAAATCTACCACATCAATTTCCCTCTAGCTGACATTTTCCAGATGTGCAGAAGCAGAGTTCTAAGATTATGCTGAAATCTACAACATCAATTTCTCTCTAGCTGACATTTTCCAGATGTGAGGAAGCAGAGTTCCAGGATTATGCTGAAATCAGCCTCTGCATTTTCTCTCTAGCTGACATTTTCCAGATGTGCAGAAGCAGAGTTCTAAGATTATGCTGAAATCTACAACATCAATTTCTCTCTAGCTGCCATTTTCCAGATGTGCAGAAGCAGAGTTCAAACATTATGCTGAAATCTACCACTTCAATTTCTCTCTAGCTCACATTTGCCAGATGTGCAGAAGCAGAGTTCTAGGATTATTCTGAAATCTGCCTTGCAATTTTTCTCCAGGTGACATTTTCCAGATGTGCAGAAGCAGAGTTCAAACATTATGCTGAAATCTAACACGTCAATTTCTCTCTTGCTGACATTTTCCAGAGTTGCAGAAGAAGAGTTCCAGGGTTATGCTGAAATCTGCCTCTGCGTTTTTCCTCTAGCTGACATTTTCCAGATGTGAAAAAGCAGAGTTCAAAGATTATGCTGAAATCTACAACTTCAATTTCTCTCTAGCTTACATTTTCCAGATGTGCAGAAGCAGAGTTCCAGGATTATGCTGAAATCTGCCTCTGCATTTTCTCTCTAGCTGACATTTTCCACATGTGCAGAAGCAGAGTTCAAAGATTATGCTGAAATCTACCACATCAATTTCTCTCTATCTGACATTTTCCAGATGTGCAGAAGCAGAGTTCCAGGATTGTGCTGAAAACCACAACATCAATTTCTCTCTAGCTGACTTTCCCAGATGTGCAGAAGCAGAGGTCCAATATTATGCTGAAATCTGCCTTGCAATTTCTCTCTAGCTGACTTTTCCAGATGTGCAGGAGTGTTCCAGGATTATGCTGAAATCTACATCAATTTCTCTCTAGCTGACATTTTCCAGATGTGCAGATGCAGATTTCCAGGTGTATGCTGAAACCTGCCTTACAATTTCTCTCTAGCTGACATTTTCCAGATGTGTAGAAGCAGAGTTCCAGCTGTGTGCTGAAACCTGCCTTACAATTTCTCTCTAGCTGACTTTTCCAGATGTGCAGAAGATGAGTTCAAAGATTATGGTGAAATCTGCCACATCAATTTCTGTCTAGCTGACATTTGCCAGATGTGCAGAAGTAGAGTTCAAGGAGTATGCTGAAATCTGCCTTGCAAGTTTTCTCAAGCTGACATTTTCCATATGTACAGAATCAGAGTTCCTGGTGTATGCTGAAATCTGCCTTGCAATTTCTCTCTAGCTGACTTTTCCAGATGTGCAGAAGCAGAGTTCAAAGATTATGCTGAGATCTAACACATCAATTTCTCTTTTGCTGACATTTTCCAGATGTGCAGAAGCAGAGTTCCAGGATTATGCTGAAATCTGCCTCTGCATTTTCCCTCTAGCTTACATTTTCCAGATGTGCAGAAGCTGAGTTCAAAGATTATGGTGAAATCTACACATCAATTTCTCTCTAGATGACATTTGCAAGATGTGCAGAAGCAGAGTTCCAGGATTATGCTGAAATCAGCCTCTGCATTTTCTCTCTAGCTGACATTTTCCAGATGTGCAGAAGCAGAGTTCTAAGATTATGCTGAAATCTACAACATCAATTTCTCTCTAGCTTCCATTTTCCAGATGTGCAGAAGCAGAGTTCAAACATTATGCTGAAATCTACCACTTCAATTTCTCTCTAGCTCACATTTGCCAGATGTGCAGAAGCATAGTTCCAGGATTATTCTGAAATCTGCCTTGCAATTTTTCTCCAGGTGACATTTTCCAGATGTGTAGAAGCAGAGTTCAAACATTATGCTGAAATCTAACACATCAATTTCTCTCTTGCTGACATTTTCCAGAGTTGCAGACGCAGAGTTCCAGGGTTATGCTGAAATCAGCCTCTGCATTTTCTCTCTAGCTGACATTTTCCAGATGTGCAGAAGCAGAGTTCAAAGATTATGCTGAAATCTACCACATCAATTTCTCTCTATCTGACATTTTCCAGATGTGCAGAAGCAGAGTTCCAGGATTGTGCTGAAAACCACAACATCAATTTCTCTCTAGCTGACTTTCCCAGATGTGCAGAAGCAGAGGTCCAGTATTATGCTGAAATCTGCCTCTGCAGTTTCCCTCTAGCTGCCATTTTCCAGATGTGCAGTAGCAGAGTTCCAGTATTATGCTGAAATATACGTCAATTTCTCTCTAACTGACATTTTCCAGATGTGTAGAACCAGAGATCCAGGATTATGCTGAAATCTGCCTTGCAATTTGTCTCCAAGTGAAATTTTCCAGATGTGGAGAAGCAGAGTTCCAGGATTATGCTGAAATCTGCCTCTGCATTTTCCCTCTAGCTGACACATTCCAGATGTGCAGAAGCAGAGTTCCAGGATTATGCTGAAATCTGCCTCTGCATTTTCCCTCTAGCTGACATTTTCCAGATCTGCAGAAGCTGAGTTCAAAGATTATGGTGAAATCTACCACATCAATTTCTCTCTAGCTGACATTTTCCAGATGTGCAGAAGCTGAGTTCAAAGATTATGGTGAAATCTACCACATCAATTTCTCTCTAGCTGACATTTTCCAGATGTGCAGAAGCAGAGTTCTAAGATTATGCTGAAATCTACAACATCAATTTCTCTCTAGCTGACATTTTCCAGATGTGAGGAAGCAGAGTTCCAGGATTATGCTGAAATCAGCCTCTGCATTTTCTCTCTAGCTGACATTTTCCAGATGTGCAGAAGCAGAGTTCTAAGATTATGCTGAAATCTACAACATCAATTTCTCTCTAGCTTCCATTTGCCAGATGTGCAGAAACAGAGTTCTAGGATTATTCTGAAATCTGCCTTGCAATTTTTCTCCAGGTGACATTTTCCAGATGTGCAGAAGCAGAGTTCAAACATTATGCTGAAATCTAACACGTCAATTTCTCTCTTGCTGACATTTTCCAGAGTTGCAGAAGAAGAGTTCCAGGGTTATGCTGAAATCTGCCTCTGCGTTTTTCCTCTAGCTGACATTTTCCAGATGTGAAAAAGCAGAGTTCAAAGATTATGCTGAAATCTACAACTTCAATTTCTCTCTAGCTTACATTTTCCAGATGTGCAGAAGCAGAGTTCCAGGATTATGCTGAAATCAGCCTCTGCATTTTCTCTCTAGCTGACATTTTCCAAATGTGCAGAAGCAGAGTTCCAGTATTATTCTGAAATATACAACTTCAATTTCTCTCTAGCTGACATTTTCCAGATGTGCAGAAGCAGAGTTCTAAGATTATGCTGAAATCTACAACATCAATTTTTCTCTAGCTGACATTTTCCAGATGTGCGGAAGCAGAGTTCCATGATTATGCTGAAATCTGCCTCTGCATTTTCCCTCTAGCTGACATTTTCCAGATGTGCAGAAGCAGAGTTCTAAGATTATGCTGAAATCTACAACATCAATTTTTCTCTAGCTGACATTTTCCAGAGTTGCAGAAGAAGAGTTCCAGGGTTATGCTGAAATCTGCCTCTGCGTTTTTCCTCTAGCTGACATTTTCCAGATGTGAAAAAGCAGAGTTCAAAGATTATGCTGAAATCTACAACTTCAATTTCTCTCTAGCTTACATTTTCCAGATGTGCAGAAGCAGAGTTCCAGGATTATGCTGAAATCAGCCTCTGCATTTTCTCTCTAGCTGACATTTTCCAAATGTGCAGAAGCAGAGTTCCAGTATTATTCTGAAATCTACCACATCAATTTCCCTCTAGCTGACATTTTCCAGATGTGCAGAAGCAGAGTTCTAAGATTATGCTGAAATCTACAACATCAATTTCTCTCTAGCTGACATTTTCCAGATGTGAGGAAGCAGAGTTCCAGGATTATGCTGAAATCAGCCTCTGCATTTTCTCTCTAGCTGACATTTTCCAGATGTGCAGAAGCAGAGTTCTAAGATTATGCTGAAATCTACAACATCAATTTCTCTCTAGCTGCCATTTTCCAGATGTGCAGAAGCAGAGTTCAAACATTATGCTGAAATCTACCACTTCAATTTCTCTCTAGCTCACATTTGCCAGATGTGCAGAAGCAGAGTTCTAGGATTATTCTGAAATCTGCCTTGCAATTTTTCTCCAGGTGACATTTTCCAGATGTGCAGAAGCAGAGTTCAAACATTATGCTGAAATCTAACACGTCAATTTCTCTCTTGCTGACATTTTCCAGAGTTGCAGAAGAAGAGTTCCAGGGTTATGCTGAAATCTGCCTCTGCGTTTTTCCTCTAGCTGACATTTTCCAGATGTGAAAAAGCAGAGTTCAAAGATTATGCTGAAATCTACAACTTCAATTTCTCTCTAGCTTACATTTTCCAGATGTGCAGAAGCAGAGTTCCAGGATTATGCTGAAATCTGCCTCTGCATTTTCTCTCTAGCTGACATTTTCCACATGTGCAGAAGCAGAGTTCAAAGATTATGCTGAAATCTACCACATCAATTTCTCTCTATCTGACATTTTCCAGATGTGCAGAAGCAGAGTTCCAGGATTGTGCTGAAAACCACAACATCAATTTCTCTCTAGCTGACTTTCCCAGATGTGCAGAAGCAGAGGTCCAATATTATGCTGAAATCTGCCTTGCAATTTCTCTCTAGCTGACTTTTCCAGATGTGCAGGAGTGTTCCAGGATTATGCTGAAATCTACATCAATTTCTCTCTAGCTGACATTTTCCAGATGTGCAGATGCAGATTTCCAGGTGTATGCTGAAACCTGCCTTACAATTTCTCTCTAGCTGACATTTTCCAGATGTGTAGAAGCAGAGTTCCAGCTGTGTGCTGAAACCTGCCTTACAATTTCTCTCTAGCTGACTTTTCCAGATGTGCAGAAGATGAGTTCAAAGATTATGGTGAAATCTGCCACATCAATTTCTGTCTAGCTGACATTTGCCAGATGTGCAGAAGTAGAGTTCAAGGAGTATGCTGAAATCTGCCTTGCAAGTTTTCTCAAGCTGACATTTTCCATATGTACAGAATCAGAGTTCCTGGTGTATGCTGAAATCTGCCTTGCAATTTCTCTCTAGCTGACTTTTCCAGATGTGCAGAAGCAGAGTTCAAAGATTATGCTGAGATCTAACACATCAATTTCTCTTTTGCTGACATTTTCCAGATGTGCAGAAGCAGAGTTCCAGGATTATGCTGAAATCTGCCTCTGCATTTTCCCTCTAGCTTACATTTTCCAGATGTGCAGAAGCTGAGTTCAAAGATTATGGTGAAATCTACACATCAATTTCTCTCTAGATGACATTTGCAAGATGTGCAGAAGCAGAGTTCCAGGATTATGCTGAAATCAGCCTCTGCATTTTCTCTCTAGCTGACATTTTCCAGATGTGCAGAAGCAGAGTTCTAAGATTATGCTGAAATCTACAACATCAATTTCTCTCTAGCTTCCATTTTCCAGATGTGCAGAAGCAGAGTTCAAACATTATGCTGAAATCTACCACTTCAATTTCTCTCTAGCTCACATTTGCCAGATGTGCAGAAGCATAGTTCCAGGATTATTCTGAAATCTGCCTTGCAATTTTTCTCCAGGTGACATTTTCCAGATGTGTAGAAGCAGAGTTCAAACATTATGCTGAAATCTAACACATCAATTTCTCTCTTGCTGACATTTTCCAGAGTTGCAGACGCAGAGTTCCAGGGTTATGCTGAAATCAGCCTCTGCATTTTCTCTCTAGCTGACATTTTCCAGATGTGCAGAAGCAGAGTTCAAAGATTATGCTGAAATCTACCACATCAATTTCTCTCTATCTGACATTTTCCAGATGTGCAGAAGCAGAGTTCCAGGATTGTGCTGAAAACCACAACATCAATTTCTCTCTAGCTGACTTTCCCAGATGTGCAGAAGCAGAGGTCCAGTATTATGCTGAAATCTGCCTCTGCAGTTTCCCTCTAGCTGCCATTTTCCAGATGTGCAGAAGCAGAGTTCCAGTATTATGCTGAAATATACGTCAATTTCTCTCTAACTGACATTTTCCAGATGTGTAGAACCAGAGATCCAGGATTATGCTGAAATCTGCCTTGCAATTTGTCTCCAAGTGAAATTTTCCAGATGTGGAGAAGCAGAGTTCCAGGATTATGCTGAAATCTGCCTCTGCATTTTCCCTCTAGCTGACACATTCCAGATGTGCAGAAGCAGAGTTCCAGGATTATGCTGAAATCTGCCTCTGCATTTTCCCTCTAGCTGACATTTTCCAGATCTGCAGAAGCTGAGTTCAAAGATTATGGTGAAATCTACCACATCAATTTCTCTCTAGCTGACATTTTCCAGATGTGCAGAAGCTGAGTTCAAAGATTATGGTGAAATCTACCACATCAATTTCTCTCTAGCTGACATTTTCCAGATGTGCAGAAGCAGAGTTCTAAGATTATGCTGAAATCTACAACATCAATTTCTCTCTAGCTGACATTTTCCAGATGTGAGGAAGCAGAGTTCCAGGATTATGCTGAAATCAGCCTCTGCATTTTCTCTCTAGCTGACATTTTCCAGATGTGCAGAAGCAGAGTTCTAAGATTATGCTGAAATCTACAACATCAATTTCTCTCTAGCTTCCATTTGCCAGATGTGCAGAAACAGAGTTCTAGGATTATTCTGAAATCTGCCTTGCAATTTTTCTCCAGGTGACATTTTCCAGATGTGCAGAAGCAGAGTTCAAACATTATGCTGAAATCTAACACGTCAATTTCTCTCTTGCTGACATTTTCCAGAGTTGCAGAAGAAGAGTTCCAGGGTTATGCTGAAATCTGCCTCTGCGTTTTTCCTCTAGCTGACATTTTCCAGATGTGAAAAAGCAGAGTTCAAAGATTATGCTGAAATCTACAACTTCAATTTCTCTCTAGCTTACATTTTCCAGATGTGCAGAAGCAGAGTTCCAGGATTATGCTGAAATCAGCCTCTGCATTTTCTCTCTAGCTGACTTTTCCAGATGTGCAGAAGCAGAGTTCAAAGATTATGCTGAGATCTAACACATCAATTTCTCTTTTGCTGACATTTTCCAGATGTGCAGAAGCAGAGTTCCAGGATTATGCTGAAATCTGCCTCTGCATTTTCCCTCTAGCTTACATTTTCCAGATGTGCAGAAGCTGAGTTCAAAGATTATGGTGAAATCTACACATCAATTTCTCTCTAGATGACATTTGCAAGATGTGCAGAAGCAGAGTTCCAGGATTATGCTGAAATCAGCCTCTGCATTTTCTCTCTAGCTGACATTTTCCAGATGTGCAGAAGCAGAGTTCTAAGATTATGCTGAAATCTACAACATCAATTTCTCTCTAGCTTCCATTTTCCAGATGTGCAGAAGCAGAGTTCAAACATTATGCTGAAATCTACCACTTCAATTTCTCTCTAGCTCACATTTGCCAGATGTGCAGAAGCATAGTTCCAGGATTATTCTGAAATCTGCCTTGCAATTTTTCTCCAGGTGACATTTTCCAGATGTGTAGAAGCAGAGTTCAAACATTATGCTGAAATCTAACACATCAATTTCTCTCTTGCTGACATTTTCCAGAGTTGCAGACGCAGAGTTCCAGGGTTATGCTGAAATCAGCCTCTGCATTTTCTCTCTAGCTGACATTTTCCAGATGTGCAGAAGCAGAGTTCAAAGATTATGCTGAAATCTACCACATCAATTTCTCTCTATCTGACATTTTCCAGATGTGCAGAAGCAGAGTTCCAGGATTGTGCTGAAAACCACAACATCAATTTCTCTCTAGCTGACTTTCCCAGATGTGCAGAAGCAGAGGTCCAGTATTATGCTGAAATCTGCCTCTGCAGTTTCCCTCTAGCTGCCATTTTCCAGATGTGCAGAAGCAGAGTTCCAGTATTATGCTGAAATATACGTCAATTTCTCTCTAACTGACATTTTCCAGATGTGTAGAACCAGAGATCCAGGATTATGCTGAAATCTGCCTTGCAATTTGTCTCCAAGTGAAATTTTCCAGATGTGGAGAAGCAGAGTTCCAGGATTATGCTGAAATCTGCCTCTGCATTTTCCCTCTAGCTGACACATTCCAGATGTGCAGAAGCAGAGTTCCAGGATTATGCTGAAATCTGCCTCTGCATTTTCCCTCTAGCTGACATTTTCCAGATCTGCAGAAGCTGAGTTCAAAGATTATGGTGAAATCTACCACATCAATTTCTCTCTAGCTGACATTTTCCAGATGTGCAGAAGCTGAGTTCAAAGATTATGGTGAAATCTACCACATCAATTTCTCTCTAGCTGACATTTTCCAGATGTGCAGAAGCAGAGTTCTAAGATTATGCTGAAATCTACAACATCAATTTCTCTCTAGCTGACATTTTCCAGATGTGAGGAAGCAGAGTTCCAGGATTATGCTGAAATCAGCCTCTGCATTTTCTCTCTAGCTGACATTTTCCAGATGTGCAGAAGCAGAGTTCTAAGATTATGCTGAAATCTACAACATCAATTTCTCTCTAGCTTCCATTTGCCAGATGTGCAGAAACAGAGTTCTAGGATTATTCTGAAATCTGCCTTGCAATTTTTCTCCAGGTGACATTTTCCAGATGTGCAGAAGCAGAGTTCAAACATTATGCTGAAATCTAACACGTCAATTTCTCTCTTGCTGACATTTTCCAGAGTTGCAGAAGAAGAGTTCCAGGGTTATGCTGAAATCTGCCTCTGCGTTTTTCCTCTAGCTGACATTTTCCAGATGTGAAAAAGCAGAGTTCAAAGATTATGCTGAAATCTACAACTTCAATTTCTCTCTAGCTTACATTTTCCAGATGTGCAGAAGCAGAGTTCCAGGATTATGCTGAAATCAGCCTCTGCATTTTCTCTCTAGCTGACATTTTCCAAATGTGCAGAAGCAGAGTTCCAGTATTATTCTGAAATATACAACTTCAATTTCTCTCTAGCTGACATTTTCCAGATGTGCAGAAGCAGAGTTCTAAGATTATGCTGAAATCTACAACATCAATTTTTCTCTAGCTGACATTTTCCAGATGTGCGGAAGCAGAGTTCCATGATTATGCTGAAATCTGCCTCTGCATTTTCCCTCTAGCTGACATTTTCCAGATGTGAGGAAGCAGAGTTCCAGGATTATGCTGAAATCAGCCTCTGCATTTTCTCTCTAGCTGACATTTTCCAGATGTGCAGAAGCAGAGTTCTAAGATTATGCTGAAATCTACAACATCAATTTCTCTCTAGCTTCCATTTTCCAGATGTGCAGAAGCAGAGTTCAAACATTATGCTGAAATCTACCACTTCAATTTCTCTCTAGCTCACATTTGCCAGATGTGCAGAAGCAAAGTTCCAGGATTATTCTGAAATCTGCCTTGCAATTTTTCTCCAGGTGACATTTTCCAGATGTGTAGAAGCTGAGTTCAAAGATTATGCTGAAATCTACCACATCAATTTCCCTCTAGCTGACATTTTCCAGATGTGCAGAAGCAGAGTTCTAAGATTATGCTGAAATCTACCACTTCAATTTCCCTCTAGCTGACATTTTCCAGATGTGCAGAAGCAGAGTTCTAAGATTATGCTGAAATCTACAACATCAATTTCTCTCTAGCTGACATTTTCCAGATGTGAGGAAGCAGAGTTCCAGGATTATGCTGAAATCAGCCTCTGCATTTTCTCTCTAGCTGACATTTTCCAGATTTGCAGAAGCAGAGTTCTAAGATTATGCTGAAATCTACAACATCAATTTCTCTCTAGCTGCCATTTTCCAGATGTGCAGAAGCAGAGTTCAAACATTATGCTGAAATCTACCACTTCAATTTCTCTCTAGCTCACATTTGCCAGATGTGCAGAAGCAGAGTTCTAGGATTATTCTGAAATCTGCCTTGCAATTTTTCTCCAGGTGACATTTTCCAGATGTGCAGAAGCAGAGTTCAAACATTATGCTGAAATCTAACACGTCAATTTCTCTCTTGCTGACATTTTCCAGAGTTGCAGAAGAAGAGTTCCAGGGTTATGCTGAAATCTGCCTCTGCGTTTTTCCTCTAGCTGACATTTTCCAGATGTGAAAAAGCAGAGTTCAAAGATTATGCTGAAATCTACAACTTCAATTTCTCTCTAGCTTACATTTTCCAGATGTGCAGAAGCAGAGTTCCAGGATTATGCTGAAATCTGCCTCTGCATTTTCTCTCTAGCTGACATTTTCCACATGTGCAGAAGCAGAGTTCAAAGATTATGCTGAAATCTACCACATCAATTTCTCTCTATCTGACATTTTCCAGATGTGCAGAAGCAGAGTTCCAGGATTGTGCTGAAAACCACAACATCAATTTCTCTCTAGCTGACTTTCCCAGATGTGCAGAAGCAGAGGTCCAATATTATGCTGAAATCTGCCTTGCAATTTCTCTCTAGCTGACTTTTCCAGATGTGCAGGAGTGTTCCAGGATTATGCTGAAATCTACATCAATTTCTCTCTAGCTGACATTTTCCAGATGTGCAGATGCAGATTTCCAGGTGTATGCTGAAACCTGCCTTACAATTTCTCTCTAGCTGACATTTTCCAGATGTGTAGAAGCAGAGTTCCAGCTGTGTGCTGAAACCTGCCTTACAATTTCTCTCTAGCTGACTTTTCCAGATGTGCAGAAGATGAGTTCAAAGATTATGGTGAAATCTGCCACATCAATTTCTGTCTAGCTGACATTTGCCAGATGTGCAGAAGTAGAGTTCAAGGAGTATGCTGAAATCTGCCTTGCAAGTTTTCTCAAGCTGACATTTTCCATATGTACAGAATCAGAGTTCCTGGTGTATGCTGAAATCTGCCTTGCAATTTCTTTCTAGCTGACTTTTCCAGATGTGCAGAAGCAGAGTTCAAAGATTATGCTGAGATCTAACACATCAATTTCTCTTTTGCTGACATTTTCCAGATGTGCAGAAGCAGAGTTCCAGGATTATGCTGAAATCTGCCTCTGCATTTTCCCTCTAGCTGACACATTCCAGATGTGCAGAAGCAGAGTTCCAGGATTATGCTGAAATCTGCCTCTGCATTTTCCCTCTAGCTGACATTTTCCAGATCTGCAGAAGCTGAGTTCAAAGATTATGGTGAAATCTACCACATCAATTTCTCTCTAGCTGACATTTTCCAGATGTGCAGAAGCTGAGTTCAAAGATTATGGTGAAATCTACCACATCAATTTCTCTCTAGCTGACATTTTCCAGATGTGCAGAAGCAGAGTTCTAAGATTATGCTGAAATCTACAACATCAATTTCTCTCTAGCTGACATTTTCCAGATGTGAGGAAGCAGAGTTCCAGGATTATGCTGAAATCAGCCTCTGCATTTTCTCTCTAGCTGACATTTTCCAGATGTGCAGAAGCAGAGTTCTAAGATTATGCTGAAATCTACAACATCAATTTCTCTCTAGCTTCCATTTGCCAGATGTGCAGAAACAGAGTTCTAGGATTATTCTGAAATCTGCCTTGCAATTTTTCTCCAGGTGACATTTTCCAGATGTGCAGAAGCAGAGTTCAAACATTATGCTGAAATCTAACACGTCAATTTCTCTCTTGCTGACATTTTCCAGAGTTGCAGAAGAAGAGTTCCAGGGTTATGCTGAAATCTGCCTCTGCGTTTTTCCTCTAGCTGACATTTTCCAGATGTGAAAAAGCAGAGTTCAAAGATTATGCTGAAATCTACAACTTTAATTTCTCTCTAGCTTACATTTTCCAGATGTGCAGAAGCAGAGTTCCAGGATTGTGCTAAAAACCACAACATCAATTTCTCTCTAGCTGACATTTTCCAGATGTGCAGAAGCAGAGTTCCAGTATTATGCTGAAATATACATCAATTTATCTCTAACTGACATTTTCCAGATGTGTAGAACCAGAGTTCCAGGATTATGCTGAAATCTGCCTTGCAATTTGTCTCCAAGTGAAATTTTCCAGATGTGCAGAAGCAGAGTTCAAAGATTATGCTGAAATCTAACACAACAATTTCTCTCTTGCTGACATTTTCCAGATGTGCAGAAGCAGAGTTCCAGGATTATGCTGAAATCTGCCTCTGCATTTTCCCTCTAGCTGACTTTTTCCAGATGTGCAGAAGCTGAGTTCAAAGATTATGGTGAAATCTACCACATCAATTTCGCTCTAGCTGACATTTTCCAGATGTGCAGAAGCTGAGTTCAAAGATTATGGTGAAATCTACCACATCAATTTCTCTCTAGCTGACATTTTCCAGATGTGCGGAAGCAGAGTTCCATGATTATGCTGAAATCTGCCTCTGCATTTTCCCTCTAGCTGACATTTTCCAGATGTGCAGAAGCAGAGTTCCAGGATTATGCTGAAATCTGCCTCTGCATTTTCTCTCTAGCTGACATTTTCCACATGTGCAGAAGCAGAGTTCAAAGATTATGCTGAAATCTACCACATCAATTTCTCTCTATCTGACATTTTCCAGATGTGCAGAAGCAGAGTTCCAGGATTGTGCTGAAAACCACAACATCAATTTCTCTCTAGCTGACTTTCCCAGATGTGCAGAAGCAGAGGTCCAGTATTATGCTGAAATCTGCCTTGCAATTTCTCTCTAGCTGACTTTTCCAGATGTGCAGAAGCTGAGTTCAAAGATTATGGTGAAATCTACCACATCAATTTCACTCTAGCTGACATTTGCCAGATGTGCAGAAGCAGAGTTCCAGGATTATGCTGAAATCAGCCTCTGCATTTTCTCTCTAACTGACATTTTCCAGATGTGCAGAAGCAGAGTTCCAGTATTATGCTGAAATATACATCAATTTCTCTCTAATTGACATTTTCCAGATGTGTAGAACCAGAGATCCAGGATTATGCTGAAATCTGCCTTGCAATTTGTCTCCAAGTGAAATTTTCCAGATGTGGAGAAGCAGAGTTCAAAGATTATGCTGAAATCTAACACATCAATTTCTCTCTTGCTGACATTTTCCAGATGTGCAGAAGCAGAGTTCCAGGATTATGCTGAAATCTGCCTCTGCATTTTCCCTCTAGCTGACTTTTTCCAGATGTGCAGAAGCTGAGTTCAAAGATTATGGTGAAATCTACCACATCAATTTCTCTCTAGCTGACATTTTCCAGATGTGCAGAAGCAGAGTTCCAGTATTATGCTGAAATATACATCAATTTCTCTCTAACTGACATTTTCCAGATGTGTAGAACCAGAGTTCCAGGATTATGCTGAAATCTGCCTTGCAATTTGTCTCCAAGTGAAATTTTCCAGAAGTGCAGAAGCAGAGTTCAAAGATTATGCTGAAATCTAACACAACAATTTCTCTCTTGCTGACATTTTCCAGATGTGCAGAAGCAGAGTTCCAGGATTATGCTGAAATCTGCCTCTGCATTTTCCCTCTAGCTGACTTTTTCCAGATGTGCAGAAGCTGAGTTCAAAGATTATGGTGAAATCTACCACATCAATTTCTCTCTAGCTGACATTTTCCAGATGTGCAGAAGCAGAGTTCCAGTATTATGCTGAAATATACATCAATTTCTCTCTAACTGACATTTTCCAGATGTGTAGAACCAGAGTTCCAGGATTATGCTGAAATCTGCCTTGCAATTTGTCTCCAAGTGAAATTTTCCAGATGTGCAGAAGCAGAGTTCAAAGATTATGCTGAAATATAACACAACAATTTCTCTCTTGCTGACATTTTCCAGATGTGCAGAAGCAGAGTTCCAGGATTATGCTGAAATCTGCCTCTGCATTTTCCCTCTAGCTGACTTTTTCCAGATGTGCAGAAGCTGAGTTCAAAGATTATGGTGAAATCTACCACATCAATTTCTCTCTAGCTGACATTTTCCAGATGTGCAGAAGCTGAGTTCAAAGATTATGGTGAAATCTACCACATCAATTTCTCTCTAGCTGACATTTTCCAGATGTGCGGAAGCAGAATTCCAGGATTATGCTGAAATCTGCCTCTGCATTTTCCCTCTAGCTTACATTTTCCAGATGTGCAGAAGCTGAGTTCAAAGATTATGGTGAAATCTGCCACATCAATTTCTGTCTAGCTGACATTTGCCAGATGTGCAGAAGTAGAGTTCCAGGATTATGCTGAAATCTGCCTTGCAAGTTTTCTCAAGCTGACATTTTCCATATGTACAGAGGCAGAGTTCCAGGTGTATGCTGAAATCTGCCTTGCAATTTCTCTCTAGCTGTCTTTTCCAGATGTGCAGAAGCAGAGTTCAAAGATTATGCTGAAATCTAACACATCAATTTCTCTCTTGCTGACATTTTCCAGATGTGCAGAAGCAGAATTCCAGGATTATGCTGAAATCTGCCTCTGCATTTTCCCTCTAGCTTACATTTTCCAGATGTGCAGAAGCTGAGTTCAAAGATTATGGTGAAATCTACCACATCAATTTCTCTCTAGCTGACATTTTCCAGATGTGCAGAAGCTGAGTTCAAAGATTATGGTGAAATCTACCACATCAATTTCTCTCTAGCTGACATTTGCCAGATGTGCAGAAGCAGAGTTCTAAGATTATGCTGAAATCTACAACATCAATTTTTCTCTAGCTGACATTTTCCAGATGTGCGGAAGCAGAGTTCCAGGATTATTCTGAAATCTGCCTCTGCATTTTCCCTCTAGCTGACATTTTCAAGATGTGCAGAAGCAGAGTTCTAAGATTATGCTGAAATCTACAACATCAATTTCTCTCTAGCTTACATTTTCCAGATGTGCAGAAGCAGAGTTCAAACATTATGCTGAAATCTACCACTTCAATTTCTCTCTAGCTCACAATTGCCAGATGTGCAGAAGCAGAGTTCCAGGATTATTCTGAAATCTGCCTTGCAATTTTTTCCCAGGTGACATTTTCCAGATGTGTACAAGCAGAGTTCAAAGATTATGGTGAAATCTACCACATCAATTTCACTCTAGCTGACATTTTCCAGATGTGCAGAAGATGAGTTCAAAGATTATGGTGAAATCTACCACATCAATTTCACTCTAGCTGACATTTGCCAGATGTGCAGAAGCAGAGTTCCAGGATTATGCTGAAATCAGCCTGTGCATTTTCTCTCTAACTGACATTTTCCAGATGTGCAGAAGCAGAGTTCCAGTATTATGCTGAAATATACATCAATTTCTCTCTAACTGACATTTTCCAGATGTGTAGAACCAGAGATCCAGCTTATGCTGAAATCTGCCTTGCAATTTGTCTCCAAGTGAAATTTTCCAGATGTGGAGAAGCAGAGTTCAAAGATTATGCTGAAATCTAACACAACAATTTCTCTCTTGCTGACATTTTCCAGATGTGCAGAAGCAGAGTTCCAGGATTATGCTGAAATCTGCCTCTGCATTTTCTCTCTAGCTGACATTTTCCACATGTGCAGAAGCAGAGTTCAAAGATTATGCTGAAATCTACCACATCAATTTCTCTCTATCTGACATTTTCCAGATGTGCAGAAGCAGAGTTCCAGGATTGTGCTGAAAACCACAACATCAATTTCTCTCTAGCTGACTTTCCCAGATGTGCAGAAGCAGAGGTCCAGTATTATGCTGAAATCTGCCTTGCAATTTCTCTCTAGCTGACTTTTCCAGATGTGCAGAAGCTGAGTTCAAAGATTATGGTGAAATCTGCCACATCAATTTCTGTCTAGCTGACATTTGCCAGATGTGCAGAAGTAGAGTTCCAGGATTATGCTGAAATCTGCCTTGCAAGTTTTCTCAAGCTGACATTTTCCATATGTACAGAGGCAGAGTTCCAGGTGTATGCTGAAATCTGCCTTGCAATTTCTCTCTTGCTGACATTTTCCAGATGTGCAGAAGCAGAGTTCCAGGATTATGCTGAAATCTGCCTCTGCATTTTCCCTCTAGCTGACATTTTCCAGATGTGAGGAAGCAGAGTTCCAGGATTATGCTGAAATCAGCCTCTGCATTTTCTCTCTAGCTGACATTTTCCAGATGTGCGGAAGCAGAGTTCCAGGATTATGCTGAAATCTACATCAATTTCTTTCTAGCTGGCATTTTCTAGATGTGCAGAAGCAGAGTTCTAAGATTATGCTGAAATCTACAACATCAATTTCTCTCTAGCTTCAATTTTCCAGATGTGCTGAAGCAGAGTTCAAACATTATGCTGAAATCTACCACTTCAATTTCTCTCTAGCTCACATTTGCCAGATGTGCAGAAGCAAAGTTCCAGGATTATTCTGAAATCTGCCTTGCAATTTTTCTCCAGGTGACATTTTCCAGATGTGTAGAAGCAGAGTTCAAACATTATGCTGAAATCTAACACATCAATTTCTCTCTTGCTGACATTTTCCAGAGTTGCAGACGCAGAGTTCCAGGGTTATGCTGAAATCAGCCTCTGCATTTTCTCTCTAGCTGACATTTTCCAGATGTGCAGAAGCAGAGTTCAAAGATTATGCTGAAATCTACCACATCAATTTCTCTCTATCTGACATTTTCCAGATGTGCAGAAGCAGAGATCCAGGATTATGCTGAAATCTGCCTTGCAATTTGTCTCCAAGTGAAATTTTCCAGATGTGGAGAAGCAGAGTTCCAGGATTATGCTGAAATCTGCCTCTGCATTTTCCCTCTAGCTGACATTTTCCAGATGTGCAGAAGCAGAGTTCCAGGATTATGCTGAAATCTGCCTCTGCATTTTCCCTCTAGCTGACATTTTCCAGATGTGCAGAAGCTGAGTTCAAAGATTATGGTGAAATCTACCACATCAATTTCTCTCTAGCTGACATTTTCCAGATGTGCAGAAGCTGAGTTCAAAGATTATGGTGAAATCTACCACATCAATTTCTCTCTAGCTGACATTTTCCAGATGTGCAGAAGCTGAGTTCAAAGATTATGCTGAAATCTACCACATCAATTTCCCTCTAGCTGACATTTTCCAGATGTGCAGAAGCAGAGTTCTAAGATTATGCTGAAATCTACAACATCAATTTCTCTCTAGCTGACATTTTCCAGATGTGAGGAAGCAGAGTTCCAGGATTATGCTGAAATCAGCCTCTGCATTTTCTCTCTAGCTGACATTTTCCAGATGTGCAGAAGCAGAGTTCAAAGATTATGCTGAAATCTACCACATCAATTTCTCTCTATCTGACATTTTCCAGATGTGCAGAAGCAGAGTTCCAGGATTGTGCTGAAAACCACAACATCAATTTCTCTCTAGCTGACTTTCCCAGATGTGCAGAAGCAGAGGTCCAATATTATGCTGAAATCTGCCTTGCAATTTCTCTCTAGCTGACTTTTCCAGATGTGCAGGAGTGTTCCAGGATTATGCTGAAATCTACATCAATTTCTCTCTAGCTGACATTTTCCAGATGTGCAGATGCAGATTTCCAGGTGTATGCTGAAACCTGCCTTACAATTTCTCTCTAGCTGACATTTTCCAGATGTGTAGAAGCAGAGTTCCAGCTGTGTGCTGAAACCTGCCTTACAATTTCTCTCTAGCTGACATTTTCCAGATGTGTAGAAGCAGAGTTCCAGCTGTGTGCTGAAACCTGCCTTACAATTTCTCTCTAGCTGACTTTTCCAGATGTGCAGAAGATGAGTTCAAAGATTATGGTGAAATCTGCCACATCAATTTCTGTCTAGCTGACATTTGCCAGATGTGCAGAAGCAGAGTTCAAAGATTATGCTGAAATCTAACACATCAATTTCTCTCTTGCTGACATTTTCCAGATGTGCAGAAGCAGAGTTCCAGGATTATGCTGAAATCTGCCTCTGCATTTTCCCTCTAGCTTACATTTTCCAGATGTGCAGAAGCTGAGTTCAAAGATTATGGTGAAATCTACACATCAATTTCTCTGTAGCTGACATTTGCCAGATGTGCAGAAGCAGAGTTCCAGGATTATGCTGAAATCAGCCTCTGCATTTTCTCTCTAGCTGACATTTTCCAGATGTGCAGAAGCAGAGTTCCAGTATTATGCTGAAATATACAACTTCAATTTCTCTCTAGCTGACATTTTCCAGATGTGCAGAAGCAGAGTTCTAAGATTATGGTGAAATCTACCACATCAATTTCTCTCTAGCTGACATTTTCCAGATGTGCAGAAGCTGAGTTCAAAGATTATGGAGAAATCTACCACATCAATTTCACTCTAGCTGACATTTGCCAGATGTGCAGAAGCAGAGTTCCAGGATTATGCTGAAATCAGCCTCTGCATTTTCTCTCTAACTGACATTTTCCAGATGTGCAGAAGCAGAGGTCCAGTATTATGCTGAAATCTGCCTCTGCAGTTTCCCTCTAGCTGCCATTTTCCAGATGTGCAGAAGCAGAGTTCAAACATTATGCTGAAATCTACCACTTCGATTTCTCTCTAGCTCACATTTGCCAGATGTGCAGAAGCAGAGTTCCAGGATTATTCTGAAATCTGCCTTGCAATTTTTCTCCAGGTGACATTTTCCAGATGTGCAGGAGCTGAGTTCAAAGATTATGGTGAAATCTACCACATCAATTTCTCTCTAACTGACATTTTCCAGATGTGCAGAAGCAGAGTTCCAGTATTATGCTGAAATCTACCACATCAATTTCTCTCTAACTGACATTTTCCAGATGTGTAGAACCAGAGTTCCAGGATTATGCTGAAATCAGCCTCTGCATTTTCTCTCTAGCTGACATTTTCCAGATGTGCAGAAGCAGAGTTCTAAGATTGTGCTGAAATCTACAACATCAATTTCTCTCTAGCTGCCATTTTCCAGATGTGCAGAAGCAGAGTTCAAACATTATGCTGAAATCTACCACTTCAATTTCTCTGTAGCTGACATTTTCCAGAGTTGCAGAAGAAGAGTTCCAAGGTTATGCTGAAATCTGCCTCTGCGTTTTTCCTCTAGCTGACATTTTCCAGATGTGAAAAAGCAGAGTTCAAAGATTATGCTGAAATCTACAACTTCAATTTCTCTCTAGCTTACATTTTCCAGATGTGCAGAAGCAGAGTTCCAGGAGTATGCTATAATCTGCCTCTGCATTTTCTCTCTAGCTGACATTTTCCACATGTGCAGAAGCAGAGTTCAAAGATTATGCTGAAATCTACCACATCAATTTCTCTCTATCTGACATTTTCCAGATGTGCAGAAGCAGAGTTCCAGGATTGTGCTGAAAACCACAACATCAATTTCTCTCTAGCTGACTTTCCCAGATGTGCAGAAGCAGAGGTCCAGTATTATGGTGAAATCTGCCTTGAAATTTCTCTCTAGCTGACTTTTCCAGATGTGCAGGAGTGTTCCAAGATTATGCTGAAATATACATCAATTTCTCTCTAGCTGACATTTTCCAGATGTGCAGATGCAGATTTCCAGGTGTATGCTGAAACCTGCCTTACAATTTCTCTCTAGTTGACTTTTCCAGATGTGCAGAAGCTGAGTTCAAAGATTATGGTTAAATCTGCCACATCAATTTCTGTCTAGCTGACATTTGCCAGATGTGCAGAAGCAGAGTTCCAGGATTATGCTGAAATCTACCACTTCAATTTCTCTCTAGCTCACAATTGCCAGATGTGCAGAAGCAGAGTTCCAGGATTATTCTGAAATCTGCCTTGCAATTTTTTCCCAGGTGACATTTTCCAGATGTGTACAAGCAGAGTTCAAAGATTATGGTGAAATCTACCACATCAATTTCACTCTAGCTGACATTTTCCAGATGTGCAGAAGCTGAGTTCAAAGATTATGGTGAAATCTACCACATCAATTTCACTCTAGCTGACATTTGCCAGATGTGCAGAAGCAGAGTTCCAGGATTATGCTGAAATCAGCCTGTGCATTTTCTCTCTAACTGACATTTTCCAGATGTGCAGAAGCAGAGTTCCAGTATTATGCTGAAATATACATCAATTTCTCTCTAACTGACATTTTCCAGATGTGTAGAACCAGAGATCCAGGCTTATGCTGAAATCTGCCTTGCAATTTGTCTCCAAGTGAAATTTTCCAGATGTGCAGAAGCAGAGTTCAAAGATTATGCTGAAATCTAACACAACAATTTCTCTCTTGCTGACATTTTCCAGATGTGCAGAAGCAGAGTTCCAGGATTATGCTGAAATCTGCCTCTGCATTTTCTCTCTAGCTGACATTTTCCACATGTGCAGAAGCAGAGTTCAAAGATTATGCTGAAATCTACCACATCAATTTCTCTCTATCTGACATTTTCCAGATGTGCAGAAGCAGAGTTCCAGGATTGTGCTGAAAACCACAACATCAATTTCTCTCTAGCTGACTTTCCCAGATGTGCAGAAGCAGAGGTCCAGTATTATGCTGAAATCTGCCTTGCAATTTCTCTCTAGCTGACTTTTCCAGATGTGCAGAAGCTGAGTTCAAAGATTATGGTGAAATCTGCCACATCAATTTCTGTCTAGCTGACATTTGCCAGATGTGCAGAAGTAGAGTTCCAGGATTATGCTGAAATCTGCCTTGCAAGTTTTCTCAAGCTGACATTTTCCATATGTACAGAGGCAGAGTTCCAGGTGTATGCTGAAATCTGCCTTGCAATTTCTCTCTGGCTGACATTTTCCAGATGTGCAGAAGCAGAGTTCCAGGATTATGCTGAAATCTGCCTCTGCATTTTCCCTCTAGCTGACATTTTCCAGATGTGAGGAAGCAGAGTTCCAGGATTATGCTGAAATCAGCCTCTGCATTTTCTCTCTAGCTGACATTTTCCAGATGTGCGGAAGCAGAGTTCCAGGATTATGCTGAAATCTACATCAATTTCTTTCTAGCTGGCATTTTCTAGATGTGCAGAAGCAGAGTTCTAAGATTATGCTGAAATCTACAACATCAATTTCTCTCTAGCTTCAATTTTCCAGATGTGCTGAAGCAGAGTTCAAACATTATGCTGAAATCTACCACTTCAATTTCTCTCTAGCTCACATTTGCCAGATGTGCAGAAGCAAAGTTCCAGGATTATTCTGAAATCTGCCTTGCAATTTTTCTCCAGGTGACATTTTCCAGATGTGTAGAAGCAGAGTTCAAACATTATGCTGAAATCTAACACATCAATTTCTCTCTTGCTGACATTTTCCAGAGTTGCAGACGCAGAGTTCCAGGGTTATGCTGAAATCAGCCTCTGCATTTTCTCTCTAGCTGACATTTTCCAGATGTGCAGAAGCAGAGTTCAAAGATTATGCTGAAATCTACCACATCAATTTCTCTCTATCTGACATTTTCCAGATGTGCAGAAGCAGAGATCCAGGATTATGCTGAAATCTGCCTTGCAATTTGTCTCCAAGTGAAATTTTCCAGATGTGGAGAAGCAGAGTTCCAGGATTATGCTGAAATCTGCCTCTGCATTTTCCCTCTAGCTGACATTTTCCAGATGTGCAGAAGCAGAGTTCCAGGATTATGCTGAAATCTGCCTCTGCATTTTCCCTCTAGCTGACATTTTCCAGATGTGCAGAAGCTGAGTTCAAAGATTATGGTGAAATCTACCACATCAATTTCTCTCTAGCTGACATTTTCCAGATGTGCAGAAGCTGAGTTCAAAGATTATGGTGAAATCTACCACATCAATTTCTCTCTAGCTGACATTTTCCAGATGTGCAGAAGCTGAGTTCAAAGATTATGCTGAAATCTACCACATCAATTTCTCTGTAGCTGACATTTGCCAGATGTGCAGAAGCAGAGTTCCAGGATTGTGCTGAAAACCACAACATCAATTTCTCTCTAGCTGACTTTCCCAGATGTGCAGAAGCAGAGGTCCAATATTATGCTGAAATCTGCCTTGCAATTTCTCTCTAGCTGACTTTTCCAGATGTGCAGGAGTGTTCCAGGATTATGCTGAAATCTACATCAATTTCTCTCTAGCTGACATTTTCCAGATGTGCAGATGCAGATTTCCAGGTGTATGCTGAAACCTGCCTTACAATTTCTCTCTAGCTGACATTTTCCAGATGTGTAGAAGCAGAGTTCCAGCTGTGTGCTGAAACCTGCCTTACAATTTCTCTCTAGCTGACATTTTCCAGATGTGTAGAAGCAGAGTTCCAGCTGTGTGCTGAAACCTGCCTTACAATTTCTCTCTAGCTGACTTTTCCAGATGTGCAGAAGATGAGTTCAAAGATTATGGTGAAATCTGCCACATCAATTTCTGTCTAGCTGACATTTGCCAGATGTGCAGAAGCAGAGTTCAAAGATTATGCTGAAATCTAACACATCAATTTCTCTCTTGCTGACATTTTCCAGATGTGCAGAAGCAGAGTTCCAGGATTATGCTGAAATCTGCCTCTGCATTTTCCCTCTAGCTTACATTTTCCAGATGTGCAGAAGCTGAGTTCAAAGATTATGGTGAAATCTACACATCAATTTCTCTGTAGCTGACATTTGCCAGATGTGCAGAAGCAGAGTTCCAGGATTATGCTGAAATCAGCCTCTGCATTTTCTCTCTAGCTGACATTTTCCAGATGTGCAGAAGCAGAGTTCCAGTATTATGCTGAAATATACAACTTCAATTTCTCTCTAGCTGACATTTTCCAGATGTGCAGAAGCAGAGTTCTAAGATTATGGTGAAATCTACCACATCAATTTCTCTCTAGCTGACATTTTCCAGATGTGCAGAAGCAGAGTTCTAAGATTATGCTGAAATCTACAACATCAATTTCTCTCTAGCTGCCATTTTCCAGATGTGCAGAAGCAGAGTTCAAACATTATGCTGAAATCTACCACTTCAATTTCTCTCTAGCTCACATTTGCCAGATGTGCAGAAGCAGAGTTCTAGGATTATTCTGAAATCTGCCTTGCAATTTTTCTCTAGCTGACTTTTCTAGATGTGCAGGAGTGTTCCAGGATTATGCTGAAATCTACATCAATTTCTCTCTAGCTGACATTTTCCAGATGTGCAGATGCAGATTTCCAGGTGTATGCTGAAACCTGCCTTACAATTTCTCTCTAGCTGACATTTTCCAGATGTGTAGAAGCAGTGTTCCAGCTGTGTGCTGAAACCTGCCTTACAATTTCTCTCTAGCTGACTTTTCCAGATGTGCAGAAGATGAGTTCAAAGATTATGGTGAAATCTGCCACATCAATTTCTGTCTAGCTGACATTTGCCAGATGTGCAGAAGTAGAGTTCAAGGATTATGCTGAAATCTGCCTTGCAAGTTTTCTCAAGCTGACATTTTCCATATGTACAGAATCAGAGTTCCTGGTGTATGCTGAAATCTGCCTTGCAATTTCTCCCTAGCTGACTTTTCCAGACGTGCAGAAGCAGAGTTCAAAGATTATGCTGAAATCTAACACATCAATTTCTCTCTTGCTGACATTTTCCAGATGTGCAGAAGCAGAGTTCCAGGATTATGCTGAAATCTGCCTCTGCATGTTCCCTCTAGCTTACATTTTCCAGATGTGCAGAAGCTGAATTCAAAGATTATGGTGAAATCTACCACATCAATTTCTCTCTAGCTGACATTTTCCAGATGTGCAGAAGCTGAGTTCAAAGATTATGGTGAAATCTACACATCAATTTCTCTCTAACTGACATTTGCCAGATGTGCAGAAGCAGAGTTCCAGGATTATGCTGAAATCAGCCTCTGCATTTTCTCTCTAGCTGACATTTTCCAGATGTGCAGAAGCAGAGTTCCAGTATTATGCTGAAATATACAACTTCAATTTCTCTCTAGCTCACATTTGCCAGATGTGCAGAAGCAAAGTTCCAGGATTATTCTGAAATCTGCCTTGCAATTTTTCTCCAGGTGACATTTTCCAGATGTGTAGAAGCAGAGTTCAAACACTATGCTGAAATCTAACACATCAATTTATCTCTTGCTGACATTTTCCAGAGTTGCAGAAGCAGAGTTCCAGGGTTATGCTGAAATCAGCCTCTGCATTTTCTCTCTAGCTGACATTTTCCAGATGTGCAGAAGCAGAGTTCAAAGATTATGCTGAAATCTACCACATCAATTACTCTCTATCTGACATTTTCCAGATGTGCAGAAGCAGAGTTCCAGGATTGTGCTGAAAACCACAACATCAATTTCTCTCTAGCTGACTTTCCCAGATGTGCAGAAGCAGAGGTCCAGTATTATGCTGAAATCTGCCTCTGCAGTTTCCCTCTAGCTGCCATTTTCCAGATGTGCAGAAGCAGAGTTCCAGTATTATGCTGAAATATACGTCAATTTCTCTCTAACTGACATTTTCCAGATGTGTAGAACCAGAGATCCAGGATTATGCTGAAATCTGCCTTGCAATTTGTCTCCAAGTAAAATTTTCCAGATGTGGAGAAGCAGAGTTCAAAGATTATGCTGAAATTTACCACTTCAATTTCTCTCTAGCTGACATTTTCCAGATGTGCAGAAGCAGACTTCCAGGATTATGCTGAAATCTGCCTCTGCATTTTCTCTCTAGCTGACATTTTCCAGATGTGCAGAAGCAGAGTTCCAGTATTATGCTGAAATATACAACATCAATTTCTCTCTAACTGACATTTTCCAGATGTCTAGAACCAGAGATCCAGGATTATGCTGAAATCTGCCTTGCAATTTGTCTCCAAGTGAAATTTTTCAGATGTGGAGAAGCAGAGTTCAAAGATTATGCTGAAATCTACCACATGAATTTCTCTCTAGCTGACATTTTCCAGATGTGCAGAAGCAGACTTCCAGGATTATGCTGAAATCTGCCTTGCAATTTTTCTCCAGGTGACATTTTCCAGATGTGCAGAAGCAGAGTTCAAACATGCTGAAATCTAACACATCAATTTCTCTCTTGCTGACATTTTCCAGAGTTGCAGAAGCAGAGTTCCAGGATTATGCTGAAATCAGCTTCTGCATTTTCTCTCTAGCTGACATTTTCCAGATGTGCAGAAGCAGAGTTCTAAGATTATACTGAAATCTACCACATCAATTTCTCTCTAGCTGACATTTTCCAGATGTGCAGAAGCAGAGTTCTAAGATTATGCTGAAATCTACAACATCAATTTCTCTCTAGCTTACATTTTCCAGATGTGCAGAAGCAGAGTTCTAAGACTATGCTGAAATCTACAACATCAATTTCTCTCTAGCTGACATTTTCCAGATGTGAGGAAGCAGAGTTCCAGGATTATGCTGAAATCAGCCTCTGCATTTTCTCTCTAGCTGACATTTTCCAGATGTGCAGAAGCAGAGTTCTAAGATTATGCTGAAATCTACAACATCAATTTCTCTCTAGCTGCCATTTTCCAGATGTGCAGAAGCAGAGTTCAAACATTATGCTGAAATCTACCACTTCAATTTCTCTCTAGCTCTCATTTGCCAGATGTGCAGAAGCAGAGTTCCAGGATTATTCTGAAATCTGCCTTGCATTTTTTCTCCAGGTGACATTTTCCAGAGTTGCAGAAGCAGAGTTCAAACATTATGCTGAAATCTAAAACGTCAATTTCTGTCTTGCTGACATTTTCCAGAGTTGCAGAAGAAGAGTTCCAGGGTTATGCTGATATCTGCCTCTGCGTTTTTCCTCTAGCTGACATTTTCCAGATGTGAAAAAGCAGAGTTCAAAGATTATGCTGAAATCTACAACTTCAATTTCTCTCTAGCTTACATTTTCCAGATGTGCAGAAGCAGAGTTGTAGGATTATGCTGAAATCTGCCTCTGCATTTTCTCTCTAGCTGACATTTTCCACATGTGCAGAAGCAGAGTTCCAGGATTATGCTGAAATCTGCCTTGCAATTTCTCTCTAGCTGACTTTTCCAGATGTGCAGAAGCAGAGTACAAAGATTATGCTGAAATCTAACACATCAATTTCTCTCTTGCTGACATTTTGCAGATGTGCAGAAGCAGAGTTCCAGGATTATGCTGAAATCTGCCTCTGCATTTTCCCTCTAGCTTACATTTTCCAGATGTGCAGAAGCAGAGTTCCAGGATTATGCTGAAATATGCAACATCAATTTCTCTCTAGCTGACATTTGCCAGATGTGCAGAAGCAGAGTTCCAGGATTATGCTGAAATCTGCCTTGCAATTTCTCTCTAGCTGACATTTTCCAGATGTGCAGAAGCAGAGTTCTAAGATTATGCTGAAATCTACAACATCAATTTCTCTCTAGCTTGCATTTTCCAGATGTGCAGAAGCAGAGTTCTAAGATTATGCTGAAATCTACAACATCAATTTCTCTCTAGCTGACATTTTCCAGATGTGAGGAAGCAGAGTTCCAGGATTATGCTGAAATCAGCCTCTGCATTTTCTCTCTAGCTGACATTTTCCAGATGTGCAGAAGCAGAGTTCTAAGATTATGCTGAAATCTACAACATCAATTTCTCTCTAGCTGCCATTTTCCAGATGTGCAGAAGCAGAGTTCAAACATTATGCTGAAATCTAACACGTCAATTTCTCTCTTGCTGACATTTTCCAGAGTTGCAGAAGAAGAGTTCCAGGGTTATGCTGAAATCTGCCTCTGCGTTTTTCCTCTAGCTGACATTTTCCAGATGTGAAAAAGCAGAGTTCAAAGATTATGCTGAAATCTACAACTTCAATTTCTCTCTAGCTTACATTTTCCAGATGTGCAGAAGCAGAGTTGTAGGATTATGCTGAAATCTGCCTCTGCATTTTCTCTCTAGCTGACATTTTCCACATGTGCAGAAGCAGAGTTCAAAGATTATGCTGAAATCTACCACATCAATTTCTCTCTATCTGACATTTTCCAGATGTGCAGAAGCAGAGTTCCAGGATTGTGCTGAAAACCACAACTTCAATTTCTCTCTAGCTGACATTTTCCAGATGTGCAGAAGCAGAGTTCTAAGATTATGCTGAAAACCACAACATCAATTTCTCTCTAGCTGACTTTCCCAGATGTGCAGAAGCAGAGGTCCAGTATTATGCTGAAATCTACCTCTGCAGTTTCCCTCTAGCTGCCATTTTCCAGATGTGCAGAAGCAGAGTTCAAACATTATGCTGAAATCAACCACTTCAATTTCTCTCTAGCTCACATTTGCCAGATGTGCAGAAGCAGAGTTCCAGGATTATTCTGAAATCTGCCTTGCAATTTTTCTCCAGGTGACATTTTCCAGATGTGCAGAAGCAGAGTTCAAACATGCTGAAATCTAACACATCAATTTCTCTCTTGCTGACATTTTCCAGAGTTGCAGAAGCAGAGTTCCAGGATTATGCTGAAATCAGCTTCTGCATTTTCTCTCTAGCTGACATTTTCCAGATGTGCAGAAGCAGAGTTCTAAGATTATACTGAAATCTACCACATCAATTTCTCTCTAGCTGACATTTTCCAGATGTGCAGAAGCAGAGTTCTAAGATTATGCTGAAATCTACAACATCAATTTCTCTCTAGCTTACATTTTCCAGATGTGCAGAAGCAGAGTTCTAAGACTATGCTGAAATCTACAACATCAATTTCTCTCTAGCTGACATTTTCCAGATGTGAGGAAGCAGAGTTCCAGGATTATGCTGAAATCAGCCTCTGCATTTTCTCTCTAGCTGACATTTTCCAGATGTGCAGAAGCAGAGTTCTAAGATTATGCTGAAATCTACAACATCAATTTCTCTCTAGCTGCCATTTTCCAGATGTGCAGAAGCAGAGTTCAAACATTATGCTGAAATCTACCACTTCAATTTCTCTCTAGCTCACATTTGCCAGATGTGCAGAAGCAGAGTTCCAGGATTATTCTGAAATCTGCCTTGCAATTTTTCTCCAGGTGACATTTTCCAGATGTGCAGAAGCAGAGTTCAAACATTATGCTGAAATCTAAAACGTCAATTTCTCTCTTGCTGACATTTTCCAGAGTTGCAGAAGAAGAGTTCCAGGGTTATGCTGAAATCTGCCTCTGCGTTTTTCCTCTAGCTGACATTTTCCAGATGTGAAAAAGCAGAGTTCAAAGATTATGCTGAAATCTACAACTTCAATTTCTCTCTAGCTTACATTTTCCAGATGTGCAGAAGCAGAGTTCCAGGATTATGCTGAAATCTGCCTCTGCATTTTCTCTCTAGCTGACATTTTCCACATGTGCAGAAGTAGAGTTCAAAGATTATGCTGAAATCTACCACATCAATTTCTCTCAAGCTGACTTTTCCAGATGTGCAGAAGCTGAGTTCAAAGATTATGGTGAAATCTACCACATCAATTTCTCTCTAGCTGACATTTTCCAGATGTGCAGAAGCAGAGTTCCAGTATTATGCTGAAATATACAACATCAATTTCTCTCTAACTGACATTTTCCAGATGTGTAGAACCAGAGATCCAGGATTATGCTGAAATCTGCCTTGCAATTTGTCTCCAAGTGAAAATTTCCAGATGTGCAGAAGCAGAGTTCAAAGATTATGCTGAAATCTAACACATCAATTTCTCTCTTGCTGACATTTTCCAGATGTGCAGAAGCAGAGTTCCAGGATTATGCTGAAATCTGCCTTGCAATTTCTCTCTAGCTGACTTTTCCAGATGTGCAGAAGCAGAGTTCAAAGATTATGCTGAAATCTAACACATCAATTTCTCTCTTGCTGACATTTTGCAGATGTGCAGAAGCAGAGTTCCAGGATTATGCTGAAATCTGCCTCTGCATTTTCCCTCTAGCTTACATTTTCCAGATGTGCAGAAGCAGAGTTCCAGGATTATGCTGAAATATGCAACATCAATTTCTCTCTAGCTGACATTTGCCAGATGTGCAGAAGCAGAGTTCCAGGATTATGCTGAAATCTGCCTTGCAATTTCTCTCTAGCTGACATTTTCCAGATGTGCAGAAGCAGAGTTCTAAGATTATGCTGAAATCTACAACATCAATTTCTCTCTAGCTTACATTTTCCAGATGTGCAGAAGCAGAGTTCTAAGATTATGCTGAAATCTACAACATCAATTTCTCTCTAGCTGACATTTTCCAGATGTGAGGAAGCAGAGTTCCAGGATTATGCTGAAATCAGCCTCTGCATTTTCTCTCTAGCTGACATTTTCCAGATGTGCAGAAGCAGAGTTCTAAGATTATGCTGAAATCTACAACATCAATTTCTCTCTAGCTGCCATTTTCCAGATGTGCAGAAGCAGAGTTCAAACATTATCCTGAAAGCTAACACGTCAATTTCTCTCTTGCTGACATTTTCCAGAGTTGCAGAAGAAGAGTTCCAGGGTTATGCTGAAATCTGCCTCTGCGTTTTTCCTCTAGCTGACATTTTCCAGATGTGAAAAAGCAGAGTTCAAAGATTATGCTGAAATCTACAACTTCAATTTCTCTCTAGCTTACATTTTCCAGATGTGCAGAAGCAGAGTTCCAGGATTATGCTGAAATCTGCCTCTGCATTTTCTCTCTAGCTGACATTTTCCACATGTGCAGAAGCAGAGTTCAAAGATTATGCTGAAATCTACCACATCAATTTCTCTCTATCTGACATTTTCCAGATGTGCAGAAGCAGAGTTCCAGGATTGTGCTGAAAACCACAACATCAATTTCTCTCTAGCTGACTTTCACAGATGTGCAGAAGCAGAGGTCCAGTATTATGCTGAAATCTGCCTTGCAATTTCTCTCTAGCTGACTTTTCTAGATGTGCAGGAGTGTTCCAGGATTATGCTGAAATCTACATCAATTTCTCTCTAGCTGACATTTTCCAGATGTGCAGATGCAGATTTCCAGGTGTATGCTGAAACCTGCCTTACAATTTCTCTCTAGCTGACATTTTCCAGATGTGTAGAAGCAGAGTTCCAGCTGTGTGCTGAAGCCTGCCTTACAATTTCTCTCTAGCTGACTTTTCCAGATGTGCAGAAGATGAGTTCAAAGATTATGGTGAAATCTGCCACATCAATTTCTGTCTAGCTGACATTTGCCAGATGTGCAGAAGTAGAGTTCAAGGATTATGCTGAAATCTGCCTTGCAAGTTTTCTCAAGCTGACATTTTCCATATGTACAGAATCAGAGTTCCTGGTGTATGCTGAAATCTGCCTTGCAATTTCTCTCTAGCTGACTTTTCCAGATGTGCAGAAGCAGAGTTCAAAGATTATGGTGAAATCTACCACATCAATTTCTCTCTAGCTGACATTTTCCAGATGTGCAGAAGCTGAGTTCAAAGATTATGGTGAAATCTACACATCAATTTCTCTCTAGCTGACATTTGCCAGATGTGCAGAAGCAGAGTTCCAGGATTATGCTGAAATCAGCCTCTGCATTTTCTCTCTAGCTGACATTTTCCAGATGTGCAGAAGCAGAGTTCCAGTATTATGCTGAAATATACAACTTCAATTTCTCTCTAGCTGACATTTTCCAGATGTGCAGAAGCAGAGTTCTAAGATTATGCTGAAATCTACAACATCAATTTTTCTCTAGCTGACATTTTCCAGATGTGCGGAAGCAGAGTTTCATGATTATGCTGAAATCTGCCTCTGCATTTTCCCTCTAGCTGACATTTTCCAGATGTGAGGAAGCAGAGTTCCAGGATTATGCTGAAATCAGCCTCTGCATTTTCTCTCTAGCTGACATTTTCCAGATGTGCAGAAGCAGAGTTCTAAGATTATGCTGAAATCTACAACATCAATTTCTCTCTAGCTGCCATTTTCCAGATGTGTAGAAGCAAAGTTCCAGGATTATTCTGAAATCTGCCTTGCAATTTTTCTCCAGGTGACATTTTCCAGATGTGTAGAAGCAGAGTTCAAACACTATGCTGAAATCTAACACATCAATTTATCTCTTGCTGACATATTCCAGAGTTGCAGAAGCAGAGTTCCAGGGTTATGCTGAAATCAGCCTCTGCATTTTCTCTCTAGCTGACATTTTCCAGACGTGCAGAAGCAGAGTTCAAAGATTATGCTGAAATCTACCACATCAATTTCTCTCTATCTGACATTTTCCAGATGTGCAGAAGCAGAGTTCCAGGATTGTGCTGAAATTTACCACTTCAATTTCTCTCTAGCTGACATTTGCCAGATGTGCAGAAGCAGACTTCCAGGATTATGCTGAAATCTGCCTCTGCATTTTCTCTCTAGCTGACATTTTCCAGATGTGCAGAAGCAGAGTTCCAGTATTATGCTGAAATATACAACATCAATTTCTCTCTAACTGACATTTTCCAGATGTCTAGAACCAGAGATCCAGGATTATGCTGAAATCTGCCTTGCAATTTGTCTCCAAGTGAAATTTTCCAGATGTGCAGAAGCAGAGTTCTAAGATTATGCTGAAATCTACCACATGAATTTCTCTCTAGCTGACATTTTCCAGATGTGAGGAAGCAGAGTTCCAGGATTATGCTGAAATCAGCCTCTGCATTTTCTCTCTAGCTGACATTTTCCAGATGTGCAGAAGCAGAGTTCTAAGATTATGCTGAAATCTACAACATCAATTTCTCTCTAGCTGCCATTTTCCAGATGTGCAGAAGCAGAGTTCAAACATTATGCTGAAATCTAACACGTCAATTTCTCTCTTGCTGACATTTTCCAGAGTTGCAGAAGAAGAGTTCCAGGGTTATGCTGAAATCTGCCTCTGCGTTTTTCCTCTAGCTGACATTTTCCAGATGTGAAAAAGCAGAGTTCAAAGATTATGCTGAAATCTACAACTTCAATTTCTCTCTAGCTTACATTTTCCAGATGTGCAGAAGCAGAGTTCCAGGATTATGCTGAAATCTGCCTCTGCATTTTCTCTCTAGCTGACATTTTCCACATGTGCAGAAGCAGAGTTCAAAGATTATGCTGAAATCTACCACATCAATTTCTCTCTATCTGACATTTTCCAGATGTGCAGAAGCAGAGTTCCAGGATTGTGCTGAAAACCACAACATCAATTTCTCTCTAGCTGACATTTTCCAGATGTGCAGAAGCAGAGTTCTAAGATTATGCTGAAATCTACAACATCAATTTCTCTCTAGCTGCCATTTTCCAGATGTGCAGAAGCAGAGTTCAAACATTATGCTGAAATCTAACACGTCAATTTCTCTCTTGCTGACATTTTCCAGAGTTGCAGAAGAAGAGTTCCAGGGTTATGCTGAAATCTGCCTCTGCGTTTTTCCTCTAGCTGACATTTTCCAGATGTGAAAAAGCAGAGTTCAAAGATTATGCTGAAATCTACAACTTCAATTTCTCTCTAGCTTACATTTTCCAGATGTGCAGAAGCAGAGTTGTAGGATTATGCTGAAATCTGCCTCTGCATTTTCTCTCTAGCTGACATTTTCCACATGTGCAGAAGCAGAGTTCAAAGATTATGCTGAAATCTACCACATCGATTTCTCTCTATCTGACATTTTCCAGATGTGCAGAAGCAGAGTTCCAGGATTGTGCTGAAAACCACAACTTCAATTTCTCTCTAGCTGACATTTTCCAGATGTGCAGAAGCAGAGTTCTAAGATTATGCTGAAAACCACAACATCAATTTCTCTCTAGCTGACTTTCCCAGATGTGCAGAAGCAGAGGTCCAGTATTATGCTGAAATCTACCTCTGCAGTTTCCCTCTAGCTGCCATTTTCCAGATGTGCAGAAGCAGAGTTCAAACATTATGCTGAAATCAACCACTTCAATTTCTCTCTAGCTCACATTTGCCAGATGTGCAGAAGCAGAGTTCCAGGATTATTCTGAAATCTGCCTTGCAATTTTTCTCCAGGTGACATTTTCCAGATGTGCAGAAGCAGAGTTCAAACATGCTGAAATCTAACACATCAATTTCTCTCTTGCTGACATTTTCCAGAGTTGCAGAAGCAGAGTTCCAGGATTATGCTGAAATCAGCTTCTGCATTTTCTCTCTAGCTGACATTTTCCAGATGTGCAGAAGCAGAGTTCTAAGATTATACTGAAATCTACCACATCAATTTCTCTCTAGCTGACATTTTCCAGATGTGCAGAAGCAGAGTTCTAAGATTATGCTGAAATCTACAACATCAATTTCTCTCTAGCTTACATTTTCCAGATGTGCAGAAGCAGAGTTCTAAGACTATGCTGAAATCTACAACATCAATTTCTCTCTAGCTGACATTTTCCAGATGTGAGGAAGCAGAGTTCCAGGATTATGCTGAAATCAGCCTCTGCATTTTCTCTCTAGCTGACATTTTCCAGATGTGCAGAAGCAGAGTTCTAAGATTATGCTGAAATCTACAACATCAATTTCTCTCTAGCTGCCATTTTCCAGATGTGCAGAAGCAGAGTTCAAACATTATGCTGAAATCTACCACTTCAATTTCTCTCTAGCTCACATTTGCCAGATGTGCAGAAGCAGAGTTCCAGGATTATTCTGAAATCTGCCTTGCATTTTTTCTCCAGGTGACATTTTCCAGATGTGCAGAAGCAGAGTTCAAACATTATGCTGAAATCTAAAACGTCAATTTCTGTCTTGCTGACATTTTCCAGAGTTGCAGAAGAAGAGTTCCAGGGTTATGCTGAAATCTGCCTCTGCGTTTTTCCTCTAGCTGACATTTTCCAGATGTGAAAAAGCAGAGTTCAAAGATTATGCTGAAATCTACAACTTCAATTTCTCTCTAGCTTACATTTTCCAGATGTGCAGAAGCAGAGTTCCAGGATTATGCTGAAATCTGCCTCTGCATTTTCTCTCTAGCTGACATTTTCCACATGTGCAGAAGTAGAGTTCAAAGATTATGCTGAAATCTACCACATCAATTTCTCTCAAGCTGACTTTTCCAGATGTGCAGAAGCTGAGTTCAAAGATTATGGTGAAATCTACCACATCAATTTCTCTCTAGCTGACATTTTCCAGATGTGCAGAAGCAGAGTTCCAGTATTATGCTGAAATATACAACATCAATTTCTCTCTAACTGACATTTTCCAGATGTGTAGAACCAGAGATCCAGGATTATGCTGAAATCTGCCTTGCAATTTGTCTCCAAGTGAAAATTTCCAGATGTGCAGAAGCAGAGTTCAAAGATTATGCTGAAATCTAACACATCAATTTCTCTCTTGCTGACATTTTCCAGATGTGCAGAAGCAGAGTTCCAGGATTATGCTGAAATCTGCCTTGCAATTTCTCTCTAGCTGACTTTTCCAGATGTGCAGAAGCAGAGTTCAAAGATTATGCTGAAATCTAACACATCAATTTCTCTCTTGCTGACATTTTCCAGATGTGCAGAAGCAGAGTTCCAGGATTATGCTGAAATCTGCCTCTGCATTTTCCCTCTAGCTGACATTTGCCAGATGTGCAGAAGCAGAGTTCCAGGATTATGCTGAAATCTGCCTTGCAATTTCTCTCTAGCTGACATTTTCCAGATGTGCAGAAGCAGAGTTCTAAGATTATGCTGAAATCTACAACATCAATTTCTCTCTAGCTGCCATTTTCCAGATGTGCAGAAGCAGAGTTCAAACATTATGCTGAAATCTACCACTTCAATTTCTCTCTAGCTCACATTTGCCAGATGTGCAGAAGCAGAGTTCCAGGATTATTCTGAAATCTGCCTTGCATTTTTTCTCCAGGTGACATTTTCCAGATGTGCAGAAGCAGAGTTCAAACATTATGCTGAAATCTAAAACGTCAATTTCTGTCTTGCTGACATTTTCCAGAGTTGCAGAAGAAGAGTTCCAGGGTTATGCTGAAATCTGCCTCTGCGTTTTTCCTCTAGCTGACATTTTCCAGATGTGAAAAAGCAGAGTTCAAAGATTATGCTGAAATCTACAACTTCAATTTCTCTCTAGCTTACATTTTCCAGATGTGCAGAAGCAGAGTTCCAGGATTATGCTGAAATCTGCCTCTGCATTTTCTCTCTAGCTGACATTTTCCACATGTGCAGAAGTAGAGTTCAAAGATTATGCTGAAATCTACCACATCAATTTCTCTCAAGCTGACTTTTCCAGATGTGCAGAAGCTGAGTTCAAAGATTATGGTGAAATCTACCACATCAATTTCTCTCTAGCTGACATTTTCCAGATGTGCAGAAGCAGAGTTCCAGTATTATGCTGAAATATACAACATCAATTTCTCTCTAACTGACATTTTCCAGATGTGTAGAACCAGAGATCCAGGATTATGCTGAAATCTGCCTTGCAATTTGTCTCCAAGTGAAAATTTCCAGATGTGCAGAAGCAGAGTTCAAAGATTATGCTGAAATCTAACACATCAATTTCTCTCTTGCTGACATTTTCCAGATGTGCAGAAGCAGAGTTCCAGGATTATGCTGAAATCTGCCTTGCAATTTCTCTCTAGCTGACTTTTCCAGATGTGCAGAAGCAGAGTTCAAAGATTATGCTGAAATCTAACACATCAATTTCTCTCTTGCTGACATTTTCCAGATGTGCAGAAGCAGAGTTCCAGGATTATGCTGAAATCTGCCTCTGCATTTTCCCTCTAGCTGACATTTGCCAGATGTGCAGAAGCAGAGTTCCAGGATTATGCTGAAATCTGCCTTGCAATTTCTCTCTAGCTGACATTTTCCAGATGTGCAGAAGCAGAGTTCTAAGATTATGCTGAAATCTACAACATCAATTTCTCTCTAGCTTACATTTTCCAGATGTGCAGAAGCAGAGTTCTAAGATTATGCTGAAATCTACAACATCAATTTCTCTCTAGCTGACATTTTCCAGATGTGAGGAAGCAGAGTTCCAGGATTATGCTGAAATCAGCCTCTGCATTTTCTCTCTAGCTGACATTTTCCAGATGTGCAGAAGCAGAGTTCTAAGATTATGCTGAAATCTACAACATCAATTTCTCTCTAGCTGCCATTTTCCAGATGTGCAGAAGCAGAGTTCAAACATTATCCTGAAATCTAACACGTCAATTTCTCTCTTGCTGACATTTTCCAGAGTTGCAGAAGAAGAGTTCCAGGGTTATGCTGAAATCTGCCTCTGCGTTTTTCCTCTAGCTGACATTTTCCAGATGTGAAAAAGCAGAGTTCAAAGATTATGCTGAAATCTACAACTTCAATTTCTCTCTAGCTTACATTTTCCAGATGTGCAGAAGCAGAGTTCCAGGATTATGCTGAAATCTGCCTCTGCATTTTCTCTCTAGCTGACATTTTCCACATGTGCAGAAGCAGAGTTCAAAGATTATGCTGAAATCTACCACATCAATTTCTCTCTATCTGACATTTTCCAGATGTGCAGAAGCAGAGTTCCAGGATTGTGCTGAAAACCACAACATCAATTTCTCTCTAGCTGACTTTCACAGATGTGCAGAAGCAGAGGTCCAGTATTATGCTGAAATCTGCCTTGCAATTTCTCTCTAGCTGACTTTTCTAGATGTGCAGGAGTGTTCCAGGATTATGCTGAAATCTACATCAATTTCTCTCTAGCTGACATTTTCCAGATGTGCAGATGCAGATTTCCAGGTGTATGCTGAAACCTGCCTTACAATTTCTCTCTAGCTGACATTTTCCAGATGTGTAGAAGCAGAGTTCCAGCTGTGTGCTGAAGCCTGCCTTACAATTTCTCTCTAGCTGACTTTTCCAGATGTGCAGAAGATGAGTTCAAAGATTATGGTGAAATCTGCCACATCAATTTCTGTCTAGCTGACATTTGCCAGATGTGCAGAAGTAGAGTTCAAGGATTATGCTGAAATCTGCCTTGTAAGTTTTCTCAAGCTGACATTTTCCATATGTACAGAATCAGAGTTCCTGGTGTATGCTGAAATCTGCCTTGCAATTTCTCTCTAGCTGACTTTTCCAGATGTGCAGAAGCAGAGTTCAAAGATTATGGTGAAATCTACCACATCAATTTCTCTCTAGCTGACATTTTCCAGATGTGCAGAAGCTGAGTTCAAAGATTATGGTGAAATCTACACATCAATTTCTCTCTAGCTGACATTTGCCAGATGTGCAGAAGCAGAGTTCCAGGATTATGCTGAAATCAGCCTCTGCATTTTCTCTCTAGCTGACATTTTCCAGATGTGCAGAAGCAGAGTTCCAGTATTATGCTGAAATATACAACTTCAATTTCTCTCTAGCTGACATTTTCCAGATGTGCAGAAGCAGAGTTCTAAGATTATGCTGAAATCTACAACATCAATTTTTCTCTAGCTGACATTTTCCAGATGTGCGGAAGCAGAGTTTCATGATTATGCTGAAATCTGCCTCTGCATTTTCCCTCTAGCTGACATTTTCCAGATGTGAGGAAGCAGAGTTCCAGGATTATGCTGAAATCAGCCTCTGCATTTTCTCTCTAGCTGACATTTTCCAGATGTGCAGAAGCAGAGTTCTAAGATTATGCTGAAATCTACAACATCAATTTCTCTCTAGCTGCCCTTTTCCAGATGTGTAGAAGCAAAGTTCCAGGATTATTCTGAAATCTGCCTTGCAATTTTTCTCCAGGTGACATTTTCCAGATGTGTAGAAGCAGAGTTCAAACACTATGCTGAAATCTAACACATCAATTTATCTCTTGCTGACATATTCCAGAGTTGCAGAAGCAGAGTTCCAGGGTTATGCTGAAATCAGCCTCTGCATGTTCCCTCTAGCTTACATTTTCCAGATGTGCAGAAGCTGAATTCAAAGATTATGGTGAAATCTACCACATCAATTTCTCTCTAGCTGACATTTTCCAGATGTGCAGAATCAGAGTTCCTGGTGTATGCTGAAATCTGCCTTGCAATTTCTCCCTAGCTGACTTTTCCAGACGTGCAGAAGCAGAGTTCAAAGATTATGCTGAAATCTAACACATCAATTTCTCTCTTGCTGACATTTTCCAGATGTGCAGAAGCAGAGTTCCAGGATTATGCTGAAATCTGCCTCTGCATGTTCCCTCTAGCTTACATTTTCCAGATGTGCAGAAGCTGAATTCAAAGATTATGGTGAAATCTACCACATCAATTTCTCTCTAGCTGACATTTTCCAGATGTGCAGAAGCTGAGTTCAAAGATTATGGTGAAATCTACACATCAATTTCTCTCTAACTGACATTTGCCAGATGTGCAGAAGCAGAGTTCCAGGATTATGCTGAAATCAGCCTCTGCATTTTCTCTCTAGCTGACATTTTCCAGATGTGCAGAAGCAGAGTTCCAGTATTATGCTGAAATATACAACTTCAATTTCTCTCTAGCTCACATTTGCCAGATGTGCAGAAGCAAAGTTCCAGGATTATTCTGAAATCTGCCTTGCAATTTTTCTCCAGGTGACATTTTCCAGATGTGTAGAAGCAGAGTTCAAACACTATGCTGAAATCTAACACATCAATTTATCTCTTGCTGACATTTTCCAGAGTTGCAGAAGCAGAGTTCCAGGGTTATGCTGAAATCAGCCTCTGCATTTTCTCTCTAGCTGACATTTTCCAGATGTGCAGAAGCAGAGTTCAAAGATTATGCTGAAATCTACCACATCAATTACTCTCTATCTGACATTTTCCAGATGTGCAGAAGCAGAGTTCCAGGATTGTGCTGAAAACCACAACATCAATTTCTCTCTAGCTGACTTTCCCAGATGTGCAGAAGCAGAGGTCCAGTATTATGCTGAAATCTGCCTCTGCAGTTTCCCTCTAGCTGCCATTTTCCAGATGTGCAGAAGCAGAGTTCCAGTATTATGCTGAAATATACGTCAATTTCTCTCTAACTGACATTTTCCAGATGTGTAGAACCAGAGATCCAGGATTATGCTGAAATCTGCCTTGCAATTTGTCTCCAAGTAAAATTTTCCAGATGTGGAGAAGCAGAGTTCAAAGATTATGCTGAAATTTACCACTTCAATTTCTCTCTAGCTGACATTTTCCAGATGTGCAGAAGCAGACTTCCAGGATTATGCTGAAATCTGCCTCTGCATTTTCTCTCTAGCTGACATTTTCCAGATGTGCAGAAGCAGAGTTCCAGTATTATGCTGAAATATACAACATCAATTTCTCTCTAACTGACATTTTCCAGATGTCTAGAACCAGAGATCCAGGATTATGCTGAAATCTGCCTTGCAATTTGTCTCCAAGTGAAATTTTTCAGATGTGGAGAAGCAGAGTTCAAAGATTATGCTGAAATCTACCACATGAATTTCTCTCTAGCTGACATTTTCCAGATGTGCAGAAGCAGACTTCCAGGATTATGCTGAAATCTGCCTTGCAATTTTTCTCCAGGTGACATTTTCCAGATGTGCAGAAGCAGAGTTCAAACATGCTGAAATCTAACACATCAATTTCTCTCTTGCTGACATTTTCCAGAGTTGCAGAAGCAGAGTTCCAGGATTATGCTGAAATCAGCTTCTGCATTTTCTCTCTAGCTGACATTTTCCAGATGTGCAGAAGCAGAGTTCTAAGATTATACTGAAATCTACCACATCAATTTCTCTCTAGCTGACATTTTCCAGATGTGCAGAAGCAGAGTTCTAAGATTATGCTGAAATCTACAACATCAATTTCTCTCTAGCTTACATTTTCCAGATGTGCAGAAGCAGAGTTCCAGGATTATGCTGAAATCAGCCTCTGCATTTTCTCTCTAGCTGACATTTTCCAGATGTGCAGAAGCAGAGTTCTAAGATTATGCTGAAATCTACAACATCAATTTCTCTCTAGCTGCCATTTTCCAGATGTGCAGAAGCAGAGTTCAAACATTATGCTGAAATCTACCACTTCAATTTCTCTCTAGCTCTCATTTGCCAGATGTGCAGAAGCAGAGTTCCAGGATTATTCTGAAATCTGCCTTGCATTTTTTCTCCAGGTGACATTTTCCAGATGTGCAGAAGCAGAGTTCAAACATTATGCTGAAATCTAAAACGTCAATTTCTGTCTTGCTGACATTTTCCAGAGTTGCAGAAGAAGAGTTCCAGGGTTATGCTGATATCTGCCTCTGCGTTTTTCCTCTAGCTGACATTTTCCAGATGTGAAAAAGCAGAGTTCAAAGATTATGCTGAAATCTACAACTTCAATTTCTCTCTAGCTTACATTTTCCAGATGTGCAGAAGCAGAGTTCCAGGATTATGCTGAAATCTGCCTCTGCATTTTCTCTCTAGCTGACATTTTCCACATGTGCAGAAGCAGAGTTCCAGGATTATGCTGAAATCTGCCTTGCAATTTCTCTCTAGCTGACTTTTCCAGATGTGCAGAAGCAGAGTACAAAGATTATGCTGAAATCTAACACATCAATTTCTCTCTTGCTGACATTTTGCAGATGTGCAGAAGCAGAGTTCCAGGATTATGCTGAAATCTGCCTCTGCATTTTCCCTCTAGCTTACATTTTCCAGATGTGCAGAAGCAGAGTTCCAGGATTATGCTGAAATATGCAACATCAATTTCTCTCTAGCTGACATTTGCCAGATGTGCAGAAGCAGAGTTCCAGGATTATGCTGAAATCTGCCTTGCAATTTCTCTCTAGCTGACATTTTCCAGATGTGCAGAAGCAGAGTTCTAAGATTATGCTGAAATCTACAACATCAATTTCTCTCTAGCTTGCATTTTCCAGATGTGCAGAAGCAGAGTTCTAAGATTATGCTGAAATCTACAACATCAATTTCTCTCTAGCTGACATTTTCCAGATGTGAGGAAGCAGAGTTCCAGGATTATGCTGAAATCAGCCTCTGCATTTTCTCTCTAGCTGACATTTTCCAGATGTGCAGAAGCAGAGTTCTAAGATTATGCTGAAATCTACAACATCAATTTCTCTCTAGCTGCCATTTTCCAGATGTGCAGAAGCAGAGTTCAAACATTATGCTGAAATCTAACACGTCAATTTCTCTCTTGCTGACATTTTCCAGAGTTGCAGAAGAAGAGTTCCAGGGTTGTGCTGAAATCTGCCTCTGCGTTTTTCCTCTAGCTGACATTTTCCAGATGTGAAAAAGCAGAGTTCAAAGATTATGCTGAAATCTACAACTTCAATTTCTCTCTAGCTTACATTTTCCAGATGTGCAGAAGCAGAGTTCCAGGATTATGCTGAAATCTGCCTCTGCATTTTCTCTCTAGCTGACATTTTCCACATGTGCAGAAGCAGAGTTCAAAGATTATGCTGAAATCTACCACATCAATTTCTCTCTATCTGACATTTTCCAGATGTGCAGAAGCAGAGTTCCAGGATTGTGCTGAAAACCACAACATCAATTTCTCTCTAGCTGACATTTTCCAGATGTGCAGAAGCAGAGTTCTAAGATTATGCTGAAATCTACAACATCAATTTCTCTCTAGCTGCCATTTTCCAGATGTGCAGAAGCAGAGTTCAAACATTATGCTGAAATCTAACACGTCAATTTCTCTCTTGCTGACATTTTCCAGAGTTGCAGAAGAAGAGTTCCAGGGTTATGCTGAAATCTGCCTCTGCGTTTTTCCTCTAGCTGACATTTTCCAGATGTGAAAAAGCAGAGTTCAAAGATTATGCTGAAATCTACAACTTCAATTTCTCTCTAGCTTACATTTTCCAGATGTGCAGAAGCAGAGTTGTAGGATTATGCTGAAATCTGCCTCTGCATTTTCTCTCTAGCTGACATTTTCCACATGTGCAGAAGCAGAGTTCAAAGATTATGCTGAAATCTACCACATCAATTTCTCTCTATCTGACATTTTCCAGATGTGCAGAAGCAGAGTTCCAGGATTGTGCTGAAAACCACAACTTCAATTTCTCTCTAGCTGACATTTTCCAGATGTGCAGAAGCAGAGTTCTAAGATTATGCTGAAAACCACAACATCAATTTCTCTCTAGCTGACTTTCCCAGATGTGCAGAAGCAGAGGTCCAGTATTATGCTGAAATCTACCTCTGCAGTTTCCCTCTAGCTGCCATTTTCCAGATGTGCAGAAGCAGAGTTCAAACATTATGCTGAAATCAACCACTTCAATTTCTCTCTAGCTCACATTTGCCAGATGTGCAGAAGCAGAGTTCCAGGATTATTCTGAAATCTGCCTTGCAATTTTTCTCCAGGTGACATTTTCCAGATGTGCAGAAGCAGAGTTCAAACATGCTGAAATCTAACACATCAATTTCTCTCTTGCTGACATTTTCCAGAGTTGCAGAAGCAGAGTTCCAGGATTATGCTGAAATCAGCTTCTGCATTTTCTCTCTAGCTGACATTTTCCAGATGTGCAGAAGCAGAGTTCTAAGATTATACTGAAATCTACCACATCAATTTCTCTCTAGCTGACATTTTCCAGATGTGCAGAAGCAGAGTTCTAAGATTATGCTGAAATCTACAACATCAATTTCTCTCTAGCTTACATTTTCCAGATGTGCAGAAGCAGAGTTCTAAGACTATGCTGAAATCTACAACATCAATTTCTCTCTAGCTGACATTTTCCAGATGTGAGGAAGCAGAGTTCCAGGATTATGCTGAAATCAGCCTCTGCATTTTCTCTCTAGCTGACATTTTCCAGATGTGCAGAAGCAGAGTTCTAAGATTATGCTGAAATCTACAACATCAATTTCTCTCTAGCTGCCATTTTCCAGATGTGCAGAAGCAGAGTTCAAACATTATGCTGAAATCTACCACTTCAATTTCTCTCTAGCTCACATTTGCCAGATGTGCAGAAGCAGAGTTCCAGGATTATTCTGAAATCTGCCTTGCATTTTTTCTCCAGGTGACATTTTCCAGATGTGCAGAAGCAGAGTTCAAACATTATGCTGAAATCTAAAACGTCAATTTCTGTCTTGCTGACATTTTCCAGAGTTGCAGAAGAAGAGTTCCAGGGTTATGCTGAAATCTGCCTCTGCGTTTTTCCTCTAGCTGACATTTTCCAGATGTGAAAAAGCAGAGTTCAAAGATTATGCTGAAATCTACAACTTCAATTTCTCTCTAGCTTACATTTTCCAGATGTGCAGAAGCAGAGTTCCAGGATTATGCTGAAATCTGCCTCTGCATTTTCTCTCTAGCTGACATTTTCCACATGTGCAGAAGTAGAGTTCAAAGATTATGCTGAAATCTACCACATCAATTTCTCTCAAGCTGACTTTTCCAGATGTGCAGAAGCTGAGTTCAAAGATTATGGTGAAATCTACCACATCAATTTCTCTCTAGCTGACATTTTCCAGATGTGCAGAAGCAGAGTTCCAGTATTATGCTGAAATATACAACATCAATTTCTCTCTAACTGACATTTTCCAGATGTGTAGAACCAGAGATCCAGGATTATGCTGAAATCTGCCTTGCAATTTGTCTCCAAGTGAAAATTTCCAGATGTGCAGAAGCAGAGTTCAAAGATTATGCTGAAATCTAACACATCAATTTCTCTCTTGCTGACATTTTCCAGATGTGCAGAAGCAGAGTTCCAGGATTATGCTGAAATCTGCCTTGCAATTTCTCTCTAGCTGACTTTTCCAGATGTGCAGAAGCAGAGTTCAAAGATTATGCTGAAATCTAACACATCAATTTCTCTCTTGCTGACATTTTGCAGATGTGCAGAAGCAGAGTTCCAGGATTATGCTGAAATCTGCCTCTGCATTTTCCCTCTAGCTTACATTTTCCAGATGTGCAGAAGCAGAGTTCCAGGATTATGCTGAAATATGCAACATCAATTTCTCTCTAGCTGACATTTGCCAGATGTGCAGAAGCAGAGTTCCAGGATTATGCTGAAATCTGCCTTGCAATTTCTCTCTAGCTGACATTTTCCAGATGTGCAGAAGCAGAGTTCTAAGATTATGCTGAAATCTACAACATCAATTTCTCTCTAGCTTACATTTTCCAGATGTGCAGAAGCAGAGTTCTAAGATTATGCTGAAATCTACAACATCAATTTCTCTCTAGCTGACATTTTCCAGATGTGAGGAAGCAGAGTTCCAGGATTATGCTGAAATCAGCCTCTGCATTTTCTCTCTAGCTGACATTTTCCAGATGTGCAGAAGCAGAGTTCTAAGATTATGCTGAAATCTACAACATCAATTTCTCTCTAGCTGCCATTTTCCAGATGTGCAGAAGCAGAGTTCAAACATTATCCTGAAAGCTAACACGTCAATTTCTCTCTTGCTGACATTTTCCAGAGTTGCAGAAGAAGAGTTCCAGGGTTATGCTGAAATCTGCCTCTGCGTTTTTCCTCTAGCTGACATTTTCCAGATGTGAAAAAGCAGAGTTCAAAGATTATGCTGAAATCTACAACTTCAATTTCTCTCTAGCTTACATTTTCCAGATGTGCAGAAGCAGAGTTCCAGGATTATGCTGAAATCTGCCTCTGCATTTTCTCTCTAGCTGACATTTTCCACATGTGCAGAAGCAGAGTTCAAAGATTATGCTGAAATCTACCACATCAATTTCTCTCTATCTGACATTTTCCAGATGTGCAGAAGCAGAGTTCCAGGATTGTGCTGAAAACCACAACATCAATTTCTCTCTAGCTGACTTTCACAGATGTGCAGAAGCAGAGGTCCAGTATTATGCTGAAATCTGCCTTGCAATTTCTCTCTAGCTGACTTTTCTAGATGTGCAGGAGTGTTCCAGGATTATGCTGAAATCTACATCAATTTCTCTCTAGCTGACATTTTCCAGATGTGCAGATGCAGATTTCCAGGTGTATGCTGAAACCTGCCTTACAATTTCTCTCTAGCTGACATTTTCCAGATGTGTAGAAGCAGAGTTCCAGCTGTGTGCTGAAGCCTGCCTTACAATTTCTCTCTAGCTGACTTTTCCAGATGTGCAGAAGATGAGTTCAAAGATTATGGTGAAATCTGCCACATCAATTTCTGTCTAGCTGACATTTGCCAGATGTGCAGAAGTAGAGTTCAAGGATTATGCTGAAATCTGCCTTGCAAGTTTTCTCAAGCTGACATTTTCCATATGTACAGAATCAGAGTTCCTGGTGTATGCTGAAATCTGCCTTGCAATTTCTCTCTAGCTGACTTTTCCAGATGTGCAGAAGCAGAGTTCAAAGATTATGGTGAAATCTACCACATCAATTTCTCTCTAGCTGACATTTTCCAGATGTGCAGAAGCTGAGTTCAAAGATTATGGTGAAATCTACACATCAATTTCTCTCTAGCTGACATTTGCCAGATGTGCAGAAGCAGAGTTCCAGGATTATGCTGAAATCAGCCTCTGCATTTTCTCTCTAGCTGACATTTTCCAGATGTGCAGAAGCAGAGTTCCAGTATTATGCTGAAATATACAACTTCAATTTCTCTCTAGCTGACATTTTCCAGATGTGCAGAAGCAGAGTTCTAAGATTATGCTGAAATCTACAACATCAATTTTTCTCTAGCTGACATTTTCCAGATGTGCGGAAGCAGAGTTTCATGATTATGCTGAAATCTGCCTCTGCATTTTCCCTCTAGCTGACATTTTCCAGATGTGAGGAAGCAGAGTTCCAGGATTATGCTGAAATCAGCCTCTGCATTTTCTCTCTAGCTGACATTTTCCAGATGTGCAGAAGCAGAGTTCTAAGATTATGCTGAAATCTACAACATCAATTTCTCTCTAGCTGCCATTTTCCAGATGTGTAGAAGCAAAGTTCCAGGATTATTCTGAAATCTGCCTTGCAATTTTTCTCCAGGTGACATTTTCCAGATGTGTAGAAGCAGAGTTCAAACACTATGCTGAAATCTAACACATCAATTTATCTCTTGCTGACATATTCCAGAGTTGCAGAAGCAGAGTTCCAGGGTTATGCTGAAATCAGCCTCTGCATTTTCTCTCTAGCTGACATTTTCCAGACGTGCAGAAGCAGAGTTCAAAGATTATGCTGAAATCTACCACATCAATTTCTCTCTATCTGACATTTTCCAGATGTGCAGAAGCAGAGTTCCAGGATTGTGCTGAAATTTACCACTTCAATTTCTCTCTAGCTGACATTTGCCAGATGTGCAGAAGCAGACTTCCAGGATTATGCTGAAATCTGCCTCTGCATTTTCTCTCTAGCTGACATTTTCCAGATGTGCAGAAGCAGAGTTCCAGTATTATGCTGAAATATACAACATCAATTTCTCTCTAACTGACATTTTCCAGATGTCTAGAACCAGAGATCCAGGATTATGCTGAAATCTGCCTTGCAATTTGTCTCCAAGTGAAATTTTCCAGATGTGCAGAAGCAGAGTTCTAAGATTATGCTGAAATCTACCACATGAATTTCTCTCTAGCTGACATTTTCCAGATGTGAGGAAGCAGAGTTCCAGGATTATGCTGAAATCAGCCTCTGCATTTTCTCTCTAGCTGACATTTTCCAGATGTGCAGAAGCAGAGTTCTAAGATTATGCTGAAATCTACAACATCAATTTCTCTCTAGCTGCCATTTTCCAGATGTGCAGAAGCAGAGTTCAAACATTATGCTGAAATCTAACACGTCAATTTCTCTCTTGCTGACATTTTCCAGAGTTGCAGAAGAAGAGTTCCAGGGTTATGCTGAAATCTGCCTCTGCGTTTTTCCTCTAGCTGACATTTTCCAGATGTGAAAAAGCAGAGTTCAAAGATTATGCTGAAATCTACAACTTCAATTTCTCTCTAGCTTACATTTTCCAGATGTGCAGAAGCAGAGTTCCAGGATTATGCTGAAATCTGCCTCTGCATTTTCTCTCTAGCTGACATTTTCCACATGTGCAGAAGCAGAGTTCAAAGATTATGCTGAAATCTACCACATCAATTTCTCTCTATCTGACATTTTCCAGATGTGCAGAAGCAGAGTTCCAGGATTGTGCTGAAAACCACAACATCAATTTCTCTCTAGCTGACATTTTCCAGATGTGCAGAAGCAGAGTTCTAAGATTATGCTGAAATCTACAACATCAATTTCTCTCTAGCTGCCATTTTCCAGATGTGCAGAAGCAGAGTTCAAACATTATGCTGAAATCTAACACGTCAATTTCTCTCTTGCTGACATTTTCCAGAGTTGCAGAAGAAGAGTTCCAGGGTTATGCTGAAATCTGCCTCTGCGTTTTTCCTCTAGCTGACATTTTCCAGATGTGAAAAAGCAGAGTTCAAAGATTATGCTGAAATCTACAACTTCAATTTCTCTCTAGCTTACATTTTCCAGATGTGCAGAAGCAGAGTTGTAGGATTATGCTGAAATCTGCCTCTGCATTTTCTCTCTAGCTGACATTTTCCACATGTGCAGAAGCAGAGTTCAAAGATTATGCTGAAATCTACCACATCGATTTCTCTCTATCTGACATTTTCCAGATGTGCAGAAGCAGAGTTCCAGGATTGTGCTGAAAACCACAACTTCAATTTCTCTCTAGCTGACATTTTCCAGATGTGCAGAAGCAGAGTTCTAAGATTATGCTGAAAACCACAACATCAATTTCTCTCTAGCTGACTTTCCCAGATGTGCAGAAGCAGAGGTCCAGTATTATGCTGAAATCTACCTCTGCAGTTTCCCTCTAGCTGCCATTTTCCAGATGTGCAGAAGCAGAGTTCAAACATTATGCTGAAATCAACCACTTCAATTTCTCTCTAGCTCACATTTGCCAGATGTGCAGAAGCAGAGTTCCAGGATTATTCTGAAATCTGCCTTGCAATTTTTCTCCAGGTGACATTTTCCAGATGTGCAGAAGCAGAGTTCAAACATGCTGAAATCTAACACATCAATTTCTCTCTTGCTGACATTTTCCAGAGTTGCAGAAGCAGAGTTCCAGGATTATGCTGAAATCAGCTTCTGCATTTTCTCTCTAGCTGACATTTTCCAGATGTGCAGAAGCAGAGTTCTAAGATTATACTGAAATCTACCACATCAATTTCTCTCTAGCTGACATTTTCCAGATGTGCAGAAGCAGAGTTCTAAGATTATGCTGAAATCTACAACATCAATTTCTCTCTAGCTTACATTTTCCAGATGTGCAGAAGCAGAGTTCTAAGACTATGCTGAAATCTACAACATCAATTTCTCTCTAGCTGACATTTTCCAGATGTGAGGAAGCAGAGTTCCAGGATTATGCTGAAATCAGCCTCTGCATTTTCTCTCTAGCTGACATTTTCCAGATGTGCAGAAGCAGAGTTCTAAGATTATGCTGAAATCTACAACATCAATTTCTCTCTAGCTGCCATTTTCCAGATGTGCAGAAGCAGAGTTCAAACATTATGCTGAAATCTACCACTTCAATTTCTCTCTAGCTCACATTTGCCAGATGTGCAGAAGCAGAGTTCCAGGATTATTCTGAAATCTGCCTTGCATTTTTTCTCCAGGTGACATTTTCCAGATGTGCAGAAGCAGAGTTCAAACATTATGCTGAAATCTAAAACGTCAATTTCTGTCTTGCTGACATTTTCCAGAGTTGCAGAAGAAGAGTTCCAGGGTTATGCTGAAATCTGCCTCTGCGTTTTTCCTCTAGCTGACATTTTCCAGATGTGAAAAAGCAGAGTTCAAAGATTATGCTGAAATCTACAACTTCAATTTCTCTCTAGCTTACATTTTCCAGATGTGCAGAAGCAGAGTTCCAGGATTATGCTGAAATCTGCCTCTGCATTTTCTCTCTAGCTGACATTTTCCACATGTGCAGAAGTAGAGTTCAAAGATTATGCTGAAATCTACCACATCAATTTCTCTCAAGCTGACTTTTCCAGATGTGCAGAAGCTGAGTTCAAAGATTATGGTGAAATCTACCACATCAATTTCTCTCTAGCTGACATTTTCCAGATGTGCAGAAGCAGAGTTCCAGTATTATGCTGAAATATACAACATCAATTTCTCTCTAACTGACATTTTCCAGATGTGTAGAACCAGAGATCCAGGATTATGCTGAAATCTGCCTTGCAATTTGTCTCCAAGTGAAAATTTCCAGATGTGCAGAAGCAGAGTTCAAAGATTATGCTGAAATCTAACACATCAATTTCTCTCTTGCTGACATTTTCCAGATGTGCAGAAGCAGAGTTCCAGGATTATGCTGAAATCTGCCTTGCAATTTCTCTCTAGCTGACTTTTCCAGATGTGCAGAAGCAGAGTTCAAAGATTATGCTGAAATCTAACACATCAATTTCTCTCTTGCTGACATTTTCCAGATGTGCAGAAGCAGAGTTCCAGGATTATGCTGAAATCTGCCTCTGCATTTTCCCTCTAGCTGACATTTGCCAGATGTGCAGAAGCAGAGTTCCAGGATTATGCTGAAATCTGCCTTGCAATTTCTCTCTAGCTGACATTTTCCAGATGTGCAGAAGCAGAGTTCTAAGATTATGCTGAAATCTACAACATCAATTTCTCTCTAGCTTACATTTTCCAGATGTGCAGAAGCAGAGTTCTAAGATTATGCTGAAATCTACAACATCAATTTCTCTCTAGCTGACATTTTCCAGATGTGAGGAAGCAGAGTTCCAGGATTATGCTGAAATCAGCCTCTGCATTTTCTCTCTAGCTGACATTTTCCAGATGTGCAGAAGCAGAGTTCTAAGATTATGCTGAAATCTACAACATCAATTTCTCTCTAGCTGCCATTTTCCAGATGTGCAGAAGCAGAGTTCAAACATTATCCTGAAAGCTAACACGTCAATTTCTCTCTTGCTGACATTTTCCAGAGTTGCAGAAGAAGAGTTCCAGGGTTATGCTGAAATCTGCCTCTGCGTTTTTCCTCTAGCTGACATTTTCCAGATGTGAAAAAGCAGAGTTCAAAGATTATGCTGAAATCTACAACTTCAATTTCTCTCTAGCTTACATTTTCCAGATGTGCAGAAGCAGAGTTCCAGGATTATGCTGAAATCTGCCTCTGCATTTTCTCTCTAGCTGACATTTTCCACATGTGCAGAAGCAGAGTTCAAAGATTATGCTGAAATCTACCACATCAATTTCTCTCTATCTGACATTTTCCAGATGTGCAGAAGCAGAGTTCCAGGATTGTGCTGAAAACCACAACATCAATTTCTCTCTAGCTGACTTTCACAGATGTGCAGAAGCAGAGGTCCAGTATTATGCTGAAATCTGCCTTGCAATTTCTCTCTAGCTGACTTTTCTAGATGTGCAGGAGTGTTCCAGGATTATGCTGAAATCTACATCAATTTCTCTCTAGCTGACATTTTCCAGATGTGCAGATGCAGATTTCCAGGTGTATGCTGAAACCTGCCTTACAATTTCTCTCTAGCTGACATTTTCCAGATGTGTAGAAGCAGAGTTCCAGCTGTGTGCTGAAGCCTGCCTTACAATTTCTCTCTAGCTGACTTTTCCAGATGTGCAGAAGATGAGTTCAAAGATTATGGTGAAATCTGCCACATCAATTTCTGTCTAGCTGACATTTGCCAGATGTGCAGAAGTAGAGTTCAAGGATTATGCTGAAATCTGCCTTGCAAGTTTTCTCAAGCTGACATTTTCCATATGTACAGAATCAGAGTTCCTGGTGTATGCTGAAATCTGCCTTGCAATTTCTCTCTAGCTGACTTTTCCAGATGTGCAGAAGCAGAGTTCAAAGATTATGGTGAAATCTACCACATCAATTTCTCTCTAGCTGACATTTTCCAGATGTGCAGAAGCTGAGTTCAAAGATTATGGTGAAATCTACACATCAATTTCTCTCTAGCTGACATTTGCCAGATGTGCAGAAGCAGAGTTCCAGGATTATGCTGAAATCAGCCTCTGCATTTTCTCTCTAGCTGACATTTTCCAGATGTGCAGAAGCAGAGTTCCAGTATTATGCTGAAATATACAACTTCAATTTCTCTCTAGCTGACATTTTCCAGATGTGCAGAAGCAGAGTTCTAAGATTATGCTGAAATCTACAACATCAATTTTTCTCTAGCTGACATTTTCCAGATGTGCGGAAGCAGAGTTTCATGATTATGCTGAAATCTGCCTCTGCATTTTCCCTCTAGCTGACATTTTCCAGATGTGAGGAAGCAGAGTTCCAGGATTATGCTGAAATCAGCCTCTGCATTTTCTCTCTAGCTGACATTTTCCAGATGTGCAGAAGCAGAGTTCTAAGATTATGCTGAAATCTACAACATCAATTTCTCTCTAGCTGCCATTTTCCAGATGTGTAGAAGCAAAGTTCCAGGATTATTCTGAAATCTGCCTTGCAATTTTTCTCCAGGTGACATTTTCCAGATGTGTAGAAGCAGAGTTCAAACACTATGCTGAAATCTAACACATCAATTTATCTCTTGCTGACATATTCCAGAGTTGCAGAAGCAGAGTTCCAGGGTTATGCTGAAATCAGCCTCTGCATTTTCTCTCTAGCTGACATTTTCCAGACGTGCAGAAGCAGAGTTCAAAGATTATGCTGAAATCTACCACATCAATTTCTCTCTATCTGACATTTTCCAGATGTGCAGAAGCAGAGTTCCAGGATTGTGCTGAAATTTACCACTTCAATTTCTCTCTAGCTGACATTTGCCAGATGTGCAGAAGCAGACTTCCAGGATTATGCTGAAATCTGCCTCTGCATTTTCTCTCTAGCTGACATTTTCCAGATGTGCAGAAGCAGAGTTCCAGTATTATGCTGAAATATACAACATCAATTTCTCTCTAACTGACATTTTCCAGATGTCTAGAACCAGAGATCCAGGATTATGCTGAAATCTGCCTTGCAATTTGTCTCCAAGTGAAATTTTCCAGATGTGCAGAAGCAGAGTTCTAAGATTATGCTGAAATCTACCACATGAATTTCTCTCTAGCTGACATTTTCCAGATGTGAGGAAGCAGAGTTCCAGGATTATGCTGAAATCAGCCTCTGCATTTTCTCTCTAGCTGACATTTTCCAGATGTGCAGAAGCAGAGTTCTAAGATTATGCTGAAATCTACAACATCAATTTCTCTCTAGCTGCCATTTTCCAGATGTGCAGAAGCAGAGTTCAAACATTATGCTGAAATCTAACACGTCAATTTCTCTCTTGCTGACATTTTCCAGAGTTGCAGAAGAAGAGTTCCAGGGTTATGCTGAAATCTGCCTCTGCGTTTTTCCTCTAGCTGACATTTTCCAGATGTGAAAAAGCAGAGTTCAAAGATTATGCTGAAATCTACAACTTCAATTTCTCTCTAGCTTACATTTTCCAGATGTGCAGAAGCAGAGTTCCAGGATTATGCTGAAATCTGCCTCTGCATTTTCTCTCTAGCTGACATTTTCCACATGTGCAGAAGCAGAGTTCAAAGATTATGCTGAAATCTACCACATCAATTTCTCTCTATCTGACATTTTCCAGATGTGCAGAAGCAGAGTTCCAGGATTGTGCTGAAAACCACAACATCAATTTCTCTCTAGCTGACATTTTCCAGATGTGCAGAAGCAGAGTTCTAAGATTATGCTGAAATCTACAACATCAATTTCTCTCTAGCTGCCATTTTCCAGATGTGCAGAAGCAGAGTTCAAACATTATGCTGAAATCTAACACGTCAATTTCTCTCTTGCTGACATTTTCCAGAGTTGCAGAAGAAGAGTTCCAGGGTTATGCTGAAATCTGCCTCTGCGTTTTTCCTCTAGCTGACATTTTCCAGATGTGAAAAAGCAGAGTTCAAAGATTATGCTGAAATCTACAACTTCAATTTCTCTCTAGCTTACATTTTCCAGATGTGCAGAAGCAGAGTTGTAGGATTATGCTGAAATCTGCCTCTGCATTTTCTCTCTAGCTGACATTTTCCACATGTGCAGAAGCAGAGTTCAAAGATTATGCTGAAATCTACCACATCGATTTCTCTCTATCTGACATTTTCCAGATGTGCAGAAGCAGAGTTCCAGGATTGTGCTGAAAACCACAACTTCAATTTCTCTCTAGCTGACATTTTCCAGATGTGCAGAAGCAGAGTTCTAAGATTATGCTGAAAACCACAACATCAATTTCTCTCTAGCTGACTTTCCCAGATGTGCAGAAGCAGAGGTCCAGTATTATGCTGAAATCTACCTCTGCAGTTTCCCTCTAGCTGCCATTTTCCAGATGTGCAGAAGCAGAGTTCAAACATTATGCTGAAATCAACCACTTCAATTTCTCTCTAGCTCACATTTGCCAGATGTGCAGAAGCAGAGTTCCAGGATTATTCTGAAATCTGCCTTGCAATTTTTCTCCAGGTGACATTTTCCAGATGTGCAGAAGCAGAGTTCAAACATGCTGAAATCTAACACATCAATTTCTCTCTTGCTGACATTTTCCAGAGTTGCAGAAGCAGAGTTCCAGGATTATGCTGAAATCAGCTTCTGCATTTTCTCTCTAGCTGACATTTTCCAGATGTGCAGAAGCAGAGTTCTAAGATTATACTGAAATCTACCACATCAATTTCTCTCTAGCTGACATTTTCCAGATGTGCAGAAGCAGAGTTCTAAGATTATGCTGAAATCTACAACATCAATTTCTCTCTAGCTTACATTTTCCAGATGTGCAGAAGCAGAGTTCTAAGACTATGCTGAAATCTACAACATCAATTTCTCTCTAGCTGACATTTTCCAGATGTGAGGAAGCAGAGTTCCAGGATTATGCTGAAATCAGCCTCTGCATTTTCTCTCTAGCTGACATTTTCCAGATGTGCAGAAGCAGAGTTCTAAGATTATGCTGAAATCTACAACATCAATTTCTCTCTAGCTGCCATTTTCCAGATGTGCAGAAGCAGAGTTCAAACATTATGCTGAAATCTACCACTTCAATTTCTCTCTAGCTCACATTTGCCAGATGTGCAGAAGCAGAGTTCCAGGATTATTCTGAAATCTGCCTTGCATTTTTTCTCCAGGTGACATTTTCCAGATGTGCAGAAGCAGAGTTCAAACATTATGCTGAAATCTAAAACGTCAATTTCTGTCTTGCTGACATTTTCCAGAGTTGCAGAAGAAGAGTTCCAGGGTTATGCTGAAATCTGCCTCTGCGTTTTTCCTCTAGCTGACATTTTCCAGATGTGAAAAAGCAGAGTTCAAAGATTATGCTGAAATCTACAACTTCAATTTCTCTCTAGCTTACATTTTCCAGATGTGCAGAAGCAGAGTTCCAGGATTATGCTGAAATCTGCCTCTGCATTTTCTCTCTAGCTGACATTTTCCACATGTGCAGAAGTAGAGTTCAAAGATTATGCTGAAATCTACCACATCAATTTCTCTCAAGCTGACTTTTCCAGATGTGCAGAAGCTGAGTTCAAAGATTATGGTGAAATCTACCACATCAATTTCTCTCTAGCTGACATTTTCCAGATGTGCAGAAGCAGAGTTCCAGTATTATGCTGAAATATACAACATCAATTTCTCTCTAACTGACATTTTCCAGATGTGTAGAACCAGAGATCCAGGATTATGCTGAAATCTGCCTTGCAATTTGTCTCCAAGTGAAAATTTCCAGATGTGCAGAAGCAGAGTTCAAAGATTATGCTGAAATCTAACACATCAATTTCTCTCTTGCTGACATTTTCCAGATGTGCAGAAGCAGAGTTCTAAGATTATGCTGAAATCTGCCTTGCAATTTCTCTCTAGCTGACATTTTCCAGATGTGCAGAAGCAGAGTTCTAAGATTATGCTGAAATCTACAACATCAATTTCTCTCTAGCTTACATTTTCCAGATGTGCAGAAGCAGAGTTCTAAGATTATGCTGAAATCTACAACATCAATTTCTCTCTAGCTGACATTTTCCAGATGTGAGGAAGCAGAGTTCCAGGATTATGCTGAAATCAGCCTCTGCATTTTCTCTCTAGCTGACATTTTCCAGATGTGCAGAAGCAGAGTTCTAAGATTATGCTGAAATCTACAACATCAATTTCTCTCTAGCTGCCATTTTCCAGATGTGCAGAAGCAGAGTTCAAACATTATCCTGAAATCTAACACGTCAATTTCTCTCTTGCTGACATTTTCCAGAGTTGCAGAAGAAGAGTTCCAGGGTTATGCTGAAATCTGCCTCTGCGTTTTTCCTCTAGCTGACATTTTCCAGATGTGAAAAAGCAGAGTTCAAAGATTATGCTGAAATCTACAACTTCAATTTCTCTCTAGCTTACATTTTCCAGATGTGCAGAAGCAGAGTTCCAGGATTATGCTGAAATCTGCCTCTGCATTTTCTCTCTAGCTGACATTTTCCACATGTGCAGAAGCAGAGTTCAAAGATTATGCTGAAATCTACCACATCAATTTCTCTCTATCTGACATTTTCCAGATGTGCAGAAGCAGAGTTCCAGGATTGTGCTGAAAACCACAACATCAATTTCTCTCTAGCTGACTTTCACAGATGTGCAGAAGCAGAGGTCCAGTATTATGCTGAAATCTGCCTTGCAATTTCTCTCTAGCTGACTTTTCTAGATGTGCAGGAGTGTTCCAGGATTATGCTGAAATCTACATCAATTTCTCTCTAGCTGACATTTTCCAGATGTGCAGATGCAGATTTCCAGGTGTATGCTGAAACCTGCCTTACAATTTCTCTCTAGCTGACATTTTCCAGATGTGTAGAAGCAGAGTTCCAGCTGTGTGCTGAAGCCTGCCTTACAATTTCTCTCTAGCTGACTTTTCCAGATGTGCAGAAGATGAGTTCAAAGATTATGGTGAAATCTGCCACATCAATTTCTGTCTAGCTGACATTTGCCAGATGTGCAGAAGTAGAGTTCAAGGATTATGCTGAAATCTGCCTTGTAAGTTTTCTCAAGCTGACATTTTCCATATGTACAGAATCAGAGTTCCTGGTGTATGCTGAAATCTGCCTTGCAATTTCTCTCTAGCTGACTTTTCCAGATGTGCAGAAGCAGAGTTCAAAGATTATGGTGAAATCTACCACATCAATTTCTCTCTAGCTGACATTTTCCAGATGTGCAGAAGCTGAGTTCAAAGATTATGGTGAAATCTACACATCAATTTCTCTCTAGCTGACATTTGCCAGATGTGCAGAAGCAGAGTTCCAGGATTATGCTGAAATCAGCCTCTGCATTTTCTCTCTAGCTGACATTTTCCAGATGTGCAGAAGCAGAGTTCCAGTATTATGCTGAAATATACAACTTCAATTTCTCTCTAGCTGACATTTTCCAGATGTGCAGAAGCAGAGTTCTAAGATTATGCTGAAATCTACAACATCAATTTTTCTCTAGCTGACATTTTCCAGATGTGCGGAAGCAGAGTTTCATGATTATGCTGAAATCTGCCTCTGCATTTTCCCTCTAGCTGACATTTTCCAGATGTGAGGAAGCAGAGTTCCAGGATTATGCTGAAATCAGCCTCTGCATTTTCTCTCTAGCTGACATTTTCCAGATGTGCAGAAGCAGAGTTCTAAGATTATGCTGAAATCTACAACATCAATTTCTCTCTAGCTGCCCTTTTCCAGATGTGTAGAAGCAAAGTTCCAGGATTATTCTGAAATCTGCCTTGCAATTTTTCTCCAGGTGACATTTTCCAGATGTGTAGAAGCAGAGTTCAAACACTATGCTGAAATCTAACACATCAATTTATCTCTTGCTGACATATTCCAGAGTTGCAGAAGCAGAGTTCCAGGGTTATGCTGAAATCAGCCTCTGCATTTTCTCTCTAGCTGACATTTTCCAGACGTGCAGAAGCAGAGTTCAAAGATTATGCTGAAATCTACCACATCAATTTCTCTCTATCTGACATTTTCCAGATGTGCAGAAGCAGAGTTCCAGGATTGTGCTGAAAACCACAACATCAATTTCTCTCTAGCTGACTTTCCCAGATGTGCAGAAGCAGAGGTCCAGTATTATGCTGAAATCTGCCTCTGCAGTTTCCCTCTAGCTGCCATTTTCCAGATGTGCAGAAGCAGAGTTCCAGTATTATGCTGAAATATACGTCAATTTCTCTCTAACTGACATTTTCGAGATGTGTAGAACCAGAGATCCAGGATTATGCTGAAATCTGCCTTGCAATTTGTCTCCAAGTGAAATTTTCCAGATGTGGAGAAGCAGAGTTCAAAGATTATGCTGAAATTTACCACTTCAATTTCTCTCTAGCTGACATTTGCCAGATGTGCAGAAGCAGACTTCCAGGATTATGCTGAAATCTGCCTCTGCATTTTCTCTCTAGCTGACATTTTCCAGATGTGCAGAAGCAGAGTTCCAGTATTATGCTGAAATATACAACATCAATTTCTCTCTAACTGACATTTTCCAGATGTCTAGAACCAGAGATCCAGGATTATGCTGAAATCTGCCTTGCAATTTGTCTCCAAGTGAAATTTTCCAGATGTGGAGAAGCAGAGTTCAAAGATTATGCTGAAATCTACCACATGAATTTCTCTCTAGCTGACATTTTCCAGATGTGCAGAAGCAGACTTCCAGGATTATGCTGAAATCTGCCTTGCAATTTATCTCTAGCTGACATTTGCCAGATGTGCAGAAGCAGAGTTCCAGGATTATTCTGAAATCTGCCTCTGCATTTTCTCTCTAGCTGACATTTTCAAGATGTGCAGAAGCAGAGTTTTAAGATTACGCTGAAATCTACAACATCAATTTCTCTCTGGCTGACATTTTCCAGATGTGCAGAAGCAGAGTTCAAACATTATGCTGAAATCTACCACTTCAATTTCTCTCTAGCTCACATTTGCCAGATGTGCAGAAGCAGAGTTCCAGGATTATTCTGAAATCTGCCTTGCATTTTTTCTCCAGGTGACATTTTCCAGATGTGCAGAAGCAGAGTTCATGCTGAAATCTAACACATCAATTTCTCTCTTGCTGACATTTTCCAGAGTTGCAGAAGCAGAGTTCCAGGATTATGCTGAAATCAGCCTCTGCATTTTCTCTCTAGCTGACATTTTCCAGATGTGCAGAAGCAGAGTTCTAAGATTATGCTGAAAACCACAACATCAATTTCTCTCTAGCTGACTTTCCCAGATGTGCAGAAGCAGAGGTCCAGTATTATGCTGAAATCTGCCTCTGCAGTTTCCCTCTAGCTGCCATTTTCCAGATGTGCAGAAGCAGAGTTCAAACATTATGCTGAAATCTACCACTTCAATTTCTCTCTAGCTCACATTTGCCAGATGTGCAGAAGCAGAGTTCCAGGATTATGCTGAAATCTGCCTTGCAATTTTTCTCCAGGTGACATTTTCCAGATGTGCAGAAGCAGAGTTCAAACATGCTGAAATCTAACACATCAATTTCTCTCTTGCTGACATTTTCCAGAGTTGCAGAAGCAGAGTTCCAGGATTATGCTGAAATCAGCTTCTGCATTTTCTCTCTAGCTGACATTTTCCAGATGTGCAGAAGCAGAGTTCTAAGATTATACTGAAATCTACAACTTCAATTTCTCTCTAGCTGACATTTTCCAGATGTGCAGAAGCAGAGTTCTAAGATTATGCTGAAATCTACAACATCAATTTCTCTCTAGCTTACATTTTCCAGATGTGCAGAAGCAGAGTTCTAAGACTATGCTGAAATCTACAACATCAATTTCTCTCTAGCTGACATTTTCCAGATGTGAGGAAGCAGAGTTCCAGGATTATGCTGAAATCAGCCTCTGCATTTTCTCTCTAGCTGACATTTTCAAGATGTGCAGAAGCAGAGTTCTAAGATTACGCTGAAATCTACAACATCAATTTCTCTCTGGCTGACATTTTCCAGATGTGCAGAAGCAGAGTTCAAACATTATGCTGAAATCTACCACTTCAATTTCTCTCTAGCTCACATTTGCCAGATGTGCAGAAGCAGAGTTCCAGGATTATTCTGAAATCTGCCTTGCATTTTTTCTCCAGGTGACATTTTCCAGATGTGCAGAAGCAGAGTTCAAACATTATGCTGAAATCTAAAACGTCAATTTCTGTCTTGCTGAAATTTTCCAGAGTTGCAGAAGAAGAGTTCCAGGGTTATGCTGAAATCTGCCTCTGCGTTTTTCCTCTAGCTGACATTTTCCAGATGTGAAAAAGCAGAGTTCAAAGATTATGCTGAAATCTACAACTTCAATTTCTCTCTAGCTTACATTTTCCAGATGTGCAGAAGCAGAGCTCCAGGATTATGCTGAAATCTGCCTCTGCATTTTCTCTCTAGCTGACATTTTCCACATGTGCAGAAGCAGAGTTCAAAGATTATGCTGAAATCTACCACATCAATTTCTCTCAAGCTGACTTTCCCAGATGTGCAGAAGCAGAGGTCCAGTATTATGCTGAAATCTGCCTTGCAATTTCTCTCTAGCTGACTTTTCCAGATGTGCAGAAGCTGAGTTCAAAGATTATGGTGAAATCTACCACATCAATTTCTCTCTAGCTGACATTTTCCAGATGTGCAGAAGCAGAGTTCCAGTATTATGCTGAAATATACAACATCAATTTCTCTCTAACTGACATTTTCCAGATGTGTAGAACCAGAGATCCAGGATTATGCTGAAATCTGCCTTGCAATTTGTCTCCAAGTGAAAATTTCCAGATGTGCAGAAGCAGAGTTCAAAGATTATGCTGAAATCTAACACATCAATTTCTCTCTTGCTGACATTTTCCAGATGTGCAGAAGCAGATTTCCAGGATTATGCTGAAATCTGCCTTGCAATTTCTCTCTAGCTGACTTTTCCAGATGTGCAGGAGCAGAGTTCAAAGATTATGCTGAAATCTAACACATCAATTTCTCTCTTGCTGACATTTTGCAGATGTGCAGAAGCAGAGTTCCAGGATTATGCTGAAATCTGCCTCTGTATTTTCCCTCTAGCTTACATTTTCCAGATGTGCAGAAGCTGAGTTCAAAGATTATGGTGAAATCTACCACATCAATTTCTCTCTAGCTGACATTTTCCAGATGTTCAGAAGCTGAGTTCAAAAATTATGGTGAAATCTACAACTTCAATTTCTCTCTAGCTTACATTTTCCAGATGTGCAGAAGCAGAGTTCTAAGATTATGCTGAAATCTACAACATCAATTTCTCTCTAGCTGCCATTTTCCAGATGTGCAGAAGCAGAGTTCAAACATTATGCTGAAATCTAACACGTCAATTTCTCTCTTGCTGACATTTTCCAGAGTTGCAGAAGAAGAGTTCCAGGGTTATGCTGAAATCTGCCTCTGCGTTTTTCCTCTAGCTGACATTTTCCAGATGTGAAAAAGCAGAGTTCAAAGATTATGCTGAAATCTACACCTTCAAATTCTCTCTAGCTTACATTTTCCAGATGTGCAGAAGCAGAGTTCCAGGATTATGCTGAAATCTGCCTCTGCATTTTCTCTCTAGCTGACATTTTCCACATGTGCAGAAGCAGAGTTCAAAGATTATGCTGAAATCTACCACATCAATTTCTCTCTATCTGACATTTTCCACATGTGCAGAAGCAGAGTTCCAGGATTGTGGTGAAAACCACAACATCAATTTCTCTCTAGCTGACTTTCACAGATGTGCAGAAGCAGAGGTCCAGTATTATGCTGAAATCTGCCTTGCAATTTCTCTCTAGCTGACTTTTCTAGATGTGCAGGAGTGTTCCAGTATTATGCTGAAATCTACATCAATTTCTCTCTAGCTGACATTTTCCAGATGTGCAGATGCAGATTTCCAGGTGTATGCTGAAACCTGCCTTACAATTTCTCTCTAGCTGACATTTTCCAGATGTGTAGAAGCAGAGTTCCAGCTGTGTGCTGAAACCTGCCTTACAATTTCTCTCTAGCTGACTTTTCCAGATGTGCAGAAGATGAGTTCAAAGATTATGGTGAAATCTGCCACATCAATTTCTGTCTAGCTGCCATTTTCCAGATGTGCAGAAGCAGAGTTCAAACATTATGCTGAAATCTACCACTTCAATTTCTCTCTAGCTCACATTTGCCAGATGTGCAGAAGCAGAGTTCCAGGATTATTCTGAAATCTGCCTTGCATTTTTTCTCCAGGTGACATTTTCCAGATGTGCAGAAGCAGAGTTCAAACATTATGCTGAAATCTAAAACGTCAATTTCTGTCTTGCTGAAATTTTCCAGAGTTGCAGAAGAAGAGTTCCAGGGTTATGCTGAAATCTGCCTCTGCGTTTTTCCTCTAGCTGACATTTTCCAGATGTGAAAAAGCAGAGTTCAAAGATTATGCTGAAATCTACAACTTCAATTTCTCTCTAGCTTACATTTTCCAGATGTGCAGAAGCAGAGTTCAAAGATTATGCTGAAATCTGCCTCTGCATTTTCTCTCTAGCTGACATTTTCCACATGTGCAGAAGCAGAGTTCAAAGATTATGCTGAAATCTACCACATCAATTTCTCTCAAGCTGACTTTCCCAGATGTGCAGAAGCAGAGGTCCAGTATTATGCTGAAATCTGCCTTGCAATTTCTCTCTAGCTGACTTTTCCAGATGTGCAGAAGCTGAGTTCAAAGATTATGGTGAAATCTACCACATCAATTTCTCTCTAGCTGACAATTTCCAGATGTGCAGAAGCAGAGTTCCAGTATTATGCTGAAATATACAACATCAATTTCTCTCTAACTGACATTTTCCAGATGTGTAGAACCAGAGATCCAGGATTATGCTGAAATCTGCCTTGCAATTTGTCTCCAAGTGAAAATTTCCAGATGTGCAGAAGCAGAGTTCAAAGATTATGCTGAAATCTAACACATCAATTTCTCTCTTGCTGACATTTTCCAGATGTGCAGAAGCAGAGTTCCAGGATTATGCTGAAATCTGCCTTGCAATTTCTCTCTAGCTGACTTTTCCAGATGTGCAGAAGCAGAGTTCAAAGATTATGCTGAAATCTAACACATCAATTTCTCTCTTGCTGACATTTTGCAGATGTGCAGAAGCAGAGTTCCAGGATTATGCTGAAATCTGCCTCTGCATTTTCTCTCTAGCTGACATTTTCCACATGTGCAGAAGCAGAGTTCAAAGATTATGCTGAAATCTACCACATCAATTTCTCTCAAGCTGACTTTCCCAGATGTGCAGAAGCAGAGGTCCAGTATTATGCTGAAATCTGCCTTGCAATTTCTCTCTAGCTGACTTTTCCAGATGTGCAGAAGCTGAGTTCAAAGATTATGGTGAAATCTACCACATCAATTTCTCTCTAGCTGACATTTTCCAGATGTGCAGAAGCAGAGTTCCAGTATTATGCTGAAATATACAACATCAATTTCTCTCTAACTGACATTTTCCAGATGTGTAGAACCAGAGATCCAGGATTATGCTGAAATCTGCCTTGCAATTTGTCTCCAAGTGAAAATTTCCAGATGTGCAGAAGCAGAGTTCAAAGATTATGCTGAAATCTAACACATCAATTTCTCTCTTGCTGACATTTTCCAGATGTGCAGAAGCAGAGTTCCAGGATTATGCTGAAATCTGCCTTGCAATTTCTCTCTAGCTGACTTTTCCAGATGTGCAGAAGCAGAGTTCAAAGATTATGCTGAAATCTAACACATCAATTTCTCTCTTGCTGACATTTTGCAGATGTGCAGAAGCAGAGTTCCAGGATTATGCTGAAATCTGCCTTGCAATTTGTCTCCAAGTAATAATTTCCAGATGTGCAGAAGCAGAGTTCAAAGATTATGCTGAAATCTAACACATCAATTTCTCTCTTGCTGACATTTTCCAGATGTGCAGAAGCAGAGTTCCAGGATTATGCTGAAATCTGCCTTGCAATTTCTCTCTAGCTGACTTTTCCAGATGTGCAGAAGCAGAGTTCAAAGATTATGCTGAAATCTAACACATCAATTTCTCTCTAGCTTACATTTTCCAGATGTGCAGAAGCAGAGTTCCAGGATTATGCTGAAATCTGCCTTGCAATTTCTCTCTAGCTGACTTTTCCAGATGTGCAGAAGCTGAGTTCAAAGATTATGGTGAAATCTACCACATCAATTTCTCTCTAGCTGACATTTTCCAGATGTGCAGAAGCAGAGTTCCAGTATTATGCTGAAATATACAACATCAATTTCTCTCTAACTGACATTTTCCAGATGTGTAGAACCAGAGATCCAGGATTATGCTGAAATCTGCCTTGCAATTTGTCTCCAAGTGAAAATTTCCAGATGTGCAGAAGCAGAGTTCAAAGATTATGCTGAAATCTAACACATCAATTTCTCTCTTGCTGACATTTTCCAGATGTGCAGAAGCAGAGTTCCAGGATTATGCTGAAATCTGCCTTGCAATTTCTCTCTAGCTGACTTTTCCAGATGTGCAGAAGCAGAGTTCAAAGATTATGCTGAAATCTAACACATCAATTTCTCTCTTGCTGACATTTTCCAGATGTGCAGAAGCAGAGTTCCAGGATTATGCTGAAATCTGCCTCTGCATTTTCCCTCTAGCTTACATTTTCCAGATGTGCAGAAGCAGAGTTCCAGGATTATGCTGAAATATGCAACATCAATTTCTCTCTAGCTGACATTTTCCAGATGTGAGGAAGCAGAGTTCCAGGATTATGCTGAAATCAGCCTCTGCATTTTCTCTCTAGCTGACATTTTCAAGATGTGCAGAAGCAGAGTTCTAAGATTACGCTGAAATCTACAACATCAATTTCTCTCTGGCTGACATTTTCCAGATGTGCAGAAGCAGAGTTCAAACATTATGCTGAAATCTACCACTTCAATTTCTCTCTAGCTCACATTTGCCAGATGTGCAGAAGCAGAGTTCCAGGATTATTCTGAAATCTGCCTTGCATTTTTTCTCCAGGTGACATTTTCCAGATGTGCAGAAGCAGAGTTCAAACATTATGCTGAAATCTAAAACGTCAATTTCTGTCTTGCTGAAATTTTCCAGAGTTGCAGAAGAAGAGTTCCAGGGTTATGCTGAAATCTGCCTCTGCGTTTTTCCTCTAGCTGACATTTTCCAGATGTGAAAAAGCAGAGTTCAAAGATTATGCTGAAATCTACAACTTCAATTTCTCTCTAGCTTACATTTTCCAGATGTGCAGAAGCAGAGCTCCAGGATTATGCTGAAATCTGCCTCTGCATTTTCTCTCTAGCTGACATTTTCCACATGTGCAGAAGCAGAGTTCAAAGATTATGCTGAAATCTACCACATCAATTTCTCTCTAGCTGACATTTTCCAGATGTGTAGAAGCAGAGTTCCAGCTGTGTGCTGAAGCCTGCCTTACAATTTCTCTCTAGCTGACTTTTCCAGATGTGCAGAAGATGAGTTCAAAGATTATGGTGAAATCTGCCACATCAATTTCTGTCTAGCTGACATTTGCCAGATGTGCAGAAGTAGAGTTCAAGGATTATGCTGAAATCTGCCTTGCAAGTTTTCTCAAGCTGACATTTTCCATATGTACAGAATCAGAGTTCCTGGTGTATGCTGAAATCTGCCTTGCAATTTCTCTCTAGCTGACTTTTCCAGATGTGCAGAAGCAGAGTTCAAAGATTATGGTGAAATCTACCACATCAATTTCTCTCTAGCTGACATTTTCCAGATGTGCAGAAGCTGAGTTCAAAGATTATGGTGAAATCTACACATCAATTTCTCTCTAGCTGACATTTGCCAGATGTGCAGAAGCAGAGTTCCAGGATTATGCTGAAATCAGCCTCTGCATTTTCTCTCTAGCTGACATTTTCCAGATGTGCAGAAGCAGAGTTCCAGTATTATGCTGAAATATACAACTTCAATTTCTCTCTAGCTGACATTTTCCAGATGTGCAGAAGCAGAGTTCTAAGATTATGCTGAAATCTACAACATCAATTTTTCTCTAGCTGACATTTTCCAGATGTGCGGAAGCAGAGTTTCATGATTATGCTGAAATCTGCCTCTGCATTTTCCCTCTAGCTGACATTTTCCAGATGTGAGGAAGCAGAGTTCCAGGATTATGCTGAAATCAGCCTCTGCATTTTCTCTCTAGCTGACATTTTCCAGATGTGCAGAAGCAGAGTTCTAAGATTATGCTGAAATCTACAACATCAATTTCTCTCTAGCTGCCATTTTCCAGATGTGTAGAAGCAAAGTTCCAGGATTATTCTGAAATCTGCCTTGCAATTTTTCTCCAGGTGACATTTTCCAGATGTGTAGAAGCAGAGTTCAAACACTATGCTGAAATCTAACACATCAATTTATCTCTTGCTGACATATTCCAGAGTTGCAGAAGCAGAGTTCCAGGGTTATGCTGAAATCAGCCTCTGCATTTTCTCTCTAGCTGACATTTTCCAGACGTGCAGAAGCAGAGTTCAAAGATTATGCTGAAATCTACCACATCAATTTCTCTCTATCTGACATTTTCCAGATGTGCAGAAGCAGAGTTCCAGGATTGTGCTGAAAACCACAACATCAATTTCTCTCTAGCTGACTTTCCCAGATGTGCAGAAGCAGAGGTCCAGTATTATGCTGAAATCTGCCTCTGCAGTTTCCCTCTAGCTGCCATTTTCCAGATGTGCAGAAGCAGAGTTCCAGTATTATGCTGAAATATACGTCAATTTCTCTCTAACTGACATTTTCGAGATGTGTAGAACCAGAGTTCCAGGATTATGCTGAAATCTGCCTTGCAATTTGTCTCCAAGTAATAATTTCCAGATGTGCAGAAGCAGAGTTCAAAGATTATGCTGAAATCTAACACATCAATTTCTCTCTTGCTGACATTTTCCAGATGTGCAGAAGCAGAGTTCCAGGATTATGCTGAAATCTGCCTTGCAATTTCTCTCTAGCTGACTTTTCCAGATGTGCAGAAGCAGAGTTCAAAGATTATGCTGAAATCTAACACATCAATTTCTCTCTAGCTTACATTTTCCAGATGTGCAGAAGCAGAGTTCCAGGATTATGCTGAAATCTGCCTTGCAATTTCTCTCTAGCTGACTTTTCCAGATGTGCAGAAGCTGAGTTCAAAGATTATGGTGAAATCTACCACATCAATTTCTCTCTAGCTGACATTTTCCAGATGTGCAGAAGCAGAGTTCCAGTATTATGCTGAAATATACAACATCAATTTCTCTCTAACTGACATTTTCCAGATGTGTAGAACCAGAGATCCAGGATTATGCTGAAATCTGCCTTGCAATTTGTCTCCAAGTGAAAATTTCCAGATGTGCAGAAGCAGAGTTCAAAGATTATGCTGAAATCTAACACATCAATTTCTCTCTTGCTGACATTTTCCAGATGTGCAGAAGCAGAGTTCCAGGATTATGCTGAAATCTGCCTTGCAATTTCTCTCTAGCTGACTTTTCCAGATGTGCAGAAGCAGAGTTCAAAGATTATGCTGAAATCTAACACATCAATTTCTCTCTTGCTGACATTTTCCAGATGTGCAGAAGCAGAGTTCCAGGATTATGCTGAAATCTGCCTCTGCATTTTCCCTCTAGCTTACATTTTCCAGATGTGCAGAAGCAGAGTTCCAGGATTATGCTGAAATATGCAACATCAATTTCTCTCTAGCTGACATTTTCCAGATGTGAGGAAGCAGAGTTCCAGGATTATGCTGAAATCAGCCTCTGCATTTTCTCTCTAGCTGACATTTTCAAGATGTGCAGAAGCAGAGTTCTAAGATTACGCTGAAATCTACAACATCAATTTCTCTCTGGCTGACATTTTCCAGATGTGCAGAAGCAGAGTTCAAACATTATGCTGAAATCTACCACTTCAATTTCTCTCTAGCTCACATTTGCCAGATGTGCAGAAGCAGAGTTCCAGGATTATTCTGAAATCTGCCTTGCATTTTTTCTCCAGGTGACATTTTCCAGATGTGCAGAAGCAGAGTTCAAACATTATGCTGAAATCTAAAACGTCAATTTCTGTCTTGCTGAAATTTTCCAGAGTTGCAGAAGAAGAGTTCCAGGGTTATGCTGAAATCTGCCTCTGCGTTTTTCCTCTAGCTGACATTTTCCAGATGTGAAAAAGCAGAGTTCAAAGATTATGCTGAAATCTACAACTTCAATTTCTCTCTAGCTTACATTTTCCAGATGTGCAGAAGCAGAGCTCCAGGATTATGCTGAAATCTGCCTCTGCATTTTCTCTCTAGCTGACATTTTCCACATGTGCAGAAGCAGAGTTCAAAGATTATGCTGAAATCTACCACATCAATTTCTCTCTAGCTGACATTTTCCAGATGTGTAGAAGCAGAGTTCCAGCTGTGTGCTGAAGCCTGCCTTACAATTTCTCTCTAGCTGACTTTTCCAGATGTGCAGAAGCAGAGTTCAAAGATTATGGTGAAATCTGCCACATCAATTTCTCTCTAGCTGACATTTTCCAGATGTGCAGAAGCTGAGTTCAAAGATTATGGTGAAATCTACACATCAATTTCTCTCTAGCTGACATTTGCCAGATGTGCAGAAGCAGAGTTCCAGGATTATGCTGAAATCAGCCTCTGCATTTTCTCTCTAGCTGACATTTTCCAGATGTGCAGAAGCAGAGTTCCAGTATTATGCTGAAATATACAACTTCAATTTCTCTCTAGCTGACATTTTCCAGATGTGCAGAAGCAGAGTTCTAAGATTATGCTGAAATCTACAACATCAATTTTTCTCTAGCTGACATTTTCCAGATGTGCGGAAGCAGAGTTTCATGATTATGCTGAAATCTGCCTCTGCATTTTCCCTCTAGCTGACATTTTCCAGATGTGAGGAAGCAGAGTTCCAGGATTATGCTGAAATCAGCCTCTGCATTTTCTCTCTAGCTGACATTTTCCAGATGTGCAGAAGCAGAGTTCTAAGATTATGCTGAAATCTACAACATCAATTTCTCTCTAGCTGCCATTTTCCAGATGTGTAGAAGCAAAGTTCCAGGATTATTCTGAAATCTGCCTTGCAATTTTTCTCCAGGTGACATTTTCCAGATGTGTAGAAGCAGAGTTCAAACACTATGCTGAAATCTAACACATCAATTTATCTCTTGCTGACATATTCCAGAGTTGCAGAAGCAGAGTTCCAGGGTTATGCTGAAATCAGCCTCTGCATTTTCTCTCTAGCTGACATTTTCCAGACGTGCAGAAGCAGAGTTCAAAGATTATGCTGAAATCTACCACATCAATTTCTCTCTATCTGACATTTTCCAGATGTGCAGAAGCAGAGTTCCAGGATTGTGCTGAAAACCACAACATCAATTTCTCTCTAGCTGACTTTCCCAGATGTGCAGAAGCAGAGGTCCAGTATTATGCTGAAATCTGCCTCTGCAGTTTCCCTCTAGCTGCCATTTTCCAGATGTGCAGAAGCAGAGTTCCAGTATTATGCTGAAATATACGTCAATTTCTCTCTAACTGACATTTTCGAGATGTGTAGAACCAGAGTTCCAGGATTATGCTGAAATCTGCCTTGCAATTTGTCTCCAAGTAATAATTTCCAGATGTGCAGAAGCAGAGTTCAAAGATTATGCTGAAATCTAACACATCAATTTCTCTCTTGCTGACATTTTCCAGATGTGCAGAAGCAGAGTTCCAGGATTATGCTGAAATCTGCCTTGCAATTTCTCTCTAGCTGACTTTTCCAGATGTGCAGAAGCAGAGTTCAAAGATTATGCTGAAATCTAACACATCAATTTCTCTCTAGCTTACATTTTCCAGATGTGCAGAAGCAGAGTTCCAGGATTATGCTGAAATCTGCCTTGCAATTTCTCTCTAGCTGACTTTTCCAGATGTGCAGAAGCTGAGTTCAAAGATTATGGTGAAATCTACCACATCAATTTCTCTCTAGCTGACATTTTCCAGATGTGCAGAAGCAGAGTTCCAGTATTATGCTGAAATATACAACATCAATTTCTCTCTAACTGACATTTTCCAGATGTGTAGAACCAGAGATCCAGGATTATGCTGAAATCTGCCTTGCAATTTGTCTCCAAGTGAAAATTTCCAGATGTGCAGAAGCAGAGTTCAAAGATTATGCTGAAATCTAACACATCAATTTCTCTCTTGCTGACATTTTCCAGATGTGCAGAAGCAGAGTTCCAGGATTATGCTGAAATCTGCCTTGCAATTTCTCTCTAGCTGACTTTTCCAGATGTGCAGAAGCAGAGTTCAAAGATTATGCTGAAATCTAACACATCAATTTCTCTCTTGCTGACATTTTCCAGATGTGCAGAAGCAGAGTTCCAGGATTATGCTGAAATCTGCCTCTGCATTTTCCCTCTAGCTTACATTTTCCAGATGTGCAGAAGCAGAGTTCCAGGATTATGCTGAAATATGCAACATCAATTTCTCTCTAGCTGACATTTTCCAGATGTGAGGAAGCAGAGTTCCAGGATTATGCTGAAATCAGCCTCTGCATTTTCTCTCTAGCTGACATTTTCAAGATGTGCAGAAGCAGAGTTCTAAGATTACGCTGAAATCTACAACATCAATTTCTCTCTGGCTGACATTTTCCAGATGTGCAGAAGCAGAGTTCAAACATTATGCTGAAATCTACCACTTCAATTTCTCTCTAGCTCACATTTGCCAGATGTGCAGAAGCAGAGTTCCAGGATTATTCTGAAATCTGCCTTGCATTTTTTCTCCAGGTGACATTTTCCAGATGTGCAGAAGCAGAGTTCAAACATTATGCTGAAATCTAAAACGTCAATTTCTGTCTTGCTGAAATTTTCCAGAGTTGCAGAAGAAGAGTTCCAGGGTTATGCTGAAATCTGCCTCTGCGTTTTTCCTCTAGCTGACATTTTCCAGATGTGAAAAAGCAGAGTTCAAAGATTATGCTGAAATCTACAACTTCAATTTCTCTCTAGCTTACATTTTCCAGATGTGCAGAAGCAGAGCTCCAGGATTATGCTGAAATCTGCCTCTGCATTTTCTCTCTAGCTGACATTTTCCACATGTGCAGAAGCAGAGTTCAAAGATTATGCTGAAATCTACCACATCAATTTCTCTCTAGCTGACATTTTCCAGATGTGTAGAAGCAGAGTTCCAGCTGTGTGCTGAAGCCTGCCTTACAATTTCTCTCTAGCTGACTTTTCCAGATGTGCAGAAGATGAGTTCAAAGATTATGGTGAAATCTGCCACATCAATTTCTGTCTAGCTGACATTTGCCAGATGTGCAGAAGTAGAGTTCAAGGATTATGCTGAAATCTGCCTTGCAAGTTTTCTCAAGCTGACATTTTCCATATGTACAGAATCAGAGTTCCTGGTGTATGCTGAAATCTGCCTTGCAATTTCTCTCTAGCTGACTTTTCCAGATGTGCAGAAGCAGAGTTCAAAGATTATGGTGAAATCTACCACATCAATTTCTCTCTAGCTGACATTTTCCAGATGTGCAGAAGCTGAGTTCAAAGATTATGGTGAAATCTACACATCAATTTCTCTCTAGCTGACATTTGCCAGATGTGCAGAAGCAGAGTTCCAGGATTATGCTGAAATCAGCCTCTGCATTTTCTCTCTAGCTGACATTTTCCAGATGTGCAGAAGCAGAGTTCCAGTATTATGCTGAAATATACAACTTCAATTTCTCTCTAGCTGACATTTTCCAGATGTGCAGAAGCAGAGTTCTAAGATTATGCTGAAATCTACAACATCAATTTTTCTCTAGCTGACATTTTCCAGATGTGCGGAAGCAGAGTTTCATGATTATGCTGAAATCTGCCTCTGCATTTTCCCTCTAGCTGACATTTTCCAGATGTGAGGAAGCAGAGTTCCAGGATTATGCTGAAATCAGCCTCTGCATTTTCTCTCTAGCTGACATTTTCCAGATGTGCAGAAGCAGAGTTCTAAGATTATGCTGAAATCTACAACATCAATTTCTCTCTAGCTGCCATTTTCCAGATGTGTAGAAGCAAAGTTCCAGGATTATTCTGAAATCTGCCTTGCAATTTTTCTCCAGGTGACATTTTCCAGATGTGTAGAAGCAGAGTTCAAACACTATGCTGAAATCTAACACATCAATTTATCTCTTGCTGACATATTCCAGAGTTGCAGAAGCAGAGTTCCAGGGTTATGCTGAAATCAGCCTCTGCATTTTCTCTCTAGCTGACATTTTCCAGACGTGCAGAAGCAGAGTTCAAAGATTATGCTGAAATCTACCACATCAATTTCTCTCTATCTGACATTTTCCAGATGTGCAGAAGCAGAGTTCCAGGATTGTGCTGAAAACCACAACATCAATTTCTCTCTAGCTGACTTTCCCAGATGTGCAGAAGCAGAGGTCCAGTATTATGCTGAAATCTGCCTCTGCAGTTTCCCTCTAGCTGCCATTTTCCAGATGTGCAGAAGCAGAGTTCCAGTATTATGCTGAAATATACGTCAATTTCTCTCTAACTGACATTTTCGAGATGTGTAGAACCAGAGATCCAGGATTATGCTGAAATCTGCCTTGCAATTTGTCTCCAAGTGAAATTTTCCAGATGTGGAGAAGCAGAGTTCAAAGATTATGCTGAAATTTACCACTTCAATTTCTCTCTAGCTGACATTTGCCAGATGTGCAGAAGCAGACTTCCAGGATTATGCTGAAATCTGCCTCTGCATTTTCTCTCTAGCTGACATTTTCCAGATGTGCAGAAGCAGAGTTCCAGTATTATGCTGAAATATACAACATCAATTTCTCTCTAACTGACATTTTCCAGATGTCTAGAACCAGAGATCCAGGATTATGCTGAAATCTGCCTTGCAATTTGTTTCCAAGTGAAATTTTCCAGATGTGGAGAAGCAGAGTTCAAAGATTATGCTGAAATCTACCACATGAATTTCTCTCTAGCTGACATTTTCCAGATGTGCAGAAGCAGACTTCCAGGATTATGCTGAAATCTGCCTTGCAATTTATCTCTAGCTGACATTTGCCAGATGTGCAGAAGCAGAGTTCCAGGATTATTCTGAAATCTGCCTCTGCATTTTCTCTCTAGCTGACATTTTCAAGATGTGCAGAAGCAGAGTTTTAAGATTACGCTGAAATCTACAACATCAATTTCTCTCTGGCTGACATTTTCCAGATGTGCAGAAGCAGAGTTCAAACATTATGCTGAAATCTACCACTTCAATTTCTCTCTAGCTCACATTTGCCAGATGTGCAGAAGCAGAGTTCCAGGATTATTCTGAAATCTGCCTTGCATTTTTTCTCCAGGTGACATTTTCCAGATGTGCAGAAGCAGAGTTCATGCTGAAATCTAACACATCAATTTCTCTCTTGCTGACATTTTCCAGAGTTGCAGAAGCAGAGTTCCAGGATTATGCTGAAATCAGCCTCTGCATTTTCTCTCTAGCTGACATTTTCCAGATGTGCAGAAGCAGAGTTCTAAGATTATGCTGAAAACCACAACATCAATTTCTCTCTAGCTGACTTTCCCAGATGTGCAGAAGCAGAGGTCCAGTATTATGCTGAAATCTGCCTCTGCAGTTTCCCTCTAGCTGCCATTTTCCAGATGTGCAGAAGCAGAGTTCAAACATTATGCTGAAATCTACCACTTCAATTTCTCTCTAGCTCACATTTGCCAGATGTGCAGAAGCAGAGTTCCAGGATTATGCTGAAATCTGCCTTGCAATTTTTCTCCAGGTGACATTTTCCAGATGTGCAGAAGCAGAGTTCAAACATGCTGAAATCTAACACATCAATTTCTCTCTTGCTGACATTTTCCAGAGTTGCAGAAGCAGAGTTCCAGGATTATGCTGAAATCAGCTTCTGCATTTTCTCTCTAGCTGACATTTTCCAGATGTGCAGAAGCAGAGTTCTAAGATTATACTGAAATCTACAACTTCAATTTCTCTCTAGCTGACATTTTCCAGATGTGCAGAAGCAGAGTTCTAAGATTATGCTGAAATCTACAACATCAATTTCTCTCTAGCTTACATTTTCCAGATGTGCAGAAGCAGAGTTCTAAGACTATGCTGAAATCTACAACATCAATTTCTCTCTAGCTGACATTTTCCAGATGTGAGGAAGCAGAGTTCCAGGATTATGCTGAAATCAGCCTCTGCATTTTCTCTCTAGCTGACATTTTCAAGATGTGCAGAAGCAGAGTTCTAAGATTACGCTGAAATCTACAACATCAATTTCTCTCTGGCTGACATTTTCCAGATGTGCAGAAGCAGAGTTCAAACATTATGCTGAAATCTACCACTTCAATTTCTCTCTAGCTCACATTTGCCAGATGTGCAGAAGCAGAGTTCCAGGATTATTCTGAAATCTGCCTTGCATTTTTTCTCCAGGTGACATTTTCCAGATGTGCAGAAGCAGAGTTCAAACATTATGCTGAAATCTAAAACGTCAATTTCTGTCTTGCTGAAATTTTCCAGAGTTGCAGAAGAAGAGTTCCAGGGTTATGCTGAAATCTGCCTCTGCGTTTTTCCTCTAGCTGACATTTTCCAGATGTGAAAAAGCAGAGTTCAAAGATTATGCTGAAATCTACAACTTCAATTTCTCTCTAGCTTACATTTTCCAGATGTGCAGAAGCAGAGCTCCAGGATTATGCTGAAATCTGCCTCTGCATTTTCTCTCTAGCTGACATTTTCCACATGTGCAGAAGCAGAGTTCAAAGATTATGCTGAAATCTACCACATCAATTTCTCTCAAGCTGACTTTCCCAGATGTGCAGAAGCAGAGGTCCAGTATTATGCTGAAATCTGCCTTGCAATTTCTCTCTAGCTGACTTTTCCAGATGTGCAGAAGCTGAGTTCAAAGATTATGGTGAAATCTACCACATCAATTTCTCTCTAGCTGACATTTTCCAGATGTGCAGAAGCAGAGTTCCAGTATTATGCTGAAATATACAACATCAATTTCTCTCTAACTGACATTTTCCAGATGTGTAGAACCAGAGATCCAGGATTATGCTGAAATCTGCCTTGCAATTTGTCTCCAAGTGAAAATTTCCAGATGTGCAGAAGCAGAGTTCAAAGATTATGCTGAAATCTAACACATCAATTTCTCTCTTGCTGACATTTTCCAGATGTGCAGAAGCAGAGTTCCAGGATTATGCTGAAATCTGCCTTGCAATTTCTCTCTAGCTGACTTTTCCAGATGTGCAGAAGCAGAGTTCAAAGATTATGCTGAAATCTAACACATCAATTTCTCTCTTGCTGACATTTTGCAGATGTGCAGAAGCAGAGTTCCAGGATTATGCTGAAATCTGCCTTGCAATTTGTCTCCAAGTAATAATTTCCAGATGTGCAGAAGCAGAGTTCAAAGATTATGCTGAAATCTAACACATCAATTTCTCTCTTGCTGACATTTTCCAGATGTGCAGAAGCAGAGTTCAAGGATTATGCTGAAATCTGCCTTGCAATTTCTCTCTAGCTGACTTTTCCAGATGTGCAGAAGCAGAGTTCAAAGATTATGCTGAAATCTAACACATCAATTTCTCTCTAGCTTACATTTTCCAGATGTGCAGAAGCAGAGTTCCAGGATTATGCTGAAATCTGCCTCTGCATTTTCTCTCTAGCTGACATTTTCCACATGTGCAGAAGCAGAGTTCAAAGATTATGCTGAAATCTACCACATCAATTTCTCTCAAGCTGACTTTCCCAGATGTGCAGAAGCAGAGGTCCAGTATTATGCTGAAATCTGCCTTGCAATTTCTCTCTAGCTGACTTTTCCAGATGTGCAGAAGCTGAGTTCAAAGATTATGGTGAAATCTACCACATCAATTTCTCTCTAGCTGACATTTTCCAGATGTGCAGAAGCAGAGTTCCAGTATTATGCTGAAATATACAACATCAATTTCTCTCTAACTGACATTTTCCAGATGTGTAGAACCAGAGATCCAGGATTATGCTGAAATCTGCCTTGGAATTTGTCTCCAAGTGAAAATTTCCAGATGTGCAGAAGCAGAGTTCAAAGATTATGCTGAAATCTAACACATCAATTTCTCTCTTGCTGACATTTTCCAGATGTGCAGAAGCAGAGTTCCAGGATTATGCTGAAATCTGCCTTGCAATTTCTCTCTAGTTGACTTTTCCAGATGTGCAGAAGCAGAGTTCAAAGATTATGCTGAAATCTAACACATCAATTTCTCTCTTGCTGACATTTTCCAGATGTGCAGAAGCAGAGTTCCAGGATTATGCTGAAATCTGCCTCTGCATTTTCCCTCTAGCTTACATTTTCCAGATGTGCAGAAGCAGAGTTCCAGGATTATGCTGAAATATGCAACATCAATTTCTCTCTAGCTGACATTTTCCAGATGTGAGGAAGCAGAGTTCCAGGATTATGCTGAAATCAGCCTCTGCATTTTCTCTCTAGCTGACATTTTCAAGATGTGCAGAAGCAGAGTTCTAAGATTACGCTGAAATCTACAACATCAATTTCTCTCTGGCTGACATTTTCCAGATGTGCAGAAGCAGAGTTCAAACATTATGCTGAAATCTACCACTTCAATTTCTCTCTAGCTCACATTTGCCAGATGTGCAGAAGCAGAGTTCAAACATTATGCTGAAATCTAACACGTCAATTTCTCTCTTGCTGACATTTTCCAGAGTTGCAGAAGCAGAGTTCAAACATTATGCTGAAATCTAAAACGTCAATTTCTGTCTTGCTGAAATTTTCCAGAGTTGCAGAAGAAGAGTTCCAGGGTTATGCTGAAATCTGCCTCTGCGTTTTTCCTCTAGCTGACATTTTCCAGATGTGAAAAAGCAGAGTTCAAAGATTATGCTGAAATCTACAACTTCAATTTCTCTCTAGCTTACATTTTCCAGATGTGCAGAAGCAGAGCTCCAGGATTATGCTGAAATCTGCCTCTGCATTTTCTCTCTAGCTGACATTTTCCACATGTGCAGAAGCAGAGTTCAAAGATTATGCTGAAATCTACCACATCAATTTCTCTCAAGCTGACTTTCCCAGATGTGCAGAAGCAGAGGTCCAGTATTATGCTGAAATCTGCCTTGCAATTTCTCTCTAGCTGACTTTTCCAGATGTGCAGAAGCTGAGTTCAAAGATTATGGTGAAATCTACCACATCAATTTCTCTCTAGCTGACATTTTCCAGATGTGCAGAAGCAGAGTTCCAGTATTATGCTGAAATATACAACATCAATTTCTCTCTAACTGACATTTTCCAGATGTGTAGAACCAGAGATCCAGGATTATGCTGAAATCTGCCTTGCAATTTGTCTCCAAGTGAAAATTTCCAGATGTGCAGAAGCAGAGTTCAAAGATTATGCTGAAATCTAACACATCAATTTCTCTCTTGCTGACATTTTCCAGATGTGCAGAAGCAGAGTTCCAGGATTATGCTGAAATCTGCCTTGCAATTTCTCTCTAGCTGACTTTTCCAGATGTGCAGAAGCAGAGTTCAAAGATTATGCTGAAATCTAACACATCAATTTCTCTCTTGCTGACATTTTGCAGATGTGCAGAAGCAGAGTTCCAGGATTATGCTGAAATCTGCCTTGCAATTTGTCTCCAAGTAATAATTTCCAGATGTGCAGAAGCAGAGTTCAAAGATTATGCTGAAATCTAACACATCAATTTCTCTCTTGCTGACATTTTCCAGATGTGCAGAAGCAGAGTTCAAGGATTATGCTGAAATCTGCCTTGCAATTTCTCTCTAGCTGACTTTTCCAGATGTGCAGAAGCAGAGTTCAAAGATTATGCTGAAATCTAACACATCAATTTCTCTCTAGCTTACATTTTCCAGATGTGCAGAAGCAGAGTTCCAGGATTATGCTGAAATCTGCCTCTGCATTTTCTCTCTAGCTGACATTTTCCACATGTGCAGAAGCAGAGTTCAAAGATTATGCTGAAATCTACCACATCAATTTCTCTCAAGCTGACTTTCCCAGATGTGCAGAAGCAGAGGTCCAGTATTATGCTGAAATCTGCCTTGCAATTTCTCTCTAGCTGACTTTTCCAGATGTGCAGAAGCTGAGTTCAAAGATTATGGTGAAATCTACCACATCAATTTCTCTCTAGCTGACATTTTCCAGATGTGCAGAAGCAGAGTTCCAGTATTATGCTGAAATATACAACATCAATTTCTCTCTAACTGACATTTTCCAGATGTGTAGAACCAGAGATCCAGGATTATGCTGAAATCTGCCTTGGAATTTGTCTCCAAGTGAAAATTTCCAGATGTGCAGAAGCAGAGTTCAAAGATTATGCTGAAATCTAACACATCAATTTCTCTCTTGCTGACATTTTCCAGATGTGCAGAAGCAGAGTTCCAGGATTATGCTGAAATCTGCCTTGCAATTTCTCTCTAGTTGACTTTTCCAGATGTGCAGAAGCAGAGTTCAAAGATTATGCTGAAATCTAACACATCAATTTCTCTCTTGCTGACATTTTCCAGATGTGCAGAAGCAGAGTTCCAGGATTATGCTGAAATCTGCCTCTGCATTTTCCCTCTAGCTTACATTTTCCAGATGTGCAGAAGCAGAGTTCCAGGATTATGCTGAAATATGCAACATCAATTTCTCTCTAGCTGACATTTTCCAGATGTGAGGAAGCAGAGTTCCAGGATTATGCTGAAATCAGCCTCTGCATTTTCTCTCTAGCTGACATTTTCAAGATGTGCAGAAGCAGAGTTCTAAGATTACGCTGAAATCTACAACATCAATTTCTCTCTGGCTGACATTTTCCAGATGTGCAGAAGCAGAGTTCAAACATTATGCTGAAATCTACCACTTCAATTTCTCTCTAGCTCACATTTGCCAGATGTGCAGAAGCAGAGTTCAAACATTATGCTGAAATCTAACACGTCAATTTCTCTCTTGCTGACATTTTCCAGAGTTGCAGAAGAAGAGTTCCAGGGTTATGCTGAAATCTGCCTCTGCGTTTTTCCTCTAGCTGACATTTTCCAGATGTGAAAAAGCAGAGTTCAAAGATTATGCTGAAATCTACACCTTCAAATTCTCTCTAGCTTACATTTTCCAGATGTGCAGAAGCAGAGTTCCAGGATTATGCTGAAATCTGCCTCTGCATTTTCTCTCTAGCTGACATTTTCCACATGTGCAGAAGCAGAGTTCAAAGATTATGCTGAAATCTACCACATCAATTTCTCTCTATCTGACATTTTCCACATGTGCAGAAGCAGAGTTCCAGGATTGTGGTGAAAACCACAACATCAATTTCTCTCTAGCTGACTTTCACAGATGTGCAGAAGCAGAGGTCCAGTATTATGCTGAAATCTGCCTTGCAATTTCTCTCTAGCTGACTTTTCTAGATGTGCAGGAGTGTTCCAGTATTATGCTGAAATCTACATCAATTTCTCTCTAGCTGACATTTTCCAGATGTGCAGATGCAGATTTCCAGGTGTATGCTGAAACCTGCCTTACAATTTCTCTCTAGCTGACATTTTCCAGATGTGTAGAAGCAGAGTTCCAGCTGTGTGCTGAAACCTGCCTTACAATTTCTCTCTAGCTGACTTTTCCAGATGTGCAGAAGATGAGTTCAAAGATTATGGTGAAATCTGCCACATCAATTTCTGTCTAGCTGCCATTTTCCAGATGTGCAGAAGCAGAGTTCAAACATTATGCTGAAATCTACCACTTCAATTTCTCTCTAGCTCACATTTGCCAGATGTGCAGAAGCAGAGTTCCAGGATTATTCTGAAATCTGCCTTGCATTTTTTCTCCAGGTGACATTTTCCAGATGTGCAGAAGCAGAGTTCAAACATTATGCTGAAATCTAAAACGTCAATTTCTGTCTTGCTGAAATTTTCCAGAGTTGCAGAAGAAGAGTTCCAGGGTTATGCTGAAATCTGCCTCTGCGTTTTTCCTCTAGCTGACATTTTCCAGATGTGAAAAAGCAGAGTTCAAAGATTATGCTGAAATCTACAACTTCAATTTCTCTCTAGCTTACATTTTCCAGATGTGCAGAAGCAGAGTTCAAAGATTATGCTGAAATCTGCCTCTGCATTTTCTCTCTAGCTGACATTTTCCACATGTGCAGAAGCAGAGTTCAAAGATTATGCTGAAATCTACCACATCAATTTCTCTCAAGCTGACTTTCCCAGATGTGCAGAAGCAGAGGTCCAGTATTATGCTGAAATCTGCCTTGCAATTTCTCTCTAGCTGACTTTTCCAGATGTGCAGAAGCTGAGTTCAAAGATTATGGTGAAATCTACCACATCAATTTCTCTCTAGCTGACATTTTCCAGATGTGCAGAAGCAGAGTTCCAGTATTATGCTGAAATATACAACATCAATTTCTCTCTAACTGACATTTTCCAGATGTGTAGAACCAGAGATCCAGGATTATGCTGAAATCTGCCTTGCAATTTGTCTCCAAGTGAAAATTTCCAGATGTGCAGAAGCAGAGTTCAAAGATTATGCTGAAATCTAACACATCAATTTCTCTCTTGCTGACATTTTCCAGATGTGCAGAAGCAGAGTTCCAGGATTATGCTGAAATCTGCCTTGCAATTTCTCTCTAGCTGACTTTTCCAGATGTGCAGAAGCAGAGTTCAAAGATTATGCTGAAATCTAACACATCAATTTCTCTCTTGCTGACATTTTGCAGATGTGCAGAAGCAGAGTTCCAGGATTATGCTGAAATCTGCCTCTGCATTTTCTCTCTAGCTGACATTTTCCACATGTGCAGAAGCAGAGTTCAAAGATTATGCTGAAATCTACCACATCAATTTCTCTCAAGCTGACTTTCCCAGATGTGCAGAAGCAGAGGTCCAGTATTATGCTGAAATCTGCCTTGCAATTTCTCTCTAGCTGACTTTTCCAGATGTGCAGAAGCTGAGTTCAAAGATTATGGTGAAATCTACCACATCAATTTCTCTCTAGCTGACATTTTCCAGATGTGCAGAAGCAGAGTTCCAGTATTATGCTGAAATATACAACATCAATTTCTCTCTAACTGACATTTTCCAGATGTGTAGAACCAGAGATCCAGGATTATGCTGAAATCTGCCTTGCAATTTGTCTCCAAGTGAAAATTTCCAGATGTGCAGAAGCAGAGTTCAAAGATTATGCTGAAATCTAACACATCAATTTCTCTCTTGCTGACATTTTCCAGATGTGCAGAAGCAGAGTTCCAGGATTATGCTGAAATCTGCCTTGCAATTTCTCTCTAGCTGACTTTTCCAGATGTGCAGAAGCAGAGTTCAAAGATTATGCTGAAATCTAACACATCAATTTCTCTCTTGCTGACATTTTCCAGATGTGCAGAAGCAGAGTTCCAGGATTATGCTGAAATCTGCCTTGCAATTTCTCTCTAGCTGACTTTTCCAGATGTGCAGAAGCAGAGTTCAAAGATTATGCTGAAATCTAACACATCAATTTCTCTCTAGCTTACATTTTCCAGATGTGCAGAAGCAGAGTTCCAGGATTATGCTGAAATCTGCCTCTGCATTTTCTCTCTAGCTGACATTTTCCACATGTGCAGAAGCAGAGTTCAAAGATTATGCTGAAATCTACCACATCAATTTCTCTCTAGCTGACTTTTCCAGATGTGCAGAAGCTGAGTTCAAAGATTATGGTGAAATCTACCACATCAATTTCTCTCTAGCTGACATTTTCCAGATGTGCAGAAGCAGAGTTCCAGTATTATGCTGAAATATACAACATCAATTTCTCTCTAACTGACATTTTCCAGATGTGTAGAACCAGAGATCCAGGATTATGCTGAAATCTGCCTTGCAATTTGTCTCCAAGTGAAAATTTCCAGATGTGCAGAAGCAGAGTTCAAAGATTATGCTGAAATCTAACACATCAATTTCTCTCTTGCTGACATTTTCCAGATGTGCAGAAGCAGAGTTCCAGGATTATGCTGAAATCTGCCTTGCAATTTCTCTCTAGCTGACTTTTCCAGATGTGCAGAAGCAGAGTTCAAAGATTATGCTGAAATCTAACACATCAATTTCTCTCTTGCTGACATTTTCCAGATGTGCAGAAGCAGAGTTCCAGGATTATGCTGAAATCTGCCTCTGCATTTTCCCTCTAGCTTACATTTTCCAGATGTGCAGAAGCAGAGTTCCAGGATTATGCTGAAATATGCAACATCAATTTCTCTCTAGCTGACATTTGCCAGATGTGCAGAAGCAGAGTTCCAGGATTATGCTGAAATCTGCCTTGCAATTTTTCTCCAGGTGACATTTTCCAGATGTGCAGAAGCAGAGTTCTAAGATTATGCTGAAATCTACAACATCAATTTCTCTCTAGCTGACATTTTCCAGATGTGAGGAAGCAGTGTTCCAGGATTATGCTGAAATCAGCCTCTGCATTTTCTCTCTAGCTGACATTTTCCAGATGTGCAGAAGCAGAGTTCTAAGATTATGCTGAAATCTAACACGTCAATTTCTCTCTTGCTGACATTTTCCAGAGTTGCAGAAGAAGAGTTCCAGGGTTATGCTGAAATCTGCCTCTGCGTTTTTCCTCTAGCTGACATTTTCCAGATGTGAAAAAGCAGAGTTCAAAGATTATGCTGAAATCTACAACTTCAATTTCTCTCTAGCTTACATTTTCCAGATGTGCAGAAGCAGAGTTCCAGGATTATGCTGAAATCTGCCTCTGCATTTTCTCTCTAGCTGACATTTTCCACATGTGCAGAAGCAGAGTTCCAGGATTGTGCTGAAAACCACAACATCAATTTCTCTCTAGCTGACTTTCACAGATGTGCAGAAGCAGAGGTCCAGTATTATGCTGAAATCTGCCTTGCAATTTCTCTCTAGCTGACTTTTCTAGATGTGCAGGAGTGTTCCAGTATTATGCTGAAATCTACATCAATTTCTCTCTAGCTGACATTTTCCAGATGTGCAGATGCAGATTTCCAGGTGTATGCTGAAACCTGCCTTACAATTTCTCTCTAGCTGACATTTTCCAGATGTGTAGAAGCAGAGTTCCAGCTGTGTGCTGAAACCTGCCTTACAATTTCTCTCTAGCTGACTTTTCCAGATGTGCAGAAGATGAGTTCAAAGATTATGGTGAAATCTGCCACATCAATTTCTGTCTAGCTGACATTTGCCAGATGTGCAGAAGTAGAGTTCAAGGATTATGCTGAAATCTGCCTTGCAAGTTTTCTCAAGCTGACATTTTCCATATGTACAGAATAAGAGTTCCTGGTGTATGCTGAAATCTGCCTTGCAATTTCTCTCTAGCTGACTTTTCCAGATGTGCAGAAGCAGAGTTCAAAGATTATGCTGAAATCTAACACATCAATTTCTCTCTTGCTGACATTTTCCAGATGTGCAGAAGCAGAGTTCCAGGATTATGCTGAAATCTGCCTCTGCATTTTCCCTCTAGCTTACATTTTCCAGATGTGCAGAAGCTGAATTCAAAGATTATGGTGAAATCTACCACATCAATTTCTCTCTAGCTGACATTTTCCAGATGTGCAGAAGCTGAGTTCAAAGATTATGGTGAAATCTACACATCAATTTCTCTCTAGCTGACATTTGCCAGATGTGCAGAAGCAGAGTTCCAGGATTATGCTGAAATCAGCCTCTGCATTTTCTCTCTAGCTGACATTTTCCAGATGTGCAGAAGCAGAGTTCTAAGATTATGCTGAAATCTACAACATCAATTTTTCTCTAGCTGACATTTTCCAGATGTGCAGAAGCAGAGTTTCATGATTATGCTGAAATCTGCCTCTGCATTTTCCCTCTAGCTGACATTTTCCAGATGTGAGGAAGCAGAGTTCCAGGATTATGCTGAAATCAGCCTCTGCATTTTCTCTCTAGCTGACATTTTCCAGATGTGCAGAAGCAGAGTTCTAAGATTATGCTGAAATCTACAACATCAATTTCTCTCTAGCTGCCATTTTCCAGATGTGTAGAAGCAGATTTCAAACATTATGCTGAAATCTACCACTTCAATTTCTCTCTAGCTCACATTTGACAGATGTGCAGAAGCAAAGTTCCAGGATTATTCTGAAATCTGCCTTGCAATTTTTCTCCAGGTGACATTTTCCAGATGTGTAGAAGCAGAGTTCAAACACTATGCTGAAATCTAACACATCAATTTATCTCTTGCTGACATTTTCCAGAGTTGCAGAAGCAGAGTTCCAGGGTTATGCTGAAATCAGCCTCTGCATTTTCTCTCTAGCTGACATTTTCCAGATGTGCAGAAGCAGAGTTCAAAGATTATGCTGAAATCTACCACATCAATTTCTCTCTATCTGACATTTTCCAGATGTGCAGAAGCAGAGTTCCAGGATTGTGCTGAAAACCACAACATCAATTTCTCTCTAGCTGACTTTTCCAGATGTGCAGAAGCAGAGTTCAAAGATTATGCTGAAATCTAACACGTCAATTTCTCTCTAGCTGACATTTTCCAGATGTGCAGAAGCAGACTTCCAGGATTATGCTGAAATCTGCCTTGCAATTTGTCTCCAAGTGAAATATTCTAGATGTGGAGAAGCGGAGTTCAAAGATTATGCTGAAATCTACCACATCAATTTCTCTCTAGCTGACATTTTCCAGATGTGCAGAAGCAGACTTCCAGGATTATGCTGAAATCTGCCTCTGCATTTTCTCTCTAGCTGCCATTTTCCAGATGTGCAGAAGCAGAGTTCAAACATTATGCTGAAATCTAACACGTCAATTTCTCTCTTGCTGACATTTTCCAGAGTTGCAGAAGAAGAGTTCCAGGGTTATGCTGAAATCTGCCTCTGCGTTTTTCCTCTAGCTGACATTTTCCAGATGTGAAAAAGCAGAGTTCAAAGATTATGCTGAAATCTACACCTTCAAATTCTCTCTAGCTTACATTTTCCAGATGTGCAGAAGCAGAGTTCCAGGATTATGCTGAAATCTGCCTTGCAATTTCTCTCTAGCTGACTTTTCCAGATGTGCAGAAGCAGAGTTCAAAGATTATGCTGAAATCTAACACATCAATTTCTCTCTTGCTGACATTTTCCAGATGTGCAGAAGCAGAGTTCCAGGATTATGCTGAAATCTGCCTCTGCATTTTCCCTCTAGCTTACATTTTCCAGATGTGCAGAAGCAGAGTTCCAGGATTATGCTGAAATATGCAACATCAATTTCTCTCTAGCTGACATTTGCCAGATGTGCAGAAGCAGAGTTCCAGGATTATGCTGAAATCTGCCTTGCAATTTTTCTCCAGGTGACATTTTCCAGATGTGCAGAAGCAGAGTTCTAAGATTATGCTGAAATCTACAACATCAATTTCTCTCTAGCTGACATTTTCCAGATGTGAGGAAGCAGAGTTCCAGGATTATGCTGAAATCAGCCTCTGCATTTTCTCTCTAGCTGACATTTTCCAGATGTGCAGAAGCAGAGTTCTAAGATTATGCTGAAATCTAACACGTCAATTTCTCTCTTGCTGACATTTTCCAGAGTTGCAGAAGAAGAGTTCCAGGGTTATGCTGAAATCTGCCTCTGCGTTTTTCCTCTAGCTGACATTTTCCAGATGTGAAAAAGCAGAGTTCAAAGATTATGCTGAAATCTACAACTTCAATTTCTCTCTAGCTTACATTTTCCAGATGTGCAGAAGCAGAGTTCCAGGATTATGCTGAAATCTGCCTCTGCATTTTCTCTCTAGCTGACATTTTCCACATGTGCAGAAGCAGAGTTCCAGGATTGTGCTGAAAACCACAACATCAATTTCTCTCTAGCTGACTTTCACAGATGTGCAGAAGCAGAGGTCCAGTATTATGCTGAAATCTGCCTTGCAATTTCTCTCTAGCTGACTTTTCTAGATGTGCAGGAGTGTTCCAGTATTATGCTGAAATCTACATCAATTTCTCTCTAGCTGACATTTTCCAGATGTGCAGATGCAGATTTCCAGGTGTATGCTGAAACCTGCCTTACAATTTCTCTCTAGCTGACATTTTCCAGATGTGTAGAAGCAGAGTTCCAGCTGTGTGCTGAAACCTGCCTTACAATTTCTCTCTAGCTGACTTTTCCAGATGTGCAGAAGATGAGTTCAAAGATTATGGTGAAATCTGCCACATCAATTTCTGTCTAGCTGACATTTGCCAGATGTGCAGAAGTAGAGTTCAAGGATTATGCTGAAATCTGCCTTGCAAGTTTTCTCAAGCTGACATTTTCCATATGTACAGAATAAGAGTTCCTGGTGTATGCTGAAATCTGCCTTGCAATTTCTCTCTAGCTGACTTTTCCAGATGTGCAGAAGCAGAGTTCAAAGATTATGCTGAAATCTAACACATCAATTTCTCTCTTGCTGACATTTTCCAGATGTGCAGAAGCAGAGTTCCAGGATTATGCTGAAATCTGCCTCTGCATTTTCCCTCTAGCTTACATTTTCCAGATGTGCAGAAGCTGAATTCAAAGATTATGGTGAAATCTACCACATCAATTTCTCTCTAGCTGACATTTTCCAGATGTGCAGAAGCTGAGTTCAAAGATTATGGTGAAATCTACACATCAATTTCTCTCTAGCTGACATTTGCCAGATGTGCAGAAGCAGAGTTCCAGGATTATGCTGAAATCAGCCTCTGCATTTTCTCTCTAGCTGACATTTTCCAGATGTGCAGAAGCAGAGTTCTAAGATTATGCTGAAATCTACAACATCAATTTTTCTCTAGCTGACATTTTCCAGATGTGCAGAAGCAGAGTTTCATGATTATGCTGAAATCTGCCTCTGCATTTTCCCTCTAGCTGACATTTTCCAGATGTGAGGAAGCAGAGTTCCAGGATTATGCTGAAATCAGCCTCTGCATTTTCTCTCTAGCTGACATTTTCCAGATGTGCAGAAGCAGAGTTCTAAGATTATGCTGAAATCTACAACATCAATTTCTCTCTAGCTGCCATTTTCCAGATGTGTAGAAGCAGATTTCAAACATTATGCTGAAATCTACCACTTCAATTTCTGTCTAGCTCACATTTGACAGATGTGCAGAAGCAAAGTTCCAGGATTATTCTGAAATCTGCCTTGCAATTTTTCTCCAGGTGACATTTTCCAGATGTGTAGAAGCAGAGTTCAAACACTATGCTGAAATCTAACACATCAATTTATCTCTTGCTGACATTTTCCAGAGTTGCAGAAGCAGAGTTCCAGGGTTATGCTGAAATCAGCCTCTGCATTTTCTCTCTAGCTGACATTTTCCAGATGTGCAGAAGCAGAGTTCAAAGATTATGCTGAAATCTACCACATCAATTTCTCTCTATCTGACATTTTCCAGATGTGCAGAAGCAGAGTTCCAGGATTGTGCTGAAAACCACAACATCAATTTCTCTCTAGCTGACTTTTCCAGATGTGCAGAAGCAGAGTTCAAAGATTATGCTGAAATCTAACACGTCAATTTCTCTCTAGCTGACATTTTCCAGATGTGCAGAAGCAGACTTCCAGGATTATGCTGAAATCTGCCTTGCAATTTGTCTCCAAGTGAAATATTCTAGATGTGGAGAAGCGGAGTTCAAAGATTATGCTGAAATCTACCACATCAATTTCTCTCTAGCTGACATTTTCCAGATGTGCAGAAGCAGACTTCCAGGATTATGCTGAAATCTGCCTCTGCATTTTCTCTCTAGCTGCCATTTTCCAGATGTGCAGAAGCAGAGTTCAAACATTATGCTGAAATCTAACACGTCAATTTCTCTCTTGCTGACATTTTCCAGAGTTGCAGAAGAAGAGTTCCAGGGTTATGCTGAAATCTGCCTCTGCGTTTTTCCTCTAGCTGACATTTTCCAGATGTGAAAAAGCAGAGTTCAAAGATTATGCTGAAATCTACACCTTCAAATTCTCTCTAGCTTACATTTTCCAGATGTGCAGAAGCAGAGTTCCAGGATTATGCTGAAATCTGCCTCTGCATTTTCTCTCTAGCTGACATTTTCCACATGTGCAGAAGCAGAGTTCAAAGATTATGCTGAAATCTACCACATCAATTTCTCTCAAGCTGACTTTCCCAGATGTGCAGAAGCAGAGGTCCAGTATTATGCTGAAATCTGCCTTGCAATTTCTCTCTAGCTGACTTTTCCAGATGTGCAGAAGCTGAGTTCAAAGATTATGGTGAAATCTACCACATCAATTTCTCTCTAGCTGACATTTTCCAGATGTGCAGAAGCAGAGTTCCAGTATTATGCTGAAATATACAACATCAATTTCTCTCTAACTGACATTTTCCAGATGTGTAGAACCAGAGATCCAGGATTATGCTGAAATCTGCCTTGCAATTTGTCTCCAAGTGAAAATTTCCAGATGTGCAGAAGCAGAGTTCAAAGATTATGCTGAAATCTAACACATCAATTTCTCTCTTGCTGACATTTTCCAGATGTGCAGAAGCAGAGTTCCAGGATTATGCTGAAATCTGCCTTGCAATTTCTCTCTAGCTGACTTTTCCAGATGTGCAGAAGCAGAGTTCAAAGATTATGCTGAAATCTAACACATCAATTTCTCTCTTGCTGACATTTTGCAGATGTGCAGAAGCAGAGTTCCAGGATTATGCTGAAATCTGCCTCTGCATTTTCCCTCTAGCTTACATTTTCCAGATGTGCAGAAGCAGAGTTCCAGGATTATGCTGAAATATGCAACATCAATTTCTCTCTAGCTGACATTTGCCAGATGTGCAGAAGCAGAGTTCCAGGATTATGCTGAAATCTGCCTTGCAATTTTTTTCCAGGTGACATTTTCCAGATGTGCAGAAGCAGAGTTCTAAGATTATGCTGAAATCTACAACATCAATTTCTCTCTAGCTGACATTTTCCAGATGTGAGGAAGCAGAGTTCCAGGATTATGCTGAAATCAGCCTCTGCATTTTCTCTCTAGCTGACATTTTCCAGATGTGCAGAAGCAGAGTTCTAAGATTATGCTGAAATCTAACACGTCAATTTCTCTCTTGCTGACATTTTCCAGAGTTGCAGAAGAAGAGTTCCAGGGTTATGCTGAAATCTGCCTCTGCGTTTTTCCTCTAGCTGACATTTTCCAGATGTGAAAAAGCAGAGTTCAAAGATTATGCTGAAATCTACAACTTCAATTTCTCTCTAGCTTACATTTTCCAGATGTGCAGAAGCAGAGTTCCAGGATTATGCTGAAATCTGCCTCTGCATTTTCTCTCTAGCTGACATTTTCCACATGTGCAGAAGCAGAGTTCCAGGATTGTGCTGAAAACCACAACATCAATTTCTCTCTAGCTGACTTTCACAGATGTGCAGAAGCAGAGGTCCAGTATTATGCTGAAATCTGCCTTGCAATTTCTCTCTAGCTGACTTTTCTAGATGTGCAGGAGTGTTCCAGTATTATGCTGAAATCTACATCAATTTCTCTCTAGCTGACATTTTCCAGATGTGCAGATGCAGATTTCCAGGTGTATGCTGAAACCTGCCTTACAATTTCTCTCTAGCTGACATTTTCCAGATGTGTAGAAGCAGAGTTCCAGCTGTGTGCTGAAACCTGCCTTACAATTTCTCTCTAGGTGACTTTTCCAGATGTGCAGAAGATGAGTTCAAAGATTATGGTGAAATCTGCCACATCAATTTCTGTCTAGCTGCCATTTTCCAGATGTGCAGAAGCAGAGTTCAAACATTATGCTGAAATCTACCACTTCAATTTCTCTCTAGCTCACATTTGCCAGATGTGCAGAAGCAGAGTTCCAGGATTATTCTGAAATCTGCCTTGCATTTTTTCTCCAGGTGACATTTTCCAGATGTGCAGAAGCAGAGTTCAAACATTATGCTGAAATCTAAAACGTCAATTTCTGTCTTGCTGAAATTTTCCAGAGTTGCAGAAGAAGAGTTCCAGGGTTATGCTGAAATCTGCCTCTGCGTTTTTCCTCTAGCTGACATTTTCCAGATGTGAAAAAGCAGAGTTCAAAGATTATGCTGAAATCTACAACTTCAATTTCTCTCTAGCTTACATTTTCCAGATGTGCAGAAGCAGAGTTCAAAGATTATGCTGAAATCTGCCTCTGCATTTTCTCTCTAGCTGACATTTTCCACATGTGCAGAAGCAGAGTTCAAAGATTATGCTGAAATCTACCACATCAATTTCTCTCAAGCTGACTTTCCCAGATGTGCAGAAGCAGAGGTCCAGTATTATGCTGAAATCTGCCTTGCAATTTCTCTCTAGCTGACTTTTCCAGATGTGCAGAAGCTGAGTTCAAAGATTATGGTGAAATCTACCACATCAATTTCTCTCTAGCTGACAATTTCCAGATGTGCAGAAGCAGAGTTCCAGTATTATGCTGAAATATACAACATCAATTTCTCTCTAACTGACATTTTCCAGATGTGTAGAACCAGAGATCCAGGATTATGCTGAAATCTGCCTTGCAATTTCTCTCTAGCTGACTTTTCCAGATGTGCAGAAGCAGAGTTCAAAGATTATGCTGAAATCTAACACATCAATTTCTGTCTAGCTGACATTTGCCAGATGTGCAGAAGTAGAGTTCAAGGATTATGCTGAAATCTGCCTTGCAAGTTTTCTCAAGCTGACATTTTCCATATGTACAGAATAAGAGTTCCTGGTGTATGCTGAAATCTGCCTTGCAATTTCTCTCTAGCTGACTTTTCCAGATGTGCAGAAGCAGAGTTCAAAGATTATGCTGAAATCTAACACATCAATTTCTCTCTTGCTGACATTTTCCAGATGTGCAGAAGCAGAGTTCCAGGATTATGCTGAAATCTGCCTCTGCATTTTCCCTCTAGCTTACATTTTCCAGATGTGCAGAAGCTGAATTCAAAGATTATGGTGAAATCTACCACATCAATTTCTCTCTAGCTGACATTTTCCAGATGTGCAGAAGCTGAGTTCAAAGATTATGGTGAAATCTACACATCAATTTCTCTCTAGCTGACATTTGCCAGATGTGCAGAAGCAGAGTTCCAGGATTATGCTGAAATCAGCCTCTGCATTTTCTCTCTAGCTGACATTTTCCAGATGTGCAGAAGCAGAGTTCTAAGATTATGCTGAAATCTACAACATCAATTTTTCTCTAGCTGACATTTTCCAGATGTGCAGAAGCAGAGTTTCATAATTATGCTGAAATCTGCCTCTGCATTTTCCCTCTAGCTGACATTTTCCAGATGTGAGGAAGCAGAGTTCCAGGATTATGCTGAAATCAGCCTCTGCATTTTCTCTCTAGCTGACATTTTCCAGATGTGCAGAAGCAGAGTTCTAAGATTATGCTGAAATCTACAACATCAATTTCTCTCTAGCTGCCATTTTCCAGATGTGTAGAAGCAGATTTCAAACATTATGCTGAAATCTACCACTTCAATTTCTCTCTAGCTCACATTTGACAGATGTGCAGAAGCAAAGTTCCAGGATTATTCTGAAATCTGCCTTGCAATTTTTGTCCAGGTGACATTTTCCAGATGTGTAGAAGCAGAGTTCAAACACTATGCTGAAATCTAACACATCAATTTATCTCTTGCTGACATTTTCCAGAGTTGCAGAAGCAGAGTTCCAGGGTTATGCTGAAATCAGCCTCTGCATTTTCTCTCTAGCTGACATTTTCCAGATGTGCAGAAGCAGAGTTCAAAGATTATGCTGAAATCTACCACATCAATTTCTCTCTATCTGACATTTTCCAGATGTGCAGAAGCAGAGTTCCAGGATTGTGCTGAAAACCACAACATCAATTTCTCTCTAGCTGACTTTTCCAGATGTGCAGAAGCAGAGTTCAAAGATTATGCTGAAATCTAACACGTCAATTTCTCTCTAGCTGACATTTTCCAGATGTGCAGAAGCAGACTTCCAGGATTATGCTGAAATCTGCCTTGCAATTTGTCTCCAAGTGAAATATTCTAGATGTGGAGAAGCGGAGTTCAAAGATTATGCTGAAATCTACCACATCAATTTCTCTCTAGCTGACATTTTCCAGATGTGCAGAAGCAGACTTCCAGGATTATGCTGAAATCTGCCTCTGCATTTTCTCTCTAGCTGACATTTTCCACATGTACAGAAGCAGAGTTCCAAGATTATGCTGCAATCTGCCTTGCAATTTCTCTCTAGCTGACTTTTCCAGATGTGCAGAAGCTGAGTTCAAAGATTATGGTTAAATCTGCCACATCAATTTCTGTCTAGCTGACATTTGCCAGATGTGCAGAAGTAGAGTTCAAGGATTATGCTGAAATCTGCCTTGCAAGTTTTCTCAAGCTGACATTTTCCATATGTACAGAATCAGAGTTCCTGGTGTATGCTGAAATCTGCCTTGCAATTTCTCTCTAGCTGACTTTTCCAGATGTGCAGAAGCTGAGTTCAAAGATTATGGTGAAATCTACCACACCAATTTCTCTCTAGCTGACATTTTCCAGATGTGCAGAAGGAGAGTTCCAGGATTATGCTGAAATCAGCTTCTGCATTTTCTCTCTAGCTGACATTTTCCAGATGTGTAGAAGCAGAGTTCTAAGATTATACTGAAATCTACAACTTCAATTTCTCTCTAGCTGACATTTTCCAGATGTGCAAAAGCAGAATTCTAAGATTATGCTGAAATCTACAACATCAATTTCTCTCTAGCTTACATTTTCCAGGTGTGCAGAAGCAGAGTTCCATGATTATGCTGAAATCTGCCTCTGCATTTTCCCTCTAGCTGACATTTTCCAGATGTGCAGAAGCAGAGTTCTAAGATTATGCTGAAATCTACAACATCAATTTCTCTCTAGCTGACATTTTCCAGATGTGAGGAAGCAGAGTTCCAGGATTATGCTGAAATCAGCCTCTGCATTTTCTCTCTAGCTGACATTTTCCAGATGTGCAGAAGCAGAGTTCTAAGATTATGCTGAAATCTACATCAATTTCTCTCTAGCTGCCATTTTCCAGATGTGCAGAAGCAGAGTTCAAACATTATGCTGAAATCTACCACTTCAATTTCTCCCTAGCTCACATTTGCCAGATGTGCAGAAGCAGAGTTCTAGGATTATTCTGAAATCTGCCTTGCAATTTTTCTCCAGGTGACATTTTCCAGATGTGCAGAAGCTGAGTTCAAACATTATGCTGAAATCTAACACATCAATTTCTCTCTTGCTGACATTTTCCAGATGTGCAGAAGCAGAGTTCCAGGATTATGCTGAAATCTGCCTCTGCATTTTCCCTCTAGCTTACATTTTCCAGATGTGCAGAAGCTGAATTCAAAGATTATGGTGAAATCTACCACATCAATTTCTCTCTAGCTGACATTTTCCAGATGTGCAGAAGCTGAGTTCAAAGATTATGGTGAAATCTACACATCAATTTCTCTCTAGCTGACATTTGCCAGATGTGCAGAAGCAGAGTTCCAGGATTATGCTGAAATCAGCCTCTGCATTTTCTCTCTAGCTGACATTTTCCAGATGTGCAGAAGCAGAGTTCTAAGATTATGCTGAAATCTACAACATCAATTTTTCTCTAGCTGACATTTTCCAGATGTGCAGAAGCAGAGTTTCATAATTATGCTGAAATCTGCCTCTGCATTTTCCCTCTAGCTGACATTTTCCAGATGTGAGGAAGCAGAGTTCCAGGATTATGCTGAAATCAGCCTCTGCATTTTCTCTCTAGCTGACATTTTCCAGATGTGCAGAAGCAGAGTTCTAAGATTATGCTGAAATCTACAACATCAATTTCTCTCTAGCTGCCATTTTCCAGATGTGTAGAAGCAGATTTCAAACATTATGCTGAAATCTACCACTTCAATTTCTCTCTAGCTCACATTTGACAGATGTGCAGAAGCAAAGTTCCAGGATTATTCTGAAATCTGCCTTGCAATTTTTGTCCAGGTGACATTTTCCAGATGTGTAGAAGCAGAGTTCAAACACTATGCTGAAATCTAACACATCAATTTATCTCTTGCTGACATTTTCCAGAGTTGCAGAAGCAGAGTTCCAGGGTTATGCTGAAATCAGCCTCTGCATTTTCTCTCTAGCTGACATTTTCCAGATGTGCAGAAGCAGAGTTCAAAGATTATGCTGAAATCTACCACATCAATTTCTCTCTATCTGACATTTTCCAGATGTGCAGAAGCAGAGTTCCAGGATTGTGCTGAAAACCACAACATCAATTTCTCTCTAGCTGACTTTTCCAGATGTGCAGAAGCAGAGTTCAAAGATTATGCTGAAATCTAACACGTCAATTTCTCTCTAGCTGACATTTTCCAGATGTGCAGAAGCAGACTTCCAGGATTATGCTGAAATCTGCCTTGCAATTTGTCTCCAAGTGAAATATTCTAGATGTGGAGAAGCGGAGTTCAAAGATTATGCTGAAATCTACCACATCAATTTCTCTCTAGCTGACATTTTCCAGATGTGCAGAAGCAGACTTCCAGGATTATGCTGAAATCTGCCTCTGCATTTTCTCTCTAGCTGACATTTTCCACATGTACAGAAGCAGAGTTCCAAGATTATGCTGCAATCTGCCTTGCAATTTCTCTCTAGCTGACTTTTCCAGATGTGCAGAAGCTGAGTTCAAAGATTATGGTTAAATCTGCCACATCAATTTCTGTCTAGCTGACATTTGCCAGATGTGCAGAAGTAGAGTTCAAGGATTATGCTGAAATCTGCCTTGCAAGTTTTCTCAAGCTGACATTTTCCATATGTACAGAATCAGAGTTCCTGGTGTATGCTGAAATCTGCCTTGCAATTTCTCTCTAGCTGACTTTTCCAGATGTGCAGAAGCTGAGTTCAAAGATTATGGTGAAATCTACCACACCAATTTCTCTCTAGCTGACATTTTCCAGATGTGCAGAAGGAGAGTTCCAGGATTATGCTGAAATCAGCTTCTGCATTTTCTCTCTAGCTGACATTTTCCAGATGTGTAGAAGCAGAGTTCTAAGATTATACTGAAATCTACAACTTCAATTTCTCTCTAGCTGACATTTTCCAGATGTGCAAAAGCAGAATTCTAAGATTATGCTGAAATCTACAACATCAATTTCTCTCTAGCTTACATTTTCCAGGTGTGCAGAAGCAGAGTTCCATGATTATGCTGAAATCTGCCTCTGCATTTTCCCTCTAGCTGACATTTTCCAGATGTGCAGAAGCAGAGTTCTAAGATTATGCTGAAATCTACAACATCAATTTCTCTCTAGCTGACATTTTCCAGATGTGAGGAAGCAGAGTTCCAGGATTATGCTGAAATCAGCCTCTGCATTTTCTCTCTAGCTGACATTTTCCAGATGTGCAGAAGCAGAGTTCTAAGATTATGCTGAAATCTACATCAATTTCTCTCTAGCTGCCATTTTCCAGATGTGCAGAAGCAGAGTTCAAACATTATGCTGAAATCTACCACTTCAATTTCTCCCTAGCTCACATTTGCCAGATGTGCAGAAGCAGAGTTCTAGGATTATTCTGAAATCTGCCTTGCAATTTTTCTCCAGGTGACATTTTCCAGATGTGCAGAAGCTGAGTTCAAACATTATGCTGAAATCTAACACGTCAATTTCTCTCTTGCTGACATTCTCAAGATTTGCAGAAGAAGAGTTCCAGGGTTATGCTGAAATCTGCCTCTGCGTTTTTCCTCTAGCTGACATTTTCCAGATGTGAAAAAGCAGAGTTCAAAGATTATGCTGAAATCTACAACTTCAATTTCTCTCTAGCTTACATTTTCCAGATGTGCAGAAGCAGAGTTCCAGGATTATGCTGAAATCTGCCTCTGCATTTTTTCTCTATAGCTGACATTTTCCACATGTGCAGAAGCAGAGTTCAAAGATTATGCTGAAATCTACCACATCAATTTCTCTCTATCTGACATTTTCCAGATGTGCAGAAGCAGAGTTCCAGGATTGTGCTGAAAACCACAACATCAATTTCTCTCTAGCTGACTTTCACAGATGTGCAGAAGCAGAGGTCCAGTATTATGCTGAAATCTGCCTTGCAATTTCTCTCTAGCTGACTTTTCCAGATGTGCAGGAGTGTTCCAGGATTATGCTGAAATATACATCAATTTCTCTCTAGCTGACATTTTCCAGATGTGCAGATGCAGATTTCCAGCTGTGTGCTGAAACCTGCCTTACAATTTCTCTCTAGCTGACTTTTCCAGATGTGCAGAAGCTGAGTTCAAAGATTATGGTGAAATCTGCCACATCAATTTCTGTCTAGCTGACATTTGCCAGATGTGCAGAAGTAGAGTTCAAGGATTATGCTGAAATCTGCCTTGCAAGTTTTCTCAAGCTGACATTTTCCATATGTAAAGAATCAGAGTTCCTGGTGTATGCTGAAATCTGCCTTGCAATTTCTCTCTAGCTGACTTTTCCAGATGTGCAGAAGCTGAGTTCAAAGATTATGGTGAAATCTACACATCAATTTCTCTCTAGCTGACATTTGCCAGATGTGCAGAAGCAGAGTTCCAGGATTATGCTGAAATCAGCCTCTGCATTTGCTCTCTAGCTGACATTTTCCAGATGTGCAGAAGCAGAGTTCAAACATTATGCTGAAATCTACCACTTCAATTTCTCTCTAGCTCACATTTGCCAGATGTGCAGAAGCAGAGTTCTAGGATTATTCTGAAATCTGCCTTGCAATTTTTCTCCAGGTGACATTTTCCAGATGTGCAGAAGCAGAGTTCAAACATTATGCTGAAATCTAACACGTCAATTTCTCTCTTGCTGACATTTTCCAGAGTTGCAGAAGAAGAGTTCCAGGGTTATGCTGAAATCTGCCTCTGCATTTTTCCTCTAGCTGACATTTTCCAGATGTGAAAAAGCAGAGTTCAAAGATTATGCTGAAATCTACAACTTCAATTTCTCTCTAGCTTACATTTTCCAGATGTGCAGAAGCAGAGTTCCAGGATTATGCTGAAATCTACAACTTCAATTTCTCTCTAGCTTACATTTTCCAGATGTGCAGAAGCAGAGTTCCAGGATTATGCTGAAATCTGCCTCTGCATTTTCTCTCTAGCTGACATTTTCCACATGTGCAGAAGCAGAGTTCCAGGATTGTGCTGAAAACCACAACATCAATTTCTCTCTAGCTGACTTTCACAGATGTGCAGAAGCAGAGGTCCAGTATTATGCTGAAATCTGCCTTGCAATTTCTCTCTAGCTGACTTTTCTAGATGTGCAGGAGTGTTCCAGTATTATGCTGAAATCTACATCAATTTCTCTCTAGCTGACATTTTCCAGATGTGCAGATGCAGATTTCCAGGTGTATGCTGAAACCTGCCTTACAATTTCTCTCTAGCTGACATTTTCCAGATGTGTAGAAGCAGAGTTCCAGCTGTGTGCTGAAACCTGCCTTACAATTTCTCTCTAGCTGACTTTTCCAGATGTGCAGAAGATGAGTTCAAAGATTATGGTGAAATCTGCCACATCAATTTCTGTCTAGCTGACATTTGCCAGATGTGCAGAAGTAGAGTTCAAGGATTATGCTGAAATCTGCCTTGCAAGTTTTCTCAAGCTGACATTTTCCATATGTACAGAATAAGAGTTCCTGGTGTATGCTGAAATCTGCCTTGCAATTTCTCTCTAGCTGACTTTTCCAGATGTGCAGAAGCAGAGTTCAAAGATTATGCTGAAATCTAACACATCAATTTCTCTCTTGCTGACATTTTCCAGATGTGCAGAAGCAGAGTTCCAGGATTATGCTGAAATCTGCCTCTGCATTTTCCCTCTAGCTTACATTTTCCAGATGTGCAGAAGCTGAATTCAAAGATTATGGTGAAATCTACCACATCAATTTCTCTCTAGCTGACATTTTCCAGATGTGCAGAAGCTGAGTTCAAAGATTATGGTGAAATCTACCACATCAATTTCTCTCTAGCTGACATTTGCCAGATGTGCAGAAGCAGAGTTCCAGGATTATGCTGAAATCAGCCTCTGCATTTTCTCTCTAGCTGACATTTTCCAGATGTGCAGAAGCAGAGTTCTAAGATTATGCTGAAATCTACAACATCAATTTTTCTCTAGCTGACATTTTCCAGATGTGCAGAAGCAGAGTTTCATGATTATGCTGAAATCTGCCTCTGCATTTTCCCTCTAGCTGACATTTTCCAGATGTGAGGAAGCAGAGTTCCAGGATTATGCTGAAATCAGCCTCTGCATTTTCTCTCTAGCTGACATTTTCCAGATGTGCAGAAGCAGAGTTCTAAGATTATGCTGAAATCTACACATCAATTTCTCTCTAGCTGACATTTGCCAGATGTGCAGAAGCAGAGTTCCAGGATTATGCTGAAATCAGCCTCTGCATTTTCTCTCTAGCTGACATTTTCCAGATGTGCAGAAGCAGAGTTCTAAGATTATGCTGAAATCTACAACATCAATTTTTCTCTAGCTGACATTTTCCAGATGTGCAGAAGCAGAGTTTCATGATTATGCTGAAATCTGCCTCTGCATTTTCCCTCTAGCTGACATTTTCCAGATGTGAGGAAGCAGAGTTCCAGGATTATGCTGAAATCAGCCTCTGCATTTTCTCTCTAGCTGACATTTTCCAGATGTGCAGAAGCAGAGTTCTAAGATTATGCTGAAATCTACAACATCAATTTCTCTCTAGCTGCCATTTTCCAGATGTGTAGAAGCAGATTTCAAACATTATGCTGAAATCTACCACTTCAATTTCTCTCTAGCTCACATTTGACAGATGTGCAGAAGCAAAGTTCCAGGATTATTCTGAAATCTGCCTTGCAATTTTTCTCCAGGTGACATTTTCCAGATGTGTAGAAGCAGAGTTCAAACACTATGCTGAAATCTAACACATCAATTTATCTCTTGCTGACATTTTCCAGAGTTGCAGAAGCAGAGTTCCAGGGTTATGCTGAAATCAGCCTCTGCATTTTCTCTCTAGCTGACATTTTCCAGATGTGCAGAAGCAGAGTTCAAAGATTATGCTGAAATCTACCACATCAATTTCTCTCTATCTGACATTTTCCAGATGTGCAGAAGCAGAGTTCCAGGATTGTGCTGAAAACCACAACATCAATTTCTCTCTAGCTGACTTTTCCAGATGTGCAGAAGCAGAGTTCAAAGATTATGCTGAAATCTAACACGTCAATTTCTCTCTAGCTGACATTTTCCAGATGTGCAGAAGCAGACTTCCAGGATTATGCTGAAATCTGCCTTGCAATTTGTCTCCAAGTGAAATATTCTAGATGTGGAGAAGCGGAGTTCAAAGATTATGCTGAAATCTACCACATCAATTTCTCTCTAGCTGACATTTTCCAGATGTGCAGAAGCAGACTTCCAGGATTATGCTGAAATCTGCCTCTGCATTTTCTCTCTAGCTGACATTTTCCACATGTGCAGAAGCAGAGTTCCAAGATTATGCTGCAATCTGCCTTGCAATTTCTCTCTAGCTGACTTTTCCAGATGTGCAGAAGCTGAGTTCAAAGATTATGGTTAAATCTGCCACATCAATTTCTGTCTAGCTGACATTTGCCAGATGTGCAGAAGTAGAGTTCAAGGATTATGCTGAAATCTGCCTTGCAAGTTTTCTCAAGCTGACATTTTCCATATGTACAGAATCAGAGTTCCTGGTGTATGCTGAAATCTGCCTTGCAATTTCTCTCTAGCTGACTTTTCCAGATGTGCAGAAGCTGAGTTCAAAGATTATGGTGAAATCTACCACACCAATTTCTCTCTAGCTGACATTTTCCAGATGTGCAGAAGGAGAGTTCCAGGATTATGCTGAAATCAGCTTCTGCATTTTCTCTCTAGCTGACATTTTCCAGATGTGTAGAAGCAGAGTTCTAAGATTATACTGAAATCTACAACTTCAATTTCTCTCTAGCTGACATTTTCCAGATGTGCAAAAGCAGAATTCTAAGATTATGCTGAAATCTACAACATCAATTTCTCTCTAGCTTACATTTTCCAGGTGTGCAGAAGCAGAGTTCCATGATTATGCTGAAATCTGCCTCTGCATTTTCCCTCTAGCTGACATTTTCCAGATGTGCAGAAGCAGAGTTCTAAGATTATGCTGAAATCTACAACATCAATTTCTCTCTAGCTGACATTTTCCAGATGTGAGGAAGCAGAGTTCCAGGATTATGCTGAAATCAGCCTCTGCATTTTCTCTCTAGCTGACATTTTCCAGATGTGCAGAAGCAGAGTTCTAAGATTATGCTGAAATCTACATCAATTTCTCTCTAGCTGCCATTTTCCAGATGTGCAGAAGCAGAGTTCAAACATTATGCTGAAATCTACCACTTCAATTTCTCTCTAGCTCACATTTGCCAGATGTGCAGAAGCAGAGTTCTAGGATTATTCTGAAATCTGCCTTGCAATTTTTCTCCAGGTGACATTTTCCAGATGTGCAGAAGCTGAGTTCAAACATTATACTGAAATCTAACACGTCAATTTCTCTCTTGCTGACATTCTCAAGATTTGCAGAAGAAGAGTTCCAGGGTTATGCTGAAATCTGCCTCTGCGTTTTTCCTCTAGCTGACATTTTCCAGATGTGAAAAAGCAGAGTTCAAAGATTATGCTGAAATCTACAACTTCAATTTCTCTCTAGCTTACATTTTCCAGATGTGCAGAAGCAGAGTTCCAGGATTATGCTGAAATCTGCCTCTGCATTTTTTCTCTATAGCTGACATTTTCCACATGTGCAGAAGCAGAGTTCAAAGATTATGCTGAAATCTACCACATCAATTTCTCTCTATCTGACATTTTCCAGATGTGCAGAAGCAGAGTTCCAGGATTGTGCTGAAATCTGCCTTGCAATTTCTCTCTAGCTGACTTTTCCAGATGTGCAGGAGTGTTCCAGGATTATGCTGAAATATACATCAATTTCTCTCTAGCTGACATTTTCCAGATGTGCAGATGCAGATTTCCAGCTGTGTGCTGAAATCTGCCTTACAATTTCTCTCTAGCTGACTTTTCCAGATGTGCAGAAGCTGAGTTCAAAGATTATGGTGAAATCTGCCACATCAATTTCTGTCTAGCTGACATTTGCCAGATGTGCAGAAGTAGAGTTCAAGGATTATGCTGAAATCTGCCTTGCAAGTTTTCTCAAGCTGACATTTTCCATATGTAAAGAATCAGAGTTCCTGGTGTATGCTGAAATCTGCCTTGCAATTTCTCTCTAGCTGACTTTTCCAGATGTGCAGAAGCTGAGTTCAAAGATTATGGTGAAATCTACACATCAATTTCTCTCTAGCTGACATTTGCCAGATGTGCAGAAGCAGAGTTCCAGGATTATGCTGAAATCAGCCTCTGCATTTGCTCTCTAGCTGACATTTTCCAGATGTGCAGAAGCAGAGTTCAAACATTATGCTGAAATCTACCACTTCAATTTCTCTCTAGCTCACATTTGCCAGATGTGCAGAAGCAGAGTTCTAGGATTATTCTGAAATCTGCCTTGCAATTTTTCTCCAGGTGACATTTTCCAGATGTGCAGAAGCAGAGTTCAAACATTATGCTGAAATCTAACACGTCAATTTCTCTCTTGCTGACATTTTCCAGAGTTGCAGAAGAAGAGTTCCAGGGTTATGCTGAAATCTGCCTCTGCATTTTTCCTCTAGCTGACATTTTCCAGATGTGAAAAAGCAGAGTTCAAAGATTATGCTGAAATCTACAACTTCAATTTCTCTCTAGCTTACATTTTCCAGATGTGCAGAAGCAGAGTTCCAGGATTATGCTGAAATCTGCCTCTGCATTTTCTCTCTAGCTGACATTTTCCACATGTGCAGAAGCAGAGTTCAAAGATTATGCTGAAATCTACCACATCAATTTCTCTCTATCTGACATTTTCCAGATGTGCAGAAGCAGAGTTCCAGGATTGTGCTGAAAACCACAACATCAATTTCTCTCTAGCTGACTTTCCCAGATGTGCAGAAGCAGACGTCCAGTATTATGCTGAAATCTGCCTTGCAAATTCTCTCTAGCTGACTTTTCCAGATGTGCAGGAGTGTTCCAGGATTATGCTGAAATCTACATCAATTTCTCTCTAGCTGACATTTTCCAGATGTGCAGATGCAGATTTCCAGGTGTATGCTGAAACCTGCCTTACAATTTCTCTCTAGCTGACATTTTCCAGATGTGTAGAAGCAGAGTTCCAGCTGTGTGCTGAAACCTGCCTTACAATTTCTCTCTAGCTGACTTTTCCAGATGTGCAGAAGCTGAGTTCAAAGATTATGGTGAAATCTGCCACATCAATTTCTGTCTAGCTGACATTTGCCAGATGTGCAGAAGTAGAGTTCAAGGATTATGCTGAAATCTGCCTTGCAAGTTTTCTCAAGCTGACATTTTCCATATGTACAGAATCAGAGTTCCTGGTGTATGCTGAATTCTGCCTTGCAATTTCTCTCTAGCTGACTTTTCCAGATGTGCAGAAGATGAGTTCAAAGATTATGGTGAAATCTGCCACATCAATTTCTGTCTAGCTGACATTTGCCAGATGTGCAGAAGTAGAGTTCAAGGATTATGCTGAAATCTGCCTTGCAAGTTTTCTCAAGCTGACATTTTCCATATGTACAGAATCAGAGTTCCTGGTGTATGCTGAAATCTGCCTTGCAATTTCTCTCTAGCTGACTTTTCCAGATGTGCAGAAGCAGAGTTCAAAGATTATGCTGAAATCTAACACATCAATTTCTCTCTTGCTGACATTTTGCAGATGTGCAGAAGCAGAGTTCCAGGATTATGCTGAAATCTGCCTCTGCATTTTCCCTCTAGCTTACATTTTCCAGATGTGCAGAAGCTGAGTTCAAAGATTATGGTGAAATCTACCACATCAATTTCTCTCTAGCTGACATTTTCCAGATGTGCAGAAGCTGAGTTCAAAGATTATGGTGAAATCTACCACATCAATTTCACTCTAGCTGACATTTTCCAGATGTGCAGAAGCAGAGTTCCAGGATTATGCTGAAATATGCAACATCATTTTCTCTCTAGCTGACATTTTCCACATGTGCAGAAGCAGAGTTCCAAGATTATGCTGAAATCTGCCTTGCAATTTCTCTCTAGCTGACATTTGCCAGATGTGCAGAAGCAGAGTTCCAGGATTATTCCGAAATCTGCCTTGCAATTTTTCTCCAGGTGACATTTTCCAGATGTGCAGAAGCAGAGTTCAAACATGCTGAAATCTAACACATCAATTTCTCTCTTGCTGACATTTTCCAGAGTTGCAGAAGCAGAGTTCCAGGATTATGCTGAAATCAGCTTCTGCATTTTCTCTCTAGCTGACATTTTCCAGATGTGCAGAAGCAGAGGTCTAAGATTATACTAAAATCTACAACTTCAATTTCTCTCTAGCTGACATTTTCCAGATGTGCAGAAGCAGAGTTCTAAGATTATGCTGAAATCTACAACATCAATTTCTCTCTAGCTGACATTTTCCAGATGTGCAGAAGCAGAGTTCCATGATTATGCTGAAATCTGCCTCTGCATTTTCCCTCTAGCTGACATTTTCCAGATGTGCAGAAGCAGAGTTCTAAGATTATGCTGAAATCTACAACATCAATTTCTCTCTAGCTGACATTTTCCAGATGTGAGGAAGCAGAGTTCCAGGATTATGCTGAAATCAGCCTCTGCATTTTCTCTCTAGCTGACATTTTCCAGATGTGCAGAAGCAGAGTTCTAAGATTATGCTGAAATCTACAACATCAATTTCTCTCTAGCTGCCATTTTCCAGATGTGCAGAAGCAGAGTTCAAACATTATGCTGAAATCTACCACTTCAATTTCTCTCAAGCTCACATTTGCCAGATGTGCAGAAGCAGAGTTCTAGGATTATTCTGAAATCTGCCTTGCAATTTTTCTCCAAGTGACATTTTCCAGATGTGCAGAAGCAGAGTTCAAACATTATGCTGAAATCTAACACATCAATTTCTCTCTTGCTGACATTTTCCAGAGTTGCAGAAGAAGAGTTCCAGGGTTATGCTGAAATCTGCCTCTGCGTTTTTCCTCTAGCTGACATTTTCCAGAAGTGAAAAAGCAGAGTTCAAAGATTATGCTGAAATCAACCACATCAATTTCTCTCTATCTGACATTTTCCAGATGTGCAGAAGCAGAGTTCCAGGATTGTGCTGAAAACCACAACATCAATTTCTCTCTAGCTGACTTTTCCAGATGTGCAGAAGCTGAGTTCAAAGATTATGGTGAAATCTGCCACATCAATTTCTGTCTAGCTGACATTTGCCAGATGTGCAGAAGTAGAGTTCAAGGATTATGCTGAAATCTGCCTTGCAAGTTTTCTCAAGCTGACATTTTCCATATGTAAAGAATCAGAGTTCCTGGTGTATGCTGAAATCTGCCTTGCAATTTCTCTCTAGCTGACTTTTCCAGATGTGCAGAAGCTGAGTTCAAAGATTATGGTGAAATCTACACATCAATTTCTCTCTAGCTGACATTTGCCAGATGTGCAGAAGCAGAGTTCCAGGATTATGCTGAAATCAGCCTCTGCATTTGCTCTCTAGCTGACATTTTCCAGATGTGCAGAAGCAGAGTTCAAACATTATGCTGAAATCTACCACTTCAATTTCTCTCTAGCTCACATTTGCCAGATGTGCAGAAGCAGAGTTCTAGGATTATTCTGAAATCTGCCTTGCAATTTTTCTCCAGGTGACATTTTCCAGATGTGCAGAAGCAGAGTTCAAACATTATGCTGAAATCTAACACGTCAATTTCTCTCTTGCTGACATTTTCCAGAGTTGCAGAAGAAGAGTTCCAGGGTTATGCTGAAATCTGCCTCTGCATTTTTCCTCTAGCTGACATTTTCCAGATGTGAAAAAGCAGAGTTCAAAGATTATGCTGAAATCTACAACTTCAATTTCTCTCTAGCTTACATTTTCCAGATGTGCAGAAGCAGAGTTCCAGGATTATGCTGAAATCTGCCTCTGCATTTTCTCTCTAGCTGACATTTTCCACATGTGCAGAAGCAGAGTTCAAAGATTATGCTGAAATCTACCACATCAATTTCTCTCTATCTGACATTTTCCAGATGTGCAGAAGCAGAGTTCCAGGATTGTGCTGAAAACCACAACATCAATTTCTCTCTAGCTGACTTTCCCAGATGTGCAGAAGCAGACGTCCAGTATTATGCTGAAATCTGCCTTGCAAATTCTCTCTAGCTGACTTTTCCAGATGTGCAGGAGTGTTCCAGGATTATGCTGAAATCTACATCAATTTCTCTCTAGCTGACATTTTCCAGATGTGCAGATGCAGATTTCCAGGTGTATGCTGAAACCTGCCTTACAATTTCTCTCTAGCTGACATTTTCCAGATGTGTAGAAGCAGAGTTCCAGCTGTGTGCTGAAACCTGCCTTACAATTTCTCTCTAGCTGACTTTTCCAGATGTGCAGAAGCTGAGTTCAAAGATTATGGTGAAATCTGCCACATCAATTTCTGTCTAGCTGACATTTGCCAGATGTGCAGAAGTAGAGTTCAAGGATTATGCTGAAATCTGCCTTGCAAGTTTTCTCAAGCTGACATTTTCCATATGTACAGAATCAGAGTTCCTGGTGTATGCTGAATTCTGCCTTGCAATTTCTCTCTAGCTGACTTTTCCAGATGTGCAGAAGATGAGTTCAAAGATTATGGTGAAATCTGCCACATCAATTTCTGTCTAGCTGACATTTGCCAGATGTGCAGAAGTAGAGTTCAAGGATTATGCTGAAATCTGCCTTGCAAGTTTTCTCAAGCTGACATTTTCCATATGTACAGAATCAGAGTTCCTGGTGTATGCTGATATCTGCCTTGCAATTTCTCTCTAGCTGACTTTTCCAGATGTGCAGAAGCAGAGTTCAAAGATTATGCTGAAATCTAACACATCAATTTCTCTCTTGCTGACATTTTGCAGATGTGCAGAAGCAGAGTTCCAGGATTATGCTGAAATCTGCCTCTGCATTTTCCCTCTAGCTTACATTTTCCAGATGTGCAGAAGCTGAGTTCAAAGATTATGGTGAAATCTACCACATCAATTTCTCTCTAGCTGACATTTTCCAGATGTGCAGAAGCTGAGTTCAAAGATTATGGTGAAATCTACCACATCAATTTCACTCTAGCTGACATTTTCCAGATGTGCAGAAGCAGAGTTCCAGGATTATGCTGAAATATGCAACATCATTTTCTCTCTAGCTGACATTTTCCACATGTGCAGAAGCAGAGTTCCAAGATTATGCTGAAATCTGCCTTGCAATTTCTCTCTAGCTGACATTTGCCAGATGTGCAGAAGCAGAGTTCCAGGATTATTCCGAAATCTGCCTTGCAATTTTTCTCCAGGTGACATTTTCCAGATGTGCAGAAGCAGAGTTCAAACATGCTGAAATCTAACACATCAATTTCTCTCTTGCTGACATTTTCCAGAGTTGCAGAAGCAGAGTTCCAGGATTATGCTGAAATCAGCTTCTGCATTTTCTCTCTAGCTGACATTTTCCAGATGTGCAGAAGCAGAGGTCTAAGATTATACTAAAATCTACAACTTCAATTTCTCTCTAGCTGACATTTTCCAGATGTGCAGAAGCAGAGTTCTAAGATTATGCTGAAATCTACAACATCAATTTCTCTCTAGCTGACATTTTCCAGATGTGCAGAAGCAGAGTTCCATGATTATGCTGAAATCTGCCTCTGCATTTTCCCTCTAGCTGACATTTTCCAGATGTGCAGAAGCAGAGTTCTAAGATTATGCTGAAATCTACAACATCAATTTCTCTCTAGCTGACATTTTCCAGATGTGAGGAAGCAGAGTTCCAGGATTATGCTGAAATCAGCCTCTGCATTTTCTCTCTAGCTGACATTTTCCAGATGTGCAGAAGCAGAGTTCTAAGATTATGCTGAAATCTACAACATCAATTTCTCTCTAGCTGCCATTTTCCAGATGTGCAGAAGCAGAGTTCAAACATTATGCTGAAATCTACCACTTCAATTTCTCTCAAGCTCACATTTGCCAGATGTGCAGAAGCAGAGTTCTAGGATTATTCTGAAATCTGCCTTGCAATTTTTCTCCAAGTGACATTTTCCAGATGTGCAGAAGCAGAGTTCAAACATTATGCTGAAATCTAACACGTCAATTTCTCTCTTGCTGACATTTTCCAGAGTTGCAGAAGAAGAGTTCCAGGGTTATGCTGAAATCTGCCTCTGCGTTTTTCCTCTAGCTGACATTTTCCAGAAGTGAAAAAGCAGAGTTCAAAGATTATGCTGAAATCAACCACATCAATTTCTCTCTATCTGACATTTTCCAGATGTGCAGAAGCAGAGTTCCAGGATTGTGCTGAAAACCACAACATCAATTTCTCTCTAGCTGACTTTTCCAGATGTGCAGAAGATGAGTTCAAAGATTATGGTGAAATCTGCCACATCAATTTCTGTCTAGCTGACATTTGCCAGATGTGCAGAAGTAGAGGTCCAGTATTATGCTGAAATCTGCCTTGCAATTTCTCTCTAGCTGACTTTTCCAGATGTGCAGGAGTGTTCCAGGATTATGCTGAAATCTACATCAATTTCTCTCTAGCTGACATTTTCCAGATGTGCAGATGCAGATTTCCAGCTGTGTGCTGAAACCTGCCTTTCAATTTCTCTCTAGCTGACTTTTCCAGATATGCAGAAGATGAGTTCAAAGATTATGGTGAAATCTGCCACATCAATTTCTGTCTAGCTGACATTTGCCAGATGTGCAGAAGTAGAGTTCAAGGATTATGCTGAAATCTGCCTTGCAAGTTTTCTCAACCTGACATTTTCCATATATACAGAATCAGAGTTCCTGGTGTATGCTGAAATCTGCCTTGCAATTTCTCTCTAGCTGACTTTTCCAGATGTGCAGAAGCAGAGTTAAAAGATTATGCTGAAATCTAACACATCAATTTCTCTCTTGCTGACATTTTCCAGATGTGCAGAAGCAGAGTTCCAGGATTATGCTGAAATCTGCCTCTGCATTTTCCCTCTAGCTTACATTTTCCAGATGTGCAGAAGCTGAGTTCAAAGATTATGGTGAAATCTACACATCAATTTCTCTCTAGCTGACATTTGCCAGATGTGCAGAAGCAGAGTTCCAGTATTATGCTGAAATATACAACTTCAATTTCTCTCTAGCTGACATTTTCCAGATGTGCAGAAGCAGAGTTCTAAGATTATGCTGAAATCTACAACATCAATTTTTCTCTAGCTGACATTTTCCAGATGTGCGGAAGCAGAGTTCCATGATTATGCTGAAATCTGCCTCTGCATTTTCCCTCTAGCTGACATTTTCCAGATGTGAGGAAGCAGAGTTCCAGGATTATGCTGAAATCAGCCTCTGCATTTTCTCTCTAGCTGACATTTTCCAGATGTGCAGAAGCAGAGTTCTAAGATTATGCTGAAATCTACAACATCAATTTCTCTCTAGCTGCCATTTTCCAGATGTGTAGAAGCAGAGTTCAAACATTATGCTGAAATCTAACACATCAATTTCTCTCTTGCTGACATTTTCCAGAGTTGCAGAAGCAGAGTTCCAGGGTTATGCTGAAATCAGCCTCTGCATTTTCTCTCTAGCTGACATTTTCCAGATGTGCAGATGCAGAGTTCAAAGATTATGCTGAAATCTACCACCTCAATTTCTCTCTAGCTGCCATTTTCCAGATGTGCAGAAGCAGAGTTCAAACATTATGCTGAAATGTACCACTTCAATTTCTCTCTAGCTCACATTTGCCAGATGTGCAGAAGCAAAGTTCCAGGATTATTCTGAAATCTGCCTTGCAATTTTTCTCCAGGTGACATTTTCCAGATGTGTAGAAGCAGAGTTCAAACATTATGCTGAAATCTAACACATCAATTTCTCTCTTGCTGACATTTTCCAGAGTTGCAGAAGCAGAGTTCAAAGATTATGCTGAAATCTACCACCTCAATTTCTCTCTATCTGACATTTTCCAGATGTGCAGAAGCAGAGTTCCAGGATTGTGCTGAAAACCACAACATCAATTTCTCTCTAGCTGACTTTCCCAGATGTGCAGAAGCAGAGGTCCAGTATTATGCTGAAATCTGCCTCTGCAGTTTCCCTCTAGCTGCCATTTTCCAGATGTGCAGAAGCAGAGTTCCAGTATTATGCTGAAATATACATCAATTTCTCTCTAGCTTACATTTTCCAGATGTGCAGAACCAGAGATCCAGGATTATGCTGAAATCTGCCTTGCAATTTGTCTCCAAGTGAAATTTTCCAGATGTGCAGAAGCTGAGTTCAAAGATTATGGTGAAATCTACCACATCAATTTCACTCTAGCTGACATTTGCCAGATGTGCAGAAGCAGAGTTCCAGGATTATTCTGAAATCTGCCTCTGCATTTTCTCTCTAGCTGACATTTTCCAGATGTGCAGAAGCAGAGTTCCAGTATTATGCTGAAATATACAACATCAATTTCTCTCTAACTGACATTTTCCAGATGTGTAGAGCCAGAGATCCAGGATTATGCTGAAATCTGCCTTGCAATTTGTCTCCAAGTGAAATTTTCCAGATGTGGAGAAGCAGAGTTCAAAGATTATGCTGAAATCTACCACATCAATTTCTCTCTAGCTGACATTCTCAAGAGTTGCAGAAGAAGAGTTCCAGGGTTATGCTGAAATCTGCCTCTGCGTTTTTCCTCTAGCTGACATTTTCCAGATGTGAAAAAGCAGAGTTCAAAGATTATGCTGAAATCTACAACTTCAATTTCTCTCTAGCTTACATTTTCCAGATGTGCAGAAGCAGAGTTCCAGGATTATGCTGAAATCTGCCTCTGCATTTTTTCTCTATAGCTGACATTTTCCACATGTGCAGAAGCAGAGTTCAAAGATTATGCTGAAATCTACCACATCAATTTCTCTCTATCTGACATTTTCCAGATGTGCAGAAGCAGAGTTCCAGGATTGTGCTGAAAACCACAACATCAATTTCTCTCTAGCTGACTTTCACAGATGTGCAGAAGCAGAGGTCCAGTATTATGCTGAAATCTGCCTTGATATTTCTCTCTAGCTGACTTTTCCAGATGTGCAGGAGTGTTCCAGGATTATGCTGAAATATACATCAATTTCTCTCTAGCTGACATTTTCCAGATGTGCAGATGCAGATTTCCAGCTGTGTGCTGAAACCTGCCTTACAATTTCTCTCTAGCTGACTTTTCCAGATGTTCAGAAGCTGAGTTCAAAGATTATGGTGAAATCTGCCACATCAATTTCTGTCTAGCTGACATTTGCCAAATGTGCAGAAGTAGAGTTCAAGGATTATGCTGAAATCTGCCTTGCAAGTTTTCTCAAGCTGACATTTTCCATATGTAAAGAATCAGAGTTCCTGGTGTATGCTGAAATCTGCCTTGCAATTTCTCTCTAGCTGACTTTTCCAGATGTGCAGAAGCAGAGTTCCAAGATTATGCTGAAATCTGCCTCTGCATTTTCCCTCTAGCTTACATTTTCCAGATGTGCAGAAGATAAGTTCAAAGATTATGGTGAAATCTACCACATCAATTTCTCTCTAGCTGACATTTTCCAGATGTGCAGAAGCTGTGTTCAAAGATTATGGTGAAATCTACACATCAATTTCTCTCTAGCTGACATTTGCCAGATGTGCAGAAGCAGAGTTCCAGGATTATGCTGAAATCAGCCTCTGCATTTGCTCTCTAGCTGACATTTTCCAGATGTGCAGAAGCAGAGTTCAAACATTATGCTGAAATCTACCACTTCAATTTCTCTCTAGCTCACATTTGCCAGATGTGCAGAAGCAGAGTTCTAGGATTATTCTGAAATCTGCCTTGCAATTTTTCTCCAGGTGACATTTTCCAGATGTGCAGAAGCAGAGTTCAAACATTATGCTGAAATCTAACACGTCAATTTCTCTCTTGCTGACATTTTCCAGAGTTGCAGAAGAAGAGTTCCAGGGTTATGCTGAAATCTGCCTCTGCGTTTTTCCTCTAGCTGACATTTTCCAGATGTGAAAAAGCAGAGTTCAAAGATTATGCTGAAATCTACAACTTCAATTTCTCTCTAGCTTACATTTTCCAGATGTGCAGAAGCAGAGTTCCAGGATTATGCTGAAATCTGCCTCTGCATTTTCTCTCTAGCTGACATTTTCCACATGTGCAGAAGCAGAGTTCAAAGATTATGCTGAAATCTACCACATCAATTTCTCTCTATCTGACATTTTCCAGATGTGCAGAAGCAGAGTTCCAGGATTGTGCTGAAAACCACAACATCAATTTCTCTCTAGCTGACTTTCCCAGATGTGCAGAAGCAGACGTCCAGTATTATGCTGAAATCTGCCTTGCAATTTCTCTCTAGCTGACTTTTCCAGATGTGCAGGAGTGTTCCAGGATTATGCTGAAATCTACATCAATTTCTCTCTAGCTGACATTTTCCAGATGTGTAGAAGCAGAGTTCCAGCTGTGTGCTGAAACCTGCCTTACAATTTCTCTCTAGCTGACTTTTCCAGATGTGCAGAAGCTGAGTTCAAAGATTATGGTGAAATCTGCCACATCAATTTCTGTCTAGCTGACATTTGCCAGATGTGCAGAAGTAGAGTTCAAGGATTATGCTGAAATCTGCCTTGCAAGTTTTCTCAAGCTGACATTTTCCATATGTACAGAATCAGAGTTCCTGGTGTATGCTGAAATCTGCCTTGCAATTTCTCTCTAGCTGACTTTTCCAGATGTGCAGAAGATGAGTTCAAAGATTATGGTGAAATCTGCCACATCAATTTCTGTCTAGCTGACATTTGCCAGATGTGCAGAAGTAGAGTTCAAGGATTATGCTGAAATCTGCCTTGCAAGTTTTCTCAAGCTGACATTTTCCATATGTACAGAATCAGAGTTCCTGGTGTATGCTGAAATCTGCCTTGCAATTTCTCTCTAGCTGACTTTTCCAGATGTGCAGAAGCAGAGTTCAAAGATTATGCTGAAATCTAACACATCAATTTCTCTCTAACTGACATTTTGCAGATGTGCAGAAGCAGAGTTCCAGGATTATGCTGAAATCTGCCTCTGCATTTTCCCTCTAGCTTACATTTTCCAGATGTGCAGAAGCTGAGTTCAAAGATTATGGTGAAATCTACCACATCAATTTCTCTCTAGCTGACATTTTCCAGATGTGCAGAAGCTGAGTTCAAAGATTATGGTGAAATCTACCACATCAATTTCACTCTAGCTGACATTTTCCAGATGTGCAGAAGCAGAGTTCCAGGATTATGCTGAAATATGCAACATCAATTTCTCTCTAACTGACATTTTCCAGATGTGTAGAACCAGAGATCCAGGATTATGCTGAAATCTGCCTTGCAATTTGTCTCCAAGTGAAATTTTCCAGATGTGGAGAAGCGGAGTTCAAAGATTATGCTGAAATCTGCCACATCAATTTCTCTCTAGCTGACATTTTCCAGATGTGCAGAAGCAGACTTCCAGGATTATGCTGAAATCTGCCTCTGCATTTTCTCTCTAGCTGACATTTTCCACATGTGCAGAAGCAGAGTTCCAAGATTATGCTGAAATCTGCCTTGCAATTTCTCTCTAGCTGACATTTGCCAGATGTGCAGAAGCAGAGTTCCAGGATTATTCCGAAATCTGCCTTGCAATTTTTCTCCAGGTGACATTTTCCAGATGTGCAGAAGCAGAGTTCAAACATGCTGAAATCTAACACATCAATTTCTCTCTTGCTGACATTTTCCAGAGTTGCAGAAGCAGAGTTCCAGGATTATGCTGAAAATAGCTTCTGCATTTTCTCTCTAGCTGACATTTTCCAGATGTGCAGAAGCAGAGGTCTAAGATTATACTGAAATCTACAACTTCAATTTCTCTCTAGCTGACATTTTCCAGATGTGCAGAAGCAGAGTTCTAAGATTATGCTGAAATCTACAACATCAATTTCTCTCTAGCTGACATTTTCCAGATGTGCAGAAGCAGAGTTTCATGATTATGCTGAAATCTGCCTCTGCATTTTCCCTCTAGCTGACATTTTCCAGATGTGCAGAAGCAGAGTTCCAAGATTATGCTGCAATCTGCCTTGCAATTTCTCTCTAGCTGACTTTTCCAGATGTGCAGAAGCTGAGTTCAAAGATTATGGTTAAATCTGCCACATCAATTTCTGTCTAGCTGACACATGCCAGATGTGCAGAAGTAGAGTTCAAGGATTATGCTGAAATCTGCCTTGCAAGTTTTCTCAAGCTGACATTTTCCATATGTACAGAATCAGAGTTCCTGGTGTATGCTGAAATCTGCCTTGCAATTTTTCTCCAGGTGACATTTTCCAGAAGTGAAAAAGCAGAGTTCAAAGATTATGCTGAAATCAACCACATCAATTTCTCTCTATCTGACATTTTCCAGATGTGCAGAAGCAGAGTTCAAACATTATGCTGAAATCTACCACTTCAATTTCTCTCTAGCTCACATTTGCGAGATGTGCAGAAGCAGAGTTCTTGGATTATTCTGAAATCTGCCTTGCAATTTTTCTCCAAATGACATTTTCCAGATGTGCAGAAGCAGAGTTCAAACATTATGCTGAAATCTAACACGTCAATTTCTCTCTTGCTGACATTTTCCAGAGTTGCAGAAGAAGAGTTCCAGGGTTATGCTGAAATCTGCCTCTGCGTTTTTCCTCTAGCTGACATTTTCCAGAAGTGAAAAAGCAGAGTTCAAAGATTATGCTGAAATCAACCACATCAATTTCTCTCTATCTGACATTTTCCAGATGTGCAGAAGCAGAGTTCCAGGATTGTGCTGAAAACCACAACATCAATTTCTCTCTAGCTGACTTTTCCAGATGTGCAGAAGATGAGTTCAAAGATTATGGTGAAATCTGCCACATCAATTTCTGTCTAGCTGACATTTGCCAGATGTGCAGAAGTAGAGGTCCAGTATTATGCTGAAATCTGCCTTGCAATTTCTCTCTAGCTGACTTTTCCAGATGTGCAGGAGTGTTCCAGGATTATGCTGAAATCTACATCAATTTCTCTCTAGCTGACATTTTCCAGATGTGCAGATGCAGATTTCCAGGTGTATGCTGAAACCTGCCTTACAATTTCTCTCTAGCTGACATTTTCCAGATGTGTAGAAGCAGAGTTCCAGCTGTGTGCTGAAACCTGCCTTACAATTTCTCTCTAGCTGACTTTTCCAGATGTGCAGAAGATGAGTTCAAAGATTATGGTGAAATCTACCACATCAATTTCTCTCAAGCTGACTTTCCCAGATGTGCAGAAGCAGAGGTCCAGTATTATGCTGAAATCTGCCTTGCAATTTCTCTCTAGCTGACTTTTCCAGATGTGCAGAAGCTGAGTTCAAAGATTATGCTGAAATATACAACATCAATTTCTCTCTAACTGACATTTTCCAGATGTGAGGAAGCAGAGTTCCAGAATTATGCTGAAATCAGCCTCTGCATTTTCTCTCTAGCTGACATTTTCCAGATGTGCAGAAGTAGAGTTCAAGGATTATGCTGAAATCTGCCTTGCAAGTTTTCTCAACCTGACATTTTCCATATATACAGAATCAGAGTTCCTGGTGTATGCTGAAATCTGCCTTGCAATTTCTCTCTAGCTGACTTTTCCAGATGTGCAGAAGCAGAGTTCAAAGATTATGCTGAAATCTAACACATCAATTTCTCTCTTGCTGACATTTTCCAGATGTGCAGAAGCAGAGTTCCAGGATTATGCTGAAATCTGCCTCTGCATTTTCCCTCTAGCTTACATTTTCCAGATGTGCAGAAGCTGAGTTCAAAGATTATGGTGAAATCTACACATCAATTTCTCTCTAGCTGACATTTGCCAGATGTGCAGAAGCAGAGTTCCAGTATTATGCTGAAATATACAACTTCAATTTCTCTCTAGCTGACATTTTCCAGATGTGCAGAAGCAGAGTTCTAAGATTATGCTGAAATCTACAACATCAATTTTTCTCTAGCTGACATTTTCCAGATGTGCGGAAGCAGAGTTCCATGATTATGCTGAAATCAGCCTCTGCATTTTCTCTCTAGCTGACATTTTCCAGATGTGCAGAAGCAGAGTTCTAAGATTATGCTGAAATCTACAACATCAATTTCTCTCTAGCTGCCATTTTCCAGATGTGCAGAAGCAGAGTTCAAACATTATGCTGAAATGTACCACTTCAATTTCTCTCTAGCTCACATTTGCCAGATGTGCAGAAGCAAAGTTCCAGGAGTATTCTGAAATCTGCCTTGCAATTTTTCTCCAGGTGACATTTTCCAGATGTGTAGAAGCAGAGTTCAAACATTATGCTGAAATCTAACACATCAATTTCTCTCTTGCTGACATTTTCCAGAGTTGCAGAAGCAGAATTCCAGGGTTATGCTGAAATCAGCCTCTGCATTTTCTCTCTAGCTGACATTTTCCAGATGTGCAGAAGCAGAGTTCAAAGATTATGCTGAAATCTACCACCTCAATTTCTCTCTATTTGACATTTTCCAGATGTGCAGAAGCAGAGTTCCAGGATTGTGCTGAAAACCACAACATCAATTTCTCTCTAGCTGACTTTCCCAGATGTGCAGAAGCAGAGGTCCAGTATTATGCTGAAATCTGCCTCTGCAGTTTCCCTCTAGCTGCCATTTTCCAGATGTGCAGAAGCAGAGTTCCAGTATTATGCTGAAATATACGTCAATTTCTCTCTAACTGACATTTTCCAGATGTGTAGAACCAGAGATCCAGGATTATGCTGAAATCTGCCTTGCAATTTGTCTCCAAGTGAAATTTTCCAGATGTGGAGAAGCAGAGTTCAAAGATTATGCTGAAATCTAACACATCAATTTCTCTCTTGCTGACATTTTCCAGATGTGCAGAAGCAGAGTTCCAGGATTATGCAGAAATCTGCCTCTGCATTTTCCCACTAGCTGACATTTTCCAGATGTGCAGAAGCAGAGTTCTAAGATTATGCTGAAATCTACAACATCAATTTCTCTCTAGCTGCCATTTTCCAGATGTGCAGAAGCAGAGTTCAAACATTATGCTGAAATGTACCACTTCAATTTCTCTCTAGCTCACATTTGCCAGATGTGCAGAAGCAAAGTTCCAGGATTATTCTGAAATCTGCCTTGCAATTTTTCTCCAGGTGACATTTTCCAGATGTGTAGAAGCAGAGTTCAAACATTATGCTGAAATCTAACACATCAATTTCTCTCTTGCTGACATTTTCCAGAGTTGCAGAAGCAGAGTTCCAGGGTTATGCTGAAATCAGCCTCTGCATTTTCTCTCTAGCTGATATTTTCCAGATGTGCAGAAGCAGAGTTCAAAGATTATGCTGAAATCTACCACCTCAATTTCTCTCTATCTGACATTTTCCAGATGTGCAGAAGCAGAGTTCCAGGATTGTGCTGAAAACCACAACATCAATTTCTCTCTAGCTGACTTTCCCAGATGTGCAGAAGCAGAGGTCCAGTATTATGCTGAAATCTGCCTCTGCAGTTTCCCTCTAGCTGCCATTTTCCAGATGTGCAGAAGCAGAGTTCCAGTATTATGCTGAAATATACATCAATTTCTCTCTAGCTTACATTTTCCAGATGTGCAGAACCAGAGATCCAGGATTATGCTGAAATCTGCCTTGCAATTTGTCTCCAAGTGAAATTTTCCAGATGTGCAGAAGCTGAGTTCAAAGATTATGGTGAAATCTACCACATCAATTTCACTCTAGCTGACATTTGCCAGATGTGCAGAAGCAGAGTTCCAGGATTATTCTGAAATCTGCCTCTGCATTTTCTCTCTAGCTGACATTTTCCAGATGTGCAGAAGCAGAGTTCCAGTATTATGCTGAAATATACAACATCAATTTCTCTCTAACTGACATTTTCCAGATGTGTAGAGCCAGAGATCCAGGATTATGCTGAAATCTGCCTTGCAATTTGTCTCCAAGTGAAATTTTCCAGATGTGGAGAAGCAGAGTTCAAAGATTATGCTGAAATCTACCACATCAATTTCTCTCTAGCTGACATTTTCCAGATGTGCAGAAGCAGACTTCCAGGATTATGCTGAAATATGCCTCTGCATTTTCTCTCTAGCTGACATTTTCCACATGTGCAGAAGCAGAGTTCCAAGATTTTGCTGAAATCTACAACTTCAATTTCTCTCTAGCTGACATTTTCCAGATGTGCAGAAGCAGAGTTCAAAGATTATGCTGAAATCTACCACCTCAATTTCTCTCTAGCTGCCATTTTCCAGATGTGCAGAAGCAGAGTTTCATGATTATGCTGAAATCTGCCTCTGCATTTTCCCTCTAGCTGACATTTTCCAGATGTGCAGAAGCAGAGTTCCAAGATTATGCTGCAATCTGCCTTGCAATTTCTCTCTAGCTGACTTTTCCAGATGTGCAGAAGCTGAGTTCAAAGATTATGGTTAAATCTGCCACATCAATTTCTGTCTAGCTGACACATGCCAGATGTGCAGAAGTAGAGTTCAAGGATTATGCTGAAATCTGCCTTGCAAGTTTTCTCAAGCTGACATTTTCCATATGTACAGAATCAGAGTTCCTGGTGTATGCTGAAATCTGCCTTGCAATTTTTCTCCAGGTGACATTTTCCAGAAGTGAAAAAGCAGAGTTCAAAGATTATGCTGAAATCAACCACATCAATTTCTCTCTATCTGACATTTTCCAGATGTGCAGAAGCAGAGTTCAAACATTATGCTGAAATCTACCACTTCAATTTCTCTCTAGCTCACATTTGCGAGATGTGCAGAAGCAGAGTTCTTGGATTATTCTGAAATCTGCCTTGCAATTTTTCTCCAAATGACATTTTCCAGATGTGCAGAAGCAGAGTTCAAACATTATGCTGAAATCTAACACGTCAATTTCTCTCTTGCTGACATTTTCCAGAGTTGCAGAAGAAGAGTTCCAGGGTTATGCTGAAATCTGCCTCTGCGTTTTTCCTCTAGCTGACATTTTCCAGAAGTGAAAAAGCAGAGTTCAAAGATTATGCTGAAATCAACCACATCAATTTCTCTCTATCTGACATTTTCCAGATGTGCAGAAGCAGAGTTCCAGGATTGTGCTGAAAACCACAACATCAATTTCTCTCTAGCTGACTTTTCCAGATGTGCAGAAGATGAGTTCAAAGATTATGGTGAAATCTGCCACATCAATTTCTGTCTAGCTGACATTTGCCAGATGTGCAGAAGTAGAGGTCCAGTATTATGCTGAAATCTGCCTTGCAATTTCTCTCTAGCTGACTTTTCCAGATGTGCAGGAGTGTTCCAGGATTATGCTGAAATCTACATCAATTTCTCTCTAGCTGACATTTTCCAGATGTGCAGATGCAGATTTCCAGGTGTATGCTGAAACCTGCCTTACAATTTCTCTCTAGCTGACATTTTCCAGATGTGTAGAAGCAGAGTTCCAGCTGTGTGCTGAAACCTGCCTTACAATTTCTCTCTAGCTGACTTTTCCAGATGTGCAGAAGATGAGTTCAAAGATTATGGTGAAATCTACCACATCAATTTCTCTCAAGCTGACTTTCCCAGATGTGCAGAAGCAGAGGTCCAGTATTATGCTGAAATCTGCCTTGCAATTTCTCTCTAGCTGACTTTTCCAGATGTGCAGAAGCTGAGTTCAAAGATTATGCTGAAATATACAACATCAATTTCTCTCTAACTGACATTTTCCAGATGTGAGGAAGCAGAGTTCCAGAATTATGCTGAAATCAGCCTCTGCATTTTCTCTCTAGCTGACATTTTCCAGATGTGCAGAAGTAGAGTTCAAGGATTATGCTGAAATCTGCCTTGCAAGTTTTCTCAACCTGACATTTTCCATATATACAGAATCAGAGTTCCTGGTGTATGCTGAAATCTGCCTTGCAATTTCTCTCTAGCTGACTTTTCCAGATGTGCAGAAGCAGAGTTCAAAGATTATGCTGAAATCTAACACATCAATTTCTCTCTTGCTGACATTTTCCAGATGTGCAGAAGCAGAGTTCCAGGATTATGCTGAAATCTGCCTCTGCATTTTCCCTCTAGCTTACATTTTCCAGATGTGCAGAAGCTGAGTTCAAAGATTATGGTGAAATCTACACATCAATTTCTCTCTAGCTGACATTTGCCAGATGTGCAGAAGCAGAGTTCCAGTATTATGCTGAAATATACAACTTCAATTTCTCTCTAGCTGACATTTTCCAGATGTGCAGAAGCAGAGTTCTAAGATTATGCTGAAATCTACAACATCAATTTTTCTCTAGCTGACATTTTCCAGATGTGCGGAAGCAGAGTTCCATGATTATGCTGAAATCAGCCTCTGCATTTTCTCTCTAGCTGACATTTTCCAGATGTGCAGAAGCAGAGTTCTAAGATTATGCTGAAATCTACAACATCAATTTCTCTCTAGCTGCCATTTTCCAGATGTGCAGAAGCAGAGTTCAAACATTATGCTGAAATGTACCACTTCAATTTCTCTCTAGCTCACATTTGCCAGATGTGCAGAAGCAAAGTTCCAGGAGTATTCTGAAATCTGCCTTGCAATTTTTCTCCAGGTGACATTTTCCAGATGTGTAGAAGCAGAGTTCAAACATTATGCTGAAATCTAACACATCAATTTCTCTCTTGCTGACATTTTCCAGAGTTGCAGAAGCAGAATTCCAGGGTTATGCTGAAATCAGCCTCTGCATTTTCTCTCTAGCTGACATTTTCCAGATGTGCAGAAGCAGAGTTCAAAGATTATGCTGAAATCTACCACCTCAATTTCTCTCTATTTGACATTTTCCAGATGTGCAGAAGCAGAGTTCCAGGATTGTGCTGAAAACCACAACATCAATTTCTCTCTAGCTGACTTTCCCAGATGTGCAGAAGCAGAGGTCCAGTATTATGCTGAAATCTGCCTCTGCAGTTTCCCTCTAGCTGCCATTTTCCAGATGTGCAGAAGCAGAGTTCCAGTATTATGCTGAAATATACGTCAATTTCTCTCTAACTGACATTTTCCAGATGTGTAGAACCAGAGATCCAGGATTATGCTGAAATCTGCCTTGCAATTTGTCTCCAAGTGAAATTTTCCAGATGTGGAGAAGCAGAGTTCAAAGATTATGCTGAAATCTAACACATCAATTTCTCTCTTGCTGACATTTTCCAGATGTGCAGAAGCAGAGTTCCAGGATTATGCAGAAATCTGCCTCTGCATTTTCCCACTAGCTGACATTTTCCAGATGTGCAGAAGCAGAGTTCTAAGATTATGCTGAAATCTACAACATCAATTTCTCTCTAGCTGCCATTTTCCAGATGTGCAGAAGCAGAGTTCAAACATTATGCTGAAATGTACCACTTCAATTTCTCTCTAGCTCACATTTGCCAGATGTGCAGAAGCAAAGTTCCAGGATTATTCTGAAATCTGCCTTGCAATTTTTCTCCAGGTGACATTTTCCAGATGTGTAGAAGCAGAGTTCAAACATTATGCTGAAATCTAACACATCAATTTCTCTCTTGCTGACATTTTCCAGAGTTGCAGAAGCAGAGTTCCAGGGTTATGCTGAAATCAGCCTCTGCATTTTCTCTCTAGCTGATATTTTCCAGATGTGCAGAAGCAGAGTTCAAAGATTATGCTGAAATCTACCACCTCAATTTCTCTCTATCTGACATTTTCCAGATGTGCAGAAGCAGAGTTCCAGGATTGTGCTGAAAACCACAACATCAATTTCTCTCTAGCTGACTTTCCCAGATGTGCAGAAGCAGAGGTCCAGTATTATGCTGAAATCTGCCTCTGCAGTTTCCCTCTAGCTGCCATTTTCCAGATGTGCAGAAGCAGAGTTCCAGTATTATGCTGAAATATACATCAATTTCTCTCTAGCTTACATTTTCCAGATGTGCAGAACCAGAGATCCAGGATTATGCTGAAATCTGCCTTGCAATTTGTCTCCAAGTGAAATTTTCCAGATGTGCAGAAGCTGAGTTCAAAGATTATGGTGAAATCTACCACATCAATTTCACTCTAGCTGACATTTGCCAGATGTGCAGAAGCAGAGTTCCAGGATTATTCTGAAATCTGCCTCTGCATTTTCTCTCTAGCTGACATTTTCCAGATGTGCAGAAGCAGAGTTCCAGTATTATGCTGAAATATACAACATCAATTTCTCTCTAACTGACATTTTCCAGATGTGTAGAGCCAGAGATCCAGGATTATGCTGAAATCTGCCTTGCAATTTGTCTCCAAGTGAAATTTTCCAGATGTGGAGAAGCAGAGTTCAAAGATTATGCTGAAATCTACCACATCAATTTCTCTCTAGCTGACATTTTCCAGATGTGCAGAAGCAGACTTCCAGGATTATGCTGAAATATGCCTCTGCATTTTCTCTCTAGCTGACATTTTCCACATGTGCAGAAGCAGAGTTCCAAGATTTTGCTGAAATCTACAACTTCAATTTCTCTCTAGCTGACATTTTCCAGATGTGCAGAAGCAGAGTTCCAGTATTATGCTGAAATCAGCCTCTGCATTTTCTCTCTAGCTGACATTTTCCAGATGTGCAGATGCAGAGTTCAAAGATTATGCTGAAATCTACCACCTCAATTTCTCTCTAGCTGCCATTTTCCAGATGTGCAGAAGCAGAGTTCAAACATTATGCTGAAATGTACCACTTCAATTTCTCTCTAGCTCACATTTGCCAGATGTGCAGAAGCAAAGTTCCAGGATTATTCTGAAATCTGCCTTGCAATTTTTCTCCAGGTGACATTTTCCAGATGTGTAGAAGCAGAGTTCAAACATTATGCTGAAATCTAACACATCAATTTCTCTCTTGCTGACATTTTCCAGAGTTGCAGAAGCAGAGTTCAAAGATTATGCTGAAATCTACCACCTCAATTTCTCTCTATCTGACATTTTCCAGATGTGCAGAAGCAGAGTTCCAGGATTGTGCTGAAAACCACAACATCAATTTCTCTCTAGCTGACTTTCCCAGATGTGCAGAAGCAGAGGTCCAGTATTATGCTGAAATCTGCCTCTGCAGTTTCCCTCTAGCTGCCATTTTCCAGATGTGCAGAAGCAGAGTTCCAGTATTATGCTGAAATATACATCAATTTCTCTCTAGCTTACATTTTCCAGATGTGCAGAACCAGAGATCCAGGATTATGCTGAAATCTGCCTTGCAATTTGTCTCCAAGTGAAATTTTCCAGATGTGCAGAAGCTGAGTTCAAAGATTATGGTGAAATCTACCACATCAATTTCACTCTAGCTGACATTTGCCAGATGTGCAGAAGCAGAGTTCCAGGATTATTCTGAAATCTGCCTCTGCATTTTCTCTCTAGCTGACATTTTCCAGATGTGCAGAAGCAGAGTTCCAGTATTATGCTGAAATATACAACATCAATTTCTCTCTAACTGACATTTTCCAGATGTGTAGAGCCAGAGATCCAGGATTATGCTGAAATCTGCCTTGCAATTTGTCTCCAAGTGAAATTTTCCAGATGTGGAGAAGCAGAGTTCAAAGATTATGCTGAAATCTACCACATCAATTTCTCTCTAGCTGACATTCTCAAGAGTTGCAGAAGAAGAGTTCCAGGGTTATGCTGAAATCTGCCTCTGCGTTTTTCCTCTAGCTGACATTTTCCAGATGTGAAAAAGCAGAGTTCAAAGATTATGCTGAAATCTACAACTTCAATTTCTCTCTAGCTTACATTTTCCAGATGTGCAGAAGCAGAGTTCCAGGATTATGCTGAAATCTGCCTCTGCATTTTTTCTCTATAGCTGACATTTTCCACATGTGCAGAAGCAGAGTTCAAAGATTATGCTGAAATCTACCACATCAATTTCTCTCTATCTGACATTTTCCAGATGTGCAGAAGCAGAGTTCCAGGATTGTGCTGAAAACCACAACATCAATTTCTCTCTAGCTGACTTTCACAGATGTGCAGAAGCAGAGGTCCAGTATTATGCTGAAATCTGCCTTGATATTTCTCTCTAGCTGACTTTTCCAGATGTGCAGGAGTGTTCCAGGATTATGCTGAAATATACATCAATTTCTCTCTAGCTGACATTTTCCAGATGTGCAGATGCAGATTTCCAGCTGTGTGCTGAAACCTGCCTTACAATTTCTCTCTAGCTGACTTTTCCAGATGTTCAGAAGCTGAGTTCAAAGATTATGGTGAAATCTGCCACATCAATTTCTGTCTAGCTGACATTTGCCAGATGTGCAGAAGTAGAGTTCAAGGATTATGCTGAAATCTGCCTTGCAAGTTTTCTCAAGCTGACATTTTCCATATGTAAAGAATCAGAGTTCCTGGTGTATGCTGAAATCTGCCTTGCAATTTCTCTCTAGCTGACTTTTCCAGATGTGCAGAAGCAGAGTTCCAAGATTATGCTGAAATCTGCCTCTGCATTTTCCCTCTAGCTTACATTTTCCAGATGTGCAGAAGATAAGTTCAAAGATTATGGTGAAATCTACCACATCAATTTCTCTCTAGCTGACATTTTCCAGATGTGCAGAAGCTGAGTTCAAAGATTATGGTGAAATATACACATCAATTTCTCTCTAGCTGACATTTGCCAGATGTGCAGAAGCAGAGTTCCAGGATTATGCTGAAATCAGCCTCTGCATTTGCTCTCTAGCTGACATTTTCCAGATGTGCAGAAGCAGAGTTCAAACATTATGCTGAAATCTACCACTTCAATTTCTCTCTAGCTCACATTTGCCAGATGTGCAGAAGCAGAGTTCTAGGATTATTCTGAAATCTGCCTTGCAATTTTTCTCCAGGTGACATTTTCCAGATGTGCAGAAGCAGAGTTCAAACATTATGCTGAAATCTAACACGTCAATTTCTCTCTTGCTGACATTTTCCAGAGTTGCAGAAGAAGAGTTCCAGGGTTATGCTGAAATCTGCCTCTGCGTTTTTCCTCTAGCTGACATTTTCCAGATGTGAAAAAGCAGAGTTCAAAGATTATGCTGAAATCTACAACTTCAATTTCTCTCTAGCTTACATTTTCCAGATGTGCAGAAGCAGAGTTCCAGGATTATGCTGAAATCTGCCTCTGCATTTTCTCTCTAGCTGACATTTTCCAGATGTGCAGAAGCAGAGTTCCAGGATTGTGCTGAAAACCACAACATCAATTTCTCTCTAGCTGACTTTCCCAGATGTGCAGAAGCAGACGTCCAGTATTATGCTGAAATCTGCCTTGCAATTTCTCTCTAGCTGACTTTTCCAGATGTGCAGGAGTGTTCCAGGATTATGCTGAAATCTACATCAATTTCTCTCTAGCTGACATTTTCCAGATGTGTAGAAGCAGAGTTCCAGCTGTGTGCTGAAACCTGCCTTACAATTTCTCTCTAGCTGACTTTTCCAGATGTGCAGAAGCTGAGTTCAAAGATTATGGTGAAATCTGCCACATCAATTTCTGTCTAGCTGACATTTGCCAGATGTGCAGAAGTAGAGTTCAAGGATTATGCTGAAATCTGCCTTGCAAGTTTTCTCAAGCTGACATTTTCCATATGTACAGAATCAGAGTTCCTGGTGTATGCTGAAATCTGCCTTGCAATTTCTCTCTAGCTGACTTTTCCAGATGTGCAGAAGATGAGTTCAAAGATTATGGTGAAATCTGCCACATCAATTTCTGTCTAGCTGACATTTGCCAGATGTGCAGAAGTAGAGTTCAAGGATTATGCTGAAATCTGCCTTGCAAGTTTTCTCAAGCTGACATTTTCCATATGTACAGAATCAGAGTTCCTGGTGTATGCTGAAATCTGCCTTGCAATTTCTCTCTAGCTGACTTTTCCAGATGTGCAGAAGCAGAGTTCAAAGATTATGCTGAAATCTAACACATCAATTTCTCTCTAACTGACATTTTGCAGATGTGCAGAAGCAGAGTTCCAGGATTATGCTGAAATCTGCCTCTGCATTTTCCCTCTAGCTTACATTTTCCAGATGTGCAGAAGCTGAGTTCAAAGATTATGGTGAAATTTACCACATCAATTTCTCTCTAGCTGACATTTTCCAGATGTGCAGAAGCTGAGTTCAAAGATTATGGTGAAATCTACCACATCAATTTCACTCTAGCTGACATTTTCCAGATGTGCAGAAGCAGAGTTCCAGGATTATGCTGAAATATGCAACATCAATTTCTCTCTAACTGACATTTTCCAGATGTGTAGAACCAGAGATCCAGGATTATGCTGAAATCTGCCTTGCAATTTGTCTCCAAGTGAAATTTTCCAGATGTGGAGAAGCGGAGTTCAAAGATTATGCTGAAATCTGCCACATCAATTTCTCTCTAGCTGACATTTTCCAGATGTGCAGAAGCAGACTTCCAGGATTATGCTGAAATCTGCCTCTGCATTTTCTCTCTAGCTGACATTTTCCACATGTGCAGAAGCAGAGTTCCAAGATTATGCTGAAATCTGCCTTGCAATTTCTCTCTAGCTGACATTTGCCAGATGTGCAGAAGCAGAGTTCCAGGATTATTCCGAAATCTGCCTTGCAATTTTTCTCCAGGTGACATTTTCCAGATGTGCAGAAGCAGAGTTCAAACATGCTGAAATCTAACACATCAATTTCTCTCTTGCTGACATTTTCCAGAGTTGCAGAAGCAGAGTTCCAGGATTATGCTGAAATCAGCTTCTGCATTTTCTCTCTAGCTGACATTTTCCAGATGTGCAGAAGCAGAGGTCTAAGATTATACTGAAATCTACAACTTCAATTTCTCTCTAGCTGACATTTTCCAGATGTGCAGAAGCAGAGTTCTAAGATTATGCTGAAATCTACAACATCAATTTCTCTCTAGCTGACATTTTCCAGATGTGCAGAAGCAGAGTTCCATGATTATGCTGAAATCTGCCTCTGCATTTTCCCTCTAGCTGACATTTTCCAGATGTGCAGAAGCAGAGTTCCAAGATTATGCTGCAATCTGCCTTGCAATTTCTCTCTAGCTGACTTTTCCAGATGTGCAGAAGCTGAGTTCAAAGATTATGGTTAAATCTGCCACATCAATTTCTGTCTAGCTGACATTTGCCAGATGTGCAGAAGTAGAGTTCAAGGATTATGCTGAAATCTGCCTTGCAAGTTTTCTCAAGCTGACATTTTCCATATGTACAGAATCAGAGTTCCTGGTGTATGCTGAAATCTGCCTTGCAATTTTTCTCCAGGTGACATTTTCCAGAAGTGAAAAAGCAGAGTTCAAAGATTATGCTGAAATCAACCACATCAATTTCTCTCTATCTGACATTTTCCAGATGTGCAGAAGCAGAGTTCAAACATTATGCTGAAATCTACCACTTCAATTTCTCTCTAGCTCACATTTGCGAGATGTGCAGAAGCAGAGTTCTTGGATTATTCTGAAATCTGCCTTGCAATTTTTCTCCAAATGACATTTTCCAGATGTGCAGAAGCAGAGTTCAAACATTATGCTGAAATCTAACACGTCAATTTCTCTCTTGCTGACATTTTCCAGAGTTGCAGAAGAAGAGTTCCAGGGTTATGCTGAAATCTGCCTCTGCGTTTTTCCTCTAGCTGACATTTTCCAGAAGTGAAAAAGCAGAGTTCAAAGATTATGCTGAAATCAACCACATCAATTTCTCTCTATCTGACATTTTCCAGATGTGCAGAAGCAGAGTTCCAGGATTGTGCTGAAAACCACAACATCAATTTCTCTCTAGCTGACTTTTCCAGATGTGCAGAAGATGAGTTCAAAGATTATGGTGAAATCTGCCACATCAATTTCTGTCTAGCTGACATTTGCCAGATGTGCAGAAGTAGAGGTCCAGTATTATGCTGAAATCTGCCTTGCAATTTCTCTCTAGCTGACTTTTCCAGATGTGCAGGAGTGTTCCAGGATTATGCTGAAATCTACATCAATTTCTCTCTAGCTGACATTTTCCAGATGTGCAGATGCAGATTTCCAGGTGTATGCTGAAACCTGCCTTACAATTTCTCTCTAGCTGACATTTTCCAGATGTGTAGAAGCAGAGTTCCAGCTGTGTGCTGAAACCTGCCTTACAATTTCTCTCTAGCTGACTTTTCCAGATGTGCAGAAGATGAGTTCAAAGATTATGGTGAAATCTGCCACATCAATTTCTGTCTAGCTGACATTTGCCAGATGTGCAGAAGTAGAGTTCAAGGATTATGCTGAAATCTGCCTTGCAAGTTTTCTCAACCTGACATTTTCCATATATACAGAATCAGAGTTCCTGGTGTATGCTGAAATCTGCCTTGCAATTTCTCTCTAGCTGACTTTTCCAGATGTGCAGAAGCAGAGTTAAAAGATTATGCTGAAATCTAACACATCAATTTCTCTCTTGCTGACATTTTCCAGATGTGCAGAAGCAGAGTTCCAGGATTATGCTGAAATCTGCCTCTGCATTTTCCCTCTAGCTTACATTTTCCAGATGTGCAGAAGCTGAGTTCAAAGATTATGGTGAAATCTACACATCAATTTCTCTCTAGCTGACATTTGCCAGATGTGCAGAAGCAGAGTTCCAGTATTATGCTGAAATATACAACTTCAATTTCTCTCTAGCTGACATTTTCCAGATGTGCAGAAGCAGAGTTCTAAGATTATGCTGAAATCTACAACATCAATTTTTCTCTAGCTGACATTTTCCAGATGTGCGGAAGCAGAGTTCCATGATTATGCTGAAATCAGCCTCTGCATTTTCTCTCTAGCTGACATTTTCCAGATGTGCAGAAGCAGAGTTCTAAGATTATGCTGAAATCTACAACATCAATTTCTCTCTAGCTGCCATTTTCCAGATGTGCAGAAGCAGAGTTCAAACATTATGCTGAAATGTACCACTTCAATTTCTCTCTAGCTCACATTTGCCAGATGTGCAGAAGCAAAGTTCCAGGAGTATTCTGAAATCTGCCTTGCAATTTTTCTCCAGGTGACATTTTCCAGATGTGTAGAAGCAGAGTTCAAACATTATGCTGAAATCTAACACATCAATTTCTCTCTTGCTGACATTTTCCAGAGTTGCAGAAGCAGAATTCCAGGGTTATGCTGAAATCAGCCTCTGCATTTTCTCTCTAGCTGACATTTTCCAGATGTGCAGAAGCAGAGTTCAAAGATTATGCTGAAATCTACCACCTCAATTTCTCTCTATTTGACATTTTCCAGATGTGCAGAAGCAGAGTTCCAGGATTGTGCTGAAAACCACAACATCAATTTCTCTCTAGCTGACTTTCCCAGATGTGCAGAAGCAGAGGTCCAGTATTATGCTGAAATCTGCCTCTGCAGTTTCCCTCTAGCTGCCATTTTCCAGATGTGCAGAAGCAGAGTTCCAGTATTATGCTGAAATATACGTCAATTTCTCTCTAACTGACATTTTCCAGATGTGTAGAACCAGAGATCCAGGATTATGCTGAAATCTGCCTTGCAATTTGTCTCCAAGTGAAATTTTCCAGATGTGGAGAAGCAGAGTTCAAAGATTATGCTGAAATCTAACACATCAATTTCTCTCTTGCTGACATTTTCCAGATGTGCAGAAGCAGAGTTCCAGGATTATGCAGAAATCTGCCTCTGCATTTTCCCACTAGCTGACATTTTCCAGATGTGCAGAAGCAGAGTTCTAAGATTATGCTGAAATCTACAACATCAATTTCTCTCTAGCTGCCATTTTCCAGATGTGCAGAAGCAGAGTTCAAACATTATGCTGAAATGTACCACTTCAATTTCTCTCTAGCTCACATTTGCCAGATGTGCAGAAGCAAAGTTCCAGGATTATTCTGAAATCTGCCTTGCAATTTTTCTCCAGGTGACATTTTCCAGATGTGTAGAAGCAGAGTTCAAACATTATGCTGAAATCTAACACATCAATTTCTCTCTTGCTGACATTTTCCAGAGTTGCAGAAGCAGAGTTCCAGGGTTATGCTGAAATCAGCCTCTGCATTTTCTCTCTAGCTGATATTTTCCAGATGTGCAGAAGCAGAGTTCAAAGATTATGCTGAAATCTACCACCTCAATTTCTCTCTATCTGACATTTTCCAGATGTGCAGAAGCAGAGTTCCAGGATTGTGCTGAAAACCACAACATCAATTTCTCTCTAGCTGACTTTCCCAGATGTGCAGAAGCAGAGGTCCAGTATTATGCTGAAATCTGCCTCTGCAGTTTCCCTCTAGCTGCCATTTTCCAGATGTGCAGAAGCAGAGTTCCAGTATTATGCTGAAATATACATCAATTTCTCTCTAGCTTACATTTTCCAGATGTGCAGAACCAGAGATCCAGGATTATGCTGAAATCTGCCTTGCAATTTGTCTCCAAGTGAAATTTTCCAGATGTGCAGAAGCTGAGTTCAAAGATTATGGTGAAATCTACCACATCAATTTCACTCTAGCTGACATTTGCCAGATGTGCAGAAGCAGAGTTCCAGGATTATTCTGAAATCTGCCTCTGCATTTTCTCTCTAGCTGACATTTTCCAGATGTGCAGAAGCAGAGTTCCAGTATTATGCTGAAATATACAACATCAATTTCTCTCTAACTGACATTTTCCAGATGTGTAGAGCCAGAGATCCAGGATTATGCTGAAATCTGCCTTGCAATTTGTCTCCAAGTGAAATTTTCCAGATGTGGAGAAGCAGAGTTCAAAGATTATGCTGAAATCTACCACATCAATTTCTCTCTAGCTGACATTTTCCAGATGTGCAGAAGCAGACTTCCAGGATTATGCTGAAATCTGCCTCTGCATTTTCTCTCTAGCTGACATTTTCCACATGTGCAGAAGCAGACTTCCAGGATTATGCTGAAATCTGCCTCTGCATTTTCTCTCTAGCTGACATTTTCCACATGTGCAGAAGCAGAGTTCTAAGATTATACTGAAATCTACAACTTCAATTTCTCTCTAGCTGACATTTTCCAGATGTGCAGAAGCAGAGTTCTAAGATTATGCTGAAATCTACAACATCAATTTCTCTCTAGCTGACATTTTCCAGATGTGAGGAAGCAGAGTTCAAACATTATGCTGAAATCTAACACGTCAATTTCTCTCTTGCTGACATTTTCCAGAGTTGCAGAAGAAGAGTTCCAGGGTTATGCTGAAATCTGCCTCTGCATTTTCTCTCTAGCTGACATTTTCCACATGTGCAGAAGCAGAGTTCCAAGATTATGCTGAAATCTGCCTTGCAATTTCTCTCTAGCTGACATTTGCCAGATGTGCAGAAGCAGAGTTCCAGGATTATTCCGAAATCTGCCTTGCAATTTTTCTCCAGGTGACATTTTCCAGATGTGCAGAAGCAGAGTTCAAACATGCTGAAATCTAACACATCAATTTCTCTCTTGCTGACATTTTCCAGAGTTGCAGAAGCAGAGTTCCAGGATTATGCTGAAATCAGCTTCTGCATTTTCTCTCTAGCTGACATTTTCCAGATGTGCAGAAGCAGAGGTCTAAGATTATACTGAAATCTACAACTTCAATTTCTCTCTAGCTGACATTTTCCAGATGTGCAGAAGCAGAGTTCTAAGATTATGCTGAAATCTACAACATCAATTTCTCTCTAGCTGACATTTTCCAGATGTGCAGAAGCAGAGTTCCATGATTATGCTGAAATCTGCCTCTGCATTTTCCCTCTAGCTCACATTTTCCAGATGTGCAGAAGCAGAGTTCCAAGATTATGCTGCAATCTGCCTTGCAATTTCTCTCTAGCTGACTTTTCCAGATGTGCAGAAGCTGAGTTCAAAGATTATGGTTAAATCTGCCACATCAATTTCTGTCTAGCTGACATTTGCCAGATGTGCAGAAGTAGAGTTCAAGGATTATGCTGAAATCTGCCTTGCAAGTTTTCTCAAGCTGACATTTTCCATATGTACAGAATCAGAGTTCCTGGTGTATGCTGAAATCTGCCTTGCAATTTTTCTCCAGGTGACATTTTCCAGAAGTGAAAAAGCAGAGTTCAAAGATTATGCTGAAATCAACCACATCAATTTCTCTCTATCTGACATTTTCCAGATGTGCAGAAGCAGAGTTCAAACATTATGCTGAAATCTACCACTTCAATTTCTCTCTAGCTCACATTTGCGAGATGTGCAGAAGCAGAGTTCTTGGATTATTCTGAAATCTGCCTTGCAATTTTTCTCCAAATGACATTTTCCAGATGTGCAGAAGCAGAGTTCAAACATTATGCTGAAATCTAACACGTCAATTTCTCTCTTGCTGACATTTTCCAGAGTTGCAGAAGAAGAGTTCCAGGGTTATGCTGAAATCTGCCTCTGCGTTTTTCCTCTAGCTGACATTTTCCAGAAGTGAAAAAGCAGAGTTCAAAGATTATGCTGAAATCAACCACATCAATTTCTCTCTATCTGACATTTTCCAGATGTGCAGAAGCAGAGTTCCAGGATTGTGCTGAAAACCACAACATCAATTTCTCTCTAGCTGACTTTTCCAGATGTGCAGAAGATGAGTTCAAAGATTATGGTGAAATCTGCCACATCAATTTCTGTCTAGCTGACATTTGCCAGATGTGCAGAAGTAGAGGTCCAGTATTATGCTGAAATCTGCCTTGCAATTTCTCTCTAGCTGACTTTTCCAGATGTGCAGGAGTGTTCCAGGATTATGCTGAAATCTACATCAATTTCTCTCTAGCTGACATTTTCCAGATGTGCAGATGCAGATTTCCAGGTGTATGCTGAAACCTGCCTTACAATTTCTCTCTAGCTGACATTTTCCAGATGTGTAGAAGCAGAGTTCCAGCTGTGTGCTGAAACCTGCCTTACAATTTCTCTCTAGCTGACTTTTCCAGATGTGCAGAAGATGAGTTCAAAGATTATGGTGAAATCTGCCACATCAATTTCTGTCTAGCTGACATTTGCCAGATGTGCAGAAGTAGAGTTCAAGGATTATGCTGAAATCTGCCTTGCAAGTTTTCTCAACCTGACATTTTCCATATATACAGAATCAGAGTTCCTGGTGTATGCTGAAATCTGCCTTGCAATTTCTCTCTAGCTGACTTTTCCAGATGTGCAGAAGCAGAGTTCAAAGATTATGCTGAAATCTAACACATCAATTTCTCTCTTGCTGACATTTTCCAGATGTGCAGAAGCAGAGTTCCAGGATTATGCTGAAATCTGCCTCTGCATTTTCCCTCTAGCTTACATTTTCCAGATGTGCAGAAGCTGAGTTCAAAGATTATGGTGAAATCTACACATCAATTTCTCTCTAGCTGACATTTGCCAGATGTGCAGAAGCAGAGTTCCAGTATTATGCTGAAATATACAACTTCAATTTCTCTCTAGCTGACATTTTCCAGATGTGCAGAAGCAGAGTTCTAAGATTATGCTGAAATCTACAACATCAATTTTTCTCTAGCTGACATTTTCCAGATGTGCGGAAGCAGAGTTCCATGATTATGCTGAAATCAGCCTCTGCATTTTCTCTCTAGCTGACATTTTCCAGATGTGCAGAAGCAGAGTTCTAAGATTATGCTGAAATCTACAACATCAATTTCTCTCTAGCTGCCATTTTCCAGATGTGCAGAAGCAGAGTTCAAACATTATGCTGAAATGTACCACTTCAATTTCTCTCTAGCTCACATTTGCCAGATGTGCAGAAGCAAAGTTCCAGGAGTATTCTGAAATCTGCCTTGCAATTTTTCTCCAGGTGACATTTTCCAGATGTGTAGAAGCAGAGTTCAAACATTATGCTGAAATCTAACACATCAATTTCTCTCTTGCTGACATTTTCCAGAGTTGCAGAAGCAGAATTCCAGGGTTATGCTGAAATCAGCCTCTGCATTTTCTCTCTAGCTGACATTTTCCAGATGTGCAGAAGCAGAGTTCAAAGATTATGCTGAAATCTACCACCTCAATTTCTCTCTATTTGACATTTTCCAGATGTGCAGAAGCAGAGTTCCAGGATTGTGCTGAAAACCACAACATCAATTTCTCTCTAGCTGACTTTCCCAGATGTGCAGAAGCAGAGGTCCAGTATTATGCTGAAATCTGCCTCTGCAGTTTCCCTCTAGCTGCCATTTTCCAGATGTGCAGAAGCAGAGTTCCAGTATTATGCTGAAATATACGTCAATTTCTCTCTAACTGACATTTTCCAGATGTGTAGAACCAGAGATCCAGGATTATGCTGAAATCTGCCTTGCAATTTGTCTCCAAGTGAAATTTTCCAGATGTGGAGAAGCAGAGTTCAAAGATTATGCTGAAATCTAACACATCAATTTCTCTCTTGCTGACATTTTCCAGATGTGCAGAAGCAGAGTTCCAGGATTATGCAGAAATCTGCCTCTGCATTTTCCCACTAGCTGACATTTTCCAGATGTGCAGAAGCAGAGTTCTAAGATTATGCTGAAATCTACAACATCAATTTCTCTCTAGCTGCCATTTTCCAGATGTGCAGAAGCAGAGTTCAAACATTATGCTGAAATGTACCACTTCAATTTCTCTCTAGCTCACATTTGCCAGATGTGCAGAAGCAAAGTTCCAGGATTATTCTGAAATCTGCCTTGCAATTTTTCTCCAGGTGACATTTTCCAGATGTGTAGAAGCAGAGTTCAAACATTATGCTGAAATCTAACACATCAATTTCTCTCTTGCTGACATTTTCCAGAGTTGCAGAAGCAGAGTTCCAGGGTTATGCTGAAATCAGCCTCTGCATTTTCTCTCTAGCTGATATTTTCCAGATGTGCAGAAGCAGAGTTCAAAGATTATGCTGAAATCTACCACCTCAATTTCTCTCTATCTGACATTTTCCAGATGTGCAGAAGCAGAGTTCCAGGATTGTGCTGAAAACCACAACATCAATTTCTCTCTAGCTGACTTTCCCAGATGTGCAGAAGCAGAGGTCCAGTATTATGCTGAAATCTGCCTCTGCAGTTTCCCTCTAGCTGCCATTTTCCAGATGTGCAGAAGCAGAGTTCCAGTATTATGCTGAAATATACATCAATTTCTCTCTAGCTTACATTTTCCAGATGTGCAGAACCAGAGATCCAGGATTATGCTGAAATCTGCCTTGCAATTTGTCTCCAAGTGAAATTTTCCAGATGTGCAGAAGCTGAGTTCAAAGATTATGGTGAAATCTACCACATCAATTTCACTCTAGCTGACATTTGCCAGATGTGCAGAAGCAGAGTTCCAGGATTATTGTGAAATCTGCCTCTGCATTTTCTCTCTAGCTGACATTTTCCAGATGTGCAGAAGCAGAGTTCCAGTATTATGCTGAAATATACAACATCAATTTCTCTCTAACTGACATTTTCCAGATGTGTAGAGCCAGAGATCCAGGATTATGCTGAAATCTGCCTTGCAATTTGTCTCCAAGTGAAATTTTCCAGATGTGGAGAAGCAGAGTTCAAAGATTATGCTGAAATCTACCACATCAATTTCTCTCTAGCTGACATTTTCCAGATGTGCAGAAGCAGACTTCCAGGATTATGCTGAAATATGCCTCTGCATTTTCTCTCTAGCTGACATTTTCCACATGTGCAGAAGCAGAGTTCCAAGATTTTGCTGAAATCTACAACTTCAATTTCTCTCTAGCTGACATTTTCCAGATGTGCAGAAGCAGAGTTCTAAGATTATGCTGAAAACCACAACATCAATTTCTCTCTAGCTGACTTTCCCAGATGTGCAGAAGCAGACTTCCAGGATTATGCTGAAATCTGCCTCTGCATTTTCTCTCTAGCTGACATTTTCCACATGTGCAGAAGCAGAGTTCTAAGATTATACTGAAATCTACAACTTCAATTTCTCTCTAGCTGACATTTTCCAGATGTGCAGAAGCAGAGTTCTAAGATTATGCTGAAATCTACAACATCAATTTCTCTCTAGCTGACATTTTCCAGATGTGAGGAAGCAGAGTTCCAGGATTATGCTGAAATCAGCCTCTGCATTTTCTCTCTAGCTGACATTTTCCAGATGTGCAGAAGCAGAGTTCTAAGATTATGCTGAAATCTACAACATCAATTTCTCTCTAGCTGCCATTTTCCAGATGTGCAGAAGCAGAGTTCAAACATTATGCTGAAATCTACCACTTCAATTTCTCTCTAGCTCACATTTGCCAGATGTGCAGAAGCAGAGTTCTAGGATTATTCTGAAATCTGCCTTGCAATTTTTCTCCAGGTGACATTTTCCAGATGTGCAGAAGCAGAGTTCAAACATTATGCTGAAATCTAACACGTCAATTTCAATCTTGCTGACATTTTCCAGAGTTGCAGAAGAAGAGTTCCAGGGTTATGCTGAAATCTGCCTCTGCGTTTTTCCTCTAGCTGACATTTTCCAGATGTGAAAAAGCAGAGTTCAAAGATTATGCTGAAATCTACAACTTCAATTTCTCTCTAGCTTACCTTTTCCAGATGTGCAGAAGCAGAGTTCCAGGATTATGCTGAAATCTGCCTCTGCATTTTCTCTCTAGCTGACATTTTCCACATGTGCAGAAGCAGAGTTCAAAGATTATGCTGAAATCTACCACATCAATTTCTCTCTATCTGACATTTTCCAGATGTGCAGAAGCAGAGTTCCAGGATTGTGCTGAAAACCACAACATCAATTTCTCTCTAGCTGACTTTCCCAGATGTGCAGAAGCAGAGGTCCAGTATTATGCTGAAATCTGCCTTGCAATTTCTCTCTAGCTGACTTTTCCAGATGTGCAGGAGTGTTCCAGGATTATGCTGAAATCTACATCAATTTCTCTCTAGCTGACATTTTCCAGATGTGCAGATGCAGATTTCCAGGTGTATGCTGAAACCTGCCTTACAATTTCTCTCTAGCTGACATTTTCCAGATGTGTAGAAGCAGAGTTCCAGTTGTGTGCTGAAACCTGCCTTACAATTTCTCTCTAGCTGACTTTTCCAGATGTGCAGAAGATGAGTTCAAAGATTATGGTGAAATCTGCCACATCAATTTCTGTCTAGCTGACATTTGCCAGATGTGCAGAAGTAGAGTTCAAGGATTATGCTGAAATCTGCCTTGCAAGTTTTCTCAACCTGACATTTTCCATATATACAGAATCAGAGTTCCTGGTGTATGCTGAAATCTGCCTTGCAATTTCTCTCTAGCTGACTTTTCCAGATGTGCAGAAGCAGAGTTCAAAGATTATGCTGAAATCTAACACATCAATTTCTCTCTTGCTGACATTTTCCAGATGTGCAGAAGCAGAGTTCCAGGATTATGCTGAAATCTGCCTCTGCATTTTCCCTCTAGCTTCCATTTTCCAGATGTGCAGAAGCTGAGTTCAAAGATTATGGTGAAATCTACACATCAATTTCTCTCTAGCTGACATTTGCCAGATGTGCAGAAGCAGAGTTCCAGTAATATGCTGAAATATACAACTTCAATTTCTCTCTAGCTGACATTTTCCAGATGTGCAGAAGCAGAGTTCTAAGATTATGCTGAAATCTACAACATCAATTTTTCTCTAGCTGACATTTTCCAGATGTGCGGAAGCAGAGTTCCATGATTATGCTGAAATCTGCCTCTGCATTTTCCCTCTAGCTGACATTTTCCAGATGTGAGGAAGCAGAGTTCCAGGATTATGCTGAAATCAGCCTCTGCATTTTCTCTCTAGCTGACATTTTCCAGATGTGCAGAAGCAGAGTTCTAAGATTATGCTGAAATCTACAACATCAATTTCTCTCTAGCTGCCATTTTCCAGATGTGCAGAAGCAGAGTTCAAACATTATGCTGAAATCTACCACTTCAATTTCTCTCTAGCTTACATTTGCCAGATGTGCAGAAGCAAAGTTCCAGGATTATTCTGAAATCTGCCTTGCAATTTTTCTCCAGGTGACATTTTCCAGATGTGTAGAAGCAGAGTTCAAACATTATGCTGAAATCTAACACATCAATTTCTCTCTTGCTGACATTTTCCAGAGTTGCAGAAGCAGAGTTCCAGGGTTATGCTGAAATCAGCCAATGCATTTTCTCTCTAGCTGACATTTTCCAGATGTGCAGAAGCAGAGTTCAAAGATTTTGCTGAAATCTACCACCTCAATTTCTCTCTATCTGACATTTTCCAGATGTGCAGAAGCAGAGTTCCAGGATTGTGCTGAAAACCACAACATCAATTTCTCTCTAGCTGACTTTCCCAGATGTCCAGAAGCAGAGGTCCAGTATTATGCTGAAATCTGCCTCTGCAGTTTCCCTCTAGCTGCCATTTTCCAGATGTGCAGAAGCAGAGTTCCAGTATTATGCTGAAATATACGTCAATTTCTCTCTAACTGACATTTTCCAGATGTGTAGAACCAGAGATCCAGGATTATGCTGAAATCTGCCTTGCAATTTGTCTCCAAGTGAAATTTTCCAGATGTGGAGAAGCAGAGTTCAAAGATTATGCTGAAATCTAACACATCAATTTCTCTCTTGCTGACATTTTCCAGATGTGCAGAAGCAGAGTTCCAGGATTATGCAGAAATCTGCCTCTGCATTTTCCCTCTAGCTGACATTTTCCAGATGTGCAGAAGCTGAGTTCAAAGATTATGGTGAAATCTACCACATCAATTTCTCTCTAGCTGACATTTTCCAGATGTGCAGAAGCTGAGTTCAAAGATTATGGTGAAATCTACCACATCAATTTCTCACTAGCTGACATTTTCCAGATGTGCAGAAGCTGAGTTCAAAGATTATGGAGAAATCTACCACATCAATTTCACTCTAGCTGACATTTGCCAGATGTGCAGAAGCAGAGTTCCAGGATTATGCTGAAATCAGCCTCTGCATTTTCTCTCTAACTGACATTTTCCAGATGTGCAGAAGCAGAGGTCCAGTATTATGCTGAAATCTGCCTCTGCAGTTTCCCTCTAGCTGCCATTTTCCAGATGTGCAGAAGCAGAGTTCAAACATTATGCTGAAATCTACCACTTCGATTTCTCTCTAGCTCACATTTGCCAGATGTGCAGAAGCAGAGTTCCAGGATTATTCTGAAATCTGCCTTGCAATTTTTCTCCAGGTGACATTTTCCAGATGTGCAGAAGCTGAGTTGAAAGATTATGGTGAAATCTACCACATCAATTTCACTCTAGCTGACATTTGCCAGATGTGCAGAAGCAGAGTTCCAGGATTATGCTGAAATCAGCCTCTGCATTTTCTCTCTAACTGACATTTTCCAGATGTGCAGAAGCAGAGGTCCAGTATTATGCTGAAATCTGCCTCTGCAGTTTCCCTCTAGCTGCCATTTTCCAGATGTGCAGAACCAGAGTTCCAGGATTATGCTGAAATCAGCCTCTGCATTTTCTCTCTAGCTGACATTTTCCAGATGTGCAGAAGCAGAGTTCTAAGATTGTGCTGAAATCTACAACATCAATTTCTCTCTAGCTGCCATTTTCCAGATGTGCAGAAGCAGAGTTCAAACATTATGCTGAAATCTACCACTTCAATTTCTCTCTAGCTGACGTTTTCCAGAGTTGCAGAAGAAGAGTTCCAAGGTTATGCTGAAATCTGCCTCTGCGTTTTTCCTCTAGCTGACATTTTCCAGATGTGAAAAAGCAGAGTTCAAAGATTATGCTGAAATCTACAACTTCAATTTCTCTCTAGCTTACATTTTCCAGATGTGCAGAAGCAGAGTTCCAGGATTATGCTGAAATCTGCCTCTGCATTTTCTCTCTAGCTGACATTTTCCACATGTGCAGAAGCAGAGTTCAAAGATTATGCTGAAATCTACCACATCAATTTCTCTCTATCTGACATTTTCCAGATGTGCAGAAGCAGAGTTCCAGGATTGTGCTGAAAACCACAACATCAATTTCTCTCTAGCTGACTTTCCCAGATGTGCAGAAGCAGAGGTCCAGTATTATGGTGAAATCTGCCTTGAAATTTCTCTCTAGCTGACTTTTCCAGATGTGCAGGAGTGTTCCAAGATTATGCTGAAATATACATCAATTTCTCTCTAGCTGACATTTTCCAGATGTGCAGATGCAGATTTCCAGGTGTATGCTGAAACCTGCCTTACAATTTCTCTCTAGTTGACTTTTCCAGATGTGCAGAAGCTGAGTTCAAAGATTATGGTGAAATCTGCCACATCAATTTCTGTCTAGCTGACATTTGCCAGATGTGCAGAAGTAGAGTTCAAGGATTATGCTGAAATCTGCCTTGCAAGTTTTCTCAAGCTGACATTTTCCATTTGTACAGAATCAGAGTTCCTGGTGTATGCTGAAATCTGCCCTGCAATTTCTCTCTAGCTGACATTTTCCAGATGTGCAGAAGCAGAGATCCAGGATTATGCTGAAATCTGCCTTGCAATTTGTCTCCAAGTGAAATTTTCCAGATGTGGAGAAGCAGAGTTCAAAGATTATGCTGAAATCTACCACATCAATTTCTCTCTAGCTGACATTGTCCAGATGTGCAGAAGCAGACTTCCAGGATTATGCTGAAATATGCCTCTGCATTTTCTCTCTAGCTGACATTTTCCACATGTGCAGAAGCAGAGTTCCAAGATTATGCTGAAATCTGCCTTGCAATTTCTCTCTAGCTGACATTTGCCAGATGTGCAGAAGCAGAGTTCCAGGATTATTCTGAAATCTGCCTTGCAATTTTTCTCCAGGTGACATTTTCCAGATGTGCAGAAGCAGAGTTCATGCTGAAATCTAACACATCAATTTCTCTCTAGCTGACATTTTCCAGATGTGCAGAAGCAGAGTTCTAAGATTTTGCTGAAATCTACAACTTCAATTTCTCTCTAGCTGACATTTTCCAGATGTGCAGAAGCAAAGTTCTAAGATTATGCTGAAAACCACAACATCAATTTCTCTCTAGCTGACTTTCCCAGATGTGCAGAAGCAGACTTCCAGGATTATGCTGAAATCTGCCTCTGCATTTTCTCTCTAGCTGACATTTTCCAGATGTGCAGAAGCTGAGTTCTAAGATTATACTGAAATCTACAACATCAATTTCTCTCTAGCTTACATTTTCCAGATGTGCAGAAGCAGAGTTCCATGATTATGGTGAAATATGCCTCTGCATTTTCCCTCTAGCTGACATTTTCCAGATGTGCAGAAGCAGAGTTCTAAGATTATGCTGAAATCTACAACATCAATTTCTCTCTAGCTGACATTTTCCAGATGTGAGGAAGCAGAGTTCCAGGATTATGCTGAAATCAGCCTCTGCATTTTCTCTCTAGCTGACATTTTCCAGATGTGCAGAAGCAGAGTTCTAAGATTATGCTGAAATCTACAACATCAATTTCTCTCTAGCTGCCATTTTCCAGATGTGCAGAAGCAGAGTTCAAACATTATGCTGAAATCTACCACTTCAATTTCTCTCTAGCTCACATTTGCCAGATGTGCAGAAGCAGAGTTCTAGGATTATTCTGAAATCTGCCTTGCAATTTTTCTCCAGGTGACATTTTCCAGATGTGCAGAAGCAGAGTTCAAACATTATGCTGAAATCTAACACGTCAATTTCAATCTTGCTGACATTTTCCAGATGTGCAGAAGCAGAGTTCAAAGATTTTGCTGAAATCTACCACCTCAATTTCTCTCTAGCTGACATTTTCCAGATGTGCAGATGCAGATTTCCAGGTGTATGCTGAAACCTGCCTTACAATTTCTCTCTAGTTGACTTTTCCAGATGTGCAGAAGCTGAGTTCAAAGATTATGGTGAAATCTGCCACATCAATTTCTGTCTAGCTGACATTTGCCAGATGTGCAGAAGTAGAGTTCAAGGATTATGCTGAAATCTGCCTTGCAAGTTTTCTCAAGCTGACATTTTCCATTTGTACAGAATGAGAGTTCCTGGTGTATGCTGAAATCTGCCCTGCAATTTCTCTCTAGCTGACATTTTCCAGATGTGCAGAAGCAGAGATCCAGGATTATGCTGAAATCTGCCTTGCAATTTGTCTCCAAGTGAAATTTTCCAGATGTGGAGAAGCAGAGTTCAAAGATTATGCTGAAATCTACCACATCAATTTCTCTCTAGCTGACATTGTCCAGATGTGCAGAAGCAGACTTCCAGGATTATGCTGAAATATGCCTCTGCATTTTCTCTCTAGCTGACATTTTCCACATGTGCAGAAGCAGAGTTCCAAGATTATGCTGAAATCTGCCTTGCAATTTCTCTCTAGCTGACATTTGCCAGATGTGCAGAAGCAGAGTTCCAGGATTATTCTGAAATCTGCCTTGCAATTTTTCTCCAGGTGACATTTTCCAGATGTGCAGAAGCAGAGTTCATGCTGAAATCTAACACATCAATTTCTCTCTAGCTGACATTTTCCAGATGTGCAGAAGCAGAGTTCTAAGATTTTGCTGAAATCTACAACTTCAATTTCTCTCTAGCTGACATTTTCCAGATGTGCAGAAGCAAAGTTCTAAGATTATGCTGAAAACCACAACATCAATTTCTCTCTAGCTGACTTTCCCAGATGTGCAGAAGCAGACTTCCAGGATTATGCTGAAATCTGCCTCTGCATTTTCTCTCTAGCTGACATTTTCCAGATGTGCAGAAGCTGAGTTCTAAGATTATACTGAAATCTACAACATCAATTTCTCTCTAGCTTACATTTTCCAGATGTGCAGAAGCAGAGTTCCATGATTATGGTGAAATATGCCTCTGCATTTTCCCTCTAGCTGACATTTTCCAGATGTGCAGAAGCAGAGTTCTAAGATTATGCTGAAATCTACAACATCAATTTCTCTCTAGCTGACATTTTCCAGATGTGAGGAAGCAGAGTTCCAGGATTATGCTGAAATCAGCCTCTGCATTTTCTCTCTAGCTGACATTTTCCAGATGTGCAGAAGCAGAGTTCTAAGATTATGCTGAAATCTACAACATCAATTTCTCTCTAGCTGCCATTTTCCAGATGTGCAGAAGCAGAGTTCAAACATTATGCTGAAATCTACCACTTCAATTTCTCTCTAGCTCACATTTGCCAGATGTGCAGAAGCAGAGTTCTAGGATTATTCTGAAATCTGCCTTGCAATTTTTCTCCAGGTGACATTTTCCAGATGTGCAGAAGCAGAGTTCAAACATTATGCTGAAATCTAACACGTCAATTTCAATCTTGCTGACATTTTCCAGAGTTGCAGAAGAAGAGTTCCAGGGTTATGCTGAAATCTGCCTCTGCGTTTTTCCTCTAGCTGACATTTTCCAGATGTGAAAAAGCAGAGTTCAAAGATTATGCTGAAATCTACAACTTCAATTTCTCTCTAGCTTACATTTTCCAGATGTGCAGAAGCAGAGTTCCAGGATTATGCTGAAATCTGCCTCTGCATTTTCTCTCTAGCTGACATTTTCCACATGTGCAGAAGCAGAGTTCAAAGATTATGCTGAAATCTACCACATCAATTTCTCTCTATCTGACATTTTCCAGATGTGCAGAAGCAGAGTTCCAGGATTGTGCTGAAAACCACAACATCAATTTCTCTCTAGCTGACTTTCCCAGATGTGCAGAAGCAGAGGTCCAATATTATGCTGAAATCTGCCTTGCAATTTCTCTCTAGCTGACTTTTCCAGATGTGCAGGAGTGTTCCAGGATTATGCTGAAATCTACATCAATTTCTCTCTAGCTGACATTTTCCAGATGTGCAGATGCAGATTTCCAGGTGTATGCTGAAACCTGCCTTACAATTTCTCTCTAGCTGACATTTTCCAGATGTGCAGATGCAGATTTCCAGGTGTATGCTGAAACCTGCCTTACAATTTCTCTCTAGCTGACTTTTCCAGATGTGCAGAAGATGAGTTCAAAGATTATGGTGAAATCTGCCACATCAATTTCTGTCTAGCTGACATTTGCCAGATGTGCAGAAGTAGAGTTCAAGGATTATGCTGAAATCTGCCTTGCAAGTTTTCTCAAGCTGACATTTTCCATATGTACAGAATCAGAGTTCCTGGTGTATGCTGAAATCTGCCTTGCAATTTTTCTCTAGCTGACTTTTCCAGATGTGCAGGAGAGTTCCAGGATTATGCTGAAATCTGCCTCTGCATTTTCCCTCTAGCTTACATTTTCCAGATGTGCAGAAGCTGAGTTCAAAGATTATGGTGAAATCTACACATCAATTTCTCTCTAGATGACATTTGCAAGATGTGCAGAAGCAGAGTTCCAGGATTATGCTGAAATCTGCCTCTGCATTTTCCCTCTAGCTGACATTTTCCAGATGTGAGGAAGCAGAGTTCCAGGATTATGCTGAAATCAGCCTCTGCATTTTCTCTCTAGCTGACATTTTCCAGATGTGCGGAAGCAGAGTTCCAGGATTATGCTGAAATCTACATCAATTTCTTTCTAGCTGACATTTTCTAGATGTGCAGAAGCAGCGTTCTAAGATTATGCTGAAATCTACAACATCAATTTCTCTCTAGCTTCAATTTTCCAGATGTGCTGAAGCAGAGTTCAAACATTATGCTGAAATCTACCACTTCAATTTCTCTCTAGCTCACATTTGCCAGATGTGCAGAAGCAAAGTTCCAGGATTATTCTGAAATCTGCCTTGCAATTTTTCTCCAGGTGACATTTTCCAGAAGTGAAAAAGCAGAGTTCAAAGATTATGCTGAAATCAACCACATCAATTTCTCTCTATGTGACATTTTCCAGATGTGCAGAAGCAGAGTTCAAACATTATGCTGAAATCTACCACTTCAATTTCTCTCTAGCTCACATTTGCGAGATGTGCAGAAGCAGAGTTCTTGGATTATTCTGAAATCTGCCTTGCAATTTTTCTCCAAATGACATTTTCCAGATGTGCAGAAGCAGAGTTCAAACATTATGCTGAAATCTAACACGTCAATTTCTCTCTTGCTGACATTTTCCAGAGTTGCAGAAGAAGAGTTCCAGGGTTATGCTGAAATCTGCCTCTGCGTTTTTCCTCTAGCTGACATTTTCCAGAAGTGAAAAAGCAGAGTTCAAAGATTATGCTGAAATCAACCACATCAATTTCTCTCTATCTGACATTTTCCAGATGTGCAGAAGCAGAGTTCCAGGATTGTGCTGAAAACCACAACATCAATTTCTCTCTAGCTGACATTTGCCAGATGTGCAGAAGTAGAGGTCCAGTATTATGCTGAAATCTGCCTTGCAATTTCTCTCTAGCTGACTTTTCCAGATGTGCAGGAGTGTTCCAGGATTATGCTGAAATCTACATCAATTTCTCTCTAGCTGACATTTTCCAGATATGCAGATGCAGATTTCCAGGTGTATGCTGAAACCTGCCTTACAATTTCTCTCTAGCTGACATTTTCCAGATGTGTAGAAGCAGAGTTCCAGCTGTGTGCTGAAACCTGCCTTACAATTTCTCTCTAGCTGACTTTTCCAGATGTGCAGAAGATGAGTTCAAAGATTATGGTGAAATCTGCCACATCAATTTCTGTCTAGCTGACATTTGCCAGATGTGCAGAAGTAGAGTTCAAGGATTATGCTGAAATCTGCCTTGCAAGTTTTCTCAACCTGACATTTTCCATATATACAGAATCAGAGTTCCTGGTGTATGCTGAAATCTGCCTTGCAATTTCTCTCTAGCTGACTTTTCCAGATGTGCAGAAGCAGAGTTCAAAGATTATGCTGAAATCTAACACATCAATTTCTCTCTTGCTGACATTTTCCAGATGTGCAGAAGCAGAGTTCCAAGATTATGCTGAAATCTGCCTCTGCATTTTCCCTCTAGCTTACATTTTCCAGATGTGCAGAAGCTGAGTTCAAAGATTATGGTGAAATCTACACATCGATTTCTCTCTAGCTGACATTTGCCAGATGTGCAGAAGCAGAGTTCCAGTATTATGCTGAAATATACAACTTCAATTTCTCTCTAGCTGACATTTTCCAGATGTGCAGAAGCAGAGTTCTAAGATTATGCTGAAATCTACAACATCAATTTTTCTCTAGCTGACATTTTCCAGATGTGCGGAAGCAGAGTTCCATGATTATGCTGAAATCAGCCTCTGCATTTTCTCTCTAGCTGACATTTTCCAGATGTGCAGAAGCAGAGTTCTAAGATTATGCTGAAATCTACAACATCAATTTCTCTCTAGCTGCCATTTTCCAGATGTGCAGAAGCAGAGTTCAAACATTATGCTGAAATGTACCACTTCAATTTCTCTCTAGCTCACATTTGCCAGATGTGCAGAAGCAAAGTTCCAGGAGTATTCTGAAATCTGCCTTGCAATTTTTCTCCAGGTGACATTTTCCAGATGTGTAGAAGCAGAGTTCAAACATTATGCTGAAATCTAACACATCAATTTCTCTCTTGCTGACATTTTCCAGAGTTGCAGAAGCAGAATTCCAGGGTTATGCTGAAATCAGCCTCTGCATTTTCTCTCTAGCTGACATTTTCCAGATGTGCAGAAGCAGAGTTCAAAGATTATGCTGAAATCTACCACCTCAATTTCTCTCTATTTGACATTTTCCAGATGTGCAGAAGCAGAGTTCCAGGATTGTGCTGAAAACCACAACATCAATTTCTCTCTAGCTGACTTTCCCAGATGTGCAGAAGCAGAGGTCCAGTATTATGCTGAAATCTGCCTCTGCAGTTTCCCTCTAGCTGCCATTTTCCAGATGTGCAGAAGCAGAGTTCCAGTATTATGCTGAAATATACGTCAATTTCTCTCTAACTGACATTTTCCAGATGTGTAGAACCAGAGATCCAGGATTATGCTGAAATCTGCCTTGCAATTTGTCTCCAAGTGAAATTTTCCAGATGTGGAGAAGCAGAGTTCAAAGATTATGCTGAAATCTAACACATCAATTTCTCTCTTGCTGACATTTTCCAGATGTGCAGAAGCAGACTTCCAGGATTATGCTGAAATATGCCTCTGCATTTTCTCTCTAGCTGACATTTTCCACATGTGCAGAAGCAGAGTTCCAAGATTTTGCTGAAATCTACAACTTCAATTTCTCTCTAGCTGACATTTTCCAGATGTGCAGAAGCAGAGTTCTAAGATTATGCTGAAAACCACAACATCAATTTCTCTCTAGCTGACTTTCCCAGATGTGCAGAAGCAGACTTCCAGGATTATGCTGAAATCTGCCTCTGCATTTTCTCTCTAGCTGACATTTTCCACATGTGCAGAAGCAGAGTTCTAAGATTATACTGAAATCTACAACTTCAATTTCTCTCTAGCTGACATTTTCCAGATGTGCAGAAGCAGAGTTCTAAGATTATGCTGAAATCTACAACATCAATTTCTCTCTAGCTGACATTTTCCAGATGTGAGGAAGCAGAGTTCCAGGATTATGCTGAAATCAGCCTCTGCATTTTCTCTCTAGCTGACATTTTCCAGATGTGCAGAAGCAGAGTTCTAAGATTATGCTGAAATCTACAACATCAATTTCTCTCTAGCTGCCATTTTCCAGATGTGCAGAAGCAGAGTTCAAACATTATGCTGAAATCTACCACTTCAATTTCTCTCTAGCTCACATTTGCCAGATGTGCAGAAGCAGAGTTCTAGGATTATTCTGAAATCTGCCTTGCAATTTTTCTCCAGGTGACATTTTCCAGATGTGCAGAAGCAGAGTTCAAACATTATGCTGAAATCTAACACGTCAATTTCAATCTTGCTGACATTTTCCAGAGTTGCAGAAGAAGAGTTCCAGGGTTATGCTGAAATCTGCCTCTGCGTTTTTCCTCTAGCTGACATTTTCCAGATGTGCAGAAGCAGAGTTCAAAGATTTTGCTGAAATCTACCACCTCAATTTCTCTCTAGCTGACATTTTCCAGATGTGCAGATGCAGATTTCCAGGTGTATGCTGAAACCTGCCTTACAATTTCTCTCTAGTTGACTTTTCCAGATGTGCAGAAGCTGAGTTCAAAGATTATGGTGAAATCTGCCACATCAATTTCTGTCTAGCTGACATTTGCCAGATGTGCAGAAGTAGAGTTCAAGGATTATGCTGAAATCTGCCTTGCAAGTTTTCTCAAGCTGACATTTTCCATTTGTACAGAATGAGAGTTCCTGGTGTATGCTGAAATCTGCCCTGCAATTTCTCTCTAGCTGACATTTTCCAGATGTGCAGAAGCAGAGATCCAGGATTATGCTGAAATCTGCCTTGCAATTTGTCTCCAAGTGAAATTTTCCAGATGTGGAGAAGCAGAGTTCAAAGATTATGCTGAAATCTACCACATCAATTTCTCTCTAGCTGACATTGTCCAGATGTGCAGAAGCAGACTTCCAGGATTATGCTGAAATATGCCTCTGCATTTTCTCTCTAGCTGACATTTTCCACATGTGCAGAAGCAGAGTTCCAAGATTATGCTGAAATCTGCCTTGCAATTTCTCTCTAGCTGACATTTGCCAGATGTGCAGAAGCAGAGTTCCAGGATTATTCTGAAATCTGCCTTGCAATTTTTCTCCAGGTGACATTTTCCAGATGTGCAGAAGCAGAGTTCATGCTGAAATCTAACACATCAATTTCTCTCTAGCTGACATTTTCCAGATGTGCAGAAGCAGAGTTCTAAGATTTTGCTGAAATCTACAACTTCAATTTCTCTCTAGCTGACATTTTCCAGATGTGCAGAAGCAAAGTTCTAAGATTATGCTGAAAACCACAACATCAATTTCTCTCTAGCTGACTTTCCCAGATGTGCAGAAGCAGACTTCCAGGATTATGCTGAAATCTGCCTCTGCATTTTCTCTCTAGCTGACATTTTCCAGATGTGCAGAAGCTGAGTTCTAAGATTATACTGAAATCTACAACATCAATTTCTCTCTAGCTTACATTTTCCAGATGTGCAGAAGCAGAGTTCCATGATTATGGTGAAATATGCCTCTGCATTTTCCCTCTAGCTGACATTTTCCAGATGTGCAGAAGCAGAGTTCTAAGATTATGCTGAAATCTACAACATCAATTTCTCTCTAGCTGACATTTTCCAGATGTGAGGAAGCAGAGTTCCAGGATTATGCTGAAATCAGCCTCTGCATTTTCTCTCTAGCTGACATTTTCCAGATGTGCAGAAGCAGAGTTCTAAGATTATGCTGAAATCTACAACATCAATTTCTCTCTAGCTGCCATTTTCCAGATGTGCAGAAGCAGAGTTCAAACATTATGCTGAAATCTACCACTTCAATTTCTCTCTAGCTCACATTTGCCAGATGTGCAGAAGCAGAGTTCTAGGATTATTCTGAAATCTGCCTTGCAATTTTTCTCCAGGTGACATTTTCCAGATGTGCAGAAGCAGAGTTCAAACATTATGCTGAAATCTAACACGTCAATTTCAATCTTGCTGACATTTTCCAGAGTTGCAGAAGAAGAGTTCCAGGGTTATGCTGAAATCTGCCTCTGCGTTTTTCCTCTAGCTGACATTTTCCAGATGTGAAAAAGCAGAGTTCAAAGATTATGCTGAAATCTACAACTTCAATTTCTCTCTAGCTTACATTTTCCAGATGTGCAGAAGCAGAGTTCCAGGATTATGCTGAAATCTGCCTCTGCATTTTCTCTCTAGCTGACATTTTCCACATGTGCAGAAGCAGAGTTCAAAGATTATGCTGAAATCTACCACATCAATTTCTCTCTATCTGACATTTTCCAGATGTGCAGAAGCAGAGTTCCAGGATTGTGCTGAAAACCACAACATCAATTTCTCTCTAGCTGACTTTCCCAGATGTGCAGAAGCAGAGGTCCAATATTATGCTGAAATCTGCCTTGCAATTTCTCTCTAGCTGACTTTTCCAGATGTGCAGGAGTGTTCCAGGATTATGCTGAAATCTACATCAATTTCTCTCTAGCTGACATTTTCCAGATGTGCAGATGCAGATTTCCAGGTGTATGCTGAAACCTGCCTTACAATTTCTCTCTAGCTGACATTTTCCAGATGTGCAGATGCAGATTTCCAGGTGTATGCTGAAACCTGCCTTACAATTTCTCTCTAGCTGACTTTTCCAGATGTGCAGAAGATGAGTTCAAAGATTATGGTGAAATCTGCCACATCAATTTCTGTCTAGCTGACATTTGCCAGATGTGCAGAAGTAGAGTTCAAGGATTATGCTGAAATCTGCCTTGCAAGTTTTCTCAAGCTGACATTTTCCATATGTACAGAATCAGAGTTCCTGGTGTATGCTGAAATCTGCCTTGCAATTTTTCTCTAGCTGACTTTTCCAGATGTGCAGGAGAGTTCCAGGATTATGCTGAAATCTGCCTCTGCATTTTCCCTCTAGCTTACATTTTCCAGATGTGCAGAAGCTGAGTTCAAAGATTATGGTGAAATCTACACATCAATTTCTCTCTAGATGACATTTGCAAGATGTGCAGAAGCAGAGTTCCAGGATTATGCTGAAATCTGCCTCTGCATTTTCCCTCTAGCTGACATTTTCCAGATGTGAGGAAGCAGAGTTCCAGGATTATGCTGAAATCAGCCTCTGCATTTTCTCTCTAGCTGACATTTTCTAGATGTGCGGAAGCAGAGTTCCAGGATTATGCTGAAATCTACATCAATTTCTTTCTAGCTGACATTTTCTAGATGTGCAGAAGCAGCGTTCTAAGATTATGCTGAAATCTACAACATCAATTTCTCTCTAGCTTCAATTTTCCAGATGTGCTGAAGCAGAGTTCAAACATTATGCTGAAATCTACCACTTCAATTTCTCTCTAGCTCACATTTGCCAGATGTGCAGAAGCAAAGTTCCAGGATTATTCTGAAATCTGCCTTGCAATTTTTCTCCAGGTGACATTTTCCAGAAGTGAAAAAGCAGAGTTCAAAGATTATGCTGAAATCAACCACATCAATTTCTCTCTATGTGACATTTTCCAGATGTGCAGAAGCAGAGTTCAAACATTATGCTGAAATCTACCACTTCAATTTCTCTCTAGCTCACATTTGCGAGATGTGCAGAAGCAGAGTTCTTGGATTATTCTGAAATCTGCCTTGCAATTTTTCTCCAAATGACATTTTCCAGATGTGCAGAAGCAGAGTTCAAACATTATGCTGAAATCTAACACGTCAATTTCTCTCTTGCTGACATTTTCCAGAGTTGCAGAAGAAGAGTTCCAGGGTTATGCTGAAATCTGCCTCTGCGTTTTTCCTCTAGCTGACATTTTCCAGAAGTGAAAAAGCAGAGTTCAAAGATTATGCTGAAATCAACCACATCAATTTCTCTCTATCTGACATTTTCCAGATGTGCAGAAGCAGAGTTCCAGGATTGTGCTGAAAACCACAACATCAATTTCTCTCTAGCTGACATTTGCCAGATGTGCAGAAGTAGAGGTCCAGTATTATGCTGAAATCTGCCTTGCAATTTCTCTCTAGCTGACTTTTCCAGATGTGCAGGAGTGTTCCAGGATTATGCTGAAATCTACATCAATTTCTCTCTAGCTGACATTTTCCAGATATGCAGATGCAGATTTCCAGGTGTATGCTGAAACCTGCCTTACAATTTCTCTCTAGCTGACATTTTCCAGATGTGTAGAAGCAGAGTTCCAGCTGTGTGCTGAAACCTGCCTTACAATTTCTCTCTAGCTGACTTTTCCAGATGTGCAGAAGATGAGTTCAAAGATTATGGTGAAATCTGCCACATCAATTTCTGTCTAGCTGACATTTGCCAGATGTGCAGAAGTAGAGTTCAAGGATTATGCTGAAATCTGCCTTGCAAGTTTTCTCAACCTGACATTTTCCATATATACAGAATCAGAGTTCCTGGTGTATGCTGAAATCTGCCTTGCAATTTCTCTCTAGCTGACTTTTCCAGATGTGCAGAAGCAGAGTTCAAAGATTATGCTGAAATCTAACACATCAATTTCTCTCTTGCTGACATTTTCCAGATGTGCAGAAGCAGAGTTCCAAGATTATGCTGAAATCTGCCTCTGCATTTTCCCTCTAGCTTACATTTTCCAGATGTGCAGAAGCTGAGTTCAAAGATTATGGTGAAATCTACACATCGATTTCTCTCTAGCTGACATTTGCCAGATGTGCAGAAGCAGAGTTCCAGTATTATGCTGAAATATACAACTTCAATTTCTCTCTAGCTGACATTTTCCAGATGTGCAGAAGCAGAGTTCTAAGATTATGCTGAAATCTACAACATCAATTTTTCTCTAGCTGACATTTTCCAGATGTGCGGAAGCAGAGTTCCATGATTATGCTGAAATCAGCCTCTGCATTTTCTCTCTAGCTGACATTTTCCAGATGTGCAGAAGCAGAGTTCTAAGATTATGCTGAAATCTACAACATCAATTTCTCTCTAGCTGCCATTTTCCAGATGTGCAGAAGCAGAGTTCAAACATTATGCTGAAATGTACCACTTCAATTTCTCTCTAGCTCACATTTGCCAGATGTGCAGAAGCAAAGTTCCAGGAGTATTCTGAAATCTGCCTTGCAATTTTTCTCCAGGTGACATTTTCCAGATGTGTAGAAGCAGAGTTCAAACATTATGCTGAAATCTAACACATCAATTTCTCTCTTGCTGACATTTTCCAGAGTTGCAGAAGCAGAATTCCAGGGTTATGCTGAAATCAGCCTCTGCATTTTCTCTCTAGCTGACATTTTCCAGATGTGCAGAAGCAGAGTTCAAAGATTATGCTGAAATCTACCACCTCAATTTCTCTCTATTTGACATTTTCCAGATGTGCAGAAGCAGAGTTCCAGGATTGTGCTGAAAACCACAACATCAATTTCTCTCTAGCTGACTTTCCCAGATGTGCAGAAGCAGAGGTCCAGTATTATGCTGAAATCTGCCTCTGCAGTTTCCCTCTAGCTGCCATTTTCCAGATGTGCAGAAGCAGAGTTCCAGTATTATGCTGAAATATACGTCAATTTCTCTCTAACTGACATTTTCCAGATGTGTAGAACCAGAGATCCAGGATTATGCTGAAATCTGCCTTGCAATTTGTCTCCAAGTGAAATTTTCCAGATGTGGAGAAGCAGAGTTCAAAGATTATGCTGAAATCTAACACATCAATTTCTCTCTTGCTGACATTTTCCAGATGTGCAGAAGCAGACTTCCAGGATTATGCTGAAATATGCCTCTGCATTTTCTCTCTAGCTGACATTTTCCACATGTGCAGAAGCAGAGTTCCAAGATTTTGCTGAAATCTACAACTTCAATTTCTCTCTAGCTGACATTTTCCAGATGTGCAGAAGCAGAGTTCTAAGATTATGCTGAAAACCACAACATCAATTTCTCTCTAGCTGACTTTCCCAGATGTGCAGAAGCAGACTTCCAGGATTATGCTGAAATCTGCCTCTGCATTTTCTCTCTAGCTGACATTTTCCACATGTGCAGAAGCAGAGTTCTAAGATTATACTGAAATCTACAACTTCAATTTCTCTCTAGCTGACATTTTCCAGATGTGCAGAAGCAGAGTTCTAAGATTATGCTGAAATCTACAACATCAATTTCTCTCTAGCTGACATTTTCCAGATGTGAGGAAGCAGAGTTCCAGGATTATGCTGAAATCAGCCTCTGCATTTTCTCTCTAGCTGACATTTTCCAGATGTGCAGAAGCAGAGTTCTAAGATTATGCTGAAATCTACAACATCAATTTCTCTCTAGCTGCCATTTTCCAGATGTGCAGAAGCAGAGTTCAAACATTATGCTGAAATCTACCACTTCAATTTCTCTCTAGCTCACATTTGCCAGATGTGCAGAAGCAGAGTTCTAGGATTATTCTGAAATCTGCCTTGCAATTTTTCTCCAGGTGACATTTTCCAGATGTGCAGAAGCAGAGTTCAAACATTATGCTGAAATCTAACACGTCAATTTCAATCTTGCTGACATTTTCCAGAGTTGCAGAAGAAGAGTTCCAGGGTTATGCTGAAATCTGCCTCTGCGTTTTTCCTCTAGCTGACATTTTCCAGATGTGAAAAAGCAGAGTTCAAAGATTATGCTGAAATCTACAACTTCAATTTCTCTCTAGCTTACCTTTTCCAGATGTGCAGAAGCAGAGTTCCAGGATTATGCTGAAATCTGCCTCTGCATTTTCTCTCTAGCTGACATTTTCCACATGTGCAGAAGCAGAGTTCAAAGATTATGCTGAAATCTACCACATCAATTTCTCTCTATCTGACATTTTCCAGATGTGCAGAAGCAGAGTTCCAGGATTGTGCTGAAAACCACAACATCAATTTCTCTCTAGCTGACTTTCCCAGATGTGCAGAAGCAGAGGTCCAGTATTATGCTGAAATCTGCCTTGCAATTTCTCTCTAGCTGACTTTTCCAGATGTGCAGGAGTGTTCCAGGATTATGCTGAAATCTACATCAATTTCTCTCTAGCTGACATTTTCCAGATGTGCAGATGCAGATTTCCAGGTGTATGCTGAAACCTGCCTTACAATTTCTCTCTAGCTGACATTTTCCAGATGTGTAGAAGCAGAGTTCCAGTTGTGTGCTGAAACCTGCCTTACAATTTCTCTCTAGCTGACTTTTCCAGATGTGCAGAAGATGAGTTCAAAGATTATGGTGAAATCTGCCACATCAATTTCTGTCTAGCTGACATTTGCCAGATGTGCAGAAGTAGAGTTCAAGGATTATGCTGAAATCTGCCTTGCAAGTTTTCTCAACCTGACATTTTCCATATATACAGAATCAGAGTTCCTGGTGTATGCTGAAATCTGCCTTGCAATTTCTCTCTAGCTGACTTTTCCAGATGTGCAGAAGCAGAGTTCAAAGATTATGCTGAAATCTAACACATCAATTTCTCTCTTGCTGACATTTTCCAGATGTGCAGAAGCAGAGTTCCAGGATTATGCTGAAATCTGCCTCTGCATTTTCCCTCTAGCTTCCATTTTCCAGATGTGCAGAAGCTGAGTTCAAAGATTATGGTGAAATCTACACATCAATTTCTCTCTAGCTGACATTTGCCAGATGTGCAGAAGCAGAGTTCCAGTAATATGCTGAAATATACAACTTCAATTTCTCTCTAGCTGACATTTGCCAGATGTGCAGAAGCAGAGTTCCAGTAATATGCTGAAATCTGCCTCTGCATTTTCCCTCTAGCTGACATTTTCCAGATGTGAGGAAGCAGAGTTCCAGGATTATGCTGAAATCAGCCTCTGCATTTTCTCTCTAGCTGACATTTTCCAGATGTGCAGAAGCAGAGTTCTAAGATTATGCTGAAATCTACAACATCAATTTCTCTCTAGCTGCCATTTTCCAGATGTGCAGAAGCAGAGTTCAAACATTATGCTGAAATCTACCACTTCAATTTCTCTCTAGCTTACATTTGCCAGATGTGCAGAAGCAAAGTTCCAGGATTATTCTGAAATCTGCCTTGCAATTTTTCTCCAGGTGACATTTTCCAGATGTGTAGAAGCAGAGTTCAAACATTATGCTGAAATCTAACACATCAATTTCTCTCTTGCTGACATTTTCCAGAGTTGCAGAAGCAGAGTTCCAGGGTTATGCTGAAATCAGCCAATGCATTTTCTCTCTAGCTGACATTTTCCAGATGTGCAGAAGCAGAGTTCAAAGATTTTGCTGAAATCTACCACCTCAATTTCTCTCTATCTGACATTTTCCAGATGTGCAGAAGCAGAGTTCCAGGATTGTGCTGAAAACCACAACATCAATTTCTCTCTAGCTGACTTTCCCAGATGTCCAGAAGCAGAGGTCCAGTATTATGCTGAAATCTGCCTCTGCAGTTTCCCTCTAGCTGCCATTTTCCAGATGTGCAGAAGCAGAGTTCCAGTATTATGCTGAAATATACGTCAATTTCTCTCTAACTGACATTTTCCAGATGTGTAGAACCAGAGATCCAGGATTATGCTGAAATCTGCCTTGCAATTTGTCTCCAAGTGAAATTTTCCAGATGTGGAGAAGCAGAGTTCAAAGATTATGCTGAAATCTAACACATCAATTTCTCTCTTGCTGACATTTTCCAGATGTGCAGAAGCAGAGTTCCAGGATTATGCAGAAATCTGCCTCTGCATTTTCCCTCTAGCTGACATTTTCCAGATGTGCAGAAGCTGAGTTCAAAGATTATGGTGAAATCTACCACATCAATTTCTCTCTAGCTGACATTTTCCAGATGTGCAGAAGCTGAGTTCAAAGATTATGGTGAAATCTACCACATCAATTTCTCACTAGCTGACATTTTCCAGATGTGCAGAAGCTGAGTTCAAAGATTATGGAGAAATCTACCACATCAATTTCACTCTAGCTGACATTTGCCAGATGTGCAGAAGCAGAGTTCCAGGATTATGCTGAAATCAGCCTCTGCATTTTCTCTCTAACTGACATTTTCCAGATGTGCAGAAGCAGAGGTCCAGTATTATGCTGAAATCTGCCTCTGCAGTTTCCCTCTAGCTGCCATTTTCCAGATGTGCAGAAGCAGAGTTCAAACATTATGCTGAAATCTACCACTTCGATTTCTCTCTAGCTCACATTTGCCAGATGTGCAGAAGCAGAGTTCCAGGATTATTCTGAAATCTGCCTTGCAATTTTTCTCCAGGTGACATTTTCCAGATGTGCAGAAGCTGAGTTGAAAGATTATGGTGAAATCTACCACATCAATTTCACTCTAGCTGACATTTGCCAGATGTGCAGAAGCAGAGTTCCAGGATTATGCTGAAATCAGCCTCTGCATTTTCTCTCTAACTGACATTTTCCAGATGTGCAGAAGCAGAGGTCCAGTATTATGCTGAAATCTGCCTCTGCAGTTTCCCTCTAGCTGCCATTTTCCAGATGTGCAGAACCAGAGTTCCAGGATTATGCTGAAATCAGCCTCTGCATTTTCTCTCTAGCTGACATTTTCCAGATGTGCAGAAGCAGAGTTCTAAGATTGTGCTGAAATCTACAACATCAATTTCTCTCTAGCTGCCATTTTCCAGATGTGCAGAAGCAGAGTTCAAACATTATGCTGAAATCTACCACTTCAATTTCTCTCTAGCTGACATTTTCCAGAGTTGCAGAAGAAGAGTTCCAAGGTTATGCTGAAATCTGCCTCTGCGTTTTTCCTCTAGCTGACATTTTCCAGATGTGAAAAAGCAGAGTTCAAAGATTATGCTGAAATCTACAACTTCAATTTCTCTCTAGCTTACATTTTCCAGATGTGCAGAAGCAGAGTTCCAGGATTATGCTGAAATCTGCCTCTGCATTTTCTCTCTAGCTGACATTTTCCACATGTGCAGAAGCAGAGTTCAAAGATTATGCTGAAATCTACCACATCAATTTCTCTCAAGCTGACTTTCCCAGATGTGCAGAAGCAGAGGTCCAGTATTATGGTGAAATCTGCCTTGAAATTTCTCTCTAGCTGACTTTTCTAGATGTGCAGGAGTGTTCCAAGATTATGCTGAAATATACATCAATTTCTCTCTAGCTGACATTTTCCAGATGTGCAGATGCAGATTTCCAGGTGTATGCTGAAACCTGCCTTACAATTTCTCTCTAGTTGACTTTTCCAGATGTGCAGAAGCTGAGTTCAAAGATTATGGTGAAATCTGCCACATCAATTTCTGTCTAGCTGACATTTGCCAGATGTGCAGAAGTAGAGTTCAAGGATTATGCTGAAATCTGCCTTGCAAGTTTTCTCAAGCTGACATTTTCCATTTGTACAGAATCAGAGTTCCTGGTGTATGCTGAAATCTGCCCTGCAATTTCTCTCTAGCTGACATTTTCCAGATGTGCAGAAGCAGAGATCCAGGATTATGCTGAAATCTGCCTTGCAATTTGTCTCCAAGTGAAATTTTCCAGATGTGGAGAAGCAGAGTTCAAAGATTATGCTGAAATCTACCACATCAATTTCTCTCTAGCTGACATTGTCCAGATGTGCAGAAGCAGACTTCCAGGATTATGCTGAAATATGCCTCTGCATTTTCTCTCTAGCTGACATTTTCCACATGTGCAGAAGCAGAGTTCCAAGATTATGCTGAAATCTGCCTTGCAATTTCTCTCTAGCTGACATTTGCCAGATGTGCAGAAGCAGAGTTCCAGGATTATTCTGAAATCTGCCTTGCAATTTTTCTCCAGGTGACATTTTCCAGATGTGCAGAAGCAGAGTTCATGCTGAAATCTAACACATCAATTTCTCTCTAGCTGACATTTTCCAGATGTGCAGAAGCAGAGTTCTAAGATTTTGCTGAAATCTACAACTTCAATTTCTCTCTAGCTGACATTTTCCAGATGTGCAGAAGCAGAGTTCTAAGATTATGCTGAAAACCACAACATCAATTTCTCTCTAGCTGACTTTCCCAGATGTGCAGAAGCAGACTTCCAGGATTATGCTGAAATCTGCCTCTGCATTTTCTCTCTAGCTGACATTTTCCAGATGTGCAGAAGCTGAGTTCTAAGATTATACTGAAATCTACAACATCAATTTCTCTCTAGCTTACATTTTCCAGATGTGCAGAAGCAGAGTTCCATGATTATGGTGAAATATGCCTCTGCATTTTCCCTCTAGCTGACATTTTCCAGATGTGCAGAAGCAGAGTTCTAAGATTATGCTGAAATCTACAACATCAATTTCTCTCTAGCTGACATTTTCCAGATGTGAGGAAGCAGAGTTCCAGGATTATGCTGAAATCAGCCTCTGCATTTTCTCTCTAGCTGACATTTTCCAGATGTGCAGAAGCAGAGTTCTAAGATTATGCTGAAATCTACAACATCAATTTCTCTCTAGCTGCCATTTTCCAGATGTGCAGAAGCAGAGTTCAAACATTATGCTGAAATCTACCACTTCAATTTCTCTCTAGCTCACATTTGCCAGATGTGCAGAAGCAGAGTTCTAGGATTATTCTGAAATCTGCCTTGCAATTTTTCTCCAGGTGACATTTTCCAGATGTGCAGAAGCAGAGTTCAAACATTATGCTGAAATCTAACACGTCAATTTCAATCTTGCTGACATTTTCCAGAGTTGCAGAAGAAGAGTTCCAGGGTTATGCTGAAATCTGCCTCTGCGTTTTTCCTCTAGCTGACATTTTCCAGATGTGAAAAAGCAGAGTTCAAAGATTATGCTGAAATCTACAACTTCAATTTCTCTCTAGCTTACATTTTCCAGATGTGCAGAAGCAGAGTTCCAGGATTATGCTGAAATCTGCCTCTGCATTTTCTCTCTAGCTGACATTTTCCACATGTGCAGAAGCAGAGTTCAAAGATTATGCTGAAATCTACCACATCAATTTCTCTCTATCTGACATTTTCCAGATGTGCAGAAGCAGAGTTCCAGGATTGTGCTGAAAACCACAACATCAATTTCTCTCTAGCTGACTTTCCCAGATGTGCAGAAGCAGAGGTCCAATATTATGCTGAAATCTGCCTTGCAATTTCTCTCTAGCTGACTTTTCCAGATGTGCAGGTGTGTTCCAGGATTATGCTGAAATCTACATCAATTTCTCTCGAGCTGACATTTTCCAGATGTGCAGATGCAGATTTCCAGGTGTATGCTGAAACCTGCCTTACAATTTCTCTCTAGCTGACATTTTCCAGATGTGCAGATGCAGATTTCCAGGTGTATGCTGAAACCTGCCTTACAATTTCTCTCTAGCTGACTTTTCCAGATGTGCAGAAGATGAGTTCAAAGATTATGGTGAAATCTGCCACATCAATTTCTGTCTAGCTGACATTTGCCAGATGTGCAGAAGTAGAGTTCAAGGATTATGCTGAAATCTGCCTTGCAAGTTTTCTCAAGCTGACTTTTCCAGATGTGCAGGAGAGTTCCAGGATTATGCTGAAATCTGCCTCTGCATTTTCCCTCTAGCTTACATTTTCCAGATGTGCAGAAGCTGAGTTCAAAGATTATGGTGAAATCTACACATCAATTTCTCTCTAGATGACATTTGCAAGATGTGCAGAAGCAGAGTTCCAGGATTATGCTGAAATCTGCCTCTGCATTTTCCCTCTAGCTGACATTTTCCAGATGTGAGGAAGCAGAGTTCCAGGATTATGCTGAAATCAGCCTCTGCATTTTCTCTCTAGCTGACATTTTCCAGATGTGCGGAAGCAGAGTTCCAGGATTATGCTGAAATCTACATCAATTTCTTTCTAGCTGACATTTTCTAGATGTGCAGAAGCAGCGTTCTAAGATTATGCTGAAATCTACAACATCAATTTCTCTCTAGCTTCAATTTTCCAGATGTGCTGAAGCAGAGTTCAAACATTATGCTGAAATCTACCACTTCAATTTCTCTCTAGCTCACATTTGCCAGATGTGCAGAAGCAAAGTTCCAGGATTATTCTGAAATCTGCCTTGCAATTTTTCTCCAGGTGACATTTTCCAGATGTGTAGAAGCAGAGTTCAAACATTATGCTGAAATCTAACACATCAATTTCTCTCTTGCTGACATTTTCCAGAGTTGCAGACGCAGAGTTCCAGGGTTATGCTGAAATCAGCCTCTGCATTTTCTCTCTAGCTGACATTTTCCAGATGTGCAGAAGCAGAGTTCAAAGATTATGCTGAAATCTACCACATCAATTTCTCTCTATCTGACATTTTCCAGATGTGCAGAAGCAGAGATCCAGGATTATGCTGAAATCTGCCTTGCAATTTGTCTCCAAGTGAAATTTTCCAGATGTGGAGAAGCAGAGTTCCAGGATTATGCTGAAATCTGCCTCTGCATTTTCACTCTAGCTGACATTTTCCAGATGTGCAGAAGCAAAGTTCCAGGATTATGCTGAAATCTGCCTCTGCATTTTCCCTCTAGCTGACATTTTCCAGATGTGCAGAAGCTGAGTTCAAAGATTATGGTGAAATCTACCACATCAATTTCTCTCTAGCTGACATTTTCCAGATGTGCAGAAGCTGAGTTCAAAGATTATGGTGAAATCTACCACATCAATTTCTCTCTAGCTGACGTTTTCCAGATGTGCAGAAGCTGAGTTCAAAGATTATGCTGAAATCTACCACATCAATTTCCCTCTAGCTGACATTTTCCAGATGTGCAGAAGCAGAGTTCTAAGATTATGCTGAAATCTACAACATCAATTTCTCTCTAGCTGACATTTTCCAGATGTGAGGAAGCAGAGTTCCAGAATTATGCTGAAATCAGCCTCTGCATTTTCTCTCTAGCTGACATTTTCCAGATGTGCAGAAGCAGAGTTCTAAGATTATGCTGAAATCTACAACATCAATTTCTCTCTAGCTGCCATTTTCCAGATGTGCAGAAGCAGAGTTCAAACATTATGCTGAAATCTACCACTTCAATTTCTCTCTAGCTCACATTTGCCAGATGTGCAGAAGCAGAGTTCTAGGATTATTCTGAAATCTGCCTTGCAATTTTTCTCCAGGTGACATTTTCCAGATATGCAGAAGCAGAGTTCAAACATTATGATGAAATCTAACACGTCAATTTCTCTCTTGCTGACATTTTCCAGAGTTGTAGAAGAAGAGTTCCAGGGTTATGCTGAAATCTGCCTCTGCGTTTTTCCTCTAGCTGACATTTTCCAGATGTGAAAAAGCAGAGTTCAAAGATTATGCTGAAATCTACAACTTCAATTTCTCTCTAGCTTACATTTTCCAGATGTGCAGAAGCAGAGTTCCAGGATTATGCTGAAATCTGCCTCTGCATTTTCTCTCTAGCTGACATTTTCCACATGTGCAGAAGCAGAGTTCAAAGATTATGCTGAAATCTACCACATCAATTTCTCTCTATCTGACATTTTCCAGATGTGCAGAAGCAGAGTTCCAGGATTGTGCTGAAAACCACAACATCAATTTCTCTCTAGCTGACTTTCCCAGATGTGCAGAAGCAGAGGTCCAATATTATGCTGAAATCTGCCTTGCAATTTCTCTCTAGCTGACTTTTCCAGATGTGCAGGAGTGTTCCAGGATTATGCTGAAATCTACATCAATTTCTCTCTAGCTGACATTTTCCAGATGTGCAGATGCAGATTTCCAGGTGTATGCTGAAACCTGCCTTACAATTTCTCTCTAGCTGACATTTTCCAGATGTGTAGAAGCAGAGTTCCAGCTGTGTGCTGAAACCTGCCTTACAATTTCACTCTAGCTGACATTTTCCAGATGTGTAGAAGCAGAGTTCCAGCTGTGTGCTGAAACCTGCCTTACAATTTCTCTCTAGCTGATTTTCCAGATGTGCAGAAGATGAGTTCAAAGATTATGGTGAAATCTGCCACATCAATTTCTGTCTAGCTGACATTTGCCAGATGTGCAGAAGTAGAGTTCAAGGATTATGCTGAAATGTACAACATCAATTTTTCTCTAGCTGACATTTTCCATATGTACAGAATCAGAGTTCCTGGTGTATGCTGAAATCTGCCTTGCAATTTCTCTCTAGCTGACTTTTCCAGATGTGCAGAAGCAGAGTTCAAAGATTATGCTGAAATCTAACACATCAATTTCTCTCTTGCTGACATTTTCCAGATGTGCAGAAGCAGAGTTCCAGGATTATGCTGAAATCTGCCTCTGCATTTTCCCTCTAGCTTACATTTTCCAGATGTGCAGAAGCTGAGTTCAAAGATTATGGTGAAATCTACACATCAATTTCTCTCTAGCTGACATTTTCCAGATGTGCAGAAGCAGAGTTCAAAGATTATGCTGAAATATACATCAATTTCTCTCTAGCTGACATTTTCCAGATGTGCAGATGCAGATTTCCAGGTGTATGCTGAAACCTGCCTTACAATTTCTCTCTAGTTGACTTTTCCAGATGTGCAGAAGCTGAGTTCAAAGATTATGGTGAAATCTGCCACATCAATTTCTGTCTAGCTGACATTTGCCAGATGTGCAGAAGTAGAGTTCAAGGATTATGCTGAAATCTGCCTTGCAAGTTTTCTCAAGCTGACATTTTCCATTTGTACAGAATCAGAGTTCCTGGTGTATGCTGAAATCTGCCCTGCAATTTCTCTCTAGCTGACATTTTCCAGATGTGCAGAAGCAGAGTTCCAGTATTATGCTGAAATATACAACATCAATTTCTCTCTAACTGACATTTTCCAGATGTGTAGAGCCAGAGATCCAGGATTATGCTGAAATCTGCCTTGCAATTTGTCTCCAAGTGAAATTTTCCAGATGTGGAGAAGCAGAGTTCAAAGATTATGCTGAAATCTACCACATCAATTTCTCTCTAGCTGACATTTTCCAGATGTGCAGAAGCAGACTTCCAGGATTATGCTGAAATATGCCTCTGCATTTTCTCTCTAGCTGACATTTTCCACATGTGCAGAAGCAGAGTTCCAAGATTATGCTGAAATCTGCCTTGCAATTTCTCTCTAGCTGACATTTGCCAGATGTGCAGAAGCAGAGTTCCAGGATTATTCTGAAATCTGCCTTGCAATTTTTCTCCAGGTGACATTTTCCAGATGTGCAGAAGCAGAGTTCATGCTGAAATCTAACACATCAACTTCTCTCTAGCTGACATTTTCCAGATGTGCAGAAGCAGAGTTCTAAGATTTTGCTGAAATCTACAACTTCAATTTCTCTCTAGCTGACATTTTCCAGATGTGCAGAAGCAGAGTTCTAAGATTATGCTGAAAACCACAACATCAATTTCTCTCTAGCTGACTTTCCCAGATGTGCAGAAGCAGACTTCCAGGATTATGCTGAAATCTGCCTCTGCATTTTCTCTCTAGCTGACATTTTCCAGATGTGCAGAAGCAGAGTTCTAAGATTATACTGAAATCTACAACATCAATTTCTCTCTAGCTTACATTTTCCAGATGTGCAGAAGCAGAGTTCCATGATTATGGTGAAATATGCCTCTGCATTTTCCCTCTAGCTGACATTTTCCAGATGTGCAGAAGCAGAGTTCTAAGATTATGCTGAAATCTACAACATCAATTTCTCTCTAGCTGACATTTTCCAGATGTGAGGAAGCAGAGTTCCAGGATTATGCTGAAATCAGCCTCTGCATTTTCTCTCTAGCTGACATTTTCCAGATGTGCAGAAGCAGAGTTCTAAGATTATGCTGAAATCTACAACATCAATTTCTCTCTAGCTGCCATTTTCCAGATGTGCAGAAGCAGAGTTCAAACATTATGCTGAAATCTACCACTTCAATTTCTCTCTAGCTCACATTTGCCAGATGTGCAGAAGCAGAGTTCTAGGATTATTCTGAAATCTGCCTTGCAATTTTTCTCCAGGTGACATTTTCCAGATGTGCAGAAGCAGAGTTCAAACATTATGCTGAAATCTAACACGTCAATTTCAATCTTGCTGACATTTTCCAGAGTTGCAGAAGAAGAGTTCCAGGGTTATGCTGAAATCTGCCTCTGCGTTTTTCCTCTAGCTGACATTTTCCAGATGTGAAAAAGCAGAGTTCAAAGATTATGCTGAAATCTACAACTTCAATTTCTCTCTAGCTTACCTTTTCCAGATGTGCAGAAGCAGAGTTCCAGGATTATGCTGAAATCTGCCTCTGCATTTTCTCTCTAGCTGACATTTTCCACATGTGCAGAAGCAGAGTTCAAAGATTATGCTGAAATCTACCACATCAATTTCTCTCTATCTGACATTTTCCAGATGTGCAGAAGCAGAGTTCCAGGATTGTGCTGAAAACCACAACATCAATTTCTCTCTAGCTGACTTTCCCAGATGTGCAGAAGCAGAGGTCCAATATTATGCTGAAATCTGCCTTGCAATTTCTCTCTAGCTGACTTTTCCAGATGTGCAGGAGTGTTCCAGGATTATGCTGAAATCTACATCAATTTCTCTCTAGCTGACATTTTCCAGATGTGCAGATGCAGATTTCCAGGTGTATGCTGAAACCTGCCTTACAATTTCTCTCTAGCTGACATTTTCCAGATGTGCAGATGCAGATTTCCAGGTGTATGCTGAAACCTGCCTTACAATTTCTCTCTAGCTGACTTTTCCAGATGTGCAGAAGATGAGTTCAAAGATTATGGTGAAATCTGCCACATCAATTTCTGTCTAGCTGACATTTGCCAGATGTGCAGAAGTAGAGTTCAAGGATTATGCTGAAATCTGCCTTGCAAGTTTTCTCAAGCTGACATTTTCCATATGTACAGAATCAGAGTTCCTGGTGTATGCTGAAATCTGCCTTGCAATTTCTGTCTAGCTGACTTTTCCAGATGTGCAGAAGCAGAGTTCAAAGATTATGCTGAGATCTAACACATCAATTTCTCTCTTGCTGACATTTTCCAGATGTGCAGAAGCAGAGTTCCAGGATTATGCTGAAATCTGCCTCTGCATTTTCCCTCTAGCTTACATTTTCCAGATGTGCAGAAGCTGAGTTCAAAGATTATGGTGAAATCTACACATCAATTTCTCTCTAGATGACATTTGCAAGATGTGCAGAAGCAGAGTTCCAGGATTATGCTGAAATCTGCCTCTGCATTTTCCCTCTAGCTGACATTTTCCAGATGTGAGGAAGCAGAGTTCCAGGATTATGCTGAAATCAGCCTCTGCATTTTCTCTCTAGCTGACATTTTCCAGATGTGCGGAAGCAGAGTTCCAGGATTATGCTGAAATCTACATCAATTTCTTTCTAGCTGACATTTTCTAGATGTGCAGAAGCAGAGTTCAAAGATTATGGTGAAATCTACACATCAATTTCTCTCTAGCTGACATTTTCCAGATGTGCAGAAGCAGAGTTCAAAGATTATGCTGAAATATACATCAATTTCTCTCTAGCTGACATTTTCCAGATGTGCAGATGCAGATTTCCAGGTGTATGCTGAAACCTGCCTTACAATTTCTCTCTAGTTGACTTTTCCAGATGTGCAGAAGCTGAGTTCAAAGATTATGGTGAAATCTGCCACATCAATTTCTGTCTAGCTGACATTTGCCAGATGTGCAGAAGTAGAGTTCAAGGATTATGCTGAAATCTGCCTTGCAAGTTTTCTCAAGCTGACATTTTCCATTTGTACAGAATCAGAGTTCCTGGTGTATGCTGAAATCTGCCCTGCAATTTCTCTCTAGCTGACATTTTCCAGATGTGCAGAAGCAGAGTTCCAGTATTATGCTGAAATATACAACATCAATTTCTCTCTAACTGACATTTTCCAGATGTGTAGAGCCAGAGATCCAGGATTATGCTGAAATCTGCCTTGCAATTTGTCTCCAAGTGAAATTTTCCAGATGTGGAGAAGCAGAGTTCAAAGATTATGCTGAAATCTACCACATCAATTTCTCTCTAGCTGACATTTTCCAGATGTGCAGAAGCAGACTTCCAGGATTATGCTGAAATATGCCTCTGCATTTTCTCTCTAGCTGACATTTTCCACATGTGCAGAAGCAGAGTTCCAAGATTATGCTGAAATCTGCCTTGCAATTTCTCTCTAGCTGACATTTGCCAGATGTGCAGAAGCAGAGTTCCAGGATTATTCTGAAATCTGCCTTGCAATTTTTCTCCAGGTGACATTTTCCAGATGTGCAGAAGCAGAGTTCATGCTGAAATCTAACACATCAATTTCTCTCTAGCTGACATTTTCCAGATGTGCAGAAGCAGAGTTCTAAGATTTTGCTGAAATCTACAACTTCAATTTCTCTCTAGCTGACATTTTCCAGATGTGCAGAAGCAGAGTTCTAAGATTATGCTGAAAACCACAACATCAATTTCTCTCTAGCTGACTTTCCCAGATGTGCAGAAGCAGACTTCCAGGATTATGCTGAAATCTGCCTCTGCATTTTCTCTCTAGCTGACATTTTCCAGATGTGCAGAAGCAGAGTTCTAAGATTATACTGAAATCTACAACATCAATTTCTCTCTAGCTTACATTTTCCAGATGTGCAGAAGCAGAGTTCCATGATTATGGTGAAATATGCCTCTGCATTTTCCCTCTAGCTGACATTTTCCAGATGTGCAGAAGCAGAGTTCTAAGATTATGCTGAAATCTACAACATCAATTTCTCTCTAGCTGACATTTTCCAGATGTGAGGAAGCAGAGTTCCAGGATTATGCTGAAATCAGCCTCTGCATTTTCTCTCTAGCTGACATTTTCCAGATGTGCAGAAGCAGAGTTCTAAGATTATGCTGAAATCTACAACATCAATTTCTCTCTAGCTGCCATTTTCCAGATGTGCAGAAGCAGAGTTCAAACATTATGCTGAAATCTACCACTTCAATTTCTCTCTAGCTCACATTTGCCAGATGTGCAGAAGCAGAGTTCTAGGATTATTCTGAAATCTGCCTTGCAATTTTTCTCCAGGTGACATTTTCCAGATGTGCAGAAGCAGAGTTCAAACATTATGCTGAAATCTAACACGTCAATTTCAATCTTGCTGACATTTTCCAGAGTTGCAGAAGAAGAGTTCCAGGGTTATGCTGAAATCTGCCTCTGCGTTTTTCCTCTAGCTGACATTTTCCAGATGTGAAAAAGCAGAGTTCAAAGATTATGCTGAAATCTACAACTTCAATTTCTCTCTAGCTTACCTTTTCCAGATGTGCAGAAGCAGAGTTCCAGGATTATGCTGAAATCTGCCTCTGCATTTTCTCTCTAGCTGACATTTTCCACATGTGCAGAAGCAGAGTTCAAAGATTATGCTGAAATCTACCACATCAATTTCTCTCTATCTGACATTTTCCAGATGTGCAGAAGCAGAGTTCCAGGATTGTGCTGAAAACCACAACATCAATTTCTCTCTAGCTGACTTTCCCAGATGTGCAGAAGCAGAGGTCCAATATTATGCTGAAATCTGCCTTGCAATTTCTCTCTAGCTGACTTTTCCAGATGTGCAGGAGTGTTCCAGGATTATGCTGAAATCTACATCAATTTCTCTCTAGCTGACATTTTCCAGATGTGCAGATGCAGATTTCCAGGTGTATGCTGAAACCTGCCTTACAATTTCTCTCTAGCTGACATTTTCCAGATGTGCAGATGCAGATTTCCAGGTGTATGCTGAAACCTGCCTTACAATTTCTCTCTAGCTGACTTTTCCAGATGTGCAGAAGATGAGTTCAAAGATTATGGTGAAATCTGCCACATCAATTTCTGTCTAGCTGACATTTGCCAGATGTGCAGAAGTAGAGTTCAAGGATTATGCTGAAATCTGCCTTGCAAGTTTTCTCAAGCTGACATTTTCCATATGTACAGAATCAGAGTTCCTGGTGTATGCTGAAATCTGCCTTGCAATTTCTGTCTAGCTGACTTTTCCAGATGTGCAGAAGCAGAGTTCAAAGATTATGCTGAGATCTAACACATCAATTTCTCTCTTGCTGACATTTTCCAGATGTGCAGAAGCAGAGTTCCAGGATTATGCTGAAATCTGCCTCTGCATTTTCCCTCTAGCTTACATTTTCCAGATGTGCAGAAGCTGAGTTCAAAGATTATGGTGAAATCTACACATCAATTTCTCTCTAGATGACATTTGCAAGATGTGCAGAAGCAGAGTTCCAGGATTATGCTGAAATCTGCCTCTGCATTTTCCCTCTAGCTGACATTTTCCAGATGTGAGGAAGCAGAGTTCCAGGATTATGCTGAAATCAGCCTCTGCATTTTCTCTCTAGCTGACATTTTCCAGATGTGCGGAAGCAGAGTTCCAGGATTATGCTGAAATCTACATCAATTTCTTTCTAGCTGACATTTTCTAGATGTGCAGAAGCAGAGTTCTAAGATTATGCTGAAATCTACAACATCAATTTCTCTCTAGCTTCAATTTTCCAGATGTGCTGAAGCAGAGTTCAAACATTATGCTGAAATCTACCACTTCAATTTCTCTCTAGCTCACATTTGCCAGATGTGCAGAAGCAAAGTTCCAGGATTATTCTGAAATCTGCCTTGCAATTTTTCTCCAGGTGACATTTTCCAGATGTGTAGAAGCAGAGTTCAAACATTATGCTGAAATCTAACACATCAATTTCTCTCTTGCTGACATTTTCCAGAGTTGCAGACGCAGAGTTCCAGGGTTATGCTGAAATCAGCCTCTGCATTTTCTCTCTAGCTGACATTTTCCAGATGTGCAGAAGCAGAGTTCAAAGATTATGCTGAAATCTACCACATCAATTTCTCTCTATCTGACATTTTCCAGATGTGCAGAAGCAGAGATCCAGGATTATGCTGAAATCTGCCTTGCAATTTGTCTCCAAGTGAAATTTTCCAGATGTGGAGAAGCAGAGTTCCAGGATTATGCTGAAATCTGCCTCTGCACTTTCCCTCTAGCTGACATTTTCCAGATGTGCAGAAGCAGAGTTCCAGGATTATGCTGAAATCTGCCTCTGCATTTTCCCTCTAGCTGACATTTTCCAGATGTGCAGAAGCTGAGTTCAAAGATTATGGTGAAATCTACCACATCAATTTCTCTCTAGCTGACATTTTCCAGATGTGCAGAAGCTGAGTTCAAAGATTATGGTGAAATCTACCACATCAATTTCTCTCTAGCTGACATTTTCCAGATGTGCAGAAGCTGAGTTCAAAGATTATGCTGAAATCTACCACATCAATTTCCCTCTAGCTGACATTTTCCAGATGTGCAGAAGCAGAGTTCTAAGATTATGCTGAAATCTACAACATCAATTTCTCTCTAGCTGACATTTTCCAGATGTGAGGAAGCAGAGTTCCAGGATTATGCTGAAATCAGCCTCTGCATTTTCTCTCTAGCTGACATTTTCCAGATGTGCAGAAGCAGAGTTCTAAGATTATGCTGAAATCTACAACATCAATTTCTCTCTAGCTGCCATTTTCCAGATGTGCAGAAGCAGAGTTCAAACATTATGCTGAAATCTACCACTTCAATTTCTCTCTAGCTCACATTTGCCAGATGTGCAGAAGCAGAGTTCTAGGATTATTCTGAAATCTGCCTTGCAATTTTTCTCCAGGTGACATTTTCCAGATATGCAGAAGCAGAGTTCAAACATTATGATGAAATCTAACACGTCAATTTCTCTCTTGCTGACATTTTCCAGAGTTGCAGAAGAAGAGTTCCAGGGTTATGCTGAAATCTGCCTCTGCGTTTTTCCTCTAGCTGACATTTTCCAGATGTGAAAAAGCAGAGTTCAAAGATTATGCTGAAATCTACAACTTCAATTTCTCTCTAGCTTACATTTTCCAGATGTGCAGAAGCAGAGTTCCAGGATTATGCTGAAATCTGCCTCTGCATTTTCCCTCTAGCTTACATTTTCCAGATGTGCAGAAGCTGAGTTCAAAGATTATGGTGAAATCTACACATCAATTTCTCTCTAGATGACATTTGCAAGATGTGCAGAAGCAGAGTTCCAGGATTATGCTGAAATCTGCCTCTGCATTTTCCCTCTAGCTGACATTTTCCAGATGTGCGGAAGCAGAGTTCCAGGATTATGCTGAAATCTACATCAATTTCTTTCTAGCTGACATTTTCTAGATGTGCAGAAGCAGCGTTCTAAGATTATGCTGAAATCTACAACATCAATTTCTCTCTAGCTTCAATTTTCCAGATGTGCTGAAGCAGAGTTCAAACATTATGCTGAAATCTACCACTTCAATTTCTCTCTAGCTCACATTTGCCAGATGTGCAGAAGCAAAGTTCCAGGATTATTCTGAAATCTGCCTTGCAATTTTTCTCCAGGTGACATTTTCCAGATGTGTAGAAGCAGAGTTCAAACATTATGCTGAAATCTAACACATCAATTTCTCTCTTGCTGACATTTTCCAGAGTTGCAGATGCAGAGTTCCAGGGTTATGCTGAAATCAACCTCTGCATTTTCTCTCTAGCTGACATTTTCCAGATGTGCAGAAGCAGAGTTCAAAGATTATGCTGAAATCTACCACATCAATTTCTCTCTATCTGACATTTTCCAGATGTGCAGAAGCAGAGATCCAGGATTATGCTGAAATCTGCCTTGCAATTTGTCTCCAAGTGAAATTTTCCAGATGTGGAGAAGCAGAGTTCCAGGATTATGCTGAAATCTGCCTCTGCATTTTCCCTCTAGCTGACATTTTCCAGATGTGCAGAAGCAGAGTTCCAGGATTATGCTGAAATCTGCCTCTGCATTTTCCCTCTAGCTGACATTTTCCAGATGTGCAGAAGCTGAGTTCAAAGATTATGGTGAAATCTACCACATCAATTTCTCTCTAGCTGACATTTTCCAGATGTGCAGAAGCTGAGTTCAAAGATTATGGTGAAATCTACCACATCAATTTCTCTCTAGCTGACGTTTTCCAGATGTGCAGAAGCTGAGTTCAAAGATTATGCTGAAATCTACCACATCAATTTCCCTCTAGCTGACATTTTCCAGATGTGCAGAAGCAGAGTTCTAAGATTATGCTGAAATCTACAACATCAATTTCTCTCTAGCTGACATTTTCCAGATGTGAGGAAGCAGAGTTCCAGAATTATGCTGAAATCAGCCTCTGCATTTTCTCTCTAGCTGACATTTTCCAGATGTGCAGAAGCAGAGTTCTAAGATTATGCTGAAATCTACAGCATCAATTTCTCTCTAGCTGCCATTTTCCAGATGTGCAGAAGCAGAGTTCAAACATTATGCTGAAATCTACCACTTCAATTTCTCTCTAGCTCACATTTGCCAGATGTGCAGAAGCAGAGTTCTAGGATTATTCTGAAATCTGCCTTGCAATTTTTCTCCAGGTGACATTTTCCAGATATGCAGAAGCAGAGTTCAAACATTATGATGAAATCTAACACGTCAATTTCTCTCTTGCTGACATTTTCCAGAGTTGTAGAAGAAGAGTTCCAGGGTTATGCTGAAATCTGCCTCTGCGTTTTTCCTCTAGCTGACATTTTCCAGATGTGAAAAAGCAGAGTTCAAAGATTATGCTGAAATCTACAACTTCAATTTCTCTCTAGCTTATATTTTCCAGATGTGCAGAAGCAGAGTTCCAGGATTATGCTGAAATCTGCCTCTGCATTTTCTCTCTAGCTGACATTTTCCACATGTGCAGAAGCAGAGTTCAAAGATTATGCTGAAATCTACCACATCAATTTCTCTCTATCTGACATTTTCCAGATGTGCAGAAGCAGAGTTCCAGGATTGTGCTGAAAACCACAACATCAATTTCTCTCTAGCTGACTTTCCCAGATGTGCAGAAGCAGAGGTCCAATATTATGCTGAAATCTGCCTTGCAATTTCTCTCTAGCTGACTTTTCCAGATGTGCAGGAGTGTTCCAGGATTATGCTGAAATCTACATCAATTTCTCTCTAGCTGACATTTTCCAGATGTGCAGATGCAGATTTCCAGGTGTATGCTGAAACCTGCCTTACAATTTCTCTCTAGCTGACATTTTCCAGATGTGTAGAAGCAGAGTTCCAGCTGTGTGCTGAAACCTGCCTTACAATTTCACTCTAGCTGACATTTTCCAGATGTGTAGAAGCAGATTTCCAGCTGTGTGCTGAAACCTGCCTTACAATTTCTCTCTAGCTGATTTTCCAGATGTGCAGAAGATGAGTTCAAAGATTATGGTGAAATCTGCCACATCAATTTCTGTCTAGCTGACATTTGCCAGATGTGCAGAAGTAGAGTTCAAGGATTATGCTGAAATGTACAACATCAATTTTTCTCTAGCTGACATTTTCCATATGTACAGAATCAGAGTTCCTGGTGTATGCTGAAATCTGCCTTGCAATTTCTCTCTAGCTGACTTTTCCAGATGTGCAGAAGCAGAGTTCAAAGATTATGCTGAAATCTAACACATCAATTTCTCTCTTGCTGACATTTTCCAGATGTGCAGAAGCAGAGTTCCAGGATTATGCTGAAATCTGCCTCTGCATTTTCCCTCTAGCTTACATTTTCCAGATGTGCAGAAGCTGAGTTCAAAGATTATGGTGAAATCTACACATCAATTTCTCTCTAGCTGACATTTTCCAGATGTGCAGAAGCAGAGTTCAAAGATTATGCTGAAATATACATCAATTTCTCTCTAGCTGACATTTTCCAGATGTGCAGATGCAGATTTCCAGGTGTATGCTGAAACCTGCCTTACAATTTCTCTCTAGTTGACTTTTCCAGATGTGCAGAAGCTGAGTTCAAAGATTATGGTGAAATCTGCCACATCAATTTCTGTCTAGCTGACATTTGCCAGATGTGCAGAAGTAGAGTTCAAGGATTATGCTGAAATCTGCCTTGCAAGTTTTCTCAAGCTGACATTTTCCATTTGTACAGAATCAGAGTTCCTGGTGTATGCTGAAATCTGCCCTGCAATTTCTCTCTAGCTGACATTTTCCAGATGTGCAGAAGCAGAGTTCCAGTATTATGCTGAAATATACAACATCAATTTCTCTCTAACTGACATTTTCCAGATGTGTAGAGCCAGAGATCCAGGATTATGCTGAAATCTGCCTTGCAATTTGTCTCCAAGTGAAATTTTCCAGATGTGGAGAAGCAGAGTTCAAAGATTATGCTGAAATCTACCACATCAATTTCTCTCTAGCTGACATTTTCCAGATGTGCAGAAGCAGACTTCCAGGATTATGCTGAAATATGCCTCTGCATTTTCTCTCTAGCTGACATTTTCCACATGTGCAGAAGCAGAGTTCCAAGATTATGCTGAAATCTGCCTTGCAATTTCTCTCTAGCTGACATTTGCCAGATGTGCAGAAGCAGAGTTCCAGGATTATTCTGAAATCTGCCTTGCAATTTTTCTCCAGGTGACATTTTCCAGATGTGCAGAAGCAGAGTTCATGCTGAAATCTAACACATCAATTTCTCTCTAGCTGACATTTTCCAGATGTGCAGAAGCAGAGTTCTAAGATTTTGCTGAAATCTACAACTTCAATTTCTCTCTAGCTGACATTTTCCAGATGTGCAGAAGCAGAGTTCTAAGATTATGCTGAAAACCACAACATCAATTTCTCTCTAGCTGACTTTCCCAGATGTGCAGAAGCAGACTTCCAGGATTATGCTGAAATCTGCCTCTGCATTTTCTCTCTAGCTGACATTTTCCAGATGTGCAGAAGCAGAGTTCTAAGATTATACTGAAATCTACAACATCAATTTCTCTCTAGCTTACATTTTCCAGATGTGCAGAAGCAGAGTTCCATGATTATGGTGAAATATGCCTCTGCATTTTCCCTCTAGCTGACATTTTCCAGATGTGCAGAAGCAGAGTTCTAAGATTATGCTGAAATCTACAACATCAATTTCTCTCTAGCTGACATTTTCCAGATGTGAGGAAGCAGAGTTCCAGGATTATGCTGAAATCAGCCTCTGCATTTTCTCTCTAGCTGACATTTTCCAGATGTGCAGAAGCAGAGTTCTAAGATTATGCTGAAATCTACAACATCAATTTCTCTCTAGCTGCCATTTTCCAGATGTGCAGAAGCAGAGTTCAAACATTATGCTGAAATCTACCACTTCAATTTCTCTCTAGCTCACATTTGCCAGATGTGCAGAAGCAGAGTTCTAGGATTATTCTGAAATCTGCCTTGCAATTTATCTCCAGGTGACATTTTCCAGATGTGCAGAAGCAGAGTTCAAACATTATGCTGAAATCTAACACGTCAATTTCAATCTTGCTGACATTTTCCAGAGTTGCAGAAGAAGAGTTCCAGGGTTATGCTGAAATCTGCCTCTGCATTTTTCCTCTAGCTGACATTTTCCAGATGTGAAAAAGCAGAGTTCAAAGATTATGCTGAAATCTACAACTTCAATTTCTCTCTAGCTTACCTTTTCCAGATGTGCAGAAGCAGAGTTCCAGGATTATGCTGAAATCTGCCTCTGCATTTTCTCTCTAGCTGACATTTTCCACATGTGCAGAAGCAGAGTTCAAAGATTATGCTGAAATCTACCACATCAATTTCTCTCTATCTGACATTTTCCAGATGTGCAGAAGCAGAGTTCCAGGATTGTGCTGAAAACCACAACATCAATTTCTCTCTAGCTGACTTTCCCAGATGTGCAGAAGCAGAGGTCCAATATTATGCTGAAATCTGCCTTGCAATTTCTCTCTAGCTGACTTTTCCAGATGTGCAGGAGTGTTCCAGGATTATGCTGAAATCTACATCAATTTCTCTCTAGCTGACATTTTCCAGATGTGCAGATGCAGATTTCCAGGTGTATGCTGAAACCTGCCTTACAATTTCTCTCTAGCTGACATTTTCCAGATGTGCAGATGCAGATTTCCAGGTGTATGCTGAAACCTGCCTTACAATTTCTCTCTAGCTGACTTTTCCAGATGTGCAGAAGATGAGTTCAAAGATTATGGTGAAATCTGCCACATCAATTTCTGTCTAGCTGACATTTGCCAGATGTGCAGAACTAGAGTTCAAGGATTATGCTGAAATCTGCCTTGCAAGTTTTCTCAAGCTGACATTTTCCATATGTACAGAATCAGAGTTCCTGGTGTATGCTGAAATCTGCCTTGCAATTTCTGTCTAGCTGACTTTTCCAGATGTGCAGAAGCAGAGTTCAAAGATTATGCTGAGATCTAACACATCAATTTCTCTCTTGCTGACATTTTCCAGATGTGCAGAAGCAGAGTTCCAGGATTATGCTGAAATCTGCCTCTGCATTTTCCCTCTAGCTTACATTTTCCAGATGTGCAGAAGCTGAGTTCAAAGATTATGGTGAAATCTACACATCAATTTCTCTCTAGATGACATTTGCAAGATGTGCAGAAGCAGAGTTCCAGGATTATGCTGAAATCTGCCTCTGCATTTTCCCTCTAGCTGACATTTTCCAGATGTGAGGAAGCAGAGTTCCAGGATTATGCTGAAATCAGCCTCTGCATTTTCTCTCTAGCTGACATTTTCCAGATGTGCGGAAGCAGAGTTCCAGGATTATGCTGAAATCTACATCAATTTCTTTCTAGCTGACATTTTCTAGATGTGCAGAAGCAGAGTTCTAAGATTATGCTGAAATCTACAACATCAATTTCTCTCTAGCTTCAATTTTCCAGATGTGCTGAAGCAGAGTTCAAACATTATGCTGAAATCTACCACTTCAATTTCTCTCTAGCTCACATTTGCCAGATGTGCAGAAGCAAAGTTCCAGGATTATTCTGAAATCTGCCTTGCAATTTTTCTCCAGGTGACATTTTCCAGATGTGTAGAAGCAGAGTTCAAACATTATGCTGAAATCTAACACATCAATTTCTCTCTTGCTGACATTTTCCAGAGTTGCAGACGCAGAGTTCCAGGGTTATGCTGAAATCAGCCTCTGCATTTTCTCTCTAGCTGACATTTTCCAGATGTGCAGAAGCAGAGTTCAAAGATTATGCTGAAATCTACCACATCAATTTCTCTCTATCTGACATTTTCCAGATGTGCAGAAGCAGAGATCCAGGATTATGCTGAAATCTGCCTTGCAATTTGTCTCCAAGTGAAATTTTCCAGATGTGGAGAAGCAGAGTTCCAGGATTATGCTGAAATCTGCCTCTGCACTTTCCCTCTAGCTGACATTTTCCAGATGTGCAGAAGCAGAGTTCCAGGATTATGCTGAAATCTGCCTCTGCATTTTCCCTCTAGCTGACATTTTCCAGATGTGCAGAAGCTGAGTTCAAAGATTATGGTGAAATCTACCACATCAATTTCTCTCTAGCTGACATTTTCCAGATGTGCAGAAGCTGAGTTCAAAGATTATGGTGAAATCTACCACATCAATTTCTCTCTAGCTGACATTTTCCAGATGTGCAGAAGCTGAGTTCAAAGATTATGCTGAAATCTACCACATCAATTTCCCTCTAGCTGACATTTTCCAGATGTGCAGAAGCAGAGTTCTAAGATTATGCTGAAATCTACAACATCAATTTCTCTCTAGCTGACATTTTCCAGATGTGAGGAAGCAGAGTTCCAGGATTATGCTGAAATCAGCCTCTGCATTTTCTCTCTAGCTGACATTTTCCAGATGTGCAGAAGCAGAGTTCTAAGATTATGCTGAAATCTACAACATCAATTTCTCTCTAGCTGCCATTTTCCAGATGTGCAGAAGCAGAGTTCAAACATTATGCTGAAATCTACCACTTCAATTTCTCTCTAGCTCACATTTGCCAGATGTGCAGAAGCAGAGTTCTAGGATTATTCTGAAATCTGCCTTGCAATTTTTCTCCAGGTGACATTTTCCAGATATGCAGAAGCAGAGTTCAAACATTATGATGAAATCTAACACGTCAATTTCTCTCTTGCTGACATTTTCCAGAGTTGCAGAAGAAGAGTTCCAGGGTTATGCTGAAATCTGCCTCTGCGTTTTTCCTCTAGCTGACATTTTCCAGATGTGAAAAAGCAGAGTTCAAAGATTATGCTGAAATCTACAACTTCAATTTCTCTCTAGCTTACATTTTCCAGATGTGCAGAAGCAGAGTTCCAGGATTATGCTGAAATCTGCCTCTGCATTTTCTCTCTAGCTGACATTTTCTAGATGTGCAGAAGCAGAGTTCTAAGATTATGCTGAAATCTACCACTTCAATTTCTCTCTAGCTCACATTTGCCAGATGTGCAGAAGCAAAGTTCCAGGATTATTCTGAAATCTGCCTTGCAATTTTTCTCCAGGTGACATTTTCCAGATGTGTAGAAGCAGAGTTCAAACATTATGCTGAAATCTAACACATCAATTTCTCTCTTGCTGACATTTTCCAGAGTTGCAGACGCAGAGTTCCAGGGTTATGCTGAAATCAGCCTCTGCATTTTCTCTCTAGCTGACATTTTCCAGATGTGCAGAAGCAGAGTTCAAAGATTATGCTGAAATCTACCACATCAATTTCTCTCTATCTGACATTTTCCAGATGTGCAGAAGCAGAGATCCAGGATTATGCTGAAATCTGCCTTGCAATTTGTCTCCAAGTGAAATTTTCCAGATGTGGAGAAGCAGAGTTCCAGGATTATGCTGAAATCTGCCTCTGCACTTTCCCTCTAGCTGACATTTTCCAGATGTGCAGAAGCAGAGTTCCAGGATTATGCTGAAATCTGCCTCTGCATTTTCCCTCTAGCTGACATTTTCCAGATGTGCAGAAGCTGAGTTCAAAGATTATGGTGAAATCTACCACATCAATTTCTCTCTAGCTGACATTTTCCAGATGTGCAGAAGCAGAGTTCAAAGATTATGCTGAAATCTACCACATCAATTTCTCTCTATCTGACATTTTCCAGATGTGCAGAAGCAGAGATCCAGGATTATGCTGAAATCTGCCTTGCAATTTGTCTCCAAGTGAAATTTTCCAGATGTGGAGAAGCAGAGTTCCAGGATTATGCTGAAATCTGCCTCTGCACTTTCCCTCTAGCTGACATTTTCCAGATGTGCAGAAGCAGAGTTCCAGGATTATGCTGAAATCTGCCTCTGCATTTTCCCTCTAGCTGACATTTTCCAGATGTGCAGAAGCTGAGTTCAAAGATTATGGTGAAATCTACCACATCAATTTCTCTCTAGCTGACATTTTCCAGATGTGCAGAAGCTGAGTTCAAAGATTATGGTGAAATCTACCACATCAATTTCTCTCTAGCTGACATTTTCCAGATGTGCAGAAGCTGAGTTCAAAGATTATGCTGAAATCTACCACATCAATTTCCCTCTAGCTGACATTTTCCAGATGTGCAGAAGCAGAGTTCTAAGATTATGCTGAAATCTACAACATCAATTTCTCTCTAGCTGACATTTTCCAGATGTGAGGAAGCAGAGTTCCAGGATTATGCTGAAATCAGCCTCTGCATTTTCTCTCTAGCTGACATTTTCCAGATGTGCAGAAGCAGAGTTCTAAGATTATGCTGAAATCTACAACATCAATTTCTCTCTAGCTGCCATTTTCCAGATGTGCAGAAGCAGAGTTCAAACATTATGCTGAAATCTACCACTTCAATTTCTCTCTAGCTCACATTTGCCAGATGTGCAGAAGCAGAGTTCTAGGATTATTCTGAAATCTGCCTTGCAATTTTTCTCCAGGTGACATTTTCCAGATATGCAGAAGCAGAGTTCAAACATTATGATGAAATCTAACACGTCAATTTCTCTCTTGCTGACATTTTCCAGAGTTGCAGAAGAAGAGTTCCAGGGTTATGCTGAAATCTGCCTCTGCGTTTTTCCTCTAGCTGACATTTTCCAGATGTGAAAAAGCAGAGTTCAAAGATTATGCTGAAATCTACAACTTCAATTTCTCTCTAGCTTACATTTTCCAGATGTGCAGAAGCAGAGTTCCAGGATTATGCTGAAATCTGCCTCTGCATTTTCTCTCTAGCTGACATTTTCTAGATGTGCAGAAGCAGAGTTCTAAGATTATGCTGAAATCTACCACTTCAATTTCTCTCTAGCTCACATTTGCCAGATGTGCAGAAGCAAAGTTCCAGGATTATTCTGAAATCTGCCTTGCAATTTTTCTCCAGGTGACATTTTCCAGATGTGTAGAAGCAGAGTTCAAACATTATGCTGAAATCTACAACATCAATTTCTCTCTAGCTGACATTTTCCAGATGTGAGGAAGCAGAGTTCCAGGATTATGCTGAAATCAGCCTCTGCATTTTCTCTCTAGCTGACATTTTCCAGATGTGCAGAAGCAGAGTTCTAAGATTATGCTGAAATCTACAACATCAATTTCTCTCTAGCTGCCATTTTCCAGATGTGCAGAAGCAGAGTTCAAACATTATGCTGAAATCTACCACTTCAATTTCTCTCTAGCTCACATTTGCCAGATGTGCAGAAGCAGAGTTCTAGGATTATTCTGAAATCTGCCTTGCAATTTTTCTCCAGGTGACATTTTCCAGATATGCAGAAGCAGAGTTCAAACATTATGATGAAATCTAACACGTCAATTTCTCTCTTGCTGACATTTTCCAGAGTTGCAGAAGAAGAGTTCCAGGGTTATGCTGAAATCTGCCTCTGCGTTTTTCCTCTAGCTGACATTTTCCAGATGTGAAAAAGCAGAGTTCAAAGATTATGCTGAAATCTACAACTTCAATTTCTCTCTAGCTTACATTTTCCAGATGTGCAGAAGCAGAGTTCCAGGATTATGCTGAAATCTGCCTCTGCATTTTCTCTCTAGCTGACATTTTCTAGATGTGCAGAAGCAGAGTTCTAAGATTATGCTGAAATCTACCACTTCAATTTCTCTCTAGCTCACATTTGCCAGATGTGCAGAAGCAAAGTTCCAGGATTATTCTGAAATCTGCCTTGCAATTTTTCTCCAGGTGACATTTTCCAGATGTGTAGAAGCAGAGTTCAAACATTATGCTGAAATCTAACACATCAATTTCTCTCTTGCTGACATTTTCCAGAGTTGCAGACGCAGAGTTCCAGGGTTATGCTGAAATCAGCCTCTGCATTTTCTCTCTAGCTGACATTTTCCAGATGTGCAGAAGCAGAGTTCAAAGATTATGCTGAAATCTACCACATCAATTTCTCTCTATCTGACATTTTCCAGATGTGCAGAAGCAGAGATCCAGGATTATGCTGAAATCTGCCTTGCAATTTGTCTCCAAGTGAAATTTTCCAGATGTGGAGAAGCAGAGTTCCAGGATTATGCTGAAATCTGCCTCTGCACTTTCCCTCTAGCTGACATTTTCCAGATGTGCAGAAGCAGAGTTCCAGGATTATGCTGAAATCTGCCTCTGCATTTTCTCTCTAGCTGACATTTTCTAGATGTGCAGAAGCAGAGTTCTAAGATTATGCTGAAATCTACCACTTCAATTTCTCTCTAGCTCACATTTGCCAGATGTGCAGAAGCAAAGTTCCAGGATTATTCTGAAATCTGCCTTGCAATTTTTCTCCAGGTGACATTTTCCAGATGTGTAGAAGCAGAGTTCAAACATTATGCTGAAATCTAACACATCAATTTCTCTCTTGCTGACATTTTCCAGAGTTGCAGACGCAGAGTTCCAGGGTTATGCTGAAATCAGCCTCTGCATTTTCTCTCTAGCTGACATTTTCCAGATGTGCAGAAGCAGAGTTCAAAGATTATGCTGAAATCTACCACATCAATTTCTCTCTATCTGACATTTTCCAGATGTGCAGAAGCAGAGATCCAGGATTATGCTGAAATCTGCCTTGCAATTTGTCTCCAAGTGAAATTTTCCAGATGTGGAGAAGCAGAGTTCCAGGATTATGCTGAAATCTGCCTCTGCACTTTCCCTCTAGCTGACATTTTCCAGATGTGCAGAAGCAGAGTTCCAGGATTATGCTGAAATCTGCCTCTGCATTTTCCCTCTAGCTGACATTTTCCAGATGTGCAGAAGCTGAGTTCAAAGATTATGGTGAAATCTACCACATCAATTTCTCTCTAGCTGACATTTTCCAGATGTGCAGAAGCAGAGTTCAAAGATTATGCTGAAATCTACCACATCAATTTCTCTCTATCTGACATTTTCCAGATGTGCAGAAGCAGAGATCCAGGATTATGCTGAAATCTGCCTTGCAATTTGTCTCCAAGTGAAATTTTCCAGATGTGGAGAAGCAGAGTTCCAGGATTATGCTGAAATCTGCCTCTGCACTTTCCCTCTAGCTGACATTTTCCAGATGTGCAGAAGCAGAGTTCCAGGATTATGCTGAAATCTGCCTCTGCATTTTCCCTCTAGCTGACATTTTCCAGATGTGCAGAAGCTGAGTTCAAAGATTATGGTGAAATCTACCACATCAATTTCTCTCTAGCTGACATTTTCCAGATGTGCAGAAGCTGAGTTCAAAGATTATGGTGAAATCTACCACATCAATTTCTCTCTAGCTGACATTTTCCAGATGTGCAGAAGCTGAGTTCAAAGATTATGCTGAAATCTACCACATCAATTTCCCTCTAGCTGACATTTTCCAGATGTGCAGAAGCAGAGTTCTAAGATTATGCTGAAATCTACAACATCAATTTCTCTCTAGCTGACATTTTCCAGATGTGAGGAAGCAGAGTTCCAGGATTATGCTGAAATCAGCCTCTGCATTTTCTCTCTAGCTGACATTTTCCAGATGTGCAGAAGCAGAGTTCTAAGATTATGCTGAAATCTACAACATCAATTTCTCTCTAGCTGCCATTTTCCAGATGTGCAGAAGCAGAGTTCAAACATTATGCTGAAATCTACCACTTCAATTTCTCTCTAGCTCACATTTGCCAGATGTGCAGAAGCAGAGTTCTAGGATTATTCTGAAATCTGCCTTGCAATTTTTCTCCAGGTGACATTTTCCAGATATGCAGAAGCAGAGTTCAAACATTATGATGAAATCTAACACGTCAATTTCTCTCTTGCTGACATTTTCCAGAGTTGCAGAAGAAGAGTTCCAGGGTTATGCTGAAATCTGCCTCTGCGTTTTTCCTCTAGCTGACATTTTCCAGATGTGAAAAAGCAGAGTTCAAAGATTATGCTGAAATCTACAACTTCAATTTCTCTCTAGCTTACATTTTCCAGATGTGCAGAAGCAGAGTTCCAGGATTATGCTGAAATCTGCCTCTGCATTTTCTCTCTAGCTGACATTTTCTAGATGTGCAGAAGCAGAGTTCTAAGATTATGCTGAAATCTACCACTTCAATTTCTCTCTAGCTCACATTTGCCAGATGTGCAGAAGCAAAGTTCCAGGATTATTCTGAAATCTGCCTTGCAATTTTTCTCCAGGTGACATTTTCCAGATGTGTAGAAGCAGAGTTCAAACATTATGCTGAAATCTAACACATCAATTTCTCTCTTGCTGACATTTTCCAGAGTTGCAGACGCAGAGTTCCAGGGTTATGCTGAAATCAGCCTCTGCATTTTCTCTCTAGCTGACATTTTCCAGATGTGCAGAAGCAGAGTTCAAAGATTATGCTGAAATCTACCACATCAATTTCTCTCTATCTGACATTTTCCAGATGTGCAGAAGCAGAGATCCAGGATTATGCTGAAATCTGCCTTGCAATTTGTCTCCAAGTGAAATTTTCCAGATGTGGAGAAGCAGAGTTCCAGGATTATGCTGAAATCTGCCTCTGCATTTCCCTCTAGCTGACATTTTCCAGATGTGCAGAAGCAGAGTTCCAGGATTATGCTGAAATCTGCCTCTGCATTTTCCCTCTAGCTGACATTTTCCAGATGTGCAGAAGCTGAGTTCAAAGATTATGGTGAAATCTACCACATCAATTTCTCTCTAGCTGACATTTTCCAGATGTGCAGAAGCTGAGTTCAAAGATTATGGTGAAATCTACCACATCAATTTCTCTCTAGCTGACGTTTTCCAGATGTGCAGAAGCTGAGTTCAAAGATTATGCTGAAATCTACCACATCAATTTCCCTCTAGCTGACATTTTCCAGATGTGCAGAAGCAGAGTTCTAAGATTATGCTGAAATCTACAACATCAATTTCTCTCTAGCTGACATTTTCCAGATGTGAGGAAGCAGAGTTCCAGGATTATGCTGAAATCAGCCTCTGCATTTTCTCTCTAGCTGACATTTTCCAGATGTGCAGAAGCAGAGTTCTAAGATTATGCTGAAATCTACAACATCAATTTCTCTCTAGCTTCAATTTTCCAGATGTGCTGAAGCAGAGTTCAAACATTATGCTGAAATCTACCACTTCAATTTCTCTCTAGCTCACATTTGCCAGATGTGCAGAAGCAAAGTTCCAGGATTATTCTGAAATCTGCCTTGCAATTTTTCTCCAGGTGACATTTTCCAGATGTGTAGAAGCAGAGTTCAAACATTATGCTGAAATCTAACACATCAATTTCTCTCTTGCTGACATTTTCCAGAGTTGCAGACGCAGAGTTCCAGGGTTATGCTGAAATCAGCCTCTGCATTTTCTCTCTAGCTGACATTTTCCAGATGTGCAGAAGCAGAGTTCAAAGATTATGCTGAAATCTACCACATCAATTTCTCTCTATCTGACATTTTCCAGATGTGCAGAAGCAGAGATCCAGGATTATGCTGAAATCTGCCTTGCAATTTGTCTCCAAGTGAAATTTTCCAGATGTGGAGAAGCAGAGTTCCAGGATTATGCTGAAATCTGCCTCTGCATTTTCCCTCTAGCTGACATTTTCCAGATGTGCAGAAGCAGAGTTCCAGGATTATGCTGAAATCTGCCTCTGCATTTTCCCTCTAGCTGACATTTTCCAGATGTGCAGAAGCTGAGTTCAAAGATTATGGTGAAATCTACCACATCAATTTCTCTCTAGCTGACATTTTCCAGATGTGCAGAAGCTGAGTTCAAAGATTATGGTGAAATCTACCACATCAATTTCTCTCTAGCTGACGTTTTCCAGATGTGCAGAAGCTGAGTTCAAAGATTATGCTGAAATCTACCACATCAATTTCCCTCTAGCTGACATTTTCCAGATGTGCAGAAGCAGAGTTCTAAGATTATGCTGAAATCTACAACATCAATTTCTCTCTAGCTGACATTTTCCAGATGTGAGGAAGCAGAGTTCCAGGATTATGCTGAAATCAGCCTCTGCATTTTCTCTCTAGCTGACATTTTCCAGATGTGCAGAAGCAGAGTTCTAAGATTATGCTGAAATCTACAACATCAATTTCTCTCTAGCTGCCATTTTCCAGATGTGCAGAAGCAGAGTTCAAACATTATGCTGAAATCTACCACTTCAATTTCTCTCTAGCTCACATTTGCCAGATGTGCAGAAGCAGAGTTCTAGGATTATTCTGAAATCTGCCTTGCAATTTTTCTCCAGGTGACATTTTCCAGATATGCAGAAGCAGAGTTCAAACATTATGATGAAATCTAACACGTCAATTTCTCTCTTGCTGACATTTTCCAGAGTTGCAGAAGAAGAGTTCCAGGGTTATGCTGAAATCTGCCTCTGCGTTTTTCCTCTAGCTGACATTTTCCAGATGTGAAAAAGCAGAGTTCAAAGATTATGCTGAAATCTACAACTTCAATTTCTCTCTAGCTTACATTTTCCAGATGTGCAGAAGCAGAGTTCCAGGATTATGCTGAAATCTGCCTCTGCATTTTCTCTCTAGCTGACATTTTCCACATGTGCAGAAGCAGAGTTCAAAGATTATGCTGAAATCTACCACATCAATTTCTCTCTATCTGACATTTTCCAGATGTGCAGAAGCAGAGTTCCAGGATTGTGCTGAAAACCACAACATCAATTTCTCTCTAGCTGACTTTCCCAGATGTGCAGAAGCAGAGGTCCAATATTATGCTGAAATCTGCCTTGCAATTTCTCTCTAGCTGACTTTTCCAGATGTGCAGGAGTGTTCCAGGATTATGCTGAAATCTACATCAATTTCTCTCTAGCTGACATTTTCCAGATGTGCAGATGCAGATTTCCAGGTGTATGCTGAAACCTGCCTTACAATTTCTCTCTAGCTGACATTTTCCAGATGTGTAGAAGCAGAGTTCCAGCTGTGTGCTGAAACCTGCCTTACAATTTCTCTCTAGCTGACATTTTCCAGATGTGTAGAAGCAGAGTTCCAGCTGTGTGCTGAAACCTGCCTTACAATTTCTCTCTAGCTGACTTTTCCAGATGTGCAGAAGATGAGTTCAAAGATTATGGTGAAATCTGCCACATCAATTTCTGTCTAGCTGACATTTGCCAGATGTGCAGAACTAGAGTTCAAGGATTATGCTGAAATGTACAACATCAATTTTTCTCTAGCTGACATTTTCCATATGTACAGAATCAGAGTTCCTGGTGTATGCTGAAATCTGCCTTGCAATTTCTCTCTAGCTGACTTTTCCAGATGTGCAGAAGCAGAGTTCAAAGATTATGCTGAAATCTAACACATCAATTTCTCTCTTGCTGACATTTTCCAGATGTGCAGAAGCAGAGTTCCAGGATTATGCTGAAATCTGCCTCTGCATTTTCCCTCTAGCTTACATTTTCCAGATGTGCAGAAGCTGAGTTCAAAGATTATGGTGAAATCTACACATCAATTTCTCTGTAGCTGACATTTGCCAGATGTGCAGAAGCAGAGTTCCAGGATTATGCTGAAATCAGCATCTGCATTTTCTCTCTAGCTGACATTTTCCAGATGTGCAGAAGCAGAGTTCCAGTATTATGCTGAAATATACAACTTCAATTTCTCTCTAGCTGACATTTTCCAGATGTGCAGAAGCAGAGTTCTAAGATTATGGTGAAATCTACCACATCAATTTCTCTCTAGCTGACATTTTCCAGATGTGCAGAAGCTGAGTTCAAAGATTATGGTGAAATCTACCACATCAATTTCTCTCTAGCTGACATTTTCCAGATGTGCAGAAGCTGAGTTCAAAGATTATGGAGAAATCTACCACATCAATTTCACTCTAGCTGACATTTGCCAGATGTGCAGAAGCAGAGTTCCAGGATTATGCTGAAATCAGCCTCTGCATTTTCTCTCTAACTGACATTTTCCAGATGTGCAGAAGCAGAGGTCCAGTATTATGCTGAAATCTGCCTCTGCAGTTTCCCTCTAGCTACCATTTTCCAGATGTGCAGAAGCAGAGTTCAAACATTATGCTGAAATCTACCACTTCGATTTCTCTCTAGCTCACATTTGCCAGATGTGCAGAAGCAGAGTTCCAGGATTATTCTGAAATCTGCCTTGCAATTTTTCTCCAGGTGACATTTTCCAGATATGCAGAAGCAGAGTTCAAACATTATGATGAAATCTAACACGTCAATTTCTCTCTTGCTGACATTTTCCAGAGTTGCAGAAGAAGAGTTCCAGGGTTATGCTGAAATCTGCCTCTGCGTTTTTCCTCTAGCTGACATTTTCCAGATGTGAAAAAGCAGAGTTCAAAGATTATGCTGAAATCTACAACTTCAATTTCTCTCTAGCTTACATTTTCCAGATGTGCAGAAGCAGAGTTCCAGGATTATGCTGAAATCTGCCTCTGCATTTTCTCTCTAGCTGACATTTTCCACATGTGCAGAAGCAGAGTTCAAAGATTATGCTGAAATCTACCACATCAATTTCTCTCTATCTGACATTTTCCAGATGTGCAGAAGCAGAGTTCCAGGATTGTGCTGAAAACCACAACATCAATTTCTCTCTAGCTGACTTTCCCAGATGTGCAGAAGCAGAGGTCCAATATTATGCTGAAATCTGCCTTGCAATTTCTCTCTAGCTGACTTTTCCAGATGTGCAGGAGTGTTCCAGGATTATGCTGAAATCTACATCAATTTCTCTCTAGCTGACATTTTCCAGATGTGCAGATGCAGATTTCCAGGTGTATGCTGAAACCTGCCTTACAATTTCTCTCTAGCTGACATTTTCCAGATGTGTAGAAGCAGAGTTCCAGCTGTGTGCTGAAACCTGCCTTACAATTTCTCTCTAGCTGACATTTTCCAGATGTGTAGAAGCAGAGTTCCAGCTGTGTGCTGAAACCTGCCTTACAATTTCTCTCTAGCTGACTTTTCCAGATGTGCAGAAGATGAGTTCAAAGATTATGGTGAAATCTGCCACATCAATTTCTGTCTAGCTGACATTTGCCAGATGTGCAGAACTAGAGTTCAAGGATTATGCTGAAATGTACAACATCAATTTTTCTCTAGCTGACATTTTCCATATGTACAGAATCAGAGTTCCTGGTGTATGCTGAAATCTGCCTTGCAATTTCTCTCTAGCTGACTTTTCCAGATGTGCAGAAGCAGAGTTCAAAGATTATGCTGAAATCTAACACATCAATTTCTCTCTTGCTGACATTTTCCAGATGTGCAGAAGCAGAGTTCCAGGATTATGCTGAAATCTGCCTCTGCATTTTCCCTCTAGCTTACATTTTCCAGATGTGCAGAAGCTGAGTTCAAAGATTATGGTGAAATCTACACATCAATTTCTCTGTAGCTGACATTTGCCAGATGTGCAGAAGCAGAGTTCCAGGATTATGCTGAAATCAGCCTCTGCATTTTCTCTCTAGCTGACATTTTCCAGATGTGCAGAAGCAGAGTTCCAGTATTATGCTGAAATATACAACTTCAATTTCTCTCTAGCTGACATTTTCCAGATGTGCAGAAGCAGAGTTCTAAAATTATGGTGAAATCTACCACATCAATTTCTCTCTAGCTGACATTTTCCAGATGTGCAGAAGCTGAGTTCAAAGATTATGGTGAAATCTACCACATCAATTTCTCTCTAGCTGACATTTTCCAGATGTGCAGAAGCTGAGTTCAAAGATTATGGAGAAATCTACCACATCAATTTCACTCTAGCTGACATTTGCCAGATGTGCAGAAGCAGAGTTCCAGGATTATGCTGAAATCAGCCTCTGCATTTTCTCTCTAACTGACATTTTCCAGATGTGCAGAAGCAGAGGTCCAGTATTATGCTGAAATCTGCCTCTGCAGTTTCCCTCTAGCTGCCATTTTCCAGATGTGCAGAAGCAGAGTTCAAACATTATGCTGAAATCTACCACTTCGATTTCTCTCTAGCTCACATTTGCCAGATGTGCAGAAGCAGAGTTCCAGGATTATTCTGAAATCTGCCTTGCAATTTTTCTCCAGGTGACATTTTCCAGATGTGCAGAAGCTGAGTTCAAAGATTATGGTGAAATCTACCACATCAATTTCTCTCTAACTGACATTTTCCAGATGTGCAGAAGCAGAGTTCCAGTATTATGCTGAAATCTACCACATCAATTTCTCTCTAACTGACATTTTCCAGATGTGTAGAACCAGAGTTCCAGGATTATGCTGAAATCAGCCTCTGCATTTTCTCTCTAGCTGACATTTTCCAGATGTGCAGAAGCAGAGTTCTAAGATTGTGCTGAAATCTACAACATCAATTTCTCTCTAGCTGCCATTTTCCAGATGTGCAGAAGCAGAGTTCAAACATTATGCTGAAATCTACCACTTCAATTTCTCTCTAGCTGACATTTTCCAGAGTTGCAGAAGAAGAGTTCCAAGGTTATGCTGAAATCTGCCTCTGCGTTTTTCCTCTAGCTGACATTTTCCAGATGTGAAAAAGCAGAGTTCAAAGATTATGCTGAAATCTACAACTTCAATTTCTCTCTAGCTTACATTTTCCAGATGTGCAGAAGCAGAGTTCCAGGAGTATGCTGAAATCTGCCTCTGCATTTTCTCTCTAGCTGACATTTTCCACATGTGCAGAAGCAGAGTTCAAAGATTATGCTGAAATCTACCACATCAATTTCTCTCTATCTGACATTTTCCAGATGTGCAGAAGCAGAGTTCCAGGATTGTGCTGAAAACCACAACATCAATTTCTCTCTAGCTGACTTTCCCAGATGTGCAGAAGCAGAGGTCCAGTATTATGGTGAAATCTGCCTTGAAATTTCTCTCTAGCTGACTTTTCCAGATGTGCAGGAGTGTTCCAAGATTATGCTGAAATATACATCAATTTCTCTCTAGCTGACATTTTCCAGATGTGCAGATGCAGATTTCCAGGTGTATGCTGAAACCTGCCTTACAATTTCTCTCTAGTTGACTTTTCCAGATGTGCAGAAGCTGAGTTCAAAGATTATGGTTAAATCTGCCACATCAATTTCTGTCTAGCTGACATTTGCCAGATGTGCAGAAGTAGAGTTCAAGGATTATGCTGAAATCTGCCTTGCAAGTTTTCTCAAGCTGACATTTTCCATATGTACAGAATCAGAGTTCCTGGTGTATGCTGAAATCTGCCTTGCAATTTCTCTCTAGCTGACATTTTCCAGATGTGCAGAAGCAGAGTTCCAGGATTATGCTGAAATCTGCCTCTGCATTTTCCCTCTAGCTGACATTTTCCAGATGTGCAGAAGCTGAGTTCAAATATTATGGTGAAATCTACCACATCAATTTCTCTCTAGCTGACATTTTCCAGATGTGCAGAAGATGAGTTCAAAGATTATGGTGAAATCTGCCACATCAATTTCTGTCTAGCTGACATTTGCCAGATGTGCAGAACTAGAGTTCAAGGATTATGCTGAAATGTACAACATCAATTTTTCTCTAGCTGACATTTTCCATATGTACAGAATCAGAGTTCCTGGTGTATGCTGAAATCTGCCTTGCAATTTCTCTCTAGCTGACTTTTCCAGATGTGCAGAAGCAGAGTTCAAAGATTATGCTGAAATCTAACACATCAATTTCTCTCTTGCTGACATTTTCCAGATGTGCAGAAGCAGAGTTCCAGGATTATGCTGAAATCTGCCTCTGCATTTTCCCTCTAGCTTACATTTTCCAGATGTGCAGAAGCTGAGTTCAAAGATTATGGTGAAATCTACACATCAATTTCTCTGTAGCTGACATTTGCCAGATGTGCAGAAGCAGAGTTCCAGGATTATGCTGAAATCAGCATCTGCATTTTCTCTCTAGCTGACATTTTCCAGATGTGCAGAAGCAGAGTTCCAGTATTATGCTGAAATATACAACTTCAATTTCTCTCTAGCTGACATTTTCCAGATGTGCAGAAGCAGAGTTCTAAGATTATGGTGAAATCTACCACATCAATTTCTCTCTAGCTGACATTTTCCAGATGTGCAGAAGCTGAGTTCAAAGATTATGGTGAAATCTACCACATCAATTTCTCTCTAGCTGACATTTTCCAGATGTGCAGAAGCTGAGTTCAAAGATTATGGAGAAATCTACCACATCAATTTCACTCTAGCTGACATTTGCCAGATGTGCAGAAGCAGAGTTCCAGGATTATGCTGAAATCAGCCTCTGCATTTTCTCTCTAACTGACATTTTCCAGATGTGCAGAAGCAGAGGTCCAGTATTATGCTGAAATCTGCCTCTGCAGTTTCCCTCTAGCTACCATTTTCCAGATGTGCAGAAGCAGAGTTCAAACATTATGCTGAAATCTACCACTTCGATTTCTCTCTAGCTCACATTTGCCAGATGTGCAGAAGCAGAGTTCCAGGATTATTCTGAAATCTGCCTTGCAATTTTTCTCCAGGTGACATTTTCCAGATATGCAGAAGCAGAGTTCAAACATTATGATGAAATCTAACACGTCAATTTCTCTCTTGCTGACATTTTCCAGAGTTGCAGAAGAAGAGTTCCAGGGTTATGCTGAAATCTGCCTCTGCGTTTTTCCTCTAGCTGACATTTTCCAGATGTGAAAAAGCAGAGTTCAAAGATTATGCTGAAATCTACAACTTCAATTTCTCTCTAGCTTACATTTTCCAGATGTGCAGAAGCAGAGTTCCAGGATTATGCTGAAATCTGCCTCTGCATTTTCTCTCTAGCTGACATTTTCCACATGTGCAGAAGCAGAGTTCAAAGATTATGCTGAAATCTACCACATCAATTTCTCTCTATCTGACATTTTCCAGATGTGCAGAAGCAGAGTTCCAGGATTGTGCTGAAAACCACAACATCAATTTCTCTCTAGCTGACTTTCCCAGATGTGCAGAAGCAGAGGTCCAATATTATGCTGAAATCTGCCTTGCAATTTCTCTCTAGCTGACTTTTCCAGATGTGCAGGAGTGTTCCAGGATTATGCTGAAATCTACATCAATTTCTCTCTAGCTGACATTTTCCAGATGTGCAGATGCAGATTTCCAGGTGTATGCTGAAACCTGCCTTACAATTTCTCTCTAGCTGACATTTTCCAGATGTGTAGAAGCAGAGTTCCAGCTGTGTGCTGAAACCTGCCTTACAATTTCTCTCTAGCTGACATTTTCCAGATGTGTAGAAGCAGAGTTCCAGCTGTGTGCTGAAACCTGCCTTACAATTTCTCTCTAGCTGACATTTTCCAGATGTGTAGAAGCAGAGTTCCAGCTGTGTGCTGAAACCTGCCTTACAATTTCTCTCTAGCTTACATTTTCCAGATGTGCAGAAGCTGAGTTCAAATATTATGGTGAAATCTACCACATCAATTTCTCTCTAGCTGACATTTTCCAGATGTGCAGAAGATGAGTTCAAAGATTATGGTGAAATCTGCCACATCAATTTCTGTCTAGCTGACATTTGCCAGATGTGCAGAACTAGAGTTCAAGGATTATGCTGAAATGTACAACATCAATTTTTCTCTAGCTGACATTTTCCATATGTACAGAATCAGAGTTCCTGGTGTATGCTGAAATCTGCCTTGCAATTTCTCTCTAGCTGACTTTTCCAGATGTGCAGAAGCAGAGTTCAAAGATTATGCTGAAATCTAACACATCAATTTCTCTCTTGCTGACATTTTCCAGATGTGCAGAAGCAGAGTTCCAGGATTATGCTGAAATCTGCCTCTGCATTTTCCCTCTAGCTTACATTTTCCAGATGTGCAGAAGCTGAGTTCAAAGATTATGGTGAAATCTACACATCAATTTCTCTGTAGCTGACATTTGCCAGATGTGCAGAAGCAGAGTTCCAGGATTATGCTGAAATCAGCATCTGCATTTTCTCTCTAGCTGACATTTTCCAGATGTGCAGAAGCAGAGTTCCAGTATTATGCTGAAATATACAACTTCAATTTCTCTCTAGCTGACATTTTCCAGATGTGCAGAAGCAGAGTTCTAAGATTATGGTGAAATCTACCACATCAATTTCTCTCTAGCTGACATTTTCCAGATGTGCAGAAGCTGAGTTCAAAGATTATGGTGAAATCTACCACATCAATTTCTCTCTAGCTGACATTTTCCAGATGTGCAGAAGCTGAGTTCAAAGATTATGGAGAAATCTACCACATCAATTTCACTCTAGCTGACATTTGCCAGATGTGCAGAAGCAGAGTTCCAGGATTATGCTGAAATCAGCCTCTGCATTTTCTCTCTAACTGACATTTTCCAGATGTGCAGAAGCAGAGGTCCAGTATTATGCTGAAATCTGCCTCTGCAGTTTCCCTCTAGCTACCATTTTCCAGATGTGCAGAAGCAGAGTTCAAACATTATGCTGAAATCTACCACTTCGATTTCTCTCTAGCTCACATTTGCCAGATGTGCAGAAGCAGAGTTCCAGGATTATTCTGAAATCTGCCTTGCAATTTTTCTCCAGGTGACATTTTCCAGATATGCAGAAGCAGAGTTCAAACATTATGATGAAATCTAACACGTCAATTTCTCTCTTGCTGACATTTTCCAGAGTTGCAGAAGAAGAGTTCCAGGGTTATGCTGAAATCTGCCTCTGCGTTTTTCCTCTAGCTGACATTTTCCAGATGTGAAAAAGCAGAGTTCAAAGATTATGCTGAAATCTACAACTTCAATTTCTCTCTAGCTTACATTTTCCAGATGTGCAGAAGCAGAGTTCCAGGATTATGCTGAAATCTGCCTCTGCATTTTCTCTCTAGCTGACATTTTCCACATGTGCAGAAGCAGAGTTCAAAGATTATGCTGAAATCTACCACATCAATTTCTCTCTATCTGACATTTTCCAGATGTGCAGAAGCAGAGTTCCAGGATTGTGCTGAAAACCACAACATCAATTTCTCTCTAGCTGACTTTCCCAGATGTGCAGAAGCAGAGGTCCAATATTATGCTGAAATCTGCCTTGCAATTTCTCTCTAGCTGACTTTTCCAGATGTGCAGGAGTGTTCCAGGATTATGCTGAAATCTACATCAATTTCTCTCTAGCTGACATTTTCCAGATGTGCAGATGCAGATTTCCAGGTGTATGCTGAAACCTGCCTTACAATTTCTCTCTAGCTGACATTTTCCAGATGTGTAGAAGCAGAGTTCCAGCTGTGTGCTGAAACCTGCCTTACAATTTCTCTCTAGCTGACATTTTCCAGATGTGTAGAAGCAGAGTTCCAGCTGTGTGCTGAAACCTGCCTTACAATTTCTCTCTAGCTGACTTTTCCAGATGTGCAGAAGATGAGTTCAAAGATTATGGTGAAATCTGCCACATCAATTTCTGTCTAGCTGACATTTGCCAGATGTGCAGAACTAGAGTTCAAGGATTATGCTGAAATGTACAACATCAATTTTTCTCTAGCTGACATTTTCCATATGTACAGAATCAGAGTTCCTGGTGTATGCTGAAATCTGCCTTGCAATTTCTCTCTAGCTGACTTTTCCAGATGTGCAGAAGCAGAGTTCAAAGATTATGCTGAAATCTAACACATCAATTTCTCTCTTGCTGACATTTTCCAGATGTGCAGAAGCAGAGTTCCAGGATTATGCTGAAATCTGCCTCTGCATTTTCCCTCTAGCTTACATTTTCCAGATGTGCAGAAGCTGAGTTCAAAGATTATGGTGAAATCTACACATCAATTTCTCTGTAGCTGACATTTGCCAGATGTGCAGAAGCAGAGTTCCAGGATTATGCTGAAATCAGCCTCTGCATTTTCTCTCTAGCTGACATTTTCCAGATGTGCAGAAGCAGAGTTCCAGTATTATGCTGAAATATACAACTTCAATTTCTCTCTAGCTGACATTTTCCAGATGTGCAGAAGCAGAGTTCTAAGATTATGGTGAAATCTACCACATCAATTTCTCTCTAGCTGACATTTTCCAGATGTGCAGAAGCTGAGTTCAAAGATTATGGTGAAATCTACCACATCAATTTCTCTCTAGCTGACATTTTCCAGATGTGCAGAAGCTGAGTTCAAAGATTATGGAGAAATCTACCACATCAATTTCACTCTAGCTGACATTTGCCAGATGTGCAGAAGCAGAGTTCCAGGATTATGCTGAAATCAGCCTCTGCATTTTCTCTCTAACTGACATTTTCCAGATGTGCAGAAGCAGAGGTCCAGTATTATGCTGAAATCTGCCTCTGCAGTTTCCCTCTAGCTGCCATTTTCCAGATGTGCAGAAGCAGAGTTCAAACATTATGCTGAAATCTACCACTTCGATTTCTCTCTAGCTCACATTTGCCAGATGTGCAGAAGCAGAGTTCCAGGATTATTCTGAAATCTGCCTTGCAATTTTTCTCCAGGTGACATTTTCCAGATGTGCAGAAGCTGAGTTCAAAGATTATGGTGAAATCTACCACATCAATTTCTCTCTAACTGACATTTTCCAGATGTGCAGAAGCAGAGTTCCAGTATTATGCTGAAATCTACCACATCAATTTCTCTCTAACTGACATTTTCCAGATGTGTAGAACCAGAGTTCCAGGATTATGCTGAAATCAGCCTCTGCATTTTCTCTCTAGCTGACATTTTCCAGATGTGCAGAAGCAGAGTTCTAAGATTGTGCTGAAATCTACAACATCAATTTCTCTCTAGCTGCCATTTTCCAGATGTGCAGAAGCAGAGTTCAAACATTATGCTGAAATCTACCACTTCAATTTCTCTCTAGCTGACATTTTCCAGAGTTGCAGAAGAAGAGTTCCAAGGTTATGCTGAAATCTGCCTCTGCGTTTTTCCTCTAGCTGACATTTTCCAGATGTGAAAAAGCAGAGTTCAAAGATTATGCTGAAATCTACAACTTCAATTTCTCTCTAGCTTACATTTTCCAGATGTGCAGAAGCAGAGTTCCAGGAGTATGCTGAAATCTGCCTCTGCATTTTCTCTCTAGCTGACATTTTCCACATGTGCAGAAGCAGAGTTCAAAGATTATGCTGAAATCTACCACATCAATTTCTCTCTATCTGACATTTTCCAGATGTGCAGAAGCAGAGTTCCAGGATTGTGCTGAAAACCACAACATCAATTTCTCTCTAGCTGACTTTCCCAGATGTGCAGAAGCAGAGGTCCAGTATTATGGTGAAATCTGCCTTGAAATTTCTCTCTAGCTGACTTTTCCAGATGTGCAGGAGTGTTCCAAGATTATGCTGAAATATACATCAATTTCTCTCTAGCTGACATTTTCCAGATGTGCAGATGCAGATTTCCAGGTGTATGCTGAAACCTGCCTTACAATTTCTCTCTAGTTGACTTTTCCAGATGTGCAGAAGCTGAGTTCAAAGATTATGGTTAAATCTGCCACATCAATTTCTGTCTAGCTGACATTTGCCAGATGTGCAGAAGTAGAGTTCAAGGATTATGCTGAAATCTGCCTTGCAAGTTTTCTCAAGCTGACATTTTCCATATGTACAGAATCAGAGTTCCTGGTGTATGCTGAAATCTGCCTTGCAATTTCTCTCTAGCTGACATTTTCCAGATGTGCAGAAGCAGAGTTCCAGGATTATGCTGAAATCTGCCTCTGCATTTTCCCTCTAGCTGACATTTTCCAGATGTGCAGAAGCTGAGTTCAAATATTATGGTGAAATCTACCACATCAATTTCTCTCTAGCTGACATTTTCCAGATGTGCAGAAGCTGAGTTCAAAGATTATGGTGAAATCTACCACATCAATTTCTCTCTAGCTGACATTTTCCAGATGTGCAGAAGCTGAGTTCAAAGATTATGCTGAAATCTACCACATCAATTTCCCTCTAGCTGACATTTTCCAGATGTGCAGAAGCAGAGTTCTAAGATTATGCTGAAATCTACAACATCAATTTCTCTCTAGCTGACATTTTCCAGATGTGAGGAAGCAGAGTTCCAGGATTATGCTGAAATCAGCCTCTGCATTTTCTCTCTAGCTGACATTTTCCAGATGTGCAGAAGCAGAGTTCTAAGATTATGCTGAAATCTACAACATCAATTTCTCTCTAGCTGCCATTTTCCAGATGTGCAGAAGCAGAGTTCAAACATTATGCTGAAATCTACCACTTCAATTTCTCTCTAGCTCACATTTGCCAGATGTGCAGAAGCAGAGTTCTAGGATTATTCTGAAATCTGCCTTGCAATTTTTCTCCAGGTGACATTTTCCAGATATGCAGAAGCAGAGTTCAAACATTATGCTGAAATCTAACACGTCAATTTCTCTCTTGCTGACATTTTCCAGAGTTGCAGAAGAAGAGTTCCAGGGTTATGCTGAAATCTGCCTCTGCGTTTTTCCTCTAGCTGACATTTTCCAGATGTGAAAAAGCAGAGTTCAAAGGTTATGCTGAAATCTACAACTTCAATTTCTCTCTAGCTTACATTTTCCAGATGTGCAGAAGCAGAGTTCCAGGATTATGCTGAAATCTGCCTCTGCATTTTCTCTCTAGCTGACATTTTCCACATGTGCAGAAGCAGAGTTCAAAGATTATGCTGAAATCACTTCCGGTTCCGGATCGCTGCATCGCGGACGCTCCTCGTTGAGCGCCTTTCCTTTTCCCCGTTAAAGCCGCCAGAACAGCTGTCTGGCGGCTTGAAAGTCTCTGCCCCGGGCAAAGGGGAGAGATGAGAGCCGGACAGGTGGGGTAGAGCCCCCCCTAGTGCCCCAAGTGTCAGCTAGGGGCGCGAAAGGTGAGGGCTCCCCAGCCAGCCTGTCTCTTGCTCCGGGGACTTGGAAACCTCCGCTTTTGCGGAGCAAGATGCTGTGACCACCCGCTGCTTCGTGAATGGGATTACAACTACTTAATTGTTTAAACAAGCAGACAGAGAGAGACAGGATTTTAAAGGGCAAGTACAGATTTTTTTTTTCTTTCAACTCCACTGCTGATTTTCACTTCGGAAGAAACTAAGTAACAGTTATTAGGCTACAACATGGCGATCGGAGAAAGTGGGAGGAGAAGTGAAAGTAACTTTCGTTTCCCTAGCAGCTTTTTTTCTTATGGAAATTTTTGATTTTGAAAGTTGGCTTTACTCTCTCTGTCTCCCGATTCTGGATTAAATAATAACTGACAATTTTTTAAAAATAAAATTCTATCTGGCTTTGGAATTTGAAAGAATTTTAAAAGAAATTTAAAAGAACTTTAACTAGAGGCTTGGCTTTTTCTTTGTTCACCACTGGAAATACTAAAATGGCTTCAAAATCTGGAAAGATTGTTTTGAATAAAAGAATGGATTATTCATCTGGTTATATTTCTAAAATGCAACTTACCACTGAGTTAACACCCCCAAAGTCTTTAACACCTGAAAATTTAATAAGTACCTTAAAGATTATGAAAGATGAACTTATTGTTGAATTTAACCAAAAAATTAGTGAAATAGATAATAAAATGCAGGCTGCTTTAAAGAATATTGACCAACAAATTAGAAATGATGTGTTGGAGGTATGTAAAGGTCTAGCAACAAATATTGAAGTTTTGGCAAACCGCATTGAAGAAAACAAACAAGTTTTGACAACTTCAGTAGAATATATAGATAAAATACAAAATGACATTGCAAATTTTGAAACAGAGGTGTTAATGATGCAATTCAGATCCATGGAATTTGCCATAAGGGTCAGGGGGTTGAAAGAAGGATTATATGAAGATTTGAAAGGAAGGATGGTGGAAGCTTTGGAGCAGGTGTCTGGACTGTCTAAAGAAGAACTAGCCAGGCAAATTGATAAAATATATAGAATCAACTCCTGGTATGCAAAACAAAAACACCTACCAAGGGATATTGTAATATACTTTACTACAAGAGCCTTACGGAATAGGATTATACAGGCGACGTTTAAAAATAACCTGCAGGTGAATGGCCAGGAACTGATGATATGGAAAGAAATTCCCTCTAAAATGCTCAAAGCCAGAAAAGATTATACCTTTCTGATTGATGAATTTAAAAGGTTAAATTTACATTACAAATGGGAAGCACCAACAGGAGTTGCAGTGAAATTTCTGGGAAAAAGATATCGGCTTAATACAACAAAGAAAGCTACTGAATTTTATGTCAACGTCTTAAAGGCTGATATATCCAAGATTCCAGAGGAAAGATGTATGAAAACAAAAGAGGAGGAGGAGGGAAAGCCATCCCTTCCTCTTCAAATCGAAACAGATTTACAAAATTTAAATGATTGGCAGAGCCAGACAGATGTCTACAGTCTGGAAAAGGAGATGGAAGATCGGGGTCAGATGGGAGGCGAGCTGACAACTACAAAATTATCAAGTTACAAAAAGATGCAACCATCATCAAGATACAACAAGATGCAGTGTTGAAGTTTATTGGACAGATGGTTGCCATTATGACTGTACTTTTCTTTTTCCCTTCTTTCCTTAATTTTTTTTTCTTTTCTTTACTTCTTGCATTCTTTTTTTTTTCTTTTGTTTTTTTTGGGGGGCTTATTCAAAGTATTATTAATTCTTTTTAAAGATTTAGAACTTTTTTGAACCTAATAATTTAATACATAGTAACATTTTGTTACTAATAGAGTGGTAGAATTTATGATGAAGTTTAAGGTTTTTGTATTATTATTTAGTTATTTTTTGTGTAATATCAATTTAAGTTTTATTTAATTGTGAGAAAGATTTGGAATTGTTATCTATCCAGTTATAAAATATTACAATTAGATTTAACATTTTTTTTTTTGGGAGGAAGGTTATTTAAAGTTTGGAATTAGTGCTTATAATCTGATATATAGTAATAGTAAGTTATTTATATACTGATTGATTTTATGATGAAGTTTAAGGTTTTTGTATTTAATACTTAGTCATCATTTATGTAATAATCATTTAATTCTTAGTTAACAGTGAAGAAATGTTGTGAAGGGTAGATGATTGAAAGGAGGAGGAAGGAATTTTTATTAGTGTACAATTTGGAGTTGAAGTTTTAAAAAAATAAGGTGGAAGTCAAAATTTTTTAATTTAATTTAAATTTATTTTATTGATATTATGCCCTGTACTCTCTCTGGGAAGTCCGGGGGGGAGGGGGGAGGGAAAGGGGTGGGTTAGGGGGGAGAAAAATTAAAAAAAATGTTTGTACTTTCTATTTAATGTTTAGCTATTATCTATGTAATTTTGTACTAATAAAACTTTTTGGAAAAAAAAAAAAAAAAAAAAGATTATGCTGAAATCTACCACATCAATTTCACTCTAGCTGACATTTGCCAGATGTGCAGAAGCAGAGTTCCAGGATTATGCTGAAATCAGCCTCTGCATTTTCTCTCTAACTGACATTTTCCAGATGTGCAGAAGCAGAGGTCCAGTATTATGCTGAAATCTGCCTCTGCAGTTTCCCTCTAGCTGCCATTTTCCAGATGTGCAGAAGCAGAGTTCAAACATTATGCTGAAATCTACCACTTCGATTTCTCTCTAGCTCACATTTGCCAGATGTGCAGAAGCAGAGTTCCAGGATTATTCTGAAATCTGCCTTGCAATTTTTCTCCAGGTGACATTTTCCAGATGTGCAGAAGCTGAGTTCAAAGATTATGGTGAAATCTACCACATCAATTTCTCTCTAACTGACATTTTCCAGATGTGCAGAAGCAGAGTTCCAGTATTATGCTGAAATCTACCACATCAATTTCTCTCTAACTGACATTTTCCAGATGTGTAGAACCAGAGTTCCAGGATTATGCTGAAATCAGCCTCTGCATTTTCTCTCTAGCTGACATTTTCCAGATGTGCAGAAGCAGAGTTCTAAGATTGTGCTGAAATCTACAACATCAATTTCTCTCTAGCTGCCATTTTCCAGATGTGCAGAAGCAGAGTTCAAACATTATGCTGAAATCTACCACTTCAATTTCTCTCTAGCTGACATTTTCCAGAGTTGCAGAAGAAGAGTTCCAAGGTTATGCTGAAATCTGCCTCTGCGTTTTTCCTCTAGCTGACATTTTCCAGATGTGAAAAAGCAGAGTTCAAAGATTATGCTGAAATCTACAACTTCAATTTCTCTCTAGCTTACATTTTCCAGATGTGCAGAAGCAGAGTTCCAGGAGTATGCTGAAATCTGCCTCTGCATTTTCTCTCTAGCTGACATTTTCCACATGTGCAGAAGCAGAGTTCCAGGATTATGCTGAAATCTGCCTCTGCATTTTCCCTCTAGCTGACATTTTCCAGATGTGCAGAAGCTGAGTTCAAATATTATGGTGAAATCTACCACATCAATTTCTCTCTAGCTGACATTTTCCAGATGTGCAGAAGCTGAGTTCAAAGATAATGGTGAAATCTACCACATCAATTTCTCTCTAGCTGACATTTTCCAGATGTGCAGAAGCTGAGTTCAAAGATTATGCTGAAATCTACCACATCAATTTCCTTCTAGCTGACATTTTCCAGATGTGCAGAAGCAGAGTTCTAAGATTATGCTGAAATCTACAACATCAATTTCTCTCTAGCTGACATTTTCCAGATGTGAGGAAGCAGAGTTCCAGGATTATGCTGAAATCAGCCTCTGCATTTTCTCTCTAGCTGACATTTTCCAGATGTGCAGAAGCAGAGTTCTAAGATTATGCTGAAATCTACAACATCAATTTCTCTCTAGCTGCCATTTTCCAGATGTGCAGAAGCAGAGTTCAAACATTATGCTGAAATCTACCACTTCAATTTCTCTCTAGCTCACATTTGCCAGATGTGCAGAAGCAGAGTTCTAGGATTATTCTGAAATCTGCCTTGCAATTTTTCTCCAGGTGACATTTTCCAGATGTGCAGAAGCTGAGTTCAAAGATTATGGTGAAATCTACCACATCAATTTCTCTCTAACTGACATTTTCCAGATGTGCAGAAGCAGAGTTCCAGTATTATGCTGAAATCTACCACATCAATTTCTCTCTAACTGACATTTTCCAGATGTGTAGAACCAGAGTTCCAGGATTATGCTGAAATCAGCCTCTGCATTTTCTCTCTAGCTGACATTTTCCAGATGTGCAGAAGCAGAGTTCTAAGATTGTGCTGAAATCTACAACATCAATTTCTCTCTAGCTGCCATTTTCCAGATGTGCAGAAGCAGAGTTCAAACATTATGCTGAAATCTACCACTTCGATTTCTCTCTAGCTCACATTTGCCAGATGTGCAGAAGCAGAGTTCCAGGATTATTCTGAAATCTGCCTTGCAATTTTTCTCCAGGTGACATTTTCCAGATGTGCAGAAGCTGAGTTCAAAGATTATGGTGAAATCTACCACATCAATTTCTCTCTAACTGACATTTTCCAGATGTGCAGAAGCAGAGTTCCAGTATTATGCTGAAATCTACCACATCAATTTCTCTCTAACTGACATTTTCCAGATGTGTAGAACCAGAGTTCCAGGATTATGCTGAAATCAGCCTCTGCATTTTCTCTCTAGCTGACATTTTCCAGATGTGCAGAAGCAGAGTTCTAAGATTGTGCTGAAATCTACAACATCAATTTCTCTCTAGCTGCCATTTTCCAGATGTGCAGAAGCAGAGTTCAAACATTATGCTGAAATCTACCACTTCAATTTCTCTCTAGCTGACATTTTCCAGAGTTGCAGAAGAAGAGTTCCAAGGTTATGCTGAAATCTGCCTCTGCGTTTTTCCTCTAGCTGACATTTTCCAGATGTGAAAAAGCAGAGTTCAAAGATTATGCTGAAATCTACAACTTCAATTTCTCTCTAGCTTACATTTTCCAGATGTGCAGAAGCAGAGTTCCAGGAGTATGCTGAAATCTGCCTCTGCATTTTCTCTCTAGCTGACATTTTCCACATGTGCAGAAGCAGAGTTCCAGGATTATGCTGAAATCTGCCTCTGCATTTTCCCTCTAGCTGACATTTTCCAGATGTGCAGAAGCTGAGTTCAAATATTATGGTGAAATCTACCACATCAATTTCTCTCTAGCTGACATTTTCCAGATGTGCAGAAGCTGAGTTCAAAGATAATGGTGAAATCTACCACATCAATTTCTCTCTAGCTGACATTTTCCAGATGTGCAGAAGCTGAGTTCAAAGATTATGCTGAAATCTACCACATCAATTTCCTTCTAGCTGACATTTTCCAGATGTGCAGAAGCAGAGTTCTAAGATTATGCTGAAATCTACAACATCAATTTCTCTCTAGCTGACATTTTCCAGATGTGAGGAAGCAGAGTTCCAGGATTATGCTGAAATCAGCCTCTGCATTTTCTCTCTAGCTGACATTTTCCAGATGTGCAGAAGCAGAGTTCTAAGATTATGCTGAAATCTACAACATCAATTTCTCTCTAGCTGCCATTTTCCAGATGTGCAGAAGCAGAGTTCAAACATTATGCTGAAATCTACCACTTCAATTTCTCTCTAGCTCACATTTGCCAGATGTGCAGAAGCAGAGTTCTAGGATTATTCTGAAATCTGCCTTGCAATTTTTCTCCAGGTGACATTTTCCAGATATGCAGAAGCAGAGTTCAAACATTATGCTGAAATCTAACACGTCAATTTCTCTCTTGCTGACATTTTCCAGAGTTGCAGAAGAAGAGTTCCAGGGTTATGCTGAAATCTGCCTCTGCGTTTTTCCTCTAGCTGACATTTTCCAGATGTGAAAAAGCAGAGTTCAAAGGTTATGCTGAAATCTACAACTTCAATTTCTCTCTAGCTTACATTTTCCAGATGTGCAGAAGCAGAGTTCCAGGATTATGCTGAAATCTGCCTCTGCATTTTCTCTCTAGCTGACATTTTCCACATGTGCAGAAGCAGAGTTCAAAGATTATGCTGAAATCTACCACATCAATTTCACTCTAGCTGACATTTGCCAGATGTGCAGAAGCAGAGTTCCAGGATTATGCTGAAATCAGCCTCTGCATTTTCTCTCTAACTGACATTTTCCAGATGTGCAGAAGCAGAGGTCCAGTATTATGCTGAAATCTGCCTCTGCAGTTTCCCTCTAGCTGCCATTTTCCAGATGTGCAGAAGCAGAGTTCAAACATTATGCTGAAATCTACCACTTCGATTTCTCTCTAGCTCACATTTGCCAGATGTGCAGAAGCAGAGTTCCAGGATTATTCTGAAATCTGCCTTGCAATTTTTCTCCAGGTGACATTTTCCAGATGTGCAGAAGCAGAGTTCCAGTATTATGCTGAAATCTACCACATCAATTTCTCTCTAACTGACATTTTCCAGATGTGTAGAACCAGAGTTCCAGGATTATGCTGAAATCAGCCTCTGCATTTTCTCTCTAGCTGACATTTTCCAGATGTGCAGAAGCAGAGTTCTAAGATTGTGCTGAAATCTACAACATCAATTTCTCTCTAGCTGCCATTTTCCAGATGTGCAGAAGCAGAGTTCAAACATTATGCTGAAATCTACCACTTCAATTTCTCTCTAGCTGACATTTTCCAGAGTTGCAGAAGAAGAGTTCCAAGGTTATGCTGAAATCTGCCTCTGCGTTTTTCCTCTAGCTGACATTTTCCAGATGTGAAAAAGCAGAGTTCAAAGATTATGCTGAAATCTACAACTTCAATTTCTCTCTAGCTTACATTTTCCAGATGTGCAGAAGCAGAGTTCCAGGAGTATGCTGAAATCTGCCTCTGCATTTTCTCTCTAGCTGACATTTTCCACATGTGCAGAAGCAGAGTTCAAAGATTATGCTGAAATCTACCACATCAATTTCTCTCTATCTGACATTTTCCAGATGTGCAGAAGCAGAGTTCCAGGATTGTGCTGAAAACCACAACATCAATTTCTCTCTAGCTGACTTTCCCAGATGTGCAGAAGCAGAGGTCCAGTATTATGGTGAAATCTGCCTTGAAATTTCTCTCTAGCTGACTTTTCCAGATGTGCAGGAGTGTTCCAAGATTATGCTGAAATATACATCAATTTCTCTCTAGCTGACATTTTCCAGATGTGCAGATGCAGATTTCCAGGTGTATGCTGAAACCTGCCTTACAATTTCTCTCTAGTTGACTTTTCCAGATGTGCAGAAGCTGAGTTCAAAGATTATGGTTAAATCTGCCACATCAATTTCTGTCTAGCTGACATTTGCCAGATGTGCAGAAGTAGAGTTCAAGGATTATGCTGAAATCTGCCTTGCAAGTTTTCTCAAGCTGACATTTTCCATATGTACAGAATCAGAGTTCCTGGTGTATGCTGAAATCTGCCTTGCAATTTCTCTCTAGCTGACATTTTCCAGATGTGCAGAAGCAGAGTTCCAGGATTATGCTGAAATCTGCCTCTGCATTTTCCCTCTAGCTGACATTTTCCAGATGTGCAGAAGCTGAGTTCAAATATTATGGTGAAATCTACCACATCAATTTCTCTCTAGCTGACATTTTCCAGATGTGCAGAAGCTGAGTTCAAAGATTATGGTGAAATCTACCACATCAATTTCTCTCTAGCTGACATTTTCCAGATGTGCAGAAGCTGAGTTCAAAGATTATGCTGAAATCTACCACATCAATTTCCCTCTAGCTGACATTTTCCAGATGTGCAGAAGCAGAGTTCTAAGATTATGCTGAAATCTACAACATCAATTTCTCTCTAGCTGACATTTTCCAGATGTGAGGAAGCAGAGTTCCAGGATTATGCTGAAATCAGCCTCTGCATTTTCTCTCTAGCTGACATTTTCCAGATGTGCAGAAGCAGAGTTCTAAGATTATGCTGAAATCTACAACATCAATTTCTCTCTAGCTGCCATTTTCCAGATGTGCAGAAGCAGAGTTCAAACATTATGCTGAAATCTACCACTTCAATTTCTCTCTAGCTCACATTTGCCAGATGTGCAGAAGCAGAGTTCTAGGATTATTCTGAAATCTGCCTTGCAATTTTTCTCCAGGTGACATTTTCCAGATATGCAGAAGCAGAGTTCAAACATTATGCTGAAATCTAACACGTCAATTTCTCTCTTGCTGACATTTTCCAGAGTTGCAGAAGAAGAGTTCCAGGGTTATGCTGAAATCTGCCTCTGCGTTTTTCCTCTAGCTGACATTTTCCAGATGTGAAAAAGCAGAGTTCAAAGGTTATGCTGAAATCTACAACTTCAATTTCTCTCTAGCTTACATTTTCCAGATGTGCAGAAGCAGAGTTCAAAGATTATGCTGAAATCTACCACATCAATTTCTCTCTATCTGACATTTTCCAGATGTGCAGAAGCAGAGTTCCAGGATTGTGCTGAAAACCACAACATCAATTTCTCTCTAGCTGACTTTCCCAGATGTGCAGAAGCAGAGGTCCAATATTATGCTGAAATCTGCCTTGCAATTTCTCTCTAGCTGACTTTTCCAGATGTGCAGGAGTGTTCCAGGATTATGCTGAAATCTACATCAATTTCTCTCTAGCTGACATTTTCCAGATGTGCAGATGCAGATTTCCAGGTGTATGCTGAAACCTGCCTTACAATTTCTCTCTAGCTGACATTTTCCAGATGTGTAGAAGCAGAGTTCCAGCTGTGTGCTGAAACCTGCCTTACAATTTCTCTCTAGCTGACATTTTCCAGATGTGTAGAAGCAGAGTTCCAGCTGTGTGCTGAAACCTGCCTTACAATTTCTCTCTAGCTGACTTTTCCAGATGTGCAGAAGATGAGTTCAAAGATTATGGTGAAATCTGCCACATCAATTTCTGTCTAGCTGACATTTGCCAGATGTGCAGAAGTAGAGTTCAAGGATTATGCTGAAATGTACAACATCAATTTTTCTCTAGCTGACATTTTCCATATGTACAGAATCAGAGTTCCTGGTGTATGCTGAAATCTGCCTTGCAATTTCTCTCTAGCTGACTTTTCCAGATGTGCAGAAGCAGAGTTCAAAGATTATGCTGAAATCTAACACATCAATTTCTCTCTTGCTGACATTTTCCAGATGTGCAGAAGCAGAGTTCCAGGATTATGCTGAAATCTGCCTCTGCATTTTCCCTCTAGCTTACATTTTCCAGATGTGCAGAAGCTGAGTTCAAAGTTTATGGTGAAATCTACACATCAATTTCTCTGTAGCTGACATTTGCCAGATGTGCAGAAGCAGAGTTCCAGGATTATGCTGAAATCAGCCTCTGCATTTTCTCTCTAGCTGACATTTTCCAGATGTGCAGAAGCAGAGTTCCAGTATTATGCTGAAATATACAACTTCAATTTCTCTCTAGCTGACATTTTCCAGATGTGCAGAAGCAGAGTTCTAAGATTATGGTGAAATCTACCACATCAATTTCTCTCTAGCTGACATTTTCCAGATGTGCAGAAGCTGAGTTCAAAGATTATGGTGAAATCTACCACATCAATTTCTCTCTAGCTGACATTTTCCAGATGTGCAGAAGCAGAGTTCTAGGATTATTCTGAAATCTGCCTTGCAATTTTTCTCCAGGTGACATTTTCCAGATATGCAGAAGCAGAGTTCAAACATTATGCTGAAATCTAACACGTCAATTTCTCTCTTGCTGACATTTTCCAGAGTTGCAGAAGAAGAGTTCCAGGGTTATGCTGAAATCTGCCTCTGCGTTTTTCCTCTAGCTGACATTTTCCACATGTGCAGAAGCAGAGTTCAAAGATTATGCTGAAATCTACCACATCAATTTCTCTCTATCTGACATTTTCCAGATGTGCAGAAGCAGAGTTCCAGGATTGTGCTGAAAACCACAACATCAATTTCTCTCTAGCTGACTTTCCCAGATGTGCAGAAGCAGAGGTCCAGTATTATGGTGAAATCTGCCTTGAAATTTCTCTCTAGCTGACTTTTCCAGATGTGCAGGAGTGTTCCAAGATTATGCTGAAATATACATCAATTTCTCTCTAGCTGACATTTTCCAGATGTGCAGATGCAGATTTCCAGGTGTATGCTGAAACCTGCCTTACAATTTCTCTCTAGTTGACTTTTCCAGATGTGCAGAAGCTGAGTTCAAAGATTATGGTTAAATCTGCCACATCAATTTCTGTCTAGCTGACATTTGCCAGATGTGCAGAAGTAGAGTTCAAGGATTATGCTGAAATCTGCCTTGCAAGTTTTCTCAAGCTGACATTTTCCATATGTACAGAATCAGAGTTCCTGGTGTATGCTGAAATCTGCCTTGCAATTTCTCTCTAGCTGACATTTTCCAGATGTGCAGAAGCAGAGTTCCAGGATTATGCTGAAATCTGCCTCTGCATTTTCCCTCTAGCTGACATTTTCCAGATGTGCAGAAGCTGAGTTCAAAGATTATGGTGAAATCTACCACATCAATTTCTCTCTAGCTGACATTTTCCAGATGTGCAGAAGCTGAGTTCAAAGATTATGGTGAAATCTACCACATCAATTTCTCTCTAGCTGACATTTTCCAGATGTGCAGAAGCTGAGTTCAAAGATTATGCTGAAATCTACCACATCAATTTCCCTCTAGCTGACATTTTCCAGATGTGCAGAAGCAGAGTTCTAAGATTATGCTGAAATCTACAACATCAATTTCTCTCTAGCTGACATTTTCCAGATGTGAGGAAGCAGAGTTCCAGGATTATGCTGAAATCAGCCTCTGCATTTTCTCTCTAGCTGACATTTTCCAGATGTGCAGAAGCAGAGTTCTAAGATTATGCTGAAATCTACAACATCAATTTCTCTCTAGCTGCCATTTTCCAGATGTGCAGAAGCAGAGTTCAAACATTATGCTGAAATCTACCACTTCAATTTCTCTCTAGCTCACATTTGCCAGATGTGCAGAAGCAGAGTTCTAGGATTATTCTGAAATCTGCCTTGCAATTTTTCTCCAGGTGACATTTTCCAGATATGCAGAAGCAGAGTTCAAACATTATGCTGAAATCTAACACGTCAATTTCTCTCTTGCTGACATTTTCCAGAGTTGCAGAAGAAGAGTTCCAGGGTTATGCTGAAATCTGCCTCTGCGTTTTTCCTCTAGCTGACATTTTCCAGATGTGAAAAAGCAGAGTTCAAAGATTATGCTGAAATCTACAACTTCAATTTCTCTCTAGCTTACATTTTCCAGATGTGCAGAAGCAGAGTTCCAGGATTATGCTGAAATCTGCCTCTGCATTTTCTCTCTAGCTGACATTTTCCACATGTGCAGAAGCAGAGTTCAAAGATTATGCTGAAATCTACCACATCAATTTCTCTCTATCTGACATTTTCCAGATGTGCAGAAGCAGAGTTCCAGGATTGTGCTGAAAACCACAACATCAATTTCTCTCTAGCTGACTTTCCCAGATGTGCAGAAGCAGAGGTCCAATATTATGCTGAAATCTGCCTTGCAATTTCTCTCTAGCTGACTTTTCCAGATGTGCAGGAGTGTTCCAGGATTATGCTGAAATCTACATCAATTTCTCTCTAGCTGACATTTTCCAGATGTGCAGATGCAGATTTCCAGGTGTATGCTGAAACCTGCCTTACAATTTCTCTCTAGCTGACATTTTCCAGATGTGTAGAAGCAGAGTTCCAGCTGTGTGCTGAAACCTGCCTTACAATTTCTCTCTAGCTGACATTTTCCAGATGTGTAGAAGCAGAGTTCCAGCTGTGTGCTGAAACCTGCCTTACAATTTCTCTCTAGCTGACTTTTCCAGATGTGCAGAAGATGAGTTCAAAGATTATGGTGAAATCTGCCACATCAATTTCTGTCTAGCTGACATTTGCCAGATGTGCAGAAGTAGAGTTCAAGGATTATGCTGAAATGTACAACATCAATTTTTCTCTAGCTGACATTTTCCATATGTACAGAATCAGAGTCCTGGTGTATGCTGAAATCTGCCTTGCAATTTCTCTCTAGCTGACTTTTCCAGATGTGCAGAAGCAGAGTTCAAAGATTATGCTGAAATCTAACACATCAATTTCTCTCTTGCTGACATTTTCCAGATGTGCAGAAGCAGAGTTCCAGGATTATGCTGAAATCTGCCTCTGCATTTTCCCTCTAGCTTACATTTTCCAGATGTGCAGAAGCTGAGTTCAAAGATTATGGTGAAATCTACACATCAATTTCTCTGTAGCTGACATTTGCCAGATGTGCAGAAGCAGAGTTCCAGGATTATGCTGAAATCAGCCTCTGCATTTTCTCTCTAGCTGACATTTTCCAGATGTGCAGAAGCAGAGTTCCAGTATTATGCTGAAATATACAACTTCAATTTCTCTCTAGCTGACATTTTCCAGATGTGCAGAAGCAGAGTTCTAAGATTATGGTGAAATCTACCACATCAATTTCTCTCTAGCTGACATTTTCCAGATGTGCAGAAGCTGAGTTCAAAGATTATGGTGAAATCTACCACATCAATTTCTCTCTAGCTGACATTTTCCAGATGTGCAGAAGCTGAGTTCAAAGATTATGGAGAAATCTACCACATCAATTTCACTCTAGCTGACATTTGCCAGATGTGCAGAAGCAGAGTTCCAGGATTATGCTGAAATCAGCCTCTGCATTTTCTCTCTAACTGACATTTTCCAGATGTGCAGAAGCAGAGGTCCAGTATTATGCTGAAATCTGCCTCTGCAGTTTCCCTCTAGCTGCCATTTTCCAGATGTGCAGAAGCAGAGTTCAAACATTATGCTGAAATCTACCACTTCGATTTCTCTCTAGCTCACATTTGCCAGATGTGCAGAAGCTGAGTTCAAAGATTATGCTGAAATCTACCACATCAATTTCCCTCTAGCTGACATTTTCCAGATGTGCAGAAGCAGAGTTCTAAGATTATGCTGAAATCTACAACATCAATTTCTCTCTAGCTGACATTTTCCAGATGTGAGGAAGCAGAGTTCCAGGATTATGCTGAAATCAGCCTCTGCATTTTCTCTCTAGCTGACATTTTCCAGATGTGCAGAAGCAGAGTTCTAAGATTATGCTGAAATCTGCCTCTGCAGTTTCCCTCTAGCTGCCATTTTCCAGATGTGCAGAAGCAGAGTTCAAACATTATGCTGAAATCTACCACTTCGATTTCTCTCTAGCTCACATTTTCCAGATGTGCCGAAGCTGAGTTCAAAGATTATGCTGAAATCTACCACATCAATTTCCCTCTAGCTGACATTTTCCAGATGTGCAGAAGCAGAGTTCTAAGATTATGCTGAAATCTACAACATCAATTTCTCTCTAGCTGATATTTTCCAGATGTGAGGAAGCAGAGTTCCAGGATTATGCTGAAATCAGCCTCTGCATTTTCTCTCTAGCTGACATTTTCCAGATGTGCAGAAGCAGAGTTCTAAGATTATGCTGAAATCTACAACATCAATTTCTCTCTAGCTGCCATTTTCCAGATGTGCAGAAGCAGAGTTCAAACATTATGCTGAAATCTACCACTTCAATTTCTCTCTAGCTCACATTTGCCAGATGTGCAGAAGCAGAGTTCTAGGATTATTCTGAAATCTGCCTTGCAATTTTTCTCCAGGTGACATTTTCCAGATATGCAGAAGCAGAGTTCAAACATTATGCTGAAATCTAACACGTCAATTTCTCTCTTGCTGACATTTTCCAGAGTTGCAGAAGAAGAGTTCCAGGGTTATGCTGAAATCTGCCTCTGCGTTTTTCCTCTAGCTGACATTTTCCACATGTGCAGAAGCAGAGTTCAAAGATTATGCTGAAATCTACCACATCAATTTCTCTCTATCTGACATTTTCCAGATGTGCAGAAGCAGAGTTCCAGGATTGTGCTGAAAACCACAACATCAATTTCTCTCTAGCTGACTTTCCCAGATGTGCAGAAGCAGAGGTCCAGTATTATGGTGAAATCTGCCTTGAAATTTCTCTCTAGCTGACTTTTCCAGATGTGCAGGAGTGTTCCAAGATTATGCTGAAATATACATCAATTTCTCTCTAGCTGACATTTTCCAGATGTGCAGGTGCAGATTTCCAGGTGTATGCTGAAACCTGCCTTACAATTTCTCTCTAGTTGACTTTTCCAGATGTGCAGAAGCTGAGTTCAAAGATTATGGTTAAATCTGCCACATCAATTTCTGTCTAGCTGACATTTGCCAGATGTGCAGAAGCAGAGTTCCAGGATTGTGCTGAAATCTGCCTTGCAAGTTTTCTCAAGCTGACATTTTCCATATGTACAGAATCAGAGTTCCTGGTGTATGCTGAAATCTGCCTTGCAATTTCTCTCTAGCTGACATTTTCCAGATGTGCAGAAGCAGAGTTCCAGGATTATGCTGAAATCTGCCTCTGCATTTTCCCTCTAGTTGACATTTTCCAGATGTGCAGAAGCTGAGTTCAAAGATTATGGTGAAATCTACCACATCAATTTCTCTCTAGCTGACATTTTCCAGATGTGCAGAAGCTGAGTTCAAAGATTATGGTGAAATCTACCACATCAATTTCTCTCTAGCTGACATTTTCCAGATGTGCAGAAGCTGAGTTCAAAGATTATGGTGAAATCTACCACATCAATTTCTCTCTAGCTGACATTTTCCAGATGTGCAGAAGCTGAGTTCAAAGATTATGCTGAAATCTACCACATCAATTTCCCTCTAGCTGACATTTTCCAGATGTGCAGAAGCAGAGTTCTAAGATTATGCTGAAATCTACAACATCAATTTCTCTCTAGCTGACATTTTCCAGATGTGAGGAAGCAGAGTTCCAGGATTATGCTGAAATCAGCCTCTGCATTTTCTCTCTAGCTGACATTTTCCAGATGTGCAGAAGCAGAGTTCTAAGATTATGCTGAAATCTACAACATCAATTTCTCTCTAGCTGCCATTTTCCAGATGTGCAGAAGCAGAGTTCAAACATTATGCTGAAATCTACCACTTCAATTTCTCTCTAGCTCACATTTGCCAGATGTGCAGAAGCAGAGTTCTAGGATTATTCTGAAATCTGCCTTGCAATTTTTCTCCAGGTGACATTTTCCAGATATGCAGAAGCAGAGTTCAAACATTATGCTGAAATCTAACACGTCAATTTCTCTCTTGCTGACATTTTCCAGAGTTGCAGAAGAAGAGTTCCAGGGTTATGCTGAAATCTGCCTCTGCGTTTTTCCTCTAGCTGACATTTTCCAGATGTGAAAAAGCAGAGTTCAAAGATTATGCTGAAATCTACAACTTCAATTTCTCTCTAGCTTACATTTTCCAGATGTGCAGAAGCAGAGTTCCAGGATTATGCTGAAATCTGCCTCTGCATTTTCTCTCTAGCTGACATTTTCCACATGTGCAGAAGCAGAGTTCAAAGATTATGCTGAAATCTACCACATCAATTTCTCTCTATCTGACATTTTCCAGATGTGCAGAAGCAGAGTTCCAGGATTGTGCTGAAAACCACAACATCAATTTCTCTCTAGCTGACTTTCCCAGATGTGCAGAAGCAGAGGTCCAATATTATGCTGAAATCTGCCTTGCAATTTCTCTCTAGCTGACTTTTCCAGATGTGCAGGAGTGTTCCAGGATTATGCTGAAATCTACATCAATTTCTCTCTAGCTGACATTTTCCAGATGTGCAGATGCAGATTTCCAGGTGTATGCTGAAACCTGCCTTACGATTTCTCTCTAGCTGACATTTTCCAGATGTGTAGAAGCAGAGTTCCAGCTGTGTGCTGAAACCTGCCTTACAATTTCTCTCTAGCTGACATTTTCCAGATGTGTAGAAGCAGAGTTCCAGCTGTGTGCTGAAACCTGCCTTACAATTTCTCTCTAGCTGACTTTTCCAGATGTGCAGAAGATGAGTTCAAAGATTATGGTGAAATCTGCCACATCAATTTCTGTCTAGCTGACATTTGCCAGATGTGCAGAAGTAGAGTTCAAGGATTATGCTGAAATGTACAACATCAATTTTTCTCTAGCTGACATTTTCCATATGTACAGAATCAGAGTTCCTGGTGTATGCTGAAATCTGCCTTGCAATTTCTCTCTAGCTGACTTTTCCAGATGTGCAGAAGCAGAGTTCAAAGATTATGCTGAAATCTAACACATCAATTTCTCTCTTGCTGACATTTTCCAGATGTGCAGAAGCAGAGTTCCAGGATTATGCTGAAATCTGCCTCTGCATTTTCCCTCTAGCTTACATTTTCCAGATGTGCAGAAGCTGAGTTCAAAGATTATGGTGAAATCTACACATCAATTTCTCTGTAGCTGACATTTGCCAGATGTGCAGAAGCAGAGTTCCAGGATTATGCTGAAATCAGCCTCTGCATTTTCTCTCTAGCTGACATTTTCCAGATGTGCAGAAGCAGAGTTCCAGTATTATGCTGAAATATACAACTTCAATTTCTCTCTAGCTGACATTTTCCAGATGTGCAGAAGCAGAGTTCTAAGATTATGGTGAAATCTACCACATCAATTTCTCTCTAGCTGACATTTTCCAGATGTGCAGAAGCTGAGTTCAAAGATTATGGTGAAATCTACCACATCAATTTCTCTCTAGCTGACATTTTCCAGATGTGCAGAAGCTGAGTTCAAAGATTATGGAGAAATCTACCACATCAATTTCACTCTAGCTGACATTTGCCAGATGTGCAGAAGCAGAGTTCCAGGATTATGCTGAAATCAGCCTCTGCATTTTCTCTCTAACTGACATTTTCCAGATGTGCAGAAGCAGAGGTCCAGTATTATGCTGAAATCTGCCTCTGCAGTTTCCCTCTAGCTGCCATTTTCCAGATGTGCAGAAGCAGAGTTCAAACATTATGCTGAAATCTACCACTTCGATTTCTCTCTAGCTCACATTTGCCAGATGTGCAGAAGCAGAGTTCCAGGATTATTCTGAAATCTGCCTTGCAATTTTTCTCCAGGTGACATTTTCCAGATGTGCAGAAGCTGAGTTCAAAGATTATGGTGAAATCTACCACATCAATTTCACTCTAGCTGACATTTGCTAGATGTGCAGAAGCAGAGTTCCAGGATTATGCTGAAATCAGCCTCTGCATTTTCTCTCTAGCTGACATTTTCCAGATGTGCAGAAGCAGAGTTCTAAGATTGTGCTGAAATCTACAACATCAATTTCTCTCTAGCTGCCATTTTCCAGATGTGCAGAAGCAGAGTTCAAACATTATGCTATAATCTACCACTTCAATTTCTCTCTAGCTGACATTTTCCAGAGTTGCAGAAGAAGAGTTCCAAGGTTATGCTGAAATCTGCCTCTGCGTTTTTCCTCTAGCTGACATTTTCCAGATGTGAAAAAGCAGAGTTCAAAGATTATGCTGAAATCTACAACTTCAATTTCTCTCTAGCTTACATTTTCCAGATGTGCAGAAGCAGAGTTCCAGGAGTATGCTGAAATCTGCCTCTGCATTTTCTCTCTAGCTGACATTTTCCACATGTGCAGAAGCAGAGTTCAAAGATTATGCTGAAATCTACCACATCAATTTCTCTCTATCTGACATTTTCCAGATGTGCAGAAGCAGAGTTCCAGGATTGTGCTGAAAACCACAACATCAATTTCTCTCTAGCTGACTTTCCCAGATGTGCAGAAGCAGAGGTCCAGTATTATGGTGAAATCTGCCTTGAAATTTCTCTCTAGCTGACTTTTCCAGATGTGCAGGAGTGTTCCAAGATTATGCTGAAATATACATCAATTTCTCTCTAGCTGACATTTTCCAGATGTGCAGATGCAGATTTCCAGGTGTATGCTGAAACCTGCCTTACAATTTCTCTCTAGTTGACTTTTCCAGATGTGCAGAAGCTGAGTTCAAAGATTATGGTTAAATCTGCCACATCAATTTCTGTCTAGCTGACATTTGCCAGATGTGCAGAAGTAGAGTTCAAGGATTATGCTGAAATCTGCCTTGCAATTTCTCTCTAGCTGACATTTTCCAGATGTGCAGAAGCAGAGTTCCAGGATTATGCTGAAATCTGCCTCTGCATTTTCCCTCTAGCTGACATTTTCCAGATGTGCAGAAGCTGAGTTCAAAGATTATGGTGAAATCTACCACATCAATTTCTCTCTAGCTGACATTTTCCAGATGTGCAGAAGCTGAGTTCAAAGATTATGGTGAAATCTACCACATCAATTTCTCTCTAGCTGACATTTTCCAGATGTGCAGAAGCTGAGTTCAAAGATTATGCTGAAATCTACCACATCAATTTCCCTCTAGCTGACATTTTCCAGATGTGCAGAAGCAGAGTTCTAAGATTATGCTGAAATCTACAACATCAATTTCTCTCTAGCTGACATTTTCCAGATGTGAGGAAGCAGAGTTCCAGGATTATGCTGAAATCAGCCTCTGCATTTTCTCTCTAGCTGACATTTTCCAGATGTGCAGAAGCAGAGTTCTAAGATTATGCTGAAATCTACAACATCAATTTCTCTCTAGCTGCCATTTTCCAGATGTGCAGAAGCAGAGTTCAAACATTATGCTGAAATCTACCACTTCAATTTCTCTCTAGCTCACATTTGCCAGATGTGCAGAAGCAGAGTTCTAGGATTATTCTGAAATCTGCCTTGCAATTTTTCTCCAGGTGACATTTTCCAGATATGCAGAAGCAGAGTTCAAACATTATGCTGAAATCTAACACGTCAATTTCTCTCTTGCTGACATTTTCCAGAGTTGGAGAAGAAGAGTTCCAGGGTTATGCTGAAATCTGCCTCTGCGTTTTTCCTCTAGCTGACATTTTCCACATGTGCAGAAGCAGAGTTCAAAGATTATGCTGAAATCTACCACATCAATTTCTCTCTATCTGACATTTTCCAGATGTGCAGAAGCAGAGTTCCAGGATTGTGCTGAAAACCACAACATCAATTTCTCTCTAGCTGACTTTCCCAGATGTGCAGAAGCAGAGGTCCAGTATTATGGTGAAATCTGCCTTGAAATTTCTCTCTAGCTGACTTTTCCAGATGTGCAGGAGTGTTCCAAGATTATGCTGAAATATACATCAATTTCTCTCTAGCTGACATTTTCCAGATGTGCAGATGCAGATTTCCAGGTGTATGCTGAAACCTGCCTTACAATTTCTCTCTAGTTGACTTTTCCAGATGTGCAGAAGCTGAGTTCAAAGATTATGGTTAAATCTGCCACATCAATTTCTGTCTAGCTGACATTTGCCAGATGTGCAGAAGTAGAGTTCAAGGATTATGCTGAAATCTGCCTCGCAAGTTTTCTCAAGCTGACATTTTCCATATGTACAGAATCAGAGTTCCTGGTGTATGCTGAAATCTGCCTTGCAATTTCTCTCTAGCTGACATTTTCCAGATGTGCAGAAGCAGAGTTCCAGGATTATGCTGAAATCTGCCTCTGCATTTTCCCTCTAGCTGACATTTTCCAGATGTGCAGAAGCTGAGTTCAAAGATTATGGTGAAATCTACCACATCAATTTCTCTCTAGCTGACATTTTCCAGATGTGCAGAAGCTGAGTTCAAAGATTATGGTGAAATCTACCACATCAATTTCTCTCTAGCTGACATTTTCCAGATGTGCAGAAGCTGAGTTCAAAGATTATGCTGAAATCTACCACATCAATTTCCCTCTAGCTGACATTTTCCAGATGTGCAGAAGCAGAGTTCTAAGATTATGCTGAAATCTACAACATCAATTTCTCTCTAGCTGACATTTTCCAGATGTGAGGAAGCAGAGTTCCAGGATTATGCTGAAATCAGCCTCTGCATTTTCTCTCTAGCTGACATTTTCCAGATGTGCAGAAGCAGAGTTCTAAGATTATGCTGAAATCTACCACATCAATTTCTCTCTATCTGACATTTTCCAGATGTGCAGAAGCAGAGTTCCAGGATTGTGCTGAAAACCACAACATCAATTTCTCTCTAGCTGACTTTCCCAGATGTGCAGAAGCAGAGGTCCAGTATTATGGTGAAATCTGCCTTGAAATTTCTCTCTAGCTGACTTTTCCAGATGTGCAGGAGTGTTCCAAGATTATGCTGAAATATACATCAATTTCTCTCTAGCTGACATTTTCCAGATGTGCAGATGCAGATTTCCAGGTGTATGCTGAAACCTGCCTTACAATTTCTCTCTAGTTGACTTTTCCAGATGTGCAGAAGCTGAGTTCAAAGATTATGGTTAAATCTGCCACATCAATTTCTGTCTAGCTGACATTTGCCAGATGTGCAGAAGTAGAGTTCAAGGATTATGCTGAAATCTGCCTTGCAATTTCTCTCTAGCTGACATTTTCCAGATGTGCAGAAGCAGAGTTCCAGGATTATGCTGAAATCTGCCTCTGCATTTTCCCTCTAGCTGACATTTTCCAGATGTGCAGAAGCTGAGTTCAAAGATTATGGTGAAATCTACCACATCAATTTCTCTCTAGCTGACATTTTCCAGATGTGCAGAAGCTGAGTTCAAAGATTATGGTGAAATCTACCACATCAATTTCTCTCTAGCTGACATTTTCCAGATGTGCAGAAGCTGAGTTCAAAGATTATGCTGAAATCTACCACATCAATTTCCCTCTAGCTGACATTTTCCAGATGTGCAGAAGCAGAGTTCTAAGATTATGCTGAAATCTACAACATCAATTTCTCTCTAGCTGACATTTTCCAGATGTGAGGAAGCAGAGTTCCAGGATTATGCTGAAATCAGCCTCTGCATTTTCTCTCTAGCTGACATTTTCCAGATGTGCAGAAGCAGAGTTCTAAGATTATGCTGAAATCTACAACATCAATTTCTCTCTAGCTGCCATTTTCCAGATGTGCAGAAGCAGAGTTCAAACATTATGCTGAAATCTACCACTTCAATTTCTCTCTAGCTCACATTTGCCAGATGTGCAGAAGCAGAGTTCTAGGATTATTCTGAAATCTGCCTTGCAATTTTTCTCCAGGTGACATTTTCCAGATATGCAGAAGCAGAGTTCAAACATTATGCTGAAATCTAACACGTCAATTTCTCTCTTGCTGACATTTTCCAGAGTTGGAGAAGAAGAGTTCCAGGGTTATGCTGAAATCTGCCTCTGCGTTTTTCCTCTAGCTGACATTTTCCACATGTGCAGAAGCAGAGTTCAAAGATTATGCTGAAATCTACCACATCAATTTCTCTCTATCTGACATTTTCCAGATGTGCAGAAGCAGAGTTCCAGGATTGTGCTGAAAACCACAACATCAATTTCTCTCTAGCTGACTTTCCCAGATGTGCAGAAGCAGAGGTCCAGTATTATGGTGAAATCTGCCTTGAAATTTCTCTCTAGCTGACTTTTCCAGATGTGCAGGAGTGTTCCAAGATTATGCTGAAATATACATCAATTTCTCTCTAGCTGACATTTTCCAGATGTGCAGATGCAGATTTCCAGGTGTATGCTGAAACCTGCCTTACAATTTCTCTCTAGTTGACTTTTCCAGATGTGCAGAAGCTGAGTTCAAAGATTATGGTTAAATCTGCCACATCAATTTCTGTCTAGCTGACATTTGCCAGATGTGCAGAAGTAGAGTTCAAGGATTATGCTGAAATCTGCCTTGCAAGTTTTCTCAAGCTGACATTTTCCATATGTACAGAATCAGAGTTCCTGGTGTATGCTGAAATCTGCCTTGCAATTTCTCTCTAGCTGACATTTTCCAGATGTGCAGAAGCAGAGTTCCAGGATTATGCTGAAATCTGCCTCTGCATTTTCCCTCTAGCTGACATTTTCCAGATGTGCAGAAGCTGAGTTCAAAGATTATGGTGAAATCTACCACATCAATTTCTCTCTAGCTGACATTTTCCAGATGTGCAGAAGCTGAGTTCAAAGATTATGGTGAAATCTACCACATCAATTTCTCTCTAGCTGACATTTTCCAGATGTGCAGAAGCTGAGTTCAAAGATTATGCTGAAATCTACCACATCAATTTCCCTCTAGCTGACATTTTCCAGATGTGCAGAAGCAGAGTTCTAAGATTATGCTGAAATCTACAACATCAATTTCTCTCTAGCTGACATTTTCCAGATGTGAGGAAGCAGAGTTCCAGGATTATGCTGAAATCAGCCTCTGCATTTTCTCTCTAGCTGACATTTTCCAGATGTGCAGAAGCAGAGTTCTAAGATTATGCTGAAATCTACAACATCAATTTCTCTCTAGCTGCCATTTTCCAGATGTGCAGAAGCAGAGTTCAAACATTATGCTGAAATCTACCACTTCAATTTCTCTCTAGCTCACATTTGCCAGATGTGCAGAAGCAGAGTTCTAGGATTATTCTGAAATCTGCCTTGCAATTTTTCTCCAGGTGACATTTTCCAGATATGCAGAAGCAGAGTTCAAACATTATGCTGAAATCTAACACGTCAATTTCTCTCTTGCTGACATTTTCCAGAGTTGCAGAAGAAGAGTTCCAGGGTTATGCTGAAATCTGCCTCTGCGTTTTTCCTCTAGCTGACATTTTCCAGATGTGAAAAAGCAGAGTTCAAAGATTATGCTGAAATCTACAACTTCAATTTCTCTCTAGCTTACATTTTCCAGATGTGCAGAAGCAGAGTTCCAGGATTATGCTGAAATCTGCCTCTGCATTTTCTCTCTAGCTGACATTTTCCACATGTGCAGAAGCAGAGTTCAAAGATTATGCTGAAATCTACCACATCAATTTCTCTCTATCTGACATTTTCCAGATGTGCAGAAGCAGAGTTCCAGGATTGTGCTGAAAACCACAACATCAATTTCTCTCTAGCTGACTTTCCCAGATGTGCAGAAGCAGAGGTCCAATATTATGCTGAAATCTGCCTTGCAATTTCTCTCTAGCTGACTTTTCCAGATGTGCAGGAGTGTTCCAGGATTATGCTGAAATCTACATCAATTTCTCTCTAGCTGACATTTTCCAGATGTGCAGATGCAGATTTCCAGGTGTATGCTGAAACCTGCCTTACAATTTCTCTCTAGCTGACATTTTCCAGATGTGTAGAAGCAGAGTTCCAGCTGTGTGCTGAAACCTGCCTTGCAATTTCTCTCTAGCTGACATTTTCCAGATGTGCAGAAGCAGAGTTCCAGGATTATGCTGAAATCTGCCTCTGCATTTTCCCTCTAGCTTACATTTTCCAGATATGCAGAAGCTGAGTTCAAAGATTATGGTGAAATCTACACATCAATTTCTCTCTAGATGACATTTGCAAGATGTGCAGAAGCAGAGTTCCAGGATTATGCTGAAATCTGCCTCTGCATTTTCCCTCTAGCTGACATTTTCCAGATGTGAGGAAGCAGAGTTCCAGGATTATGCTGAAATCAGCCTCTGCATTTTCTCTCTAGCTGACATTTTCCAGATGTGCAGAAGCAGAGTTCTAAGATTATGCTGAAATCTACAACATCAATTTCTCTCTAGCTTCAATTTTCCAGATGTGCTGAAGCAGAGTTCAAACATTATGCTGAAATCTACCACTTCAATTTCTCTCTAGCTCACATTTGCCAGATGTGCAGAAGCAAAGTTCCAGGATTATTCTGAAATCTGCCTTGCAATCTTTCTCCAGGTGACATTTTCCAGATGTGTAGAAGCAGAGTTCAAACATTATGCTGAAATCTAACACATCAATTTCTCTCTTGCTGACATTTTCCAGAGTTGCAGACGCAGAGTTCCAGGGTTATGCTGAAATCAGCCTCTGCATTTTCTCTCTAGCTGACATTTTCCAGATGTGCAGAAGCAGAGTTCAAAGATTATGCTGAAATCTACCACATCAATTTCTCTCTATCTGACATTTTCCAGATGTGCAGAAGCAGAGATCCAGGATTATGCTGAAATCTGCCTTGCAATTTGTCTCCAAGTGAAATTTTCCAGATGTGGAGAAGCAGAGTTCCAGGATTATGCTGAAATCTGCCTCTGCATTTTCCCTCTAGCTGACATTTTCCAGATGTGCAGAAGCAGAGTTCCAGGATTATGCTGAAATCTGCCTCTGCATTTTCCCTCTAGCTGACATTTTCCAGATGTGCAGAAGCTGAGTTCAAAGATTATGGTGAAATCTACCACATCAATTTCTCTCTAGCTGACATTTTCCAGATGTGCAGAAGCTGAGTTCAAAGATTATGGTGAAATCTACCACATCAATTTCTCTCTAGCTGACATTTTCCAGATGTGCAGAAGCTGAGTTCAAAGATTATGCTGAAATCTACCACATCAATTTCCCTCTAGCTGACATTTTCCAGATGTGCAGAAGCAGAGTTCTAAGATTATGCTGAAATCTACAACATCAATTTCTCTCTAGCTGACATTTTCCAGATGTGAGGAAGCAGAGTTCCAGGATTATGCTGAAATCAGCCTCTGCATTTTCTCTCTAGCTGACATTTTCCAGATGTGCAGAAGCAGAGTTCTAGGATTATTCTGAAATCTGCCTTGCAATTTTTCTCCAGGTGACATTTTCCAGATATGCAGAAGCAGAGTTCAAACATTATGCTGAAATCTAACACGTCAATTTCTCTCTTGCTGACATTTTCCAGAGTTGCAGAAGAAGAGTTCCAGGGTTATGCTGAAATCTGCCTCTGCGTTTTTCCTCTAGCTGACATTTTCCAGATGTGAAAAAGCAGAGTTCAAAGATTATGCTGAAATCTACAACTTCAATTTCTCTCTAGCTTACATTTTCCAGATGTGCAGAAGCAGAGTTCCAGGATTATGCTGAAATCTGCCTCTGCATTTTCTCTCTAGCTGACATTTTCCACATGTGCAGAAGCAGAGTTCAAAGATTATGCTGAAATCTACCACATCAATTTCTCTCTATCTGACATTTTCCAGATGTGCAGAAGCAGAGTTCCAGGATTGTGCTGAAAACCACAACATCAATTTCTCTCTAGCTGACTTTTCCAGATGTGCAGGAGTGTTCCAGGATTATGCTGAAATCTACATCAATTTCTCTCTAGCTGACATTTTCCAGATGTGCAGATGCAGATTTCCAGGTGTATGCTGAAACCTGCCTTACAATTTCTCTCTAGCTGACATTTTCCAGATGTGTAGAAGCAGAGTTCCAGCTGTGTGCTGAAACCTGCCTTACAATTTCTCTCTAGCTGACATTTTCCAGATGTGTAGAAGCAGAGTTCCAGCTGTGTGCTGAAACCTGCCTTACAATTTCTCTCTAGCTGACTTTTCCAGATGTGCAGAAGATGAGTTCAAAGATTATGGTGAAATCTGCCACATCAATTTCTGTCTAGCTGACATTTGCCAGATGTGCAGAAGTAGAGTTCAAGGATTATGCTGAAATGTACAACATCAATTTTTCTCTAGCTGACATTTTCCATATGTACAGAATCAGAGTTCCTGGTGTATGCTGAAATCTGCCTTGCAATTTCTCTCTAGCTGACTTTTCCAGATGTGCAGAAGCAGAGTTCAAAGATTATGCTGAAATCTAACACATCAATTTCTCTCTTGCTGACATTTTCCAGATGTGCAGAAGCAGAGTTCCAGGATTATGCTGAAATCTGCCTCTGCATTTTCCCTCTAGCTTACATTTTCCAGATGTGCAGAAGCTGAGTTCAAAGATTATGGTGAAATCTACACATCAATTTCTCTGTAGCTGACATTTGCCAGATGTGCAGAAGCAGAGTTCCAGGATTATGCTGAAATCAGCCTCTGCATTTTCTCTCTAGCTGACATTTTCCAGATGTGCAGAAGCAGAGTTCCAGTATTATGCTGAAATATACAACTTCAATTTCTCTCTAGCTATCATTTTCCAGATGTGCAGAAGCAGAGTTCTAAGATTATGCTGAAATCTACAACATCAATTTTTCTCTAGCTGACATTTTCCAGATGTGCGGAGGCAGAGTTCCATGATTATGCTGAAATCTGCCTCTGCATTTTCCCTCTAGCTGACATTTTCCAGATGTGAGGAAGCAGAGTTCCAGGATTATGCTGAAATCAGCCTCTGCATTTTCTCTCTAGCTGACATTTTCAAGATGTGCAGAAGCAGAGTTCTAAGATTATGCTGAAATCTACAACATCAATTTCTCTCTAGCTGCCATTTTCCAGATGTGCAGAAGCAGAGTTCAAACATTATGCTGAAATCTACCACTTCAATTTCTCTCTAGCTCACATTTGCCAGATGTGCAGAAGCAGAGTTCTAGGATTATTCTGAAATCTGCCTTGCAATTTTTCTCCAGGTGACATTTTCCAGATGTGCAGAAGCAGAGTTCAAACATTATGCTGAAATCTAACACGTCAATTTCAATCTTGCTGACATTTTCCAGAGTTGCAGAAGAAGAGTTCCAGGGTTATGCTGAAATCTGCCTCTGCGTTTTTCCTCTAGCTGACATTTTCCAGATGTGAAAAAGCAGAGTTCAAAGATTATGCTGAAATCTACAACTTCAATTTCTCTCTAGCTTACATTTTCCAGATGTGCAGAAGCAGAGTTCCAGGATTATGCTGAAATCTGCCTCTGCATTTTCTCTCTAGCTGACATTTTCCACATGTGCAGAAGCAGAGTTCAAAGATTATGCTGAAATCTACCACATCAATTTCTCTCTATCTGACATTTTCCAGATGTGCAGAAGCAGAGTTCCAGGATTGTGCTGAAAACCACAACATCAATTTCTCTCTAGCTGACTTTCCCAGATGTGCAGAAGCAGTGGTCCAATATTATGCTGAAATCTGCCTTGCAATTTCTCTCTAGCTGACTTTTCCAGATGTGCAGGAGTGTTCCAGGATTATGCTGAAATCTACATCAATTTCTCTCTAGCTGACATTTTGCAGATGTGCAGATGCAGATTTCCAGGTGTATGCTGAAACCTGCCTTACAATTTCTCTCTAGCTGACATTTTCCAGATGTGCAGATGCAGATTTCCAGGTGTATGCTGAAACCTGCCTTACAATTTCTCTCTAGCTGACTTTTCCAGATGTGCAGAAGATGAGTTCAAAGATTATGGTGAAATCTGCCACATCAATTTCTGTCTAGCTGACATTTGCCAGATGTGCAGAAGTAGAGTTCAAGGATTATGCTGAAATCTGCCTTGCAAGTTTTCTCAAGCTGACATTTTCCATATGTACAGAATCAGAGTTCCTGGTGTATGCTGAAATCTGCCTTGCAATTTCTGTCTAGCTGACTTTTCCAGATGTGCAGAAGCAGAGTTCAAAGATTATGCTGAGATCTAACACATCAATTTCTCTCTTGCTGACATTTTCCAGATGTGCAGAAGCAGAGTTCCAGGATTATGCTGAAATCTGCCTCTGCATTTTCCCTCTAGCTTACATTTTCCAGATATGCAGAAGCTGAGTTCAAAGATTATGGTGAAATCTACACATCAATTTCTCTCTAGATGACATTTGCAAGATGTGCAGAAGCAGAGTTCCAGGATTATGCTGAAATCTGCCTCTGCATTTTCCCTCTAGCTGACATTTTCCAGATGTGAGGAAGCAGAGTTCCAGGATTATGCTGAAATCAGCCTCTACATTTTCTCTCTAGCTGACATTTTCCAGATGTGCAGAAGCAGAGTTCTAAGATTATGCTGAAATCTACAACATCAATTTCTCTCTAGCTTCAATTTTCCAGATGTGCTGAAGCAGAGTTCAAACATTATGCTGAAATCTACCACTTCAATTTCTCTCTAGCTCACATTTGCCAGATGTGCAGAAGCAAAGTTCCAGGATTATTCTGAAATCTGCCTTGCAATCTTTCTCCAGGTGACATTTTCCAGATGTGTAGAAGCAGAGTTCAAACATTATGCTGAAATCTAACACATCAATTTCTCTCTTGCTGACATTTTCCAGAGTTGCAGACGCAGAGTTCCAGGGTTATGCTGAAATCAGCCTCTGCATTTTCTCTCTAGCTGACATTTTCCAGATGTGCAGAAGCAGAGTTCAAAGATTATGCTGAAATCTACCACATCAATTTCCCTCTAGCTGACATTTTCCAGATGTGCAGAAGCAGAGTTCTAAGATTATGCTGAAATCTACAACATCAATTTCTCTCTAGCTGACATTTTCCAGATGTGAGGAAGCAGAGTTCCAGGATTATGCTGAAATCAGCCTCTGCATTTTCTCTCTAGCTGACATTTTCCAGATGTGCAGAAGCAGAGTTCTAAGATTATGCTGAAATCTACAACATCAATTTCTCTCTAGCTGCCATTTTCCAGATGTGCAGAAGCAGAGTTCAAACATTATGCTGAAATCTACCACTTCAATTTCTCTCTAGCTCACATTTGCCAGATGTGCAGAAGCAGAGTTCTAGGATTATTCTGAAATCTGCCTTGCAATTTTTCTCCAGGTGACATTTTCCAGATGTGCAGAAGCAGAGTTCAAACATTATGCTGAAATCTAACACGTCAATTTCAATCTTGCTGACATTTTCCAGAGTTGCAGAAGAAGAGTTCCAGGGTTATGCTGAAATCTGCCTCTGCGTTTTTCCTCTAGCTGACATTTTCCAGATGTGAAAAAGCAGAGTTCAAAGATTATGCTGAAATCTACAACTTCAATTTCTCTCTAGCTTACATTTTCCAGATGTGCAGAAGCAGAGTTCCAGGATTATGCTGAAATCTGCCTCTGCATTTTCTCTCTAGCTGACATTTTCCACATGTGCAGAAGCAGAGTTCAAAGATTATGCTGAAATCTACCACATCAATTTCTCTCTATCTGACATTTTCCAGATGTGCAGAAGCAGAGTTCCAGGATTGTGCTGAAAACCACAACATCAATTTCTCTCTAGCTGACTTTCCCAGATGTGCAGAAGCAGAGGTCCAATATTATGCTGAAATCTGCCTTGCAATTTCTCTCTAGCTGACTTTTCCAGATGTGCAGGAGTGTTCCAGGATTATGCTGAAATCTACATCAATTTCTCTCTAGCTGACATTTTCCAGATGTGCAGATGCAGATTTCCAGGTGTATGCTGAAACCTGCCTTACAATTTCTCTCTAGCTGACATTTTCCAGATGTGCAGATGCAGATTTCCAGGTGTATGCTGAAACCTGCCTTACAATTTCTCTCTAGCTGACTTTTCCAGATGTGCAGAAGATGAGTTCAAAGATTATGCTGAAATCTGCCACATCAATTTCCCTCTAGCTGACATTTTCCAGATGTGCAGAAGCAGAGTTCTAAGATTATGCTGAAATCTACAACATCAATTTCTCTCTAGCTGACATTTTCCAGATGTGAGGAAGCAGAGTTCCAGGATTATGCTGAAATCTGCCTTGCAATTTCTGTCTAGCTGACTTTTCCAGATGTGCAGAAGCAGAGTTCAAAGATTATGCTGAGATCTAACACATCAATTTCTCTCTTGCTGACATTTTCCAGATGTGCAGAAGCAGAGTTCCAGGATTATGCTGAAATCTGCCTCTGCATTTTCCCTCTAGCTTACATTTTCCAGATATGCAGAAGCTGAGTTCAAAGATTATGGTGAAATCTACACATCAATTTCTCTCTAGATGACATTTGCAAGATGTGCAGAAGCAGAGTTCCAGGATTATGCTGAAATCTGCCTCTGCATTTTCCCTCTAGCTGACATTTTCCAGATGTGAGGAAGCAGAGTTCCAGGATTATGCTGAAATCAGCCTCTGCATTTTCTCTCTAGCTGACATTTTCCAGATGTGCAGAAGCAGAGTTCTAAGATTATGCTGAAATCTACAACATCAATTTCTCTCTAGCTTCAATTTTCCAGATGTGCTGAAGCAGAGTTCAAACATTATGCTGAAATCTACCACTTCAATTTCTCTCTAGCTCACATTTGCCAGATGTGCAGAAGCAAAGTTCCAGGATTATTCTGAAATCTGCCTTGCAATCTTTCTCCAGGTGACATTTTCCAGATGTGTAGAAGCAGAGTTCAAACATTATGCTGAAATCTAACACATGAATTTCTCTCTTGCTGACATTTTCCAGAGTTGCAGACGCAGAGTTCCAGGGTTATGCTGAAATCAGCCTCTGCATTTTCTCTCTAGCTGACATTTTCCAGATGTGCAGAAGCAGAGTTCAAAGATTATGCTGAAATCTACCACATCAATTTCTCTCTATCTGACATTTTCCAGATGTGCAGAAGCAGAGATCCAGGATTATGCTGAAATCTGCCTTGCAATTTGTCTCCAAGTGAAATTTTCCAGATGTGGAGAAGCAGAGTTCCAGGATTATGCTGAAATCTGCCTCTGCATTTTCCCTCTAGCTGACATTTTCCAGATGTGCAGAAGCAGAGTTCCAGGATTATGCTGAAATCTGCCTCTGCATTTTCCCTCTAGCTGACATTTTCCAGATGTGCAGAAGCTGAGTTCAAAGATTATGGTGAAATCTACCACATCAATTTCTCTCTAGCTGACATTTTCCAGATGTGCAGAAGCTGAGTTCAAAGATTATGGTGAAATCTACCACATCAATTTCTCTCTAGCTGACATTTTCCAGATGTGCAGAAGCAGAGTTCCAGGATTGTGCTGAAAACCACAACATCAATTTCTCTCTAGCTGACTTTCCCAGATGTGCAGAAGCAGTGGTCCAATATTATGCTGAAATCTGCCTTGCAATTTCTCTCTAGCTGACTTTTCCAGATGTGCAGGAGTGTTCCAGGATTATGCTGAAATCTACATCAATTTCTCTCTAGCTGACATTTTGCAGATGTGCAGATGCAGATTTCCAGGTGTATGCTGAAACCTGCCTTACAATTTCTCTCTAGCTGACATTTTCCAGATGTGCAGATGCAGATTTCCAGGTGTATGCTGAAACCTGCCTTACAATTTCTCTCTAGCTGACTTTTCCAGATGTGCAGAAGATGAGTTCAAAGATTATGGTGAAATCTGCCACATCAATTTCTGTCTAGCTGACATTTGCCAGATGTGCAGAAGTAGAGTTCAAGGATTATGCTGAAATCTGCCTTGCAAGTTTTCTCAAGCTGACATTTTCCATATGTACAGAATCAGAGTTCCTGGTGTATGCTGAAATCTGCCTTGCAATTTCTGTCTAGCTGACTTTTCCAGATGTGCAGAAGCAGAGTTCAAAGATTATGCTGAGATCTAACACATCAATTTCTCTCTTGCTGACATTTTCCAGATGTGCAGAAGCAGAGTTCCAGGATTATGCTGAAATCTGCCTCTGCATTTTCCCTCTAGCTTACATTTTCCAGATATGCAGAAGCTGAGTTCAAAGATTATGGTGAAATCTACACATCAATTTCTCTCTAGATGACATTTGCAAGATGTGCAGAAGCAGAGTTCCAGGATTATGCTGAAATCTGCCTCTGCATTTTCCCTCTAGCTGACATTTTCCAGATGTGAGGAAGCAGAGTTCCAGGATTATGCTGAAATCAGCCTCTACATTTTCTCTCTAGCTGACATTTTCCAGATGTGCAGAAGCAGAGTTCTAAGATTATGCTGAAATCTACAACATCAATTTCTCTCTAGCTTCAATTTTCCAGATGTGCTGAAGCAGAGTTCAAACATTATGCTGAAATCTACCACTTCAATTTCTCTCTAGCTCACATTTGCCAGATGTGCAGAAGCAAAGTTCCAGGATTATTCTGAAATCTGCCTTGCAATCTTTCTCCAGGTGACATTTTCCAGATGTGTAGAAGCAGAGTTCAAACATTATGCTGAAATCTAACACATCAATTTCTCTCTTGCTGACATTTTCCAGAGTTGCAGACGCAGAGTTCCAGGGTTATGCTGAAATCAGCCTCTGCATTTTCTCTCTAGCTGACATTTTCCAGATGTGCAGAAGCAGAGTTCAAAGATTATGCTGAAATCTACCACATCAATTTCCCTCTAGCTGACATTTTCCAGATGTGCAGAAGCAGAGTTCTAAGATTATGCTGAAATCTACAACATCAATTTCTCTCTAGCTGACATTTTCCAGATGTGAGGAAGCAGAGTTCCAGGATTATGCTGAAATCAGCCTCTGCATTTTCTCTCTAGCTGACATTTTCCAGATGTGCAGAAGCAGAGTTCTAAGATTATGCTGAAATCTACAACATCAATTTCTCTCTAGCTGCCATTTTCCAGATGTGCAGAAGCAGAGTTCAAACATTATGCTGAAATCTACCACTTCAATTTCTCTCTAGCTCACATTTGCCAGATGTGCAGAAGCAGAGTTCTAGGATTATTCTGAAATCTGCCTTGCAATTTTTCTCCAGGTGACATTTTCCAGATGTGCAGAAGCAGAGTTCAAACATTATGCTGAAATCTAACACGTCAATTTCAATCTTGCTGACATTTTCCAGAGTTGCAGAAGAAGAGTTCCAGGGTTATGCTGAAATCTGCCTCTGCGTTTTTCCTCTAGCTGACATTTTCCAGATGTGAAAAAGCAGAGTTCAAAGATTATGCTGAAATCTACAACTTCAATTTCTCTCTAGCTTACATTTTCCAGATGTGCAGAAGCAGAGTTCCAGGATTATGCTGAAATCTGCCTCTGCATTTTCTCTCTAGCTGACATTTTCCACATGTGCAGAAGCAGAGTTCAAAGATTATGCTGAAATCTACCACATCAATTTCTCTCTATCTGACATTTTCCAGATGTGCAGAAGCAGAGTTCCAGGATTGTGCTGAAAACCACAACATCAATTTCTCTCTAGCTGACTTTCCCAGATGTGCAGAAGCAGAGGTCCAATATTATGCTGAAATCTGCCTTGCAATTTCTCTCTAGCTGACTTTTCCAGATGTGCAGGAGTGTTCCAGGATTATGCTGAAATCTACATCAATTTCTCTCTAGCTGACATTTTCCAGATGTGCAGATGCAGATTTCCAGGTGTATGCTGAAACCTGCCTTACAATTTCTCTCTAGCTGACATTTTCCAGATGTGCAGATGCAGATTTCCAGGTGTATGCTGAAACCTGCCTTACAATTTCTCTCTAGCTGACTTTTCCAGATGTGCAGAAGATGAGTTCAAAGATTATGCTGAAATCTGCCACATCAATTTCCCTCTAGCTGACATTTTCCAGATGTGCAGAAGCAGAGTTCTAAGATTATGCTGAAATCTACAACATCAATTTCTCTCTAGCTGACATTTTCCAGATGTGAGGAAGCAGAGTTCCAGGATTATGCTGAAATCTGCCTTGCAATTTCTGTCTAGCTGACTTTTCCAGATGTGCAGAAGCAGAGTTCAAAGATTATGCTGAGATCTAACACATCAATTTCTCTCTTGCTGACATTTTCCAGATGTGCAGAAGCAGAGTTCCAGGATTATGCTGAAATCTGCCTCTGCATTTTCCCTCTAGCTTACATTTTCCAGATATGCAGAAGCTGAGTTCAAAGATTATGGTGAAATCTACACATCAATTTCTCTCTAGATGACATTTGCAAGATGTGCAGAAGCAGAGTTCCAGGATTATGCTGAAATCTGCCTCTGCATTTTCCCTCTAGCTGACATTTTCCAGATGTGAGGAAGCAGAGTTCCAGGATTATGCTGAAATCAGCCTCTGCATTTTCTCTCTAGCTGACATTTTCCAGATGTGCAGAAGCAGAGTTCTAAGATTATGCTGAAATCTACAACATCAATTTCTCTCTAGCTTCAATTTTCCAGATGTGCTGAAGCAGAGTTCAAACATTATGCTGAAATCTACCACTTCAATTTCTCTCTAGCTCACATTTGCCAGATGTGCAGAAGCAAAGTTCCAGGATTATTCTGAAATCTGCCTTGCAATCTTTCTCCAGGTGACATTTTCCAGATGTGTAGAAGCAGAGTTCAAACATTATGCTGAAATCTAACACATGAATTTCTCTCTTGCTGACATTTTCCAGAGTTGCAGACGCAGAGTTCCAGGGTTATGCTGAAATCAGCCTCTGCATTTTCTCTCTAGCTGACATTTTCCAGATGTGCAGAAGCAGAGTTCAAAGATTATGCTGAAATCTACCACATCAATTTCTCTCTATCTGACATTTTCCAGATGTGCAGAAGCAGAGATCCAGGATTATGCTGAAATCTGCCTTGCAATTTGTCTCCAAGTGAAATTTTCCAGATGTGGAGAAGCAGAGTTCCAGGATTATGCTGAAATCTGCCTCTGCATTTTCCCTCTAGCTGACATTTTCCAGATGTGCAGAAGCAGAGTTCCAGGATTATGCTGAAATCTGCCTCTGCATTTTCCCTCTAGCTGACATTTTCCAGATGTGCAGAAGCTGAGTTCAAAGATTATGGTGAAATCTACCACATCAATTTCTCTCTAGCTGACATTTTCCAGATGTGCAGAAGCTGAGTTCAAAGATTATGGTGAAATCTACCACATCAATTTCTCTCTAGCTGACATTTTCCAGATGTGCAGAAGCTGAGTTCAAAGATTATGCTGAAATCTACCACATCAATTTCCCTCTAGCTGACATTTTCCAGATGTGCAGAAGCAGAGTTCTAAGATTATGCTGAAATCTACAACATCAATTTCTCTCTAGCTGACATTTTCCAGATGTGAGGAAGCAGAGTTCCAGGATTATGCTGAAATCAGCCTCTGCATTTTCTCTCTAGCTGACATTTTCCAGATGTGCAGAAGCAGAGTTCTAGGATTATTCTGAAATCTGCCTTGCAATTTTTCTCCAGGTGACATTTTCCAGATATGCAGAAGCAGAGTTCAAACATTATGCTGAAATCTAACACGTCAATTTCTCTCTTGCTGACATTTCCCAGAGTTGCAGAAGAAGAGTTCCAGGGTTATGCTGAAATCTGCCTCTGCGTTTTTCCTCTAGCTGACATTTTCCAGATGTGAAAAAGCAGAGTTCAAAGATTATGCTGAAATCTACAACTTCAATTTCTCTCTAGCTTACATTTTCCAGATGTGCAGAAGCAGAGTTCCAGGATTATGCTGAAATCTGCCTCTGCATTTTCTCTCTAGCTGACATTTTCCACATGTGCAGAAGCAGAGTTCAAAGATTATGCTGAAATCTACCACATCAATTTCTCTCTATCTGACATTTTCCAGATGTGCAGAAGCAGAGTTCCAGGATTGTGCTGAAAACCACAACATCAATTTCTCTCTAGCTGACTTTCCCAGATGTGCAGAAGCAGAGGTCCAATATTATGCTGAAATCTGCCTTGCAATTTCTCTCTAGCTGACTTTTCCAGATGTGCAGGAGTGTTCCAGGATTATGCTGAAATCTACATCAATTTCTCTCTAGCTGACATTTTCCAGATGTGCAGATGCAGATTTCCAGGTGTATGCTGAAACCTGCCTTACAATTTCTCTCTAGCTGACATTTTCCAGATGTGTAGAAGCAGAGTTCCAGCTGTGTGCTGAAACCTGCCTTACAATTTCTCTCTAGCTGACATTTTCCAGATGTGTAGAAGCAGAGTTCCAGCTGTGTGCTGAAACCTGCCTTACAATTTCTCTCTAGCTGACTTTTCCAGATGTGCAGAAGATGAGTTCAAAGATTATGGTGAAATCTGCCACATCAATTTCTGTCTAGCTGACATTTGCCAGATGTGCAGAAGTAGAGTTCAAGGATTATGCTGAAATGTACAACATCAATTTTTCTCTAGCTGACATTTTCCATATGTACAGAATCAGAGTTCCTGGTGTATGCTGAAATCTGCCTTGCAATTTCTCTCTAGCTGACTTTTCCAGATGTGCAGAAGCAGAGTTCAAAGATTATGCTGAAATCTAACACATCAATTTCTCTCTTGCTGACATTTTCCAGATGTGCAGAAGCAGAGTTCCAGGATTATGCTGAAATCTGCCTCTGCATTTTCCCTCTAGCTTACATTTTCCAGATGTGCAGAAGCTGAGTTCAAAGATTATGGTGAAATCTACACATCAATTTCTCTGTAGCTGACATTTGCCAGATGTGCAGAAGCAGAGTTCCAGGATTATGCTGAAATCAGCCTCTGCATTTTCTCTCTAGCTGACATTTTCCAGATGTGCAGAAGCAGAGTTCCAGTATTATGCTGAAATATACAACTTCAATTTCTCTCTAGCTGACATTTTCCAGATGTGCAGAAGCAGAGTTCTAAGATTATGCTGAAATCTACAACATCAATTTTTCTCTAGCTGACATTTTCCAGATGTGCGGAGGCAGAGTTCCATGATTATGCTGAAATCTGCCTCTGCATTTTCCCTCTAGCTGACATTTTCCAGATGTGAGGAAGCAGAGTTCCAGGATTATGCTGAAATCAGCCTCTGCATTTTCTCTCTAGCTGACATTTTCAAGATGTGCAGAAGCAGAGTTCTAAGATTATGCTGAAATCTACAACATCAATTTCTCTCTAGCTGCCATTTTCCAGATGTGCAGAAGCAGAGTTCAAACATTATGCTGAAATCTACCACTTCAATTTCTCTCTAGCTCACATTTGCCAGATGTGCAGAAGCATAGTTCCAGGATTATTCTGAAATCTGCCTTGCAATTTTTCTCCAGGTGACATTTTCCAGATGTGTAGAAGCAGAGTTCAAACATTATGCTGAAATCTAACACATCAATTTCTCTCTTGCTGACATTTTCCAGAGTTGCAGACGCAGAGTTCCAGGGTTATGCTGAAATCAGCCTCTGCATTTTCTCTCTAGCTGACATTTTCCAGATGTGCAGAAGCAGAGTTCAAAGATTATGCTGAAATCTACCACATCAATTTCTCTCTATCTGACATTTTCCAGATGTGCAGAAGCAGAGTTCCAGGATTGTGCTGAAAACCACAACATCAATTTCTCTCTAGCTGACTTTCCCAGATGTGCAGAAGCAGAGGTCCAGTATTATGCTGAAATCTGCCTCTGCAGTTTCCCTCTAGCTGCCATTTTCCAGATGTGCAGAAGCAGAGTTCCAGTATTATGCTGAAATATACGTCAATTTCTCTCTAACTGACATTTTCCAGATGTGTAGAACCAGAGATCCAGGATTATGCTGAAATCTGCCTTGCAATTTGTCTCCAAGTGAAATTTTCCAGATGTGGAGAAGCAGAGTTCCAGGATTATGCTGAAATCTGCCTCTGCATTTTCCCTCTAGCTGACATTTTCCAGATGTGCAGAAGCAGAGTTCCAGGATTATGCTGAAATCTGCCTCTGCATTTTCCCTCTAGCTGACATTTTCCAGATGTGCAGAAGCTGAGTTCAAAGATTATGGTGAAATCTACCACATCAATTTCTCTCTAGCTGACATTTTCCAGATGTGCAGAAGCTGAATTCAAAGATTATGGTGAAATCTACCACATCAATTTCTCTCTAGCTGACATTTTCCAGATGTGCAGAAGCTGAGTTCAAAGATTATGCTGAAATCTACCACATCAATTTCCCTCTAGCTGACATTTTCCAGATGTGCAGAAGCAGAGTTCTAAGATTATGCTGAAATCTACAACATCAATTTCTCTCTAGCTGACATTTTCCAGATGTGAGGAAGCAGAGTTCCAGGATTATGCTGAAATCAGCCTCTGCATTTTCTCTCTAGCTGACATTTTCCAGATGTGCAGAAGCAGAGTTCTAAGATTATGCTGAAATCTACAACATCAATTTCTCTCTAGCTGCCATTTTCCAGATGTGCAGAAGCAGAGTTCAAACATTATGCTGAAATCTACCACTTCAATTTCTCTCTAGCTCACATTTGCCAGATGTGCAGAAGCAGAGTTCTAGGATTATTCTGAAATCTGCCTTGCAATTTTTCTCCAGGTGACATTTTCCAGATGTGCAGAAGCAGAGTTCAAACATTATGCTGAAATCTAACACGTCAATTTCTCTCTTGCTGACATTTTCCAGATGTGCAGAAGCAGAGTTCCAGGATTATGCTGAAATCTGCCTCTGCATTTTCCCTCTAGCTTACATTTTCCAGATGTGCAGAAGCTGAGTTCAAAGATTATGGTGAAATCTACACATCAATTTCTCTGTAGCTGACATTTGCCAGATGTGCAGAAGCAGAGTTCCAGGATTATGCTGAAATCAGCCTCTGCATTTTCTCTCTAGCTGACATTTTCCAGATGTGCAGAAGCAGAGTTCCAGTATTATGCTGAAATATACAACTTCAATTTCTCTCTAGCTGACATTTTCCAGATGTGCAGAAGCAGAGTTCTAAGATTATGCTGAAATCTACAACATCAATTTTTCTCTAGCTGACATTTTCCAGATGTGCGGAGGCAGAGTTCCATGATTATGCTGAAATCTGCCTCTGCATTTTCCCTCTAGCTGACATTTTCCAGATGTGAGGAAGCAGAGTTCCAGGATTATGCTGAAATCAGCCTCTGCATTTTCTCTCTAGCTGACATTTTCAAGATGTGCAGAAGCAGAGTTCTAAGATTATGCTGAAATCTACAACATCAATTTCTCTCTAGCTGCCATTTTCCAGATGTGCAGAAGCAGAGTTCAAACATTATGCTGAAATCTACCACTTCAATTTCTCTCTAGCTCACATTTGCCAGATGTGCAGAAGCATAGTTCCAGGATTATTCTGAAATCTGCCTTGCAATTTTTCTCCAGGTGACATTTTCCAGATGTGTAGAAGCAGAGTTCAAACATTATGCTGAAATCTAACACATCAATTTCTTTCTTGCTGACATTTTCCAGAGTTGCAGACGCAGAGTTCCAGGGTTATGCTGAAATCAGCCTCTGCATTTTCTCTCTAGCTGACATTTTCCAGATGTGCAGAAGCAGAGTTCAAAGATTATGCTGAAATCTACCACATCAATTTCTCTCTATCTGACATTTTCCAGATGTGCAGAAGCAGAGTTCCAGGATTGTGCTGAAAACCACAACATCAATTTCTCTCTAGCTGACTTTCCCAGATGTGCAGAAGCAGAGGTCCAGTATTATGCTGAAATCTGCCTCTGCAGTTTCCCTCTAGCTGCCATTTTCCAGATGTGCAGAAGCAGAGTTCCAGTATTATGCTGAAATATACGTCAATTTCTCTCTAACTGACATTTTCCAGATGTGTAGAACCAGAGATCCAGGATTATGCTGAAATCTGCCTTGCAATTTGTCTCCAAGTGAAATTTTCCAGATGTGGAGAAGCAGAGTTCCAGGATTATGCTGAAATCTGCCTCTGCATTTTCCCTCTAGCTGACATTTTCCAGATGTGCAGAAGCAGAGTTCCAGGATTATGCTGAAATCTGCCTCTGCATTTTCCCTCTAGCTGACATTTTCCAGATGTGCAGAAGCTGAGTTCAAAGATTATGGTGAAATCTACCACATCAATTTCTCTCTAGCTGACATTTTCCAGATGTGCAGAAGCTGAATTCAAAGATTATGGTGAAATCTACCACATCAATTTCTCTCTAGCTGACATTTTCCAGATGTGCAGAAGCTGAGTTCAAAGATTATGCTGAAATCTACCACATCAATTTCCCTCTAGCTGACATTTTCCAGATGTGCAGAAGCAGAGTTCTAAGATTATGCTGAAATCTACAACATCAATTTCTCTCTAGCTGACATTTTCCAGATGTGAGGAAGCAGAGTTCCAGGATTATGCTGAAATCAGCCTCTGCATTTTCTCTCTAGCTGACATTTTCCAGATGTGCAGAAGCAGAGTTCTAAGATTATGCTGAAATCTACAACATCAATTTCTCTCTAGCTGCCATTTTCCAGATGTGCAGAAGCAGAGTTCAAACATTATGCTGAAATCTACCACTTCAATTTCTCTCTAGCTCACATTTGCCAGATGTGCAGAAGCAGAGTTCTAGGATTATTCTGAAATCTGCCTTGCAATTTTTCTCCAGGTGACATTTTCCAGATGTGCAGAAGCAGAGTTCAAACATTTTGCTGAAATCTAACACGTCAATTTCTCTCTTGCTGACATTTTCCAGAGTTGCAGAAGAAGAGTTCCAGGGTTATGCTGAAATCTGCCTCTGCGTTTTTCCTCTAGCTGACATTTTCCAGATGTGAAAAAGCAGAGTTCAAAGATTATGCTGAAATCTACAACTTCAATTTCTCTCTAGCTTACATTTTCCAGATGTGCAGAAGCAGAGTTCCAGGATTATGCTGAAATCTGCCTCTGCATTTTCTCTCTAGCTGACATTTTCCACATGTGCAGAAGCAGAGTTCAAAGATTATGCTGAAATCTACCACATCAATTTCTCTCTATCTGACATTTTCCAGATGTGCAGAAGCAGAGTTCCAGGATTGTGCTGAAAACCACAACATCAATTTCTCTCTAGCTGACTTTCCCAGATGTGCAGAAGCAGAGGTCCAATATTATGCTGAAACCTGCCTTACAATTTCTCTCTAGCTGACATTTTCCAGATGTGCAGAAGCAGAGTTCCAGTATTATGCTGAAATATACGTCAATTTCTCTCTAACTGACATTTTCCAGATGTGTAGAACCAGAGATCCAGGATTATGCTGAAATCTGCCTTGCAATTTGTCTCCAAGTGAAATTTTCCAGATGTGGAGAAGCAGAGTTCCAGGATTATGCTGAAATCTGCCTCTGCATTTTCCCTCTAGCTGACATTTTCCAGATGTGCAGAAGCAGAGTTCCAGGATTATGCTGAAATCTGCCTCTGCATTTTCCCTCTAGCTGACATTTTCCAGATGTGCAGAAGCTGAGTTCAAAGATTATGGTGAAATCTACCACATCAATTTCTCTCTAGCTGACATTTTCCAGATGTGCAGAAGCTGAATTCAAAGATTATGGTGAAATCTACCACATCAATTTCTCTCTAGCTGACATTTTCCAGATGTGCAGAAGCTGAGTTCAAAGATTATGCTGAAATCTACCACATCAATTTCCCTCTAGCTGACATTTTCCAGATGTGCAGAAGCAGAGTTCCAGGATTATGCTGAAATCTACAACATCAATTTCTCTCTAGCTGACATTTTCCAGATGTGAGGAAGCAGAGTTCCAGGATTATGCTGAAATCAGCCTCTGCATTTTCTCTCTAGCTGACATTTTCCAGATGTGCAGAAGCAGAGTTCTAAGATTATGCTGAAATCTACAACATCAATTTCTCTCTAGCTGCCATTTTCCAGATGTGCAGAAGCAGAGTTCCAGGATTGTGCTGAAAACCACAACATCAATTTCTCTCTAGCTGACTTTCCCAGATGTGCAGAAGCAGAGGTCCAAGATTATGCTGAAATCTACAACATCAATTTCTCTCTAGCTGCCATTTTCCAGATGTGCAGGAGTGTTCCAGGATTATGCTGAAATCTACATCAATTTCTCTCTAGCTGACATTTTCCAGATGTGCAGATGCAGATTTCCAGGTGTATGCTGAAACCTGCCTTACAATTTCTCTCTAGCTGACATTTTCCAGATGTGCAGAAGCAGAGTTCCAGTATTATGCTGAAATATACGTCAATTTCTCTCTAACTGACATTTTCCAGATGTGTAGAACCAGAGATCCAGGATTATGCTGAAATCTGCCTTGCAATTTGTCTCCAAGTGAAATTTTCCAGATGTGGAGAAGCAGAGTTCCAGGATTATGCTGAAATCTGCCTCTGCATTTTCCCTCTAGCTGACATTTTCCAGATGTGCAGAAGCAGAGTTCCAGGATTATGCTGAAATCTGCCTCTGCATTTTCCCTCTAGCTGACATTTTCCAGATGTGCAGAAGCTGAGTTCAAAGATTATGGTGAAATCTACCACATCAATTTCTCTCTAGCTGACATTTTCCAGACATGCAGAAGAAGAGTTCCATGCTGAAACCACTACATCAATTTCTCTCTAGCTGACATTTTCCAGATGTGCAGAAGCAGAGTTCTAAGATTATGCTGAAATCTACAACATCAATTTCTCTCTAGCTGACATTTTCCAGATGTGAGGAAGCAGAGTTCCAGGATTATGCTGAAATCAGCCTCTGCATTTTCTCTCTAGCTGACATTTTCCAGATGTGCAGAAGCAGAGTTCTAAGATTATGCTGAAATCTACAACATCAATTTCTCTCTAGCTGCCATTTTCCAGATGTGCAGAAGCAGAGTTCAAACATTATGCTGAAATCTACCACTTCAATTTCTCTCTAGCTCACATTTGCCAGATGTGCAGAAGCAGAGTTCTAGGATTATTCTGAAATCTGCCTTGCAATTTTTCTCCAGGTGACATTTTCCAGATGTGCAGAAGCAGAGTTCAAACATTATGCTGAAATCTAACACGTCAATTTCTCTCTTGCTGACATTTTCCAGAGTTGCAGAAGAAGAGTTCCAGGGTTATGCTGAAATCTGCCTCTGCGTTTTTCCTCTAGCTGACATTTTCCAGATGTGAAAAAGCAGAGTTCAAAGATTATGCTGAAATCTACAACTTCAATTTCTCTCTAGCTTACATTTTCCAGATGTGCAGAAGCAGAGTTCCAGGATTATGCTGAAATCTGCCTCTGCATTTTCTCTCTAGCTGACATTTTCCACATGTGCAGAAGCAGAGTTCAAAGATTATGCTGAAATCTACCACATCAATTTCTCTCTATCTGACATTTTCCAGATGTGCAGAAGCAGAGTTCCAGGATTGTGCTGAAAACCACAACATCAATTTCTCTCTAGCTGACTTTCCCAGATGTGCAGAAGCAGAGGTCCAATATTATGCTGAAATCTGCCTTGCAATTTCTCTCTAGCTGACTTTTCCAGATGTGCAGGAGTGTTCCAGGATTATGCTGAAATCTACATCAATTTCTCTCTAGCTGACATTTTCCAGATGTGCAGATGCAGATTTCCAGGTGTATGCTGAAACCTGCCTTACAATTTCTCTCTAGCTGACATTTTCCAGATGTGTAGAAGCAGAGTTCCAGCTGTGTGCTGAAACCTGCCTTACAATTTCTCTCTAGCTGACTTTTCCAGATGTGCAGAAGATGAGTTCAAAGATTATGGTGAAATCTGCCACATCAATTTCTGTCTAGCTGACATTTGCCAGATGTGCAGAAGTAGAGTTCAAGGAGTATGCTGAAATCTGCCTTGCAAGTTTTCTCAAGCTGACATTTTCCATATGTACAGAATCAGAGTTCCTGGTGTATGCTGAAATCTGCCTTGCAATTTCTCTCTAGCTGACTTTTCCAGATGTGCAGAGCCAGAGTTCAAAGATTATGCTGAGATCTAACACATCAATTTCTCTTTTGCTGACATTTTCCAGATGTGCAGAAGCAGAGTTCCAGGATTATGCTGAAATCTGCCTCTGCATTTTCCCTCTAGCTTACATTTTCCAGATGTGCAGAAGCTGAGTTCAAAGATTATGGTGAAATCTACACATCAATTTCTCTCTAGATGACATTTGCAAGATGTGCAGAAGCAGAGTTCCAGGATTATGCTGAAATCAGCCTCTGCATTTTCTCTCTAGCTGACATTTTCCAGATGTGCAGAAGCAGAGTTCCAGTATTATGCTGAAATATACAACTTCAATTTCTCTCTAGCTGACATTTTCCAGATGTGCAGAAGCAGAGTTCTAAGATTATGCTGAAATCTACAACATCAATTTTTCTCTAGCTGACATTTTCCAGATGTGCGGAAGCAGAGTTCCATGATTATGCTGAAATCTGCCTCTGCATTTTCCCTCTAGCTGACATTTTCCAGATGTGAGGAAGCAGAGTTCCAGGATTATGCTGAAATCAGCCTCTGCATTTTCTCTCTAGCTGACATTTTCCAGATGTGCAGAAGCAGAGTTCTAAGATTATGCTGAAATCTACAACATCAATTTCTCTCTAGCTTCCATTTTCCAGATGTGCAGAAGCAGAGTTCAAATATTATGCTGAAATCTACCACTTCAATTTCTCTCTAGCTCACATTTGCCAGATGTGCAGAAGCAAAGTTCCAGGATTATTCTGAAATCTGCCTTGCAATTTTTCTCCAGGTGACATTTTCCAGATGTGTAGAAGCTGAGTTCAAAGATTATGCTGAAATCTACCACATCAATTTCCCTCTAGCTGACATTTTCCAGATGTGCAGAAGCAGAGTTCTAAGATTATGCTGAAATCTACCACATCAATTTCCCTCTAGCTGACATTTTCCAGATGTGCAGAAGCAGAGTTCTAAGATTATGCTGAAATCTACAACATCAATTTCTCTCTAGCTGACATTTTCCAGATGTGAGGAAGCAGAGTTCCAGGATTATGCTGAAATCAGCCTCTGCATTTTCTCTCTAGCTGACATTTTCCAGATGTGCAGAAGCAGAGTTCTAAGATTATGCTGAAATCTACAACATCAATTTCTCTCTAGCTGCCATTTTCCAGATGTGCAGAAGCAGAGTTCAAACATTATGCTGAAATCTACCACTTCAATTTCTCTCTAGCTCACATTTGCCAGATGTGCAGAAGCAGAGTTCTAGGATTATTCTGAAATCTGCCTTGCAATTTTTCTCCAGGTGACATTTTCCAGATGTGCAGAAGCAGAGTTCAAACATTATGCTGAAATCTAACACGTCAATTTCTCTCTTGCTGACATTTTCCAGAGTTGCAGAAGAAGAGTTCCAGGGTTATGCTGAAATCTGCCTCTGCGTTTTTCCTCTAGCTGACATTTTCCAGATGTGAAAAAGCAGAGTTCAAAGATTATGCTGAAATCTACAACTTCAATTTCTCTCTAGCTTACATTTTCCAGATGTGCAGAAGCAGAGTTCCAGGATTATGCTGAAATCTGCCTCTGCATTTTCTCTCTAGCTGACATTTTCCACATGTGCAGAAGCAGAGTTCAAAGATTATGCTGAAATCTACCACATCAATTTCTCTCTATCTGACATTTTCCAGATGTGCAGAAGCAGAGTTCCAGGATTGTGCTGAAAACCACAACATCAATTTCTCTCTAGCTGACTTTCCCAGATGTGCAGAAGCAGAGGTCCAATATTATGCTGAAATCTGCCTTGCAATTTCTCTCTAGCTGACTTTTCCAGATGTGCAGGAGTGTTCCAGGATTATGCTGAAATCTACATCAATTTCTCTCTAGCTGACATTTTCCAGATGTGCAGATGCAGATTTCCAGGTGTATGCTGAAACCTGCCTTACAATTTCTCTCTAGCTGACATTTTCCAGATGTGTAGAAGCAGAGTTCCAGCTGTGTGCTGAAACCTGCCTTACAATTTCTCTCTAGCTGACTTTTCCAGATGTGCAGAAGATGAGTTCAAAGATTATGGTGAAATCTGCCACATCAATTTCTGTCTAGCTGACATTTGCCAGATGTGCAGAAGTAGAGTTCAAGGAGTATGCTGAAATCTGCCTTGCAAGTTTTCTCAAGCTGACATTTTCCATATGTACAGAATCAGAGTTCCTGGTGTATGCTGAAATCTGCCTTGCAATTTCTCTCTAGCTGACTTTTCCAGATGTGCAGAGGCAGAGTTCAAAGATTATGCTGAGATCTAACACATCAATTTCTCTTTTGCTGACATTTTCCAGATGTGCAGAAGCAGAGTTCCAGGATTATGCTGAAATCTGCCTCTGCATTTTCCCTCTAGCTTACATTTTCCAGATGTGCAGAAGCTGAGTTCAAAGATTATGGTGAAATCTACACATCAATTTCTCTCTAGATGACATTTGCAAGATGTGCAGAAGCAGAGTTCCAGGATTATGCTGAAATCAGCCTCTGCATTTTCTCTCTAGCTGACATTTTCCAGATGTGCAGAAGCAGAGTTCCAGTATTATGCTGAAATATACAACTTCAATTTCTCTCTAGCTGACATTTTCCAGATGTGCAGAAGCAGAGTTCTAAGATTATGCTGAAATCTACAACATCAATTTTTCTCTAGCTGACATTTTCCAGATGTGCGGAAGCAGAGTTCCATGATTATGCTGAAATCTGCCTCTGCATTTTCCCTCTAGCTGACATTTTCCAGATGTGAGGAAGCAGAGTTCCAGGATTATGCTGAAATCAGCCTCTGCATTTTCTCTCTAGCTGACATTTTCCAGATGTGCAGAAGCAGAGTTCTAAGATTATGCTGAAATCTACAACATCAATTTCTCTCTAGCTTCCATTTTCCAGATGTGCAGAAGCAGAGTTCAAACATTATGCTGAAATCTACCACTTCAATTTCTCTCTAGCTCACATTTGCCAGATGTGCAGAAGCAAAGTTCCAGGATTATTCTGAAATCTGCCTTGCAATTTTTCTCCAGGTGACATTTTCCAGATGTGTAGAAGCAGAGTTCAAACATTATGCTGAAATCTAACACATCAATTTCTCTCTTGCTAACATTTTCCAGAGTTGCAGACGCAGAGTTCCAGGGTTATGCTGAAATCAGCCTCTGCATTTTCTCTCTAGCTGACATTTTCCAGATGTGCAGAAGCAGAGTTCAAAGATTATGCTGAAATCTACCACATCAATTTCTATCTAGCTGACATTTGCCAGATGTGCAGAAGTAGAGTTCAAGGAGTATGCTGAAATCTGCCTTGCAAGTTTTCTCAAGCTGACATTTTCCATATGTACAGAATCAGAGTTCCTGGTGTATGCTGAAATCTGCCTTGCAATTTCTCTCTAGCTGACTTTTCCAGATGTGCAGAGGCAGAGTTCAAAGATTATGCTGAGATCTAACACATCAATTTCTCTTTTGCTGACATTTTCCAGATGTGCAGAAGCAGAGTTCCAGGATTATGCTGAAATCTGCCTCTGCATTTTCCCTCTAGCTTACATTTTCCAGATGTGCAGAAGCTGAGTTCAAAGATTATGGTGAAATCTACACATCAATTTCTCTCTTGCTAACATTTTCCAGAGTTGCAGACGCAGAGTTCCAGGGTTATGCTGAAATCAGCCTCTGCATTTTCTCTCTAGCTGACATTTTCCAGATGTGCAGAAGCAGAGTTCAAAGATTATGCTGAAATCTACCACATCAATTTCTATCTAGCTGACATTTGCCAGATGTGCAGAAGTAGAGTTCAAGGAGTATGCTGAAATCTGCCTTGCAAGTTTTCTCAAGCTGACATTTTCCATATGTACAGAATCAGAGTTCCTGGTGTATGCTGAAATCTGCCTTGCAATTTCTCTCTAGCTGACTTTTCCAGATGTGCAGAGGCAGAGTTCAAAGATTATGCTGAGATCTAACACATCAATTTCTCTTTTGCTGACATTTTCCAGATGTGCAGAAGCAGAGTTCCAGGATTATGCTGAAATCTGCCTCTGCATTTTCCCTCTAGCTTACATTTTCCAGATGTGCAGAAGCTGAGTTCAAAGATTATGGTGAAATCTACACATCAATTTCTCTCTAGATGACATTTGCAAGATGTGCAGAAGCAGAGTTCCAGGATTATGCTGAAATCAGCCTCTGCATTTTCTCTCTAGCTGACATTTTCCAGATGTGCAGAAGCAGAGTTCCAGTATTATGCTGAAATATACAACTTCAATTTCTCTCTAGCTGACATTTTCCAGATGTGCAGAAGCAGAGTTCTAAGATTATGTTGAAATCTACAACATCAATTTTTCTCTAGCTGACATTTTCCAGATGTGCGGAAGCAGAGTTCCATGATTATGCTGAAATCTGCCTCTGCATTTTCCCTCTAGCTGACATTTTCCAGATGTGAGGAAGCAGAGTTCCAGGATTATGCTGAAATCAGCCTCTGCATTTTCTCTCTAGCTGACATTTTCCAGATGTGCAGAAGCAGAGTTCTAAGATTATGCTGAAATCTACAACATCAATTTCTCTCTAGCTTCCATTTTCCAGATGTGCAGAAGCAGAGTTCAAATATTATGCTGAAATCTACCACTTCAATTTCTCTCTAGCTCACATTTGCCAGATGTGCAGAAGCAAAGTTCCAGGATTATTCTGAAATCTGCCTTGCAATTTTTCTCCAGGTGACATTTTCCAGATGTGTAGAAGCTGAGTTCAAAGATTATGCTGAAATCTACCACATCAATTTCCCTCTAGCTGACATTTTCCAGATGTGCAGAAGCAGAGTTCTAAGATTATGCTGAAATCTACCACATCAATTTCCCTCTAGCTGACATTTTCCAGATGTGCAGAAGCAGAGTTCTAAGATTATGCTGAAATCTACAACATCAATTTCTCTCTAGCTGACATTTTCCAGATGTGAGGAAGCAGAGTTCCAGGATTATGCTGAAATCAGCCTCTGCATTTTCTCTCTAGCTGACATTTTCCAGATGTGCAGAAGCAGAGTTCTAAGATTATGCTGAAATCTACAACATCAATTTCTCTCTAGCTGCCATTTTCCAGATGTGCAGAAGCAGAGTTCAAACATTATGCTGAAATCTACCACTTCAATTTCTCTCTAGCTCACATTTGCCAGATGTGCAGAAGCAGAGTTCTAGGATTATTCTGAAATCTGCCTTGCAATTTTTCTCCAGGTGACATTTTCCAGATGTGCAGAAGCAGAGTTCAAACATTATGCTGAAATCTAACACGTCAATTTCTCTCTTGCTGACATTTTCCAGAGTTGCAGAAGAAGAGTTCCAGGGTTATGCTGAAATCTGCCTCTGCGTTTTTCCTCTAGCTGACATTTTCCAGATGTGAAAAAGCAGAGTTCAAAGATTATGCTGAAATCTACAACTTCAATTTCTCTCTAGCTTACATTTTCCAGATGTGCAGAAGCAGAGTTCCAGGATTATGCTGAAATCTGCCTCTGCATTTTCTCTCTAGCTGACATTTTCCACATGTGCAGAAGCAGAGTTCAAAGATTATGCTGAAATCTACCACATCAATTTCTCTCTATCTGACATTTTCCAGATGTGCAGAAGCAGAGTTCCAGGATTGTGCTGAAAACCACAACATCAATTTCTCTCTAGCTGACTTTCCCAGATGTGCAGAAGCAGAGGTCCAATATTATGCTGAAATCTGCCTTGCAATTTCTCTCTAGCTGACTTTTCCAGATGTGCAGGAGTGTTCCAGGATTATGCTGAAATCTACATCAATTTCTCTCTAGCTGACATTTTCCAGATGTGCAGATGCAGATTTCCAGGTGTATGCTGAAACCTGCCTTACAATTTCTCTCTAGCTGACATTTTCCAGATGTGTAGAAGCAGAGTTCCAGCTGTGTGCTGAAACCTGCCTTACAATTTCTCTCTAGCTGACTTTTCCAGATGTGCAGAAGATGAGTTCAAAGATTATGGTGAAATCTGCCACATCAATTTCTGTCTAGCTGACATTTGCCAGATGTGCAGAAGTAGAGTTCAAGGAGTATGCTGAAATCTGCCTTGCAAGTTTTCTCAAGCTGACATTTTCCATATGTACAGAATCAGAGTTCCTGGTGTATGCTGAAATCTGCCTTGCAATTTCTCTCTAGCTGACTTTTCCAGATGTGCAGAAGCAGAGTTCAAAGATTATGCTGAGATCTAACACATCAATTTCTCTTTTGCTGACATTTTCCAGATGTGCAGAAGCAGAGTTCCAGGATTATGCTGAAATCTGCCTCTGCATTTTCCCTCTAGCTTACATTTTCCAGATGTGCAGAAGCTGAGTTCAAAGATTATGGTGAAATCTACACATCAATTTCTCTCTAGATGACATTTGCAAGATGTGCAGAAGCAGAGTTCCAGGATTATGCTGAAATCAGCCTCTGCATTTTCTCTCTAGCTGACATTTTCCAGATGTGCAGAAGCAGAGTTCCAGTATTATGCTGAAATATACAACTTCAATTTCTCTCTAGCTGACATTTTCCAGATGTGCAGAAGCAGAGTTCTAAGATTATGCTGAAATCTACAACATCAATTTTTCTCTAGCTGACATTTTCCAGATGTGCGGAAGCAGAGTTCCATGATTATGCTGAAATCTGCCTCTGCATTTTCCCTCTAGCTGACATTTTCCAGATGTGAGGAAGCAGAGTTCCAGGATTATGCTGAAATCAGCCTCTGCATTTTCTCTCTAGCTGACATTTTCCAGATGTGCAGAAGCAGAGTTCTAAGATTATGCTGAAATCTACAACATCAATTTCTCTCTAGCTTCCATTTTCCAGATGTGCAGAAGCAGAGTTCAAACATTATGCTGAAATCTACCACTTCAATTTCTCTCTAGCTCACATTTGCCAGATGTGCAGAAGCAAAGTTCCAGGATTATTCTGAAATCTGCCTTGCAATTTTTCTCCAGGTGACATTTTCCAGATGTGTAGAAGCAGAGTTCAAACATTATGCTGAAATCTAACACATCAATTTCTCTCTTGCTAACATTTTCCAGAGTTGCAGACGCAGAGTTCCAGGGTTATGCTGAAATCAGCCTCTGCATTTTCTCTCTAGCTGACATTTTCCAGATGTGCAGAAGCAGAGTTCAAAGATTATGCTGAAATCTACCACATCAATTTCTATCTATCTGACATTTTCCAGATGTGCAGAAGCAGAGTTCCAGGATTGTGCTGAAAACCACAACATCAATTTCTCTCTAGCTGACTTTCCCAGATGTGCAGAAGCAGAGGTCCAGTATTATGCTGAAATCTGCCTCTGCAGTTTCCCTCTAGCTGCCATTTTCCAGATGTGCAGAAGCAGAGTTCCAGTATTATGCTGAAATATACGTCAATTTCTCTCTAACTGACATTTTCCAGATGTGTAGAACCAGAGATCCAGGATTATGCTGAAATCTGCCTTGCAATTTGTCTCCAAGTGAAATTTTCCAGATGTGGAGAAGCAGAGTTTCAGGATTATGCTGAAATCTGCCTCTGCATTTTCCCTCTAGCTGACACATTCCAGATGTGCAGAAGCAGAGTTCCAGGATTATGCTGAAATCTGCCTCTGCATTTTCCCTCTAGCTGACATTTTCCAGATCTGCAGAAGCTGAGTTCAAAGATTATGGTGAAATCTACCACATCAATTTCTCTCTAGCTGACATTTTCCAGATGTGCAGAAGCTGAGTTCAAAGATTATGGTGAAATCTACCACATCAATTTCTCTCTAGCTGACATTTTCCAGATGTGAAGAAGCAGAGTTCTAAGATTATGCTGAAATCTACAACATCAATTTCTCTCTAGCTGACATTTTCCAGATGTGAGGAAGCAGAGTTCCAGGATTATGCTGAAATCAGCCTCTGCATTTTCTCTCTAGCTGACATTTTCCAGATGTGCAGAAGCAGAGTTCTAAGATTATGCTGAAATCTACAACATCAATTTCTCTCTAGCTTCCATTTGCCAGATGTGCAGAAACAGAGTTCTAGGATTATTCTGAAATCTGCCTTGCAATTTTTCTCCAGGTGACATTTTCCAGATGTGCAGAAGCAGAGTTCAAACATTATGCTGAAATCTAACACGTCAATTTCTCTCTTGCTGACATTTTCCAGATGTGCAGAAGAAGAGTTCCAGGGTTATGCTGAAATCTGCCTCTGCGTTTTTCCTCTAGCTGACATTTTCCAGATGTGAAAAAGCAGAGTTCAAAGATTATGCTGAAATCTACAACTTCAATTTCTCTCTAGCTTACATTTTCCAGATGTGCAGAAGCAGAGTTCCAGGATTATGCTGAAATCTGCCTCTGCATTTTCTCTCTAGCTGACATTTTCCACATGTGCAGAAGCAGAGTTCAAAGATTATGCTGAAATCTACCACATCAATTTCTCTCTATCTGACATTTTCCAGATGTGCAGAAGCAGAGTTCCAGGATTGTGCTGAAAACCACAACATCAATTTCTCTCTAGCTGACTTTCCCAGATGTGCAGAAGCAGAGGTCCAATATTATGCTGAAATCTGCCTTGCAATTTCTCTCTAGCTGACTTTTCCAGATGTGCAGGAGTGTTCCAGGATTATGCTGAAATCTACATCAATTTCTCTCTAGCTGACATTTTCCAGATGTGCAGATGCAGATTTCCAGGTGTATGCTGAAACCTGCCTTACAATTTCTCTCTAGCTGACATTTTCCAGATGTGTAGAAGCAGAGTTCCAGCTGTGTGCTGAAACCTGCCTTACAATTTCTCTCTAGCTGACTTTTCCAGATGTGCAGAAGATGAGTTCAAAGATTATGGTGAAATCTGCCACATCAATTTCTGTCTAGCTGACATTTGCCAGATGTGCAGAAGTAGAGTTCAAGGAGTATGCTGAAATCTGCCTTGCAAGTTTTCTCAAGCTGACATTTTCCATATGTACAGAATCAGAGTTCCTGGTGTATGCTGAAATCTGCCTTGCAATTTCTCTCTAGCTGACTTTTCCAGATGTGCAGAAGCAGAGTTCAAAGATTATGCTGAGATCTAACACATCAATTTCTCTTTTGCTGACATTTTCCAGATGTGCAGAAGCAGAGTTCCAGGATTATGCTGAAATCTGCCTCTGCATTTTCCCTCTAGCTTACATTTTCCAGATGTGCAGAAGCTGAGTTCAAAGATTATGGTGAAATCTACACATCAATTTCTCTCTAGATGACATTTGCAAGATGTGCAGAAGCAGAGTTCCAGGATTATGCTGAAATCAGCCTCTGCATTTTCTCTCTAGCTGACATTTTCCAGATGTGCAGAAGCAGAGTTCTAAGATTATGCTGAAATCTACAACATCAATTTCTCTCTAGCTTCCATTTTCCAGATGTGCAGAAGCAGAGTTCAAACATTATGCTGAAATCTACCACTTCAATTTCTCTCTAGCTCACATTTGCCAGATGTGCAGAAGCAAAGTTCCAGGATTATTCTGAAATCTGCCTTGCAATTTTTCTCCAGGTGACATTTTCCAGATGTGTAGAAGCAGAGTTCAAACATTATGCTGAAATCTAACACATCAATTTCTCTCTTGCTAACATTTTCCAGAGTTGCAGACGCAGAGTTCCAGGGTTATGCTGAAATCAGCCTCTGCATTTTCTCTCTAGCTGACATTTTCCAGATGTGCAGAAGCAGAGTTCAAAGATTATGCTGAAATCTACCACATCAATTTCTCTCTATCTGACATTTTCCAGATGTGCAGAAGCAGAGTTCCAGGATTGTGCTGAAAACCACAACATCAATTTCTCTCTAGCTGACTTTCCCAGATGTGCAGAAGCAGAGGTCCAGTATTATGCTGAAATCTGCCTCTGCAGTTTCCCTCTAGCTGCCATTTTCCAGATGTGCAGAAGCAGAGTTCCAGTATTATGCTGAAATATACGTCAATTTCTCTCTAACTGACATTTTCCAGATGTGTAGAACCAGAGATCCAGGATTATGCTGAAATCTGCCTTGCAATTTGTCTCCAAGTGAAATTTTCCAGATGTGGAGAAGCAGAGTTCCAGGATTATGCTGAAATCTGCCTCTGCATTTTCCCTCTAGCTGACACATTCCAGATGTGCAGAAGCAGAGTTCCAGGATTATGCTGAAATCTGCCTCTGCATTTTCCCTCTAGCTGACATTTTCCAGATCTGCAGAAGCTGAGTTCAAAGATTATGGTGAAATCTACCACATCAATTTCTCTCTAGCTGACATTTTCCAGATGTGCAGAAGCTGAGTTCAAAGATTATGGTGAAATCTACCACATCAATTTCTCTCTAGCTGACATTTTCCAGATGTGCAGAAGCAGAGTTCTAAGATTATGCTGAAATCTACAACATCAATTTTTCTCTAGCTGACATTTTCCAGATGTGCGGAAGCAGAGTTCCATGATTATGCTGAAATCTGCCTCTGCATTTTCCCTCTAGCTGACATTTTCCAGATGTGAGGAAGCAGAGTTCCAGGATTATGCTGAAATCAGCCTCTGCATTTTCTCTCTAGCTGACATTTTCCAGATGTGCAGAAGCAGAGTTCTAAGATTATGCTGAAATCTACAACATCAATTTCTCTCTAGCTGACATTTTCCAGATGTGCAGAAGCAGAGTTCCAGTATTATGCTGAAATATACAACTTCAATTTCTCTCTAGCTGACATTTTCCAGATGTGCAGAAGCAGAGTTCTAAGATTATGCTGAAATCTACAACATCAATTTTTCTCTAGCTGACATTTTCCAGATGTGCGGAAGCAGAGTTCCATGATTATGCTGAAATCTGCCTCTGCATTTTCCCTCTAGCTGACATTTTCCAGATGTGAGGAAGCAGAGTTCCAGGATTATGCTGAAATCAGCCTCTGCATTTTCTCTCTAGCTGACATTTTCCAGATGTGCAGAAGCAGAGTTCTAAGATTATGCTGAAATCTACAACATCAATTTCTCTCTAGCTTCCATTTTCCAGATGTGCAGAAGCAGAGTTCAAACATTATGCTGAAATCTACCACTTCAATTTCTCTCTAGCTCACATTTGCCAGATGTGCAGAAGCAAAGTTCCAGGATTATTCTGAAATCTGCCTTGCAATTTTTCTCCAGGTGACATTTTCCAGATGTGTAGAAGCAGAGTTCAAACATTATGCTGAAATCTAACACATCAATTTCTCTCTTGCTAACATTTTCCAGAGTTGCAGACGCAGAGTTCCAGGGTTATGCTGAAATCAGCCTCTGCATTTTCTCTCTAGCTGACATTTTCCAGATGTGCAGAAGCAGAGTTCAAAGATTATGCTGAAATCTACCACATCAATTTCTATCTAGCTGACATTTGCCAGATGTGCAGAAGTAGAGTTCAAGGAGTATGCTGAAATCTGCCTTGCAAGTTTTCTCAAGCTGACATTTTCCATATGTACAGAATCAGAGTTCCTGGTGTATGCTGAAATCTGCCTTGCAATTTCTCTCTAGCTGACTTTTCCAGATGTGCAGAGGCAGAGTTCAAATATTATGCTGAGATCTAACACATCAATTTCTCTTTTGCTGACATTTTCCAGATGTGCAGAAGCAGAGTTCCAGGATTATGCTGAAATCTGCCTCTGCATTTTCCCTCTAGCTTACATTTTCCAGATGTGCAGAAGCTGAGTTCAAAGATTATGGTGAAATCTACACATCAATTTCTCTCTTGCTAACATTTTCCAGAGTTGCAGACGCAGAGTTCCAGGGTTATGCTGAAATCAGCCTCTGCATTTTCTCTCTAGCTGACATTTTCCAGATGTGCAGAAGCAGAGTTCAAAGATTATGCTGAAATCTACCACATCAATTTCTATCTAGCTGACATTTGCCAGATGTGCAGAAGTAGAGTTCAAGGAGTATGCTGAAATCTGCCTTGCAAGTTTTCTCAAGCTGACATTTTCCATATGTACAGAATCAGAGTTCCTGGTGTATGCTGAAATCTGCCTTGCAATTTCTCTCTAGCTGACTTTTCCAGATGTGCAGAGGCAGAGTTCAAAGATTATGCTGAGATCTAACACATCAATTTCTCTTTTGCTGACATTTTCCAGATGTGCAGAAGCAGAGTTCCAGGATTATGCTGAAATCTGCCTCTGCATTTTCCCTCTAGCTTACATTTTCCAGATGTGCAGAAGCTGAGTTCAAAGATTATGGTGAAATCTACACATCAATTTCTCTCTAGATGACATTTGCAAGATGTGCAGAAGCAGAGTTCCAGGATTATGCTGAAATCAGCCTCTGCATTTTCTCTCTAGCTGACATTTTCCAGATGTGCAGAAGCAGAGTTCCAGTATTATGCTGAAATATACAACTTCAATTTCTCTCTAGCTGACATTTTCCAGATGTGCAGAAGCAGAGTTCTAAGATTATGTTGAAATCTACAACATCAATTTTTCTCTAGCTGACATTTTCCAGATGTGCGGAAGCAGAGTTCCATGATTATGCTGAAATCTGCCTCTGCATTTTCCCTCTAGCTGACATTTTCCAGATGTGAGGAAGCAGAGTTCCAGGATTATGCTGAAATCAGCCTCTGCATTTTCTCTCTAGCTGACATTTTCCAGATGTGCAGAAGCAGAGTTCTAAGATTATGCTGAAATCTACAACATCAATTTCTCTCTAGCTTCCATTTTCCAGATGTGCAGAAGCAGAGTTCAAATATTATGCTGAAATCTACCACTTCAATTTCTCTCTAGCTCACATTTGCCAGATGTGCAGAAGCAAAGTTCCAGGATTATTCTGAAATCTGCCTTGCAATTTTTCTCCAGGTGACATTTTCCAGATGTGTAGAAGCTGAGTTCAAAGATTATGCTGAAATCTACCACATCAATTTCCCTCTAGCTGACATTTTCCAGATGTGCAGAAGCAGAGTTCTAAGATTATGCTGAAATCTACCACATCAATTTCCCTCTAGCTGACATTTTCCAGATGTGCAGAAGCAGAGTTCTAAGATTATGCTGAAATCTACAACATCAATTTCTCTCTAGCTGACATTTTCCAGATGTGAGGAAGCAGAGTTCCAGGATTATGCTGAAATCAGCCTCTGCATTTTCTCTCTAGCTGACATTTTCCAGATGTGCAGAAGCAGAGTTCTAAGATTATGCTGAAATCTACAACATCAATTTCTCTCTAGCTGCCATTTTCCAGATGTGCAGAAGCAGAGTTCAAACATTATGCTGAAATCTACCACTTCAATTTCTCTCTAACTCACATTTGCCAGATGTGCAGAAGCAGAGTTCTAGGATTATTCTGAAATCTGCCTTGCAATTTTTCTCCAGGTGACATTTTCCAGATGTGCAGAAGCAGAGTTCAAACATTATGCTGAAATCTAACACGTCAATTTCTCTCTTGCTGACATTTTCCAGAGTTGCAGAAGAAGAGTTCCAGGGTTATGCTGAAATCTGCCTCTGCGTTTTTCCTCTAGCTGACATTTTCCAGATGTGAAAAAGCAGAGTTCAAAGATTATGCTGAAATCTACAACTTCAATTTCTCTCTAGCTTACATTTTCCAGATGTGCAGAAGCAGAGTTCCAGGATTATGCTGAAATCTGCCTCTGCATTTTCTCTCTAGCTGACATTTTCCACATGTGCAGAAGCAGAGTTCAAAGATTATGCTGAAATCTACCACATCAATTTCTCTCTATCTGACATTTTCCAGATGTGCAGAAGCAGAGTTCCAGGATTGTGCTGAAAACCACAACATCAATTTCTCTCTAGCTGACTTTCCCAGATGTGCAGAAGCAGAGGTCCAATATTATGCTGAAATCTGCCTTGCAATTTCTCTCTAGCTGACTTTTCCAGATGTGCAGGAGTGTTCCAGGATTATGCTGAAATCTACATCAATTTCTCTCTAGCTGACATTTTCCAGATGTGCAGATGCAGATTTCCAGGTGTATGCTGAAACCTGCCTTACAATTTCTCTCTAGCTGACATTTTCCAGATGTGTAGAAGCAGAGTTCCAGCTGTGTGCTGAAACCTGCCTTACAATTTCTCTCTAGCTGACTTTTCCAGATGTGCAGAAGATGAGTTCAAAGATTATGGTGAAATCTGCCACATCAATTTCTGTCTAGCTGACATTTGCCAGATGTGCAGAAGTAGAGTTCAAGGAGTATGCTGAAATCTGCCTTGCAAGTTTTCTCAAGCTGACATTTTCCATATGTACAGAATCAGAGTTCCTGGTGTATGCTGAAATCTGCCTTGCAATTTCTCTCTAGCTGACTTTTCCAGATGTGCAGAAGCAGAGTTCAAAGATTATGCTGAGATCTAACACATCAATTTCTCTTTTGCTGACATTTTCCAGATGTGCAGAAGCAGAGTTCCAGGATTATGCTGAAATCTGCCTCTGCATTTTCCCTCTAGCTTACATTTTCCAGATGTGCAGAAGCTGAGTTCAAAGATTATGGTGAAATCTACACATCAATTTCTCTCTAGATGACATTTGCAAGATGTGCAGAAGCAGAGTTCCAGGATTATGCTGAAATCAGCCTCTGCATTTTCTCTCTAGCTGACATTTTCCAGATGTGCAGAAGCAGAGTTCCAGTATTATGCTGAAATATACAACTTCAATTTCTCTCTAGCTGACATTTTCCAGATGTGCAGAAGCAGAGTTCTAAGATTATGCTGAAATCTACAACATCAATTTTTCTCTAGCTGACATTTTCCAGATGTGCGGAAGCAGAGTTCCATGATTATGCTGAAATCTGCCTCTGCATTTTCCCTCTAGCTGACATTTTCCAGATGTGAGGAAGCAGAGTTCCAGGATTATGCTGAAATCAGCCTCTGCATTTTCTCTCTAGCTGACATTTTCCAGATGTGCAGAAGCAGAGTTCTAAGATTATGCTGAAATCTACAACATCAATTTCTCTCTAGCTTCCATTTTCCAGATGTGCAGAAGCAGAGTTCAAACATTATGCTGAAATCTACCACTTCAATTTCTCTCTAGCTCACATTTGCCAGATGTGCAGAAGCAAAGTTCCAGGATTATTCTGAAATCTGCCTTGCAATTTTTCTCCAGGTGACATTTTCCAGATGTGTAGAAGCAGAGTTCAAACATTATGCTGAAATCTAACACATCAATTTCTCTCTTGCTAACATTTTCCAGAGTTGCAGACGCAGAGTTCCAGGGTTATGCTGAAATCAGCCTCTGCATTTTCTCTCTAGCTGACATTTTCCAGATGTGCAGAAGCAGAGTTCAAAGATTATGCTGAAATCTACCACATCAATTTCTATCTATCTGACATTTTCCAGATGTGCAGAAGCAGAGTTCCAGGATTGTGCTGAAAACCACAACATCAATTTCTCTCTAGCTGACTTTCCCAGATGTGCAGAAGCAGAGGTCCAGTATTATGCTGAAATCTGCCTCTGCAGTTTCCCTCTAGCTGCCATTTTCCAGATGTGCAGAAGCAGAGTTCCAGTATTATGCTGAAATATACGTCAATTTCTCTCTAACTGACATTTTCCAGATGTGTAGAACCAGAGATCCAGGATTATGCTGAAATCTGCCTTGCAATTTGTCTCCAAGTGAAATTTTCCAGATGTGGAGAAGCAGAGTTTCAGGATTATGCTGAAATCTGCCTCTGCATTTTCCCTCTAGCTGACACATTCCAGATGTGCAGAAGCAGAGTTCCAGGATTATGCTGAAATCTGCCTCTGCATTTTCCCTCTAGCTGACATTTTCCAGATCTGCAGAAGCTGAGTTCAAAGATTATGGTGAAATCTACCACATCAATTTCTCTCTAGCTGACATTTTCCAGATGTGCAGAAGCTGAGTTCAAAGATTATGGTGAAATCTACCACATCAATTTCTCTCTAGCTGACATTTTCCAGATGTGAAGAAGCAGAGTTCTAAGATTATGCTGAAATCTACAACATCAATTTCTCTCTAGCTGACATTTTCCAGATGTGAGGAAGCAGAGTTCCAGGATTATGCTGAAATCAGCCTCTGCATTTTCTCTCTAGCTGACATTTTCCAGATGTGCAGAAGCAGAGTTCTAAGATTATGCTGAAATCTACAACATCAATTTCTCTCTAGCTTCCATTTGCCAGATGTGCAGAAACAGAGTTCTAGGATTATTCTGAAATCTGCCTTGCAATTTTTCTCCAGGTGACATTTTCCAGATGTGCAGAAGCAGAGTTCAAACATTATGCTGAAATCTAACACGTCAATTTCTCTCTTGCTGACATTTTCCAGATGTGCAGAAGAAGAGTTCCAGGGTTATGCTGAAATCTGCCTCTGCGTTTTTCCTCTAGCTGACATTTTCCAGATGTGAAAAAGCAGAGTTCAAAGATTATGCTGAAATCTACAACTTTAATTTCTCTCTAGCTTACATTTTCCAGATGTGCAGAAGCAGAGTTCCAGGATTGTGCTAAAAACCACAACATCAATTTCTCTCTAGCTGACATTTTCCAGATGTGCAGAAGCAGAGTTCCAGTATTATGCTGAAATATACATCAATTTCTCTCTAGCTGACATTTTCCAGATGTGTAGAACCAGAGTTCCAGGATTATGCTGAAATCTGCCTTGCAATTTGTCTCCAAGTGAAATTTTCCAGATGTGCAGAAGCAGAGTTCAAAGATTATGCTGAAATCTACAACATCAATTTCTCTCTAGCTTCCATTTTCCAGATGTGCAGAAGCAGAGTTCAAACATTATGCTGAAATCTACCACTTCAATTTCTCTCTAGCTCACATTTGCCAGATGTGCAGAAGCAAAGTTCCAGGATTATTCTGAAATCTGCCTTGCAATTTTTCTCCAGGTGACATTTTCCAGATGTGTAGAAGCAGAGTTCAAACATTATGCTGAAATCTAACACATCAATTTCTCTCTTGCTAACATTTTCCAGAGTTGCAGACGCAGAGTTCCAGGGTTATGCTGAAATCAGCCTCTGCATTTTCTCTCTAGCTGACATTTTCCAGATGTGCAGAAGCAGAGTTCAAACATTATGCTGAAATCTACCACTTCAATTTCTCTCTAGCTCACATTTGCCAGATGTGCAGAAGCAAAGTTCCAGGATTATTCTGAAATCTGCCTTGCAATTTTTCTCCAGGTGACATTTTCCAGATGTGTAGAAGCTGAGTTCAAAGATTATGCTGAAATCTACCACATCAATTTCCCTCTAGCTGACATTTTCCAGATGTGCAGAAGCAGAGTTCTAAGATTATGCTGAAATCTACCACATCAATTTCCCTCTAGCTGACATTTTCCAGATGTGCAGAAGCAGAGTTCTAAGATTATGCTGAAATCTACAACATCAATTTCTCTCTAGCTGACATTTTCCAGATGTGAGGAAGCAGAGTTCCAGGATTATGCTGAAATCAGCCTCTGCATTTTCTCTCTAGCTGACATTTTCCAGATGTGCAGAAGCAGAGTTCTAAGATTATGCTGAAATCTACAACATCAATTTCTCTCTAGCTGCCATTTTCCAGATGTGCAGAAGCAGAGTTCAAACATTATGCTGAAATCTACCACTTCAATTTCTCTCTAGCTCACATTTGCCAGATGTGCAGAAGCAGAGTTCTAGGATTATTCTGAAATCTGCCTTGCAATTTTTCTCCAGGTGACATTTTCCAGATGTGCAGAAGCAGAGTTCAAACATTATGCTGAAATCTAACACGTCAATTTCTCTCTTGCTGACATTTTCCAGAGTTGCAGAAGAAGAGTTCCAGGGTTATGCTGAAATCTGCCTCTGCGTTTTTCCTCTAGCTGACATTTTCCAGATGTGAAAAAGCAGAGTTCAAAGATTATGCTGAAATCTACAACTTCAATTTCTCTCTAGCTTACATTTTCCAGATGTGCAGAAGCAGAGTTCCAGGATTATGCTGAAATCTGCCTCTGCATTTTCTCTCTAGCTGACATTTTCCACATGTGCAGAAGCAGAGTTCAAAGATTATGCTGAAATCTACCACATCAATTTCTCTCTATCTGACATTTTCCAGATGTGCAGAAGCAGAGTTCCAGGATTGTGCTGAAAACCACAACATCAATTTCTCTCTAGCTGACTTTCCCAGATGTGCAGAAGCAGAGGTCCAATATTATGCTGAAATCTGCCTTGCAATTTCTCTCTAGCTGACTTTTCCAGATGTGCAGGAGTGTTCCAGGATTATGCTGAAATCTACATCAATTTCTCTCTAGCTGACATTTTCCAGATGTGCAGATGCAGATTTCCAGGTGTATGCTGAAACCTGCCTTACAATTTCTCTCTAGCTGACATTTTCCAGATGTGTAGAAGCAGAGTTCCAGCTGTGTGCTGAAACCTGCCTTACAATTTCTCTCTAGCTGACTTTTCCAGATGTGCAGAAGATGAGTTCAAAGATTATGGTGAAATCTGCCACATCAATTTCTGTCTAGCTGACATTTGCCAGATGTGCAGAAGTAGAGTTCAAGGAGTATGCTGAAATCTGCCTTGCAAGTTTTCTCAAGCTGACATTTTCCATATGTACAGAATCAGAGTTCCTGGTGTATGCTGAAATCTGCCTTGCAATTTCTCTCTAGCTGACTTTTCCAGATGTGCAGAAGCAGAGTTCAAAGATTATGCTGAGATCTAACACATCAATTTCTCTTTTGCTGACATTTTCCAGATGTGCAGAAGCAGAGTTCCAGGATTATGCTGAAATCTGCCTCTGCATTTTCCCTCTAGCTTACATTTTCCAGATGTGCAGAAGCTGAGTTCAAAGATTATGGTGAAATCTACACATCAATTTCTCTCTAGATGACATTTGCAAGATGTGCAGAAGCAGAGTTCCAGGATTATGCTGAAATCAGCCTCTGCATTTTCTCTCTAGCTGACATTTTCCAGATGTGCAGAAGCAGAGTTCTAAGATTATGCTGAAATCTACAACATCAATTTCTCTCTAGCTTCCATTTTCCAGATGTGCAGAAGCAGAGTTCAAACATTATGCTGAAATCTACCACTTCAATTTCTCTCTAGCTCACATTTGCCAGATGTGCAGAAGCAAAGTTCCAGGATTATTCTGAAATCTGCCTTGCAATTTTTCTCCAGGTGACATTTTCCAGATGTGTAGAAGCAGAGTTCAAACATTATGCTGAAATCTAACACATCAATTTCTCTCTTGCTAACATTTTCCAGAGTTGCAGACGCAGAGTTCCAGGGTTATGCTGAAATCAGCCTCTGCATTTTCTCTCTAGCTGACATTTTCCAGATGTGCAGAAGCAGAGTTCAAAGATTATGCTGAAATCTACCACATCAATTTCTCTCTATCTGACATTTTCCAGATGTGCAGAAGCAGAGTTCCAGGATTGTGCTGAAAACCACAACATCAATTTCTCTCTAGCTGACTTTCCCAGATGTGCAGAAGCAGAGGTCCAGTATTATGCTGAAATCTGCCTCTGCAGTTTCCCTCTAGCTGCCATTTTCCAGATGTGCAGAAGCAGAGTTCCAGTATTATGCTGAAATATACGTCAATTTCTCTCTAACTGACATTTTCCAGATGTGTAGAACCAGAGATCCAGGATTATGCTGAAATCTGCCTTGCAATTTGTCTCCAAGTGAAATTTTCCAGATGTGGAGAAGCAGAGTTCCAGGATTATGCTGAAATCTGCCTCTGCATTTTCCCTCTAGCTGACACATTCCAGATGTGCAGAAGCAGAGTTCCAGGATTATGCTGAAATCTGCCTCTGCATTTTCCCTCTAGCTGACATTTTCCAGATCTGCAGAAGCTGAGTTCAAAGATTATGGTGAAATCTACCACATCAATTTCTCTCTAGCTGACATTTTCCAGATGTGCAGAAGCTGAGTTCAAAGATTCTGGTGAAATCTACCACATCAATTTCTCTCTAGCTGACATTTTCCAGATGTGCAGAAGCAGAGTTCTAAGATTATGCTGAAATCTACAACATCAATTTTTCTCTAGCTGACATTTTCCAGATGTGCGGAAGCAGAGTTCCATGATTATGCTGAAATCTGCCTCTGCATTTTCCCTCTAGCTGACATTTTCCAGATGTGAGGAAGCAGAGTTCCAGGATTATGCTGAAATCAGCCTCTGCATTTTCTCTCTAGCTGACATTTTCCAGATGTGCAGAAGCAGAGTTCTAAGATTATGCTGAAATCTACAACATCAATTTCTCTCTAGCTTCCATTTTCCAGATGTGCAGAAGCAGAGTTCAAACATTATGCTGAAATCTACCACTTCAATTTCTCTCTAGCTCACATTTGCCAGATGTGCAGAAGCAAAGTTCCAGGATTATTCTGAAATCTGCCTTGCAATTTTTCTCCAGGTGACATTTTCCAGATGTGTAGAAGCAGAGTTCAAACATTATGCTGAAATCTAACACATCAATTTCTCTCTTGCTAACATTTTCCAGAGTTGCAGACGCAGAGTTCCAGGGTTATGCTGAAATCAGCCTCTGCATTTTCTCTCTAGCTGACATTTTCCAGATGTGCAGAAGCAGAGTTCAAAGATTATGCTGAAATCTACCACATCAATTTCTATCTAGCTGACATTTGCCAGATGTGCAGAAGTAGAGTTCAAGGAGTATGCTGAAATCTGCCTTGCAAGTTTTCTCAAGCTGACATTTTCCATATGTACAGAATCAGAGTTCCTGGTGTATGCTGAAATCTGCCTTGCAATTTCTCTCTAGCTGACTTTTCCAGATGTGCAGAGGCAGAGTTCAAAGATTATGCTGAGATCTAACACATCAATTTCTCTTTTGCTGACATTTTCCAGATGTGCAGAAGCAGAGTTCCAGGATTATGCTGAAATCTGCCTCTGCATTTTCCCTCTAGCTTACATTTTCCAGATGTGCAGAAGCTGAGTTCAAAGATTATGGTGAAATCTACACATCAATTTCTCTCTTGCTAACATTTTCCAGAGTTGCAGACGCAGAGTTCCAGGGTTATGCTGAAATCAGCCTCTGCATTTTCTCTCTAGCTGACATTTTCCAGATGTGCAGAAGCAGAGTTCAAAGATTATGCTGAAATCTACCACATCAATTTCTATCTAGCTGACATTTGCCAGATGTGCAGAAGTAGAGTTCAAGGAGTATGCTGAAATCTGCCTTGCAAGTTTTCTCAAGCTGACATTTTCCATATGTACAGAATCAGAGTTCCTGGTGTATGCTGAAATCTGCCTTGCAATTTCTCTCTAGCTGACTTTTCCAGATGTGCAGAGGCAGAGTTCAAAGATTATGCTGAGATCTAACACATCAATTTCTCTTTTGCTGACATTTTCCAGATGTGCAGAAGCAGAGTTCCAGGATTATGCTGAAATCTGCCTCTGCATTTTCCCTCTAGCTTACATTTTCCAGATGTGCAGAAGCTGAGTTCAAAGATTATGGTGAAATCTACACATCAATTTCTCTCTAGATGACATTTGCAAGATGTGCAGAAGCAGAGTTCCAGGATTATGCTGAAATCAGCCTCTGCATTTTCTCTCTAGCTGACATTTTCCAGATGTGCAGAAGCAGAGTTCCAGTATTATGCTGAAATATACAACTTCAATTTCTCTCTAGCTGACATTTTCCAGATGTGCAGAAGCAGAGTTCTAAGATTATGTTGAAATCTACAACATCAATTTTTCTCTAGCTGACATTTTCCAGATGTGCGGAAGCAGAGTTCCATGATTATGCTGAAATCTGCCTCTGCATTTTCCCTCTAGCTGACATTTTCCAGATGTGAGGAAGCAGAGTTCCAGGATTATGCTGAAATCAGCCTCTGCATTTTCTCTCTAGCTGACATTTTCCAGATGTGCAGAAGCAGAGTTCTAAGATTATGCTGAAATCTACAACATCAATTTCTCTCTAGCTTCCATTTTCCAGATGTGCAGAAGCAGAGTTCAAATATTATGCTGAAATCTACCACTTCAATTTCTCTCTAGCTCACATTTGCCAGATGTGCAGAAGCAAAGTTCCAGGATTATTCTGAAATCTGCCTTGCAATTTTTCTCCAGGTGACATTTTCCAGATGTGTAGAAGCTGAGTTCAAAGATTATGCTGAAATCTACCACATCAATTTCCCTCTAGCTGACATTTTCCAGATGTGCAGAAGCAGAGTTCTAAGATTATGCTGAAATCTACCACATCAATTTCCCTCTAGCTGACATTTTCCAGATGTGCAGAAGCAGAGTTCTAAGATTATGCTGAAATCTACAACATCAATTTCTCTCTAGCTGACATTTTCCAGATGTGAGGAAGCAGAGTTCCAGGATTATGCTGAAATCAGCCTCTGCATTTTCTCTCTAGCTGACATTTTCCAGATGTGCAGAAGCAGAGTTCTAAGATTATGCTGAAATCTACAACATCAATTTCTCTCTAGCTGCCATTTTCCAGATGTGCAGAAGCAGAGTTCAAACATTATGCTGAAATCTACCACTTCAATTTCTCTCTAGCTCACATTTGCCAGATGTGCAGAAGCAGAGTTCTAGGATTATTCTGAAATCTGCCTTGCAATTTCTCTCTAGCTGACTTTTCCAGATGTGCAGGAGTGTTCCAGGATTATGCTGAAATCTACATCAATTTCTCTCTAGCTGACATTTTCCAGATGTGCAGATGCAGATTTCCAGGTGTATGCTGAAACCTGCCTTACAATTTCTCTCTAGCTGACATTTTCCAGATGTGTAGAAGCAGAGTTCCAGCTGTGTGCTGAAACCTGCCTTACAATTTCTCTCTAGCTGACTTTTCCAGATGTGCAGAAGATGAGTTCAAAGATTATGGTGAAATCTGCCACATCAATTTCTGTCTAGCTGACATTTGCCAGATGTGCAGAAGTAGAGTTCAAGGAGTATGCTGAAATCTGCCTTGCAAGTTTTCTCAAGCTGACATTTTCCATATGTACAGAATCAGAGTTCCTGGTGTATGCTGAAATCTGCCTTGCAATTTCTCTCTAGCTGACTTTTCCAGATGTGCAGAAGCAGAGTTCAAAGATTATGCTGAGATCTAACACATCAATTTCTCTTTTGCTGACATTTTCCAGATGTGCAGAAGCAGAGTTCCAGGATTATGCTGAAATCTGCCTCTGCATTTTCCCTCTAGCTTACATTTTCCAGATGTGCAGAAGCTGAGTTCAAAGATTATGGTGAAATCTACACATCAATTTCTCTCTAGATGACATTTGCAAGATGTGCAGAAGCAGAGTTCCAGGATTATGCTGAAATCAGCCTCTGCATTTTCTCTCTAGCTGACATTTTCCAGATGTGCAGAAGCAGAGTTCTAAGATTATGCTGAAATCTACAACATCAATTTCTCTCTAGCTTCCATTTTCCAGATGTGCAGAAGCAGAGTTCAAACATTATGCTGAAATCTACCACTTCAATTTCTCTCTAGCTCACATTTGCCAGATGTGCAGAAGCAAAGTTCCAGGATTATTCTGAAATCTGCCTTGCAATTTTTCTCCAGGTGACATTTTCCAGATGTGTAGAAGCAGAGTTCAAACATTATGCTGAAATCTAACACATCAATTTCTCTCTTGCTAACATTTTCCAGAGTTGCAGACGCAGAGTTCCAGGGTTATGCTGAAATCAGCCTCTGCATTTTCTCTCTAGCTGACATTTTCCAGATGTGCAGAAGCAGAGTTCAAAGATTATGCTGAAATCTACCACATCAATTTCTCTCTATCTGACATTTTCCAGATGTGCAGAAGCAGAGTTCCAGGATTGTGCTGAAAACCACAACATCAATTTCTCTCTAGCTGACTTTCCCAGATGTGCAGAAGCAGAGGTCCAGTATTATGCTGAAATCTGCCTCTGCAGTTTCCCTCTAGCTGCCATTTTCCAGATGTGCAGAAGCAGAGTTCCAGTATTATGCTGAAATATACGTCAATTTCTCTCTAACTGACATTTTCCAGATGTGTAGAACCAGAGATCCAGGATTATGCTGAAATCTGCCTTGCAATTTGTCTCCAAGTGAAATTTTCCAGATGTGGAGAAGCAGAGTTCCAGGATTATGCTGAAATCTGCCTCTGCATTTTCCCTCTAGCTGACACATTCCAGATGTGCAGAAGCAGAGTTCCAGGATTATGCTGAAATCTGCCTCTGCATTTTCCCTCTAGCTGACATTTTCCAGATCTGCAGAAGCTGAGTTCAAAGATTATGGTGAAATCTACCACATCAATTTCTCTCTAGCTGACATTTTCCAGATGTGCAGAAGCTGAGTTCAAAGATTATGGTGAAATCTACCACATCAATTTCTCTCTAGCTGACATTTTCCAGATGTGCAGAAGCAGAGTTCTAAGATTATGCTGAAATCTACAACATCAATTTTTCTCTAGCTGACATTTTCCAGATGTGCGGAAGCAGAGTTCCATGATTATGCTGAAATCTGCCTCTGCATTTTCCCTCTAGCTGACATTTTCCAGATGTGAGGAAGCAGAGTTCCAGGATTATGCTGAAATCAGCCTCTGCATTTTCTCTCTAGCTGACATTTTCCAGATGTGCAGAAGCAGAGTTCTAAGATTATGCTGAAATCTACAACATCAATTTCTCTCTAGCTTCCATTTTCCAGATGTGCAGAAGCAGAGTTCAAACATTATGCTGAAATCTACCACTTCAATTTCTCTCTAGCTCACATTTGCCAGATGTGCAGAAGCAAAGTTCCAGGATTATTCTGAAATCTGCCTTGCAATTTTTCTCCAGGTGACATTTTCCAGATGTGTAGAAGCAGAGTTCAAACATTATGCTGAAATCTAACACATCAATTTCTCTCTTGCTAACATTTTCCAGAGTTGCAGACGCAGAGTTCCAGGGTTATGCTGAAATCAGCCTCTGCATTTTCTCTCTAGCTGACATTTTCCAGATGTGCAGAAGCAGAGTTCAAAGATTATGCTGAAATCTACCACATCAATTTCTATCTAGCTGACATTTGCCAGATGTGCAGAAGTAGAGTTCAAGGAGTATGCTGAAATCTGCCTTGCAAGTTTTCTCAAGCTGACATTTTCCATATGTACAGAGTCAGAGTTCCTGGTGTATGCTGAAATCTGCCTTGCAATTTCTCTCTAGCTGACTTTTCCAGATGTGCAGAGGCAGAGTTCAAAGATTATGCTGAGATCTAACACATCAATTTCTCTTTTGCTGACATTTTCCAGATGTGCAGAAGCAGAGTTCCAGGATTATGCTGAAATCTGCCTCTGCATTTTCCCTCTAGCTTACATTTTCCAGATGTGCAGAAGCTGAGTTCAAAGATTATGGTGAAATCTACACATCAATTTCTCTCTTGCTAACATTTTCCAGAGTTGCAGACGCAGAGTTCCAGGGTTATGCTGAAATCAGCCTCTGCATTTTCTCTCTAGCTGACATTTTCCAGATGTGCAGAAGCAGAGTTCAAAGATTATGCTGAAATCTACCACATCAATTTCTATCTAGCTGACATTTGCCAGATGTGCAGAAGTAGAGTTCAAGGAGTATGCTGAAATCTGCCTTGCAAGTTTTCTCAAGCTGACATTTTCCATATGTACAGAATCAGAGTTCCTGGTGTATGCTGAAATCTGCCTTGCAATTTCTCTCTAGCTGACTTTTCCAGATGTGCAGAGGCAGAGTTCAAAGATTATGCTGAGATCTAACACATCAATTTCTCTTTTGCTGACATTTTCCAGATGTGCAGAAGCAGAGTTCCAGGATTATGCTGAAATCTGCCTCTGCATTTTCCCTCTAGCTTACATTTTCCAGATGTGCAGAAGCTGAGTTCAAAGATTATGGTGAAATCTACACATCAATTTCTCTCTAGATGACATTTGCAAGATGTGCAGAAGCAGAGTTCCAGGATTATGCTGAAATCAGCCTCTGCATTTTCTCTCTAGCTGACATTTTCCAGATGTGCAGAAGCAGAGTTCCAGTATTATGCTGAAATATACAACTTCAATTTCTCTCTAGCTGACATTTTCCAGATGTGCAGAAGCAGAGTTCTAAGATTATGTTGAAATCTACAACATCAATTTTTCTCTAGCTGACATTTTCCAGATGTGCGGAAGCAGAGTTCCATGATTATGCTGAAATCTGCCTCTGCATTTTCCCTCTAGCTGACATTTTCCAGATGTGAGGAAGCAGAGTTCCAGGATTATGCTGAAATCAGCCTCTGCATTTTCTCTCTAGCTGACATTTTCCAGATGTGCAGAAGCAGAGTTCTAAGATTATGCTGAAATCTACAACATCAATTTCTCTCTAGCTTCCATTTTCCAGATGTGCAGAAGCAGAGTTCAAATATTATGCTGAAATCTACCACTTCAATTTCTCTCTAGCTCACATTTGCCAGATGTGCAGAAGCAAAGTTCCAGGATTATTCTGAAATCTGCCTTGCAATTTTTCTCCAGGTGACATTTTCCAGATGTGTAGAAGCTGAGTTCAAAGATTATGCTGAAATCTACCACATCAATTTCCCTCTAGCTGACATTTTCCAGATGTGCAGAAGCAGAGTTCTAAGATTATGCTGAAATCTACCACATCAATTTCCCTCTAGCTGACATTTTCCAGATGTGCAGAAGCAGAGTTCTAAGATTATGCTGAAATCTACAACATCAATTTCTCTCTAGCTGACATTTTCCAGATGTGAGGAAGCAGAGTTCCAGGATTATGCTGAAATCAGCCTCTGCATTTTCTCTCTAGCTGACATTTTCCAGATGTGCAGAAGCAGAGTTCTAAGATTATGCTGAAATCTACAACATCAATTTCTCTCTAGCTGCCATTTTCCAGATGTGCAGAAGCAGAGTTCAAACATTATGCTGAAATCTACCACTTCAATTTCTCTCTAGCTCACATTTGCCAGATGTGCAGAAGCAGAGTTCTAGGATTATTCTGAAATCTGCCTTGCAATTTTTCTCCAGGTGACATTTTCCAGATGTGCAGAAGCAGAGTTCAAACATTATGCTGAAATCTAACACGTCAATTTCTCTCTTGCTGACATTTTCCAGAGTTGCAGAAGAAGAGTTCCAGGGTTATGCTGAAATCTGCCTCTGCGTTTTTCCTCTAGCTGACATTTTCCAGATGTGAAAAAGCAGAGTTCAAAGATTATGCTGAAATCTACAACTTCAATTTCTCTCTAGCTTACATTTTCCAGATGTGCAGAAGCAGAGTTCCAGGATTATGCTGAAATCTGCCTCTGCATTTTCTCTCTAGCTGACATTTTCCACATGTGCAGAAGCAGAGTTCAAAGATTATGCTGAAATCTACCACATCAATTTCTCTCTATCTGACATTTTCCAGATGTGCAGAAGCAGAGTTCCAGGATTGTGCTGAAAACCACAACATCAATTTCTCTCTAGCTGACTTTCCCAGATGTGCAGAAGCAGAGGTCCAATATTATGCTGAAATCTGCCTTGCAATTTCTCTCTAGCTGACTTTTCCAGATGTGCAGGAGTGTTCCAGGATTATGCTGAAATCTACATCAATTTCTCTCTAGCTGACATTTTCCAGATGTGCAGATGCAGATTTCCAGGTGTATGCTGAAACCTGCCTTACAATTTCTCTCTAGCTGACATTTTCCAGATGTGTAGAAGCAGAGTTCCAGCTGTGTGCTGAAACCTGCCTTACAATTTCTCTCTAGCTGACTTTTCCAGATGTGCAGAAGATGAGTTCAAAGATTATGGTGAAATCTGCCACATCAATTTCTGTCTAGCTGACATTTGCCAGATGTGCAGAAGTAGAGTTCAAGGAGTATGCTGAAATCTGCCTTGCAAATTTTCTCAAGCTGACATTTTCCATATGTACAGAATCAGAGTTCCTGGTGTATGATGAAATCTGCCTTGCAATTTCTCTCTAGCTGACTTTTCCAGATGTGCAGAAGCAGAGTTCAAAGATTATGCTGAGATCTAACACATCAATTTCTCTTTTGCTGACATTTTCCAGATGTGCAGAAGCAGAGTTCCAGGATTATGCTGAAATCTGCCTCTGCATTTTCCCTCTAGCTTACATTTTCCAGATGTGCAGAAGCTGAGTTCAAAGATTATGGTGAAATCTACACATCAATTTCTCTCTAGATGACATTTGCAAGATGTGCAGAAGCAGAGTTCCAGGATTATGCTGAAATCAGCCTCTGCATTTTCTCTCTAGCTGACATTTTCCAGATGTGCAGAAGCAGAGTTCCAGTATTATGCTGAAATATACAACTTCAATTTCTCTCTAGCTGACATTTTCCAGATGTGCAGAAGCAGAGTTCTAAGATTATGCTGAAATCTACAACATCAATTTTTCTCTAGCTGACATTTTCCAGATGTGCGGAAGCAGAGTTCCATGATTATGCTGAAATCTGCCTCTGCATTTTCCCTCTAGCTGACATTTTCCAGATGTGAGGAAGCAGAGTTCCAGGATTATGCTGAAATCAGCCTCTGCATTTTCTCTCTAGCTGACATTTTCCAGATGTGCAGAAGCAGAGTTCTAAGATTATGCTGAAATCTACAACATCAATTTCTCTCTAGCTTCCATTTTCCAGATGTGCAGAAGCAGAGTTCAAACATTATGCTGAAATCTACCACTTCAATTTCTCTCTAGCTCACATTTGCCAGATGTGCAGAAGCAAAGTTCCAGGATTATTCTGAAATCTGCCTTGCAATTTTTCTCCAGGTGACATTTTCCAGATGTGTAGAAGCAGAGTTCAAACATTATGCTGAAATCTAACACATCAATTTCTCTCTTGCTAACATTTTCCAGAGTTGCAGACGCAGAGTTCCAGGGTTATGCTGAAATCAGCCTCTGCATTTTCTCTCTAGCTGACATTTTCCAGATGTGCAGAAGCAGAGTTCAAAGATTATGCTGAAATCTACCACATCAATTTCTCTCTATCTGACATTTTCCAGATGTGCAGAAGCAGAGTTCCAGGATTGTGCTGAAAACCACAACATCAATTTCTCTCTAGCTGACTTTCCCAGATGTGCAGAAGCAGAGGTCCAGTATTATGCTGAAATCTGCCTCTGCAGTTTCCCTCTAGCTGCCATTTTCCAGATGTGCAGAAGCAGAGTTCCAGTATTATGCTGAAATATACGTCAATTTCTCTCTAACTGACATTTTCCAGATGTGTAGAACCAGAGATCCAGGATTATGCTGAAATCTGCCTTGCAATTTGTCTCCAAGTGAAATTTTCCAGATGTGGAGAAGCAGAGTTTCAGGATTATGCTGAAATCTGCCTCTGCATTTTCCCTCTAGCTGACACATTCCAGATGTGCAGAAGCAGAGTTCCAGGATTATGCTGAAATCTGCCTCTGCATTTTCCCTCTAGCTGACATTTTCCAGATCTGCAGAAGCTGAGTTCAAAGATTATGGTGAAATCTACCACATCAATTTCTCTCTAGCTGACATTTTCCAGATGTGCAGAAGCTGAGTTCAAAGATTATGGTGAAATCTACCACATCAATTTCTCTCTAGCTGACATTTTCCAGATGTGCAGAAGCAGAGTTCTAAGATTATGCTGAAATCTACAACATCAATTTCTCTCTAGCTGACATTTTCCAGATGTGAGGAAGCAGAGTTCCAGGATTATGCTGAAATCAGCCTCTGCATTTTCTCTCTAGCTGACATTTTCCAGATGTGCAGAAGCAGAGTTCTAAGATTATGCTGAAATCTACAACATCAATTTCTCTCTAGCTTCCATTTGCCAGATGTGCAGAAACAGAGTTCTAGGATTATTCTGAAATCTGCCTTGCAATTTTTCTCCAGGTGACATTTTCCAGATGTGCAGAAGCAGAGTTCAAACATTATGCTGAAATCTAACACGTCAATTTCTCTCTTGCTGACATTTTCCAGATGTGCAGAAGAAGAGTTCCAGGGTTATGCTGAAATCTGCCTCTGCGTTTTTCCTCTAGCTGACATTTTCCAGATGTGAAAAAGCAGAGTTCAAAGATTATGCTGAAATCTACAACTTTAATTTCTCTCTAGCTTACATTTTCCAGATGTGCAGAAGCAGAGTTCCAGGATTGTGCTAAAAACCACAACATCAATTTCTCTCTAGCTGACATTTTCCAGATGTGCAGAAGCAGAGTTCCAGTATTATGCTGAAATATACATCAATTTATCTCTAACTGACATTTTCCAGATGTGTAGAACCAGAGTTCCAGGATTATGCTGAAATCTGCCTTGCAATTTGTCTCCAAGTGAAATTTTCCAGATGTGCAGAAGCAGAGTTCAAAGATTATGCTGAAATCTACAACATCAATTTCTCTCTAGCTTCCATTTTCCAGATGTGCAGAAGCAGAGTTCAAACATTATGCTGAAATCTACCACTTCAATTTCTCTCTAGCTCACATTTGCCAGATGTGCAGAAGCAAAGTTCCAGGATTATTCTGAAATCTGCCTTGCAATTTTTCTCCAGGTGACATTTTCCAGATGTGTAGAAGCAGAGTTCAAACATTATGCTGAAATCTAACACATCAATTTCTCTCTTGCTAACATTTTCCAGAGTTGCAGACGCAGAGTTCCAGGGTTATGCTGAAATCAGCCTCTGCATTTTCTCTCTAGCTGACATTTTCCAGATGTGCAGAAGCAGAGTTCAAACATTATGCTGAAATCTACCACTTCAATTTCTCTCTAGCTCACATTTGCCAGATGTGCAGAAGCAAAGTTCCAGGATTATTCTGAAATCTGCCTTGCAATTTTTCTCCAGGTGACATTTTCCAGATGTGTAGAAGCTGAGTTCAAAGATTATGCTGAAATCTACCACATCAATTTCCCTCTAGCTGACATTTTCCAGATGTGCAGAAGCAGAGTTCTAAGATTATGCTGAAACCACTACATCAATTTCTCTCTAGCTGACATTTTCCAGATGTGCAGAAGCAGAGTTCTAAGATTATGCTGAAATCTACAACATCAATTTCTCTCTAGCTGACATTTTCCAGATGTGAGGAAGCAGAGTTCCAGGATTATGCTGAAATCAGCCTCTGCATTTTCTCTCTAGCTGACATTTTCCAGATGTGCAGAAGCAGAGTTCTAAGATTATGCTGAAATCTACAACATCAATTTCTCTCTAGCTGCCATTTTCCAGATGTGCAGAAGCAGAGTTCAAACATTATGCTGAAATCTACCACTTCAATTTCTCTCTAGCTCACATTTGCCAGATGTGCAGAAGCAGAGTTCTAGGATTATTCTGAAATCTGCCTTGCAATTTTTCTCCAGGTGACATTTTCCAGATGTGCAGAAGCAGAGTTCAAACATTATGCTGAAATCTAACACGTCAATTTCTCTCTTGCTGACATTTTCCAGAGTTGCAGAAGAAGAGTTCCAGGGTTATGCTGAAATCTGCCTCTGCGTTTTTCCTCTAGCTGACATTTTCCAGATGTGAAAAAGCAGAGTTCAAAGATTATGCTGAAATCTACAACTTCAATTTCTCTCTAGCTTACATTTTCCAGATGTGCAGAAGCAGAGTTCCAGGATTATGCTGAAATCTGCCTCTGCATTTTCTCTCTAGCTGACATTTTCCACATGTGCAGAAGCAGAGTTCAAAGATTATGCTGAAATCTACCACATCAATTTCTCTCTATCTGACATTTTCCAGATGTGCAGAAGCAGAGTTCCAGGATTGTGCTGAAAACCACAACATCAATTTCTCTCTAGCTGACTTTCCCAGATGTGCAGAAGCAGAGGTCCAATATTATGCTGAAATCTGCCTTGCAATTTCTCTCTAGCTGACTTTTCCAGATGTGCAGGAGTGTTCCAGGATTATGCTGAAATCTACATCAATTTCTCTCTAGCTGACATTTTCCAGATGTGCAGATGCAGATTTCCAGGTGTATGCTGAAACCTGCCTTACAATTTCTCTCTAGCTGACATTTTCCAGATGTGTAGAAGCAGAGTTCCAGCTGTGTGCTGAAACCTGCCTTACAATTTCTCTCTAGCTGACTTTTCCAGATGTGCAGAAGATGAGTTCAAAGATTATGGTGAAATCTGCCACATCAATTTCTGTCTAGCTGACATTTGCCAGATGTGCAGAAGTAGAGTTCAAGGAGTATGCTGAAATCTGCCTTGCAAGTTTTCTCAAGCTGACATTTTCCATATGTACAGAATCAGAGTTCCTGGTGTATGCTGAAATCTGCCTTGCAATTTCTCTCTAGCTGACTTTTCCAGATGTGCAGAAGCAGAGTTCAAAGATTATGCTGAGATCTAACACATCAATTTCTCTTTTGCTGACATTTTCCAGATGTGCAGAAGCAGAGTTCCAGGATTATGCTGAAATCTGCCTCTGCATTTTCCCTCTAGCTTACATTTTCCAGATGTGCAGAAGCTGAGTTCAAAGATTATGGTGAAATCTACACATCAATTTCTCTCTAGATGACATTTGCAAGATGTGCAGAAGCAGAGTTCCAGGATTATGCTGAAATCAGCCTCTGCATTTTCTCTCTAGCTGACATTTTCCAGATGTGCAGAAGCAGAGTTCTAAGATTATGCTGAAATCTACAATATCAATTTCTCTCTAGCTTCCATTTTCCAGATGTGCAGAAGCAGAGTTCAAACATTATGCTGAAATCTACCACTTCAATTTCTCTCTAGCTCACATTTGCCAGATGTGCAGAAGCAAAGTTCCAGGATTATTCTGAAATCTGCCTTGCAATTTTTCTCCAGGTGACATTTTCCAGATGTGTAGAAGCAGAGTTCAAACATTATGCTGAAATCTAACACATCAATTTCTCTCTTGCTAACATTTTCCAGAGTTGCAGACGCAGAGTTCCAGGGTTATGCTGAAATCAGCCTCTGCATTTTCTCTCTAGCTGACATTTTCCAGATGTGCAGAAGCAGAGTTCAAAGATTATGCTGAAATCTACCACATCAATTTCTCTCTATCTGACATTTTCCAGATGTGCAGAAGCAGAGTTCCAGGATTGTGCTGAAAACCACAACATCAATTTCTCTCTAGCTGACTTTCCCAGATGTGCAGAAGCAGAGGTCCAGTATTATGCTGAAATCTGCCTCTGCAGTTTCCCTCTAGCTGCCATTTTCCAGATGTGCAGAAGCAGAGTTCCAGTATTATGCTGAAATATACGTCAATTTCTCTCTAACTGACATTTTCCAGATGTGTAGAACCAGAGATCCAGGATTATGCTGAAATCTGCCTTGCAATTTGTCTCCAAGTGAAATTTTCCAGATGTGGAGAAGCAGAGTTCCAGGATTATGCTGAAATCTGCCTCTGCATTTTCCCTCTAGCTGACACATTCCAGATGTGCAGAAGCAGAGTTCCAGGATTATGCTGAAATCTGCCTCTGCATTTTCCCTCTAGCTGACATTTTCCAGATCTGCAGAAGCTGAGTTCAAAGATTATGGTGAAATCTACCACATCAATTTCTCTCTAGCTGACATTTTCCAGATGTGCAGAAGCTGAGTTCAAAGATTATGGTGAAATCTACCACATCAATTTCTCTCTAGCTGACATTTTCCAGATGTGCAGAAGCAGAGTTCTAAGATTATGCTGAAATCTACAACATCAATTTCTCTCTAGCTGACATTTTCCAGATGTGAGGAAGCAGAGTTCCAGGATTATGCTGAAACCAGCCTCTGCATTTTCTCTCTAGCTGACATTTTCCAGATGTGCAGAAGCAGAGTTCTAAGATTATGCTGAAATCTACAACATCAATTTCTCTCTAGCTTCCATTTGCCAGATGTGCAGAAACAGAGTTCTAGGATTATTCTGAAATCTGCCTTGCAATTTTTCTCCAGGTGACATTTTCCAGATGTGCAGAAGCAGAGTTCAAACATTATGCTGAAATCTAACACGTCAATTTCTCTCTTGCTGACATTTTCCAGAGTTGCAGAAGAAGAGTTCCAGGGTTATGCTGAAATCTGCCTCTGCGTTTTTCCTCTAGCTGACATTTTCCAGATGTGAAAAAGCAGAGTTCAAAGATTATGCTGAAATCTACAACATCAATTTCTCTCTAGCTTCCATTTGCCAGATGTGCAGAAACAGAGTTCTAGGATTATTCTGAAATCTGCCTTGCAATTTTTCTCCAGGTGACATTTTCCAGATGTGCAGAAGCAGAGTTCAAACATTATGCTGAAATCTAACACGTCAATTTCTCTCTTGCTGACATTTTCCAGAGTTGCAGAAGAAGAGTTCCAGGGTTATGCTGAAATCTGCCTCTGCGTTTTTCCTCTAGCTGACATTTTCCAGATGTGAAAAAGCAGAGTTCCAGGATTATGCTGAAATCAGCCTCTGCATTTTCTCTCTAGCTGACATTTTCCAAATGTGCAGAAGCAGAGTTCCAGTATTATGCTGAAATATACAACTTCAATTTCTCTCTAGCTGACATTTTCCAGATGTGCAGAAGCAGAGTTCTAAGATTATGCTGAAATCTACAACATCAATTTTTCTCTAGCTGACATTTTCCAGATGTGCGGAAGCAGAGTTCCATGATTATGCTGAAATCTGCCTCTGCATTTTCCCTCTAGCTGACATTTTCCAGATGTGAGGAAGCAGAGTTCCAGGATTATGCTGAAATCAGCCTCTGCATTTTCTCTCTAGCTGACATTTTCCAGATGTGCAGAAGCAGAGTTCTAAGATTATGCTGAAATCTACAACATCAATTTCTCTCTAGCTTCCATTTTCCAGATGTGCAGAAGCAGAGTTCAAACATTATGCTGAAATCTACCACTTCAATTTCTCTCTAGCTCACATTTGCCAGATGTGCAGAAGCAAAGTTCCAGGATTATTCTGAAATCTGCCTTGCAATTTTTCTCCAGGTGACATTTTCCAGATGTGTAGAAGCTGAGTTCAAAGATTATGCTGAAATCTACCACATCAATTTCCCTCTAGCTGACATTTTCCAGATGTGCAGAAGCAGAGTTCTAAGATTATGCTGAAATCTACCACTTCAATTTCCCTCTAGCTGACATTTTCCAGATGTGCAGAAGCAGAGTTCTAAGATTATGCTGAAATCTACAACATCAATTTCACTCTAGCTGACATTTTCCAGATGTGAGGAAGCAGAGTTCCAGGATTATGCTGAAATCAGCCTCTGCATTTTCTCTCTAGCTGACATTTTCCAGATGTGCAGAAGCAGAGTTCTAAGATTATGCTGAAATCTACAACATCAATTTCTCTCTAGCTGCCATTTTCCAGATGTGCAGAAGCAGAGTTCAAACATTATGCTGAAATCTACCACTTCAATTTCTCTCTAGCTCACATTTGCCAGATGTGCAGAAGCAGAGTTCTAGGATTATTCTGAAATCTGCCTTGCAATTTTTCTCCAGGTGACATTTTCCAGATGTGCAGAAGCAGAGTTCAAACATTATGCTGAAATCTAACACGTCAATTTCTCTCTTGCTGACATTTTCCAGAGTTGCAGAAGAAGAGTTCCAGGGTTATGCTGAAATCTGCCTCTGCGTTTTTCCTCTAGCTGACATTTTCCAGATGTGAAAAAGCAGAGTTCAAAGATTATGCTGAAATCTACAACTTCAATTTCTCTCTAGCTTACATTTTCCAGATGTGCAGAAGCAGAGTTCCAGGATTATGCTGAAATCTGCCTCTGCATTTTCTCTCTAGCTGACATTTTCCACATGTGCAGAAGCAGAGTTCAAAGATTATGCTGAAATCTACCACATCAATTTCTCTCTATCTGACATTTTCCAGATGTGCAGAAGCAGAGTTCCAGGATTGTGCTGAAAACCACAACATCAATTTCTCTCTAGCTGACTTTCCCAGATGTGCAGAAGCAGAGGTCCAATATTATGCTGAAATCTGCCTTGCAATTTCTCTCTAGCTTCCATTTTCCAGATGTGCAGAAGCAGAGTTCAAACATTATGCTGAAATCTACCACTTCAATTTCTCTCTAGCTCACATTTGCCAGATGTGCAGAAGCAAAGTTCCAGGATTATTCTGAAATCTGCCTTGCAATTTTTCTCCAGGTGACATTTTCCAGATATGCAGAAGCAGAGTTCAAACATTATGCTGAAATCTAACACGTCAATTTCTCTCTTGCTGACATTTTCCAGAGTTGCAGAAGAAGAGTTCCAGGGTTATGCTGAAATCTGCCTCTGCGTTTTTCCTCTAGCTGACATTTTCCAGATGTGAAAAAGCAGAGTTCAAAGATTATGCTGAAATCTACAACTTCAATTTCTCTCTAGCTTACATTTTCCAGATGTGCAGAAGCAGAGTTCCAGGATTATGCTGAAATCTGCCTCTGCATTTTCTCTCTAGCTGACATTTTCCACATGTGCAGAAGCAGAGTTCAAAGATTATGCTGAAATCTACCACATCAATTTCTCTCTAGCTTACATTTTCCAGATGTGCAGAAGCAGAGTTCCAGGATTGTGCTGAAAACCACAACATCAATTTCTCTCTAGCTGACTTTCCCAGATGTGCAGAAGCAGAGGTCCAATATAATGCTGAAATCTGCCTTGCAATTTCTCTCTAGCTGACTTTTCCAGATGTGCAGGAGTGTTCCAGGATTATGCTGAAATCTACATCAATTTCTCTCTAGCTGACATTTTCCAGATGTGCAGATGCAGATTTCCAGGTGTATGCTGAAACCTGCCTTACAATTTCTCTCTAGCTGACATTTTCCAGATGTGTAGAAGCAGAGTTCCAGCTGTGTGCTGAAACCTGCCTTACAATTTCTCTCTAGCTGACATTTTCCAGATGTGTAGAAGCAGAGTTCCAGCTGTGTGCTGAAACCTGCCTTACAATTTCTGTCTAGCTGACTTTTCCAGATGTGCAGAAGATGAGTTCAAAGATTATGGTGAAATCTGCCACATCAATTTCTGTCTAGCTGACATTTTCCAGATGTGCAGAAGTAGAGTTCAAGGATTATGCTGAAATGTACAACATCAATTTTTCTCTAGCTGACATTTTCCATATGTACAGAATCAGAGTTCCTGGTGTATGCTGAAATCTGCCTTGCAATTTCTCTCTAGCTGACTTTTCCAGATGTGCAGAAGCAGAGTTCAAAGATTATGCTGAAATCTAACACATCAATTTCTCTCTTGCTGACATTTTCCAGATGTGCAGAAGCAGAGTTCCAGGATTATGCTGAAATCTGCCTCTGCATTTTCCCTCTAGCTTACATTTTCCAGATGTGCAGAAGCTGAGTTCAAAGATTATGCTGAAATCTACAACATCAATTTCTCTCTAGCTGCCATTTTCCAGATGTGCAGAAGCAGAGTTCTAAGATTATGCTGAAATCTACAACATCAATTTCTCTCTAGCTGCCATTTTCCAGATGTGCAGAAGCAGAGTTCAAACATTATGCTGAAATCTACCACTTCAATTTCTCTCTAGCTCACATTTGCCAGATGTGCAGAAGCAGAGTTCTAGGATTATTCTGAAATCTGCCTTGCAATTTTTCTCCAGGTGACATTTTCCAGATATGCAGAAGCAGAGTTCAAACATTATGCTGAAATCTAACACGTCAATTTCTCTCTTGCTGACATTTTCCAGAGTTGCAGAAGAAGAGTTCCAGGGTTATGCTGAAATCTGCCTCTGCGTTTTTCCTCTAGCTGACATTTTCCAGATGTGAAAAAGCAGAGTTCAAAGATTATGCTGAAATCTACAACTTCAATTTCTCTCTAGCTTACATTTTCCAGATGTGCAGAAGCAGAGTTCCAGGATTATGCTGAAATCTGCCTCTGCATTTTCTCTCTAGCTGACATTTTCCACATGTGCAGAAGCAGAGTTCAAAGATTATGCTGAAATCTACCACAACAATTTCTCTCTATCTGACATTTTCCAGATGTGCAGAAGCAGAGTTCCAGGATTGTGCTGAAAACCACAACATCAATTTCTCTCTAGCTGACTTTCCCAGATGTGCAGAAGCAGAGGTCCAATATTATGCTGAAATCTGCCTTGCAATTTCTCTCTAGCTGACTTTTCCAGATGTGCAGGAGTGTTCCAGGATTATGCTGAAATCTACATCAATTTCTCTCTAGCTGACATTTTCCAGATGTGCAGATGCAGATTTCCAGGTGTATGCTGAAACCTGCCTTACAATTTCTCTCTAGCTGACATTTTCCAGATGTGTAGAAGCAGAGTTCCAGCTGTGTGCTGAAACCTGCCTTACAATTTCTCTCTAGCTGACATTTTCCAGATGTGTAGAAGCAGAGTTCCAGCTGTGTGCTGAAACCTGCCTTACAATTTCTCTCTAGCTGACTTTTCCAGATGTGCAGAAGATGAGTTCAAAGATTATGGTGAAATCTGCCACATCAATTTCTGTCTAGCTGACATTTGCCAGATGTGCAGAAGTAGAGTTCAAGGATTATGCTGAAATGTACAACATCAATTTTTCTCTAGCTGACATTTTCCATATGTACAGAATCAGAGTTCCTGGTGTATGCTGAAATCTGCCTTGCAATTTCTCTCTAGCTGACTTTTCCAGATGTGCAGAAGCTGAGTTCAAAGATTATGGTGAAATCTACACATCAATTTCTCTCTAGCTGACATTTTCCAGATGTGCAGAAGCTGAGTTCAAAGATTATGGTGAAATCTACACATCAATTTCTCTCTAGCTGACATTTTCCAGATGTGAAGAAGCTGAGTTCAAAGATTATGGAGAAATCTACCACATCAATTTCACTCTAGCTGACATTTGCCAGATGTGCAGAAGCAGAGTTCCAGGATTATGCTGAAATCAGCCTCTGCATTTTCTCTCTAACTGACATTTTCCAGATGTGCAGAAGCAGAGGTCCAGTATTATGCTGAAATCTGCCTCTGCAGTTTCCCTCTAGCTGCCATTTTCCAGATGTGCAGAAGCAGAGTTCAAACATTATGCTGAAATCTACCACTTCAATTTCTCTCTAGCTCACATTTGCCAGATGTGCAGAAGCAGAGTTCCAGGATTATTCTGAAATCTGCCTTGCAATTTTTCTCCAGGTGACATTTTCCAGATGTGCAGAAGCTGAGTTCAAAGATTATGGTGAAATCTACCACATCAATTTCACTCTAGCTGACATTTGCCAGATGTGCAGAAGCAGAGTTCCAGGATTATGCTGAAATCAGCCTCTGCATTTTCTCTCTAGCTGACATTTTCCAGATGTGCAGAAGCAGAGTTCTAAGATTGTGCTGAAATCTACAACATCAATTTCTCTCTAGCTGCCATTTTCCAGATGTGCAGAAGCAGAGTTCAAACATTATGCTATAATCTACCACTTCAATTTCTCTCTAGCTGACATTTTCCAGAGTTGCAGAAGAAGAGTTCCAAGGTTATGCTGAAATCTGCCTCTGCGTTTTTCCTCTAGCTGACATTTTCCAGATGTGAAAAAGCAGAGTTCAAAGATTATGCTGAAATCTACAACTTCAATTTCTCTCTAGCTTACATTTTCCAGATGTGCAGAAGCAGAGTTCCAGGAGTATGCTGAAATCTGCCTCTGCATTTTCTCTCTAGCTGACATTTTCCACATGTGCAGAAGCAGAGTTCAAAGATTATGCTGAAATCTACCACATCAATTTCTCTCTATCTGACATTTTCCAGATGTGCAGAAGCAGAGTTCCAGGATTGTGCTGAAAACCACAACATCAATTTCTCTCTAGCTGACTTTCCCAGATGTGCAGAAGCAGAGGTCCAGTATTATGGTGAAATCTGCCTTGAAATTTCTCTCTAGCTGACTTTTCCAGATGTGCAGGAGTGTTCCAAGATTATGCTGAAATATACATCAATTTCTCTCTAGCTGACATTTTCCAGATGTGCAGATGCAGATTTCCAGGTGTATGCTGAAACCTGCCTTACAATTTCTCTCTAGTTGACTTTTCCAGATGTGCAGAAGCTGAGTTCAAAGATTATGGTTAAATCTGCCACATCAATTTCTGTCTAGCTGACATTTGCCAGATGTGCAGAAGTAGAGTTCAAGGATTATGCTGAAATCTGCCTTGCAAGTTTTCTCAAGCTGACATTTTCCATATGTACAGAATCAGAGTTCCTGGTGTATGCTGAAATCTGCCTTGCAATTTCTCTCTAGCTGACATTTTCCAGATGTGCAGAAGCAGAGTTCCAGGATTATGCTGAAATCTGCCTCTGCATTTTCCCTCTAGCTGACATTTTCCAGATGTGCAGAAGCTGAGTTCAAAGATTATGGTGAAATCTACCACATCAATTTCTCTCTAGCTGACATTTTCCAGATGTGCAGAAGCTGAGTTCAAAGATTATGGTGAAATCTACCACATCAATTTCTCTCTAGCTGACATTTTCCAGATGTGCAGAAGCTGAGTTCAAAGATTATGCTGAAATCTACCACATCAATTTCCCTCTAGCTGACATTTTCCAGATGTGCAGAAGCAGAGTTCTAAGATTATGCTGAAATCTACAACATCAATTTCTCTCTAGCTGACATTTTCCAGATGTGAGGAAGCAGAGTTCCAGGATTATGCTGAAATCAGCCTCTGCATTTTCTCTCTAGCTGACATTTTCCAGATGTGCAGAAGCAGAGTTCTAAGATTATGCTGAAGTCTACAACATCAATTTCTCTCTAGCTGCCATTTTCCAGATGTGCAGAAGCAGAGTTCAAACATTATGCTGAAATCTACCACTTCAATTTCTCTCTAGCTCACATTTGCCAGATGTGCAGAAGCAGAGTACTAGGATTATTCTGAAATCTGCCTTGCAATTTTTCTCCAGGTGACATTTTCCAGATATGCAGAAGCAGAGTTCAAAGATTATGCTGAAATCTACAACTTCAATTTCTCTCTAGCTTACATTTTCCAGATGTGCAGAAGCAGAGTTCCAGGATTATGCTGAAATCTGCCTCTGCATTTTCTCTCTAGCTGACATTTTCCACATGTGCAGAAGCAGAGTTCAAAGATTATGCTGAAATCTACCACATCAATTTCTCTCTATCTGACATTTTCCAGATGTGCAGAAGCAGAGTTCCAGGATTGTGCTGAAAACCACAACATCAATTTCTCTCTAGCTGACTTTCCCAGATGTGCAGAAGCAGAGGTCCAATATTATGCTGAAATCTGCCTTGCAATTTCTCTCTAGCTGACTTTTCCAGATGTGCAGGAGTGTTCCAGGATTATGCTGAAATCTACATCAATTTCTCTCTAGCTGACATTTTCCAGATGTGCAGATGCAGATTTCCAGGTGTATGCTGAAACCTGCCTTACAATTTCTCTCTAGCTGACATTTTCCAGATGTGTAGAAGCAGAGTTCCAGCTGTGTGCTGAAACCTGCCTTACAATTTCTCTCTAGCTGACATTTTCCAGATGTGTAGAAGCAGAGTTCCAGCTGTGTGCTGAAACCTGCCTTACAATTTCTCTCTAGCTGACTTTTCCAGATGTGCAGAAGATGAGTTCAAAGATTATGGTGAAATCTGCCACATCAATTTCTGTCTAGCTGACATTTGCCAGATGTGCAGAAGTAGAGTTCAAGGATTATGCTGAAATGTACAACATCAATTTTTCTCTAGCTGACATTTTCCATATGTACAGAATCAGAGTTCCTGGTGTATGCTGAAATCTGCCTTGCAATTTCTCTCTAGCTGACTTTTCCAGATGTGCAGAAGCAGAGTTCAAAGATTATGCTGAAATCTAACACATCAATTTCTCTCTTGCTGACATTTTCCAGATGTGCAGAAGCAGAGTTCCAGGATTATGCTGAAATCTGCCTCTGCATTTTCCCTCTAGCTTACATTTTCCAGATGTGCAGAAACTGAGTTCAAAGATTATGGTGAAATCTACACATCAATTTCTCTGTAGCTGACATTTGCCAGATGTGCAGAAGCAGAGTTCCAGGATTATGCTGAAATCAGCCTCTGCATTTTCTCTCTAGCTGACATTTTCCAGATGTGCAGATGCAGATTTCCAGGTGTATGCTGAAACCTGCCTTACAATTTCTCTCTAGCTGACATTTTCCAGATGTGTAGAAGCAGAGTTCCAGCTGTGTGCTGAAACCTGCCTTACAATTTCTCTCTAGCTGACATTTTCCAGATGTGTAGAAGCAGAGTTCCAGCTGTGTGCTGAAACCTGCCTTACAATTTCTCTCTAGCTGACTTTTCCAGATGTGCAGAAGATGAGTTCAAAGATTATGGTGAAATCTGCCACATCAATTTCTGTCTAGCTGACATTTGCCAGATGTGCAGAAGTAGAGTTCAAGGATTATGCTGAAATGTACAACATCAATTTTTCTCTAGCTGACATTTTCCATATGTACAGAATCAGAGTTCCTGGTGTATGCTGAAATCTGCCTTGCAATTTCTCTCTAGCTGACTTTTCCAGATGTGCAGAAGCAGAGTTCAAAGATTATGCTGAAATCTAACACATCAATTTCTCTCTTGCTGACATTTTCCAGATGTGCAGAAGCAGAGTTCCAGGATTATGCTGAAATCTGCCTCTGCATTTTCCCTCTAGCTTACATTTTCCAGATGTGCAGAAGCTGAGTTCAAAGATTATGGTGAAATCTACACATCAATTTCTCTGTAGCTGACATTTGCCAGATGTGCAGAAGCAGAGTTCCAGGATTATGCTGAAATCAGCCTCTGCATTTTCTCTCTAGCTGACATTTTCCAGATGTGCAGAAGCAGAGTTCCAGTATTATGCTGAAATATACAACTTCAATTTCTCTCTAGCTGACATTTTCCAGATGTGCAGAAGCAGAGTTCTAAGATTATGGTGAAATCTACCACATCAATTTCTCTCTAGCTGACATTTTCCAGATGTGCAGAAGCTGAGTTCAAAGATTATGGTGAAATCTACCACATCAATTTCTCTCTAGCTGACATTTTCCAGATGTGCAGAAGCTGAGTTCAAAGATTATGGAGAAATCTACCACATCAATTTCACTCTAGCTGACATTTGCCAGATGTGCAGAAGCAGAGTTCCAGGATTATGCTGAAATCAGCCTCTGCATTTTCTCTCTAACTGACATTTTCCAGATGTGCAGAAGCAGAGGTCCAGTATTATGCTGAAATCTGCCTCTGCAGTTTCCCTCTAGCTGCCATTTTCCAGATGTGCAGAAGCAGAGTTCAAACATTATGCTGAAATCTACCACTTCGATTTCTCTCTAGCTCACATTTGCCAGATGTGCAGAAGCAGAGTTCCAGGATTATTCTGAAATCTGCCTTGCAATTTTTCTCCAGGTGACATTTTCCAGATGTGCAGAAGCTGAGTTCAAAGATTATGGTGAAATCTACCACATCAATTTCACTCTAGCTGACATTTGCCAGATGTGCAGAAGCAGAGTTCCAGTATTATGCTGAAATCTACCACATCAATTTCTCTCTAACTGACATTTTCCAGATGTGTAGAACCAGAGTTCCAGGATTATGCTGAAATCAGCCTCTGCATTTTCTCTCTAGCTGACATTTTCCAGATGTGCAGAAGCAGAGTTCTAAGATTGTGCTGAAATCTACAACATCAATTTCTCTCTAGCTGCCATTTTCCAGATGTGCAGAAGCAGAGTTCAAACATTATGCTGAAATCTACCACTTCAATTTCTCTCTAGCTGACATTTTCCAGAGTTGCAGAAGAAGAGTTCCAAGGTTATGCTGAAATCTGCCTCTGCGTTTTTCCTCTAGCTGACATTTTCCAGATGTGAAAAAGCAGAGTTCAAAGATTATGCTGAAATCTACAACTTCAATTTCTCTCTAGCTTACATTTTCCAGATGTGCAGAAGCAGAGTTCCAGGAGTATGCTGAAATCTGCCTCTGCATTTTCTCTCTAGCTGACATTTTCCACATGTGCAGAAGCAGAGTTCAAAGATTATGCTGAAATCTACCACATCAATTTCTCTCTATCTGACATTTTCCAGATGTGCAGAAGCAGAGTTCCAGGATTGTGCTGAAAACCACAACATCAATTTCTCTCTAGCTGACTTTCCCAGATGTGCAGAAGCAGAGGTCCAGTATTATGGTGAAATCTGCCTTGAAATTTCTCTCTAGCTGACTTTTCCAGATGTGCAGGAGTGTTCCAAGATTATGCTGAAATATACATCAATTTCTCTCTAGCTGACATTTTCCAGATGTGCTGATGCAGATTTCCAGGTGTATGCTGAAACCTGCCTTACAATTTCTCTCTAGTTGACTTTTCCAGATGTGCAGAAGCTGAGTTCAAAGATTATGGTGAAATCTGCCACATCAATTTCTGTCTAGCTGACATTTGCCAGATGTGCAGAAGTAGAGTTCAAGGATTATGCTGAAATCTGCCTTGCAAGTTTTCTCAAGCTGACATTTTCCATTTGTACAGAATCAGAGTTCCTGGTGTATGCTGAAATCTGCCCTGCAATTTCTCTCTAGCTGACTTTTCCAGATGTGCAGAAGCTGAGTTCAAAGATTATGGTGAAATCTACCACACCAATTTCTCTCTAGCTGACATTTTCCAGATGTGCAGAAGCTGAGTTCAAAGATTATGGTGAAATCTACCACATCAATTTCACTCTAGCTGACATTTGCCAGATGTGCAGAAGCAGAGTTCCAGGATTATGCTGAAATCTGCCTCTGCATTTTCTCTCTAGCTGACATTTTCCAGATGTGCAGAAGCAGAGTTCCAGTATTATGCTGAAATATACAACATCAATTTCTCTCTAACTGACATTTTCCAGATGTGTAGAGCCAGAGATCCAGGATTATGCTGAAATCTGCCTTGCAATTTGTCTCCAAGTGAAATTTTCCAGATGTGGAGAAGCAGAGTTCAAAGATTAAGCTGAAATCTACCACATCAATTTCTCTCTAGCTGACATTTTCCAGATGTGCAGAAGCAGACTTCCAGGATTATGCTGAAATATGCCTCTGCATTTTCTCTCTAGCTGACATTTTCCACATGTGCAGAAGCAGAGTTCCAAGATTATGCTGAAATCTGCCTCTGCATTTTCTCTCTAGCTGACATTTTCCAGATGTGCAGAAGCAGAGTTCCAGTATTATGCTGAAATATACAACATCAATTTCTCTCTAACTGACATTTTCCAGATGTGTAGAGCCAGAGATCCAGGATTATGCTGAAATCTGCCTTGCAATTTGTCTCCAAGTGAAATTTTCCAGATGTGGAGAAGCAGAGTTCAAAGATTATGCTGAAATCTACCACATCAATTTCTCTCTAGCTGACATTTTCCAGATGTGCAGAAGCAGACTTCCAGGATTATGCTGAAATATGCCTCTGCATTTTCTCTCTAGCTGACATTTTCCACATGTGCAGAAGCAGAGTTCCAAGATTATGCTGAAATCTGCCTTGCAATTTCTCTCTAGCTGACATTTGCCAGATGTGCAGAAGCAGAGTTCCAGGATTATTCTGAAATCTGCCTTGCAATTTTTCTCCAGGTGACATTTTCCAGATGTGCAGAAGCAGAGTTCATGCTGAAATCTAACACATCAATTTCTCTCTTGCTGACATTTTCCAGATGTGCAGAAGCAGAGTTCCAGGATTATGCTGAAATCTGCCTCTGCATTTTCCCTCTAGCTGACTTTTTCCAGATGTGCAGAAGCTGAGTTCAAAGATTATGGTGAAATCTACCACATCAATTTCTCTCTAGCTGACGTTTTCCAGATGTGCAGAAGCTGAGTTCAAAGATTATGCTGAAATCTACCACATCAATTTCCCTCTAGCTGACATTTTCCAGATGTGCAGAAGCAGAGTTCTAAGATTATGCTGAAATCTACAACATCAATTTCTCTCTAGCTGACATTTTCCAGATGTGAGGAAGCAGAGTTCCAGGATTATGCTGAAATCAGCCTCTGCATTTTCTCTCTAGCTGACATTTTCCAGATGTGCAGAAGCAGAGTTCTAAGATTATGCTGAAATCTACAACATCAATTTCTCTCTAGCTGCCATTTTCCTGATGTGCAGAAGCAGAGTTCAAACATTATGCTGAAATCTACCACTTCAATTTCTCTCTAGCTCACATTTGCCAGATGTGCAGAAGCAGAGTTCTAGGATTATTCTGAAATCTGCCTTGCAATTTTTCTCCAGGTGACATTTTCCAGATATGCAGAAGCAGAGTTCAAACATTATGCTGAAATCTAACACGTCAATTTCTCTCTTGCTGACATTTTCCAGAGTTGCAGAAAAAGAGTTCCAGGGTTATGCTGAAATCTGCCTCTGCGTTTTTCCTCTAGCTGACATTTTCCAGATGTGAAAAAGCAGAGTTCAAAGATTATGCTGAAATCTACAACTTCAATTTCTCTCTAGCTTACATTTTCCAGATATGCAGAAGCAGAGTTCCAGGATTATGCTGAAATCTGCCTCTGCATTTTCTCTCTAGCTGACATTTTCCACATGTGCAGAAGCAGAGTTCAAAGATTATGCTGAAATCTACCACATCAATTTCTCTCTAGCTTACATTTTCCAGATGTGCAGAAGCAGAGTTCCAGGATTGTGCTGAAAACCACAACATCAATTTCTCTCTAGCTGACTTTCCCAGATGTGCAGAAGCAGAGGTCCAATATAATGCTGAAATCTGCCTTGCAATTTCTCTCTAGCTGACTTTTCCAGATGTGCAGGAGTGTTCCAGGATTATGCTGAAATCTACATCAATTTCTCTCTAGCTGACATTTTCCAGATGTGCAGATGCAGATTTCCAGGTGTATGCTGAAACCTGCCTTACAATTTCTCTCTAGCTGACATTTTCCAGATGTGTAGAAGCAGAGTTCCAGCTGTGTGCTGAAACCTGCCTTACAATTTCTCTCTAGCTGACATTTTCCAGATGTGTAGAAGCAGAGTTCCAGCTGTGTGCTGAAACCTGCCTTACAATTTCTGTCTAGCTGACTTTTCCAGATGTGCAGAAGATGAGTTCAAAGATTATGGTGAAATCTGCCACATCAATTTCTGTCTAGCTGACATTTTCCAGATGTGCAGAAGTAGAGTTCAAGGATTATGCTGAAATGTACAACATCAATTTTTCTCTAGCTGACATTTTCCATATGTACAGAATCAGAGTTCCTGGTGTATGCTGAAATCTGCCTTGCAATTTCTCTCTAGCTGACTTTTCCAGATGTGCAGAAGCAGAGTTCAAAGATTATGCTGAAATCTAACACATCAATTTCTCTCTTGCTGACATTTTCCAGATGTGCAGAAGCAGAGTTCCAGGATTATGCTGAAATCTGCCTCTGCATTTTCCCTCTAGCTTACATTTTCCAGATGTGCAGAAGCTGAGTTCAAAGATTATGCTGAAATCTACAACATCAATTTCTCTCTAGCTGCCATTTTCCAGATGTGCAGAAGCAGAGTTCTAAGATTATGCTGAAATCTACAACATCAATTTCTCTCTAGCTGCCATTTTCCAGATGTGCAGAAGCAGAGTTCAAACATTATGCTGAAATCTACCACTTCAATTTCTCTCTAGCTCACATTTGCCAGATGTGCAGAAGCAGAGTTCTAGGATTATTCTGAAATCTGCCTTGCAATTTTTCTCCAGGTGACATTTTCCAGATATGCAGAAGCAGAGTTCAAACATTATGCTGAAATCTAACACGTCAATTTCTCTCTTGCTGACATTTTCCAGAGTTGCAGAAGAAGAGTTCCAGGGTTATGCTGAAATCTGCCTCTGCGTTTTTCCTCTAGCTGACATTTTCCAGATGTGAAAAAGCAGAGTTCAAAGATTATGCTGAAATCTACAACTTCAATTTCTCTCTAGCTTACATTTTCCAGATGTGCAGAAGCAGAGTTCCAGGATTATGCTGAAATCTGCCTCTGCATTTTCTCTCTAGCTGACATTTTCCACATGTGCAGAAGCAGAGTTCAAAGATTATGCTGAAATCTACCACATCAATTTCTCTCTATCTGACATTTTCCAGATGTGCAGAAGCAGAGTTCCAGGATTGTGCTGAAAACCACAACATCAATTTCTCTCTAGCTGACTTTCCCAGATGTGCAGAAGCAGAGGTCCAATATTATGCTGAAATCTGCCTTGCAATTTCTCTCTAGCTGACTTTTCCAGATGTGCAGGAGTGTTCCAGGATTATGCTGAAATCTACATCAATTTCTCTCTAGCTGACATTTTCCAGATGTGCAGATGCAGATTTCCAGGTGTATGCTGAAACCTGCCTTACAATTTCTCTCTAGCTGACATTTTCCAGATGTGTAGAAGCAGAGTTCCAGCTGTGTGCTGAAACCTGCCTTACAATTTCTCTCTAGCTGACATTTTCCAGATGTGTAGAAGCAGAGTTCCAGCTGTGTGCTGAAACCTGCCTTACAATTTCTCTCTAGCTGACTTTTCCAGATGTGCAGAAGATGAGTTCAAAGATTATGGTGAAATCTGCCACATCAATTTCTGTCTAGCTGACATTTGCCAGATGTGCAGAAGTAGAGTTCAAGGATTATGCTGAAATGTACAACATCAATTTTTCTCTAGCTGACATTTTCCATATGTACAGAATCAGAGTTCCTGGTGTATGCTGAAATCTGCCTTGCAATTTCTCTCTAGCTGACTTTTCCAGATGTGCAGAAGCAGAGTTCAAAGATTATGCTGAAATCTAACACATCAATTTCTCTCTTGCTGACATTTTCCAGATGTGCAGAAGCAGAGTTCCAGGATTATGCTGAAATCTGCCTCTGCATTTTCCCTCTAGCTTACATTTTCCAGATGTGCAGAAGCTGAGTTCAAAGATTATGGTGAAATCTACACATCAATTTCTCTGTAGCTGACATTTGCCAGATGTGCAGAAGCAGAGTTCCAGGATTATGCTGAAATCAGCCTCTGCATTTTCTCTCTAGCTGACATTTTCCAGATGTGCAGAAGCAGAGTTCCAGTATTATGCTGAAATATACAACTTCAATTTCTCTCTAGCTGACATTTTCCAGATGTGCAGAAGCAGAGTTCTAAGATTATGGTGAAATCTACCACATCAATTTCTCTCTAGCTGACATTTTCCAGATGTGCAGAAGCTGAGTTCAAAGATTATGGTGAAATCTACCACATCAATTTCTCTCTAGCTGACATTTTCCAGATGTGAAGAAGCTGAGTTCAAAGATTATGGAGAAATCTACCACATCAATTTCACTCTAGCTGACATTTGCCAGATGTGCAGAAGCAGAGTTCCAGGATTATGCTGAAATCAGCCTCTGCATTTTCTCTCTAACTGACATTTTCCAGATGTGCAGAAGCAGAGGTCCAGTATTATGCTGAAATCTGCCTCTGCAGTTTCCCTCTAGCTGCCATTTTCCAGATGTGCAGAAGCAGAGTTCAAACATTATGCTGAAATCTACCACTTCAATTTCTCTCTAGCTCACATTTGCCAGATGTGCAGAAGCAGAGTTCCAGGATTATTCTGAAATCTGCCTTGCAATTTTTCTCCAGGTGACATTTTCCAGATGTGCAGAAGCTGAGTTCAAAGATTATGGTGAAATCTACCACATCAATTTCACTCTAGCTGACATTTGCCAGATGTGCAGAAGCAGAGTTCCAGGATTATGCTGAAATCAGCCTCTGCATTTTCTCTCTAGCTGACATTTTCCAGATGTGCAGAAGCAGAGTTCTAAGATTGTGCTGAAATCTACAACATCAATTTCTCTCTAGCTGCCATTTTCCAGATGTGCAGAAGCAGAGTTCAAACATTATGCTATAATCTACCACTTCAATTTCTCTCTAGCTGACATTTTCCAGAGTTGCAGAAGAAGAGTTCCAAGGTTATGCTGAAATCTGCCTCTGCGTTTTTCCTCTAGCTGACATTTTCCAGATGTGAAAAAGCAGAGTTCAAAGATTATGCTGAAATCTACAACTTCAATTTCTCTCTAGCTTACATTTTCCAGATGTGCAGAAGCAGAGTTCCAGGAGTATGCTGAAATCTGCCTCTGCATTTTCTCTCTAGCTGACATTTTCCACATGTGCAGAAGCAGAGTTCAAAGATTATGCTGAAATCTACCACATCAATTTCTCTCTATCTGACATTTTCCAGATGTGCAGAAGCAGAGTTCCAGGATTGTGCTGAAAACCACAACATCAATTTCTCTCTAGCTGACTTTCCCAGATGTGCAGAAGCAGAGGTCCAGTATTATGGTGAAATCTGCCTTGAAATTTCTCTCTAGCTGACTTTTCCAGATGTGCAGGAGTGTTCCAAGATTATGCTGAAATATACATCAATTTCTCTCTAGCTGACATTTTCCAGATGTGCAGATGCAGATTTCCAGGTGTATGCTGAAACCTGCCTTACAATTTCTCTCTAGTTGACTTTTCCAGATGTGCAGAAGCTGAGTTCAAAGATTATGGTTAAATCTGCCACATCAATTTCTGTCTAGCTGACATTTGCCAGATGTGCAGAAGTAGAGTTCAAGGATTATGCTGAAATCTGCCTTGCAAGTTTTCTCAAGCTGACATTTTCCATATGTACAGAATCAGAGTTCCTGGTGTATGCTGAAATCTGCCTTGCAATTTCTCTCTAGCTGACATTTTCCAGATGTGCAGAAGCAGAGTTCCAGGATTATGCTGAAATCTGCCTCTGCATTTTCCCTCTAGCTGACATTTTCCAGATGTGCAGAAGCTGAGTTCAAAGATTATGGTGAAATCTACCACATCAATTTCTCTCTAGCTGACATTTTCCAGATGTGCAGAAGCTGAGTTCAAAGATTATGGTGAAATCTACCACATCAATTTCTCTCTAGCTGACATTTTCCAGATGTGCAGAAGCTGAGTTCAAAGATTATGCTGAAATCTACCACATCAATTTCCCTCTAGCTGACATTTTCCAGATGTGCAGAAGCAGAGTTCTAAGATTATGCTGAAATCTACAACATCAATTTCTCTCTAGCTGACATTTTCCAGATGTGAGGAAGCAGAGTTCCAGGATTATGCTGAAATCAGCCTCTGCATTTTCTCTCTAGCTGACATTTTCCAGATGTGCAGAAGCAGAGTTCTAAGATTATGCTGAAATCTACAACATCAATTTCTCTCTAGCTGCCATTTTCCAGATGTGCAGAAGCAGAGTTCAAACATTATGCTGAAATCTACCACTTCAATTTCTCTCTAGCTCACATTTGCCAGATGTGCAGAAGCAGAGTACTAGGATTATTCTGAAATCTGCCTTGCAATTTTTCTCCAGGTGACATTTTCCAGATATGCAGAAGCAGAGTTCAAAGATTATGCTGAAATCTACAACTTCAATTTCTCTCTAGCTTACATTTTCCAGATGTGCAGAAGCAGAGTTCCAGGATTATGCTGAAATCTGCCTCTGCATTTTCTCTCTAGCTGACATTTTCCACATGTGCAGAAGCAGAGTTCAAAGATTATGCTGAAATCTACCACATCAATTTCTCTCTATCTGACATTTTCCAGATGTGCAGAAGCAGAGTTCCAGGATTGTGCTGAAAACCACAACATCAATTTCTCTCTAGCTGACTTTCCCAGATGTGCAGAAGCAGAGGTCCAATATTATGCTGAAATCTGCCTTGCAATTTCTCTCTAGCTGACTTTTCCAGATGTGCAGGAGTGTTCCAGGATTATGCTGAAATCTACATCAATTTCTCTCTAGCTGACATTTTCCAGATGTGCAGATGGAGATTTCCAGGTGTATGCTGAAACCTGCCTTACAATTTCTCTCTAGCTGACATTTTCCAGATGTGTAGAAGCAGAGTTCCAGCTGTGTGCTGAAACCTGCCTTACAATTTCTCTCTAGCTGACATTTTCCAGATGTGTAGAAGCAGAGTTCCAGCTGTGTGCTGAAACCTGCCTTACAATTTCTCTCTAGCTGACTTTTCCAGATGTGCAGAAGATGAGTTCAAAGATTATGGTGAAATCTGCCACATCAATTTCTGTCTAGCTGACATTTGCCAGATGTGCAGAAGTAGAGTTCAAGGATTATGCTGAAATGTACAACATCAATTTTTCTCTAGCTGACATTTTCCATATGTACAGAATCAGAGTTCCTGGTGTATGCTGAAATCTGCCTTGCAATTTCTCTCTAGCTGACTTTTCCAGATGTGCAGAAGCAGAGTTCAAAGATTATGCTGAAATCTAACACATCAATTTCTCTCTTGCTGACATTTTCCAGATGTGCAGAAGCAGAGTTCCAGGATTATGCTGAAATCTGCCTCTGCATTTTCCCTCTAGCTTACATTTTCCAGATGTGCAGAAGCTGAGTTCAAAGATTATGGTGAAATCTACACATCAATTTCTCTGTAGCTGACATTTGCCAGATGTGCAGAAGCAGAGTTCCAGGATTATGCTGAAATCAGCCTCTGCATTTTCTCTCTAGCTGACATTTTCCAGATGTGCAGAAGCAGAGTTCCAGTATTATGCTGAAATATACAACTTCAATTTCTCTCTAGCTGACATTTTCCAGATGTGCAGAAGCAGAGTTCTAAGATTATGGTGAAATCTACCACATCAATTTCTCTCTAGCTGACATTTTCCAGATGTGCAGAAGCTGAGTTCAAAGATTATGGTGAAATCTACCACATCAATTTCTCTCTAGCTGACATTTTCCAGATGTGCAGAAGCTGAGTTCAAAGATTATGGAGAAATCTACCACATCAATTTCACTCTAGCTGACATTTGCCAGATGTGCAGAAGCAGAGTTCCAGGATTATGCTGAAATCAGCCTCTGCATTTTCTCTCTAACTGACATTTTCCAGATGTGCAGAAGCAGAGGTCCAGTATTATGCTGAAATCTGCCTCTGCAGTTTCCCTCTAGCTGCCATTTTCCAGATGTGCAGAAGCAGAGTTCAAACATTATGCTGAAATCTACCACTTCGATTTCTCTCTAGCTCACATTTGCCAGATGTGCAGAAGCAGAGTTCCAGGATTATTCTGAAATCTGCCTTGCAATTTTTCTCCAGGTGACATTTTCCAGATGTGCAGAAGCTGAGTTCAAAGATTATGGTGAAATCTACCACATCAATTTCACTCTAGCTGACATTTGCCAGATGTGCAGAAGCAGAGTTCCAGTATTATGCTGAAATCTACCACATCAATTTCTCTCTAACTGACATTTTCCAGATGTGTAGAACCAGAGTTCCAGGATTATGCTGAAATCAGCCTCTGCATTTTCTCTCTAGCTGACATTTTCCAGATGTGCAGAAGCAGAGTTCTAAGATTGTGCTGAAATCTACAACATCAATTTCTCTCTAGCTGCCATTTTCCAGATGTGCAGAAGCAGAGTTCAAACATTATGCTGAAATCTACCACTTCAATTTCTCTCTAGCTGACATTTTCCAGAGTTGCAGAAGAAGAGTTCCAAGGTTATGCTGAAATCTGCCTCTGCGTTTTTCCTCTAGCTGACATTTTCCAGATGTGAAAAAGCAGAGTTCAAAGATTATGCTGAAATCTACAACTTCAATTTCTCTCTAGCTTACATTTTCCAGATGTGCAGAAGCAGAGTTCCAGGAGTATGCTGAAATCTGCCTCTGCATTTTCTCTCTAGCTGACATTTTCCACATGTGCAGAAGCAGAGTTCAAAGATTATGCTGAAATCTACCACATCAATTTCTCTCTATCTGACATTTTCCAGATGTGCAGAAGCAGAGTTCCAGGATTGTGCTGAAAACCACAACATCAATTTCTCTCTAGCTGACTTTCCCAGATGTGCAGAAGCAGAGGTCCAGTATTATGGTGAAATCTGCCTTGAAATTTCTCTCTAGCTGACTTTTCCAGATGTGCAGGAGTGTTCCAAGATTATGCTGAAATATACATCAATTTCTCTCTAGCTGACATTTTCCAGATGTGCAGATGCAGATTTCCAGGTGTATGCTGAAACCTGCCTTACAATTTCTCTCTAGTTGACTTTTCCAGATGTGCAGAAGCTGAGTTCAAAGATTATGGTGAAATCTGCCACATCAATTTCTGTCTAGCTGACATTTGCCAGATGTGCAGAAGTAGAGTTCAAGGATTATGCTGAAATCTGCCTTGCAAGTTTTCTCAAGCTGACATTTTCCATTTGTACAGAATCAGAGTTCCTGGTGTATGCTGAAATCTGCCCTGCAATTTCTCTCTAGCTGACTTTTCCAGATGTGCAGAAGCTGAGTTCAAAGATTATGGTGAAATCTACCACATCAATTTCTCTCTAGCTGACATTTTCCAGATGTGCAGAAGCTGAGTTCAAAGATTATGGTGAAATCTACCACATCAATTTCACTCTAGCTGACATTTGCCAGATGTGCAGAAGCAGAGTTCCAGGATTATGCTGAAATCTGCCTCTGCATTTTCTCTCTAGCTGACATTTTCCAGATGTGCAGAAGCAGAGTTCCAGTATTATGCTGAAATATACAACATCAATTTCTCTCTAACTGACATTTTCCAGATGTGTAGAGCCAGAGATCCAGGATTATGCTGAAATCTGCCTTGCAATTTGTCTCCAAGTGAAATTTTCCAGATGTGGAGAAGCAGAGTTCAAAGATTAAGCTGAAATCTACCACATCAATTTCTCTCTAGCTGACATTTTCCAGATGTGCAGAAGCAGACTTCCAGGATTATGCTGAAATATGCCTCTGCATTTTCTCTCTAGCTGACATTTTCCACATGTGCAGAAGCAGAGTTCCAAGATTATGCTGAAATCTGCCTCTGCATTTTCTCTCTAGCTGACATTTTCCAGATGTGCAGAAGCAGAGTTCCAGTATTATGCTGAAATATACAACATCAATTTCTCTCTAACTGACATTTTCCAGATGTGTAGAGCCAGAGATCCAGGATTATGCTGAAATCTGCCTTGCAATTTGTCTCCAAGTGAAATTTTCCAGATGTGGAGAAGCAGAGTTCAAAGATTATGCTGAAATCTACCACATCAATTTCTCTCTAGCTGACATTTTCCAGATGTGCAGAAGCAGACTTCCAGGATTATGCTGAAATATGCCTCTGCATTTTCTCTCTAGCTGACATTTTCCACATGTGCAGAAGCAGAGTTCCAAGATTATGCTGAAATCTGCCTTGCAATTTCTCTCTAGCTGACATTTGCCAGATGTGCAGAAGCAGAGTTCCAGGATTATTCTGAAATCTGCCTTGCAATTTTTCTCCAGGTGACATTTTCCAGATGTGCAGAAGCAGAGTTCATGCTGAAATCTAACACATCAATTTCTCTCTTGCTGACATTTTCCAGATGTGCAGAAGCAGAGTTCCAGGATTATGCTGAAATCTGCCTCTGCATTTTCCCTCTAGCTGACTTTTTCCAGATGTGCAGAAGCTGAGTTCAAAGATTATGGTGAAATCTACCACATCAATTTCTCTCTAGCTGACGTTTTCCAGATGTGCAGAAGCTGAGTTCAAAGATTATGCTGAAATCTACCACATCAATTTCCCTCTAGCTGACATTTTCCAGATGTGCAGAAGCAGAGTTCTAAGATTATGCTGAAATCTACAACATCAATTTCTCTCTAGCTGACATTTTCCAGATGTGAGGAAGCAGAGTTCCAGGATTATGCTGAAATCAGCCTCTGCATTTTCTCTCTAGCTGACATTTTCCAGATGTGCAGAAGCAGAGTTCTAAGATTATGCTGAAATCTACAACATCAATTTCTCTCTAGCTGCCATTTTCCAGATGTGCAGAAGCAGAGTTCAAACATTATGCTGAAATCTACCACTTCAATTTCTCTCTAGCTCACATTTGCCAGATGTGCAGAAGCAGAGTTCTAGGATTATTCTGAAATCTGCCTTGCAATTTTTCTCCAGGTGACATTTTCCAGATATGCAGAAGCAGAGTTCAAACATTATGCTGAAATCTAACACGTCAATTTCTCTCTTGCTGACATTTTCCAGAGTTGCAGAAGAAGAGTTCCAGGGTTATGCTGAAATCTGCCTCTGCGTTTTTCCTCTAGCTGACATTTTCCAGATGTGAAAAAGCAGAGTTCAAAGATTATGCTGAAATCTACAACTTCAATTTCTCTCTAGCTTACATTTTCCAGATGTGCAGAAGCAGAGTTCCAGGATTATGCTGAAATCTGCCTCTGCATTTTCTCTCTAGCTGACATTTTCCACATGTGCAGAAGCAGAGTTCAAAGATTATGCTGAAATCTACCACATCAATTTCTCTCTAGCTTACATTTTCCAGATGTGCAGAAGCAGAGTTCCAGGATTGTGCTGAAAACCACAACATCAATTTCTCTCTAGCTGACTTTCCCAGATGTGCAGAAGCAGAGGTCCAATATAATGCTGAAATCTGCCTTGCAATTTCTCTCTAGCTGACTTTTCCAGATGTGCAGGAGTGTTCCAGGATTATGCTGAAATCTACATCAATTTCTCTCTAGCTGACATTTTCCAGATGTGCAGATGCAGATTTCCAGGTGTATGCTGAAACCTGCCTTACAATTTCTCTCTAGCTGACATTTTCCAGATGTGTAGAAGCAGAGTTCCAGCTGTGTGCTGAAACCTGCCTTACAATTTCTCTCTAGCTGACATTTTCCAGATGTGTAGAAGCAGAGTTCCAGCTGTGTGCTGAAACCTGCCTTACAATTTCTGTCTAGCTGACTTTTCCAGATGTGCAGAAGATGAGTTCAAAGATTATGGTGAAATCTGCCACATCAATTTCTGTCTAGCTGACATTTTCCAGATGTGCAGAAGTAGAGTTCAAGGATTATGCTGAAATGTACAACATCAATTTTTCTCTAGCTGACATTTTCCATATGTACAGAATCAGAGTTCCTGGTGTATGCTGAAATCTGCCTTGCAATTTCTCTCTAGCTGACTTTTCCAGATGTGCAGAAGCAGAGTTCAAAGATTATGCTGAAATCTAACACATCAATTTCTCTCTTGCTGACATTTTCCAGATGTGCAGAAGCAGAGTTCCAGGATTATGCTGAAATCTGCCTCTGCATTTTCCCTCTAGCTTACATTTTCCAGATGTGCAGAAGCTGAGTTCAAAGATTATGGTGAAATCTACACATCAATTTCTCTGTAGCTGACATTTGCCAGATGTGCAGAAGCAGAGTTCCAGTATTATGCTGAAATATACAACTTCAATTTCTCTCTAGCTGACATTTTCCAGATGTGCAGAAGCAGAGTTCTAAGATTATGGTGAAATCTACCACATCAATTTCTCTCTAGCTGACATTTTCCAGATGTGCAGAAGCTGAGTTCAAAGATTATGGTGAAATCTACCACATCAATTTCTCTCTAGCTGACATTTTCCAGATGTGCAGAAGCTGAGTTCAAAGATTATGGAGAAATCTACCACATCAATTTCACTCTAGCTGACATTTGCCAGATGTGCAGAAGCAGAGTTCCAGGATTATGCTGAAATCAGCCTCTGCATTTTCTCTCTAACTGACATTTTCCAGATGTGCAGAAGCAGAGGTCCAGTATTATGCTGAAATCTGCCTCTGCAGTTTCCCTCTAGCTGCCATTTTCCAGATGTGCAGAAGCAGAGTTCAAACATTATGCTGAAATCTACCACTTCGATTTCTCTCTAGCTCACATTTGCCAGATGTGCAGAAGCAGAGTTCCAGGATTATTCTGAAATCTGCCTTGCAATTTTTCTCCAGGTGACATTTTCCAGATGTGCAGAAGCTGAGTTCAAAGATTATGGTGAAATCTACCACATCAATTTCACTCTAGCTGACATTTGCCAGATGTGCAGAAGCAGAGTTCCAGGATTATGCTGAAATCAGCCTCTGCATTTTCTCTCTAGCTGACATTTTCCAGATGTGCAGAAGCAGAGTTCCAGTATTATGCTGAAATCTACCACATCAATTTCTCTCTAACTGACATTTTCCAGATGTGTAGAACCAGAGTTCCAGGATTATGCTGAAATCAGCCTCTGCATTTTCTCTCTAGCTGACATTTTCCAGATGTGCAGAAGCAGAGTTCTAAGATTGTGCTGAAATCTACAACATCAATTTCTCTCTAGCTGCCATTTTCCAGATGTGCAGAAGCAGAGTTCAAACATTATGCTGAAATCTACCACTTCAATTTCTCTCTAGCTGACATTTTCCAGAGTTGCAGAAGAAGAGTTCCAAGGTTATGCTGAAATCTGCCTCTGCGTTTTTCCTCTAGCTGACATTTTCCAGATGTGAAAAAGCAGAGTTCAAAGATTATGCTGAAATCTACAACTTCAATTTCTCTCTAGCTTACATTTTCCAGATGTGCAGAAGCAGAGTTCCAGGAGTATGCTGAAATCTGCCTCTGCATTTTCTCTCTAGCTGACATTTTCCACATGTGCAGAAGCAGAGTTCAAAGATTATGCTGAAATCTACCACATCAATTTCTCTCTATCTGACATTTTCCAGATGTGCAGAAGCAGAGTTCCAGGATTGTGCTGAAAACCACAACATCAATTTCTCTCTAGCTGACTTTCCCAGATGTGCAGAAGCAGAGGTCCAGTATTATGGTGAAATCTGCCTTGAAATTTCTCTCTAGCTGACTTTTCCAGATGTGCAGGAGTGTTCCAAGATTATGCTGAAATATACATCAATTTCTCTCTAGCTGACATTTTCCAGATGTGCAGATGCAGATTTCCAGGTGTATGCTGAAACCTGCCTTACAATTTCTCTCTAGTTGACTTTTCCAGATGTGCAGAAGCTGAGTTCAAAGATTATGGTGAAAACTGCCACATCAATTTCTGTCTAGCTGACATTTGCCAGATGTGCAGAAGTAGAGTTCAAGGATTATGCTGAAATCTGCCTTGCAAGTTTTCTCAAGCTGACATTTTCCATTTGTACAGAATCAGAGTTCCTGGTGTATGCTGAAATCTGCCCTGCAATTTCTCTCTAGCTGACTTTTCCAGATGTGCAGAAGCTGAGTTCAAAGATTATGGTGAAATCTACCACATCAATTTCTCTCTAGCTGACATTTTCCAGATGTGCAGAAGCTGAGTTCAAAGATTATGGTGAAATCTACCACATCAATTTCACTCTAGCTGACATTTGCCAGATGTGCAGAAGCAGAGTTCCAGGATTATGCTGAAATCTGCCTCTGCATTTTCTCTCTAGCTGACATTTTCCAGATGTGCAGAAGCAGAGTTCCAGTATTATGCTGAAATATACAACATCAATTTCTCTCTAACTGACATTTTCCAGATGTGTAGAGCCAGAGATCCAGGATTATGCTGAAATCTGCCTTGCAATTTGTCTCCAAGTGAAATTTTCCAGATGTGGAGAAGCAGAGTTCAAAGATTATGCTGAAATCTACCACATCAATTTCTCTCTAGCTGACATTTTCCAGATGTGCAGAAGCAGACTTCCAGGATTATGCTGAAATATGCCTCTGCATTTTCTCTCTAGCTGACATTTTCCACATGTGCAGAAGCAGAGTTCCAAGATTATGCTGAAATCTGCCTTGCAATTTCTCTCTAGCTGACATTTGCCAGATGTGCAGAAGCAGAGTTCCAGGATTATTCTGAAATCTGCCTTGCAATTTTTCTCCAGGTGACATTTTCCAGATGTGCAGAAGCAGAGTTCATGCTGAAATCTAACACATCAATTTCTCTCTAGCTGACATTTTCCAGATGTGCAGAAGCAGAGTTCTAAGATTATGCTGAAAACCACAACATCAATTTCTCTCTAGCTGACTTTCCCAGATGTGCAGAAGCAGACTTCCAGGATTATGCTGAAATCTGCCTCTGCAAAATTTTCTCTCTAGCTGACATTTTCCAGATGTGCAGAAGCAGAGTTCTAAGATTATACTGAAATCTACAACATCAATTTCTCTCTAGCTTACATTTTCCAGATGTGCAGAAGCAGAGTTCAAAGATTATGGTGAAATATGCCTCTGCATTTTCCCTCTAGCTGACATTTTCCAGATGTGCAGAAGCAGAGTTCTAAGATTATGCTGAAATCTACAACATCAATTTCTCTCTAGCTGACATTTTCCAGATGTGAGGAAGCAGAGTTCCAGGATTATGCTGAAATCAGCCTCTGCATTTTCTCTCTAGCTGACATTTTCCAGATGTGCAGAAGCAGAGTTCTAAGATTATGCTGAAATCTACAACATCAATTTCTCTCTAGCTGCCATTTTCCAGATGTGCAGAAGCAGAGTTCAAACATTATGCTGAAATCTACCACTTCAATTTCTCTCTAGCTCACATTTGCCAGATGTGCAGAAGCAGAGTTCTAGGATTATTCTGAAATCTGCCTTGCAATTTTTCTCCAGGTGACATTTTCCAGATGTGCAGAAGCAGAGTTCAAACATTATGCTGAAATCTAACACGTCAATTTCAATCTTGCTGACATTTTCCAGAGTTGCAGAAGAAGAGTTCCAGGGTTATGCTGAAATCTGCCTCTGCGTTTTTCCTCTAGCTGACATTTTCCAGATGTGAAAAAGCAGAGTTCAAAGATTATGCTGAAATCTACAACTTCAATTTCTCTCTAGCTTACATTTTCCAGATGTGCAGAAGCAGAGTTCCAGGATTATGCTGAAATCTGCCTCTGCATTTTCTCTCTAGCTGACATTTTCCACATGTGCAGAAGCAGAGTTCAAAGATTATGCTGAAATCTACCACATCAATTTCTCTCTATCTGACATTTTCCAGATGTGCAGAAGCAGAGTTCCAGGATTGTGCTGAAAACCACAACATCAATTTCTCTCTAGCTGACTTTCCCAGATGTGCAGAAGCAGAGGTCCAATATTATGCTGAAATCTGCCTTGCAATTTCTCTCTAGCTGACTTTTCCAGATGTGCAGGAGTGTTCCAGGATTATGCTGAAATCTACATCAATTTCTCTCTAGCTGACATTTTCCAGATGTGCAGATGCAGATTTCCAGGTGTATGCTGAAACCTGCCTTACAATTTCTCTCTAGCTGACATTTTCCAGATGTGCAGATGCAGATTTCCAGGTGTATGCTGAAACCTGCCTTACAATTTCTCTCTAGCTGACTTTTCCAGATGTGCAGAAGATGAGTTCAAAGATTATGGTGAAATCTGCCACATCAATTTCTGTCTAGCTGACATTTGCCAGATGTGCAGAAGTAGAGTTCAAGGAGTATGCTGAAATCTGCCTTGCAAGTTTTCTCAAGCTGACATTTTCCATATGTACAGAATCAGAGTTCCTGGTGTATGCTGAAATCTGCCTTGCAATTTCTGTCTAGCTGACTTTTCCAGATGTGCAGAAGCAGAGTTCAAAGATTATGCTGAGATCTAACACATCAATTTCTCTCTTGCTGACATTTTCCAGATGTGCAGAAGCAGAGTTCCAGGATTATGCTGAAATCTGCCTCTGCATTTTCCCTCAAGCTTACATTTTCCAGATGTGCAGAAGCTGAGTTCAAAGATTATGGTGAAATCTACACATCAATTTCTCTCTAGATGACATTTGCAAGATGTGCAGAAGCAGAGTTCCAGGATTATGCTGAAATCTGCCTCTGCATTTTCCCTCTAGCTGACATTTTCCAGATGTGAGGAAGCAGAGTTCCAGGATTATGCTGAAATCAGCCTCTGCATTTTCTCTCTAGCTGACATTTTCCAGATGTGCAGAAGCAGAGTTCTAAGATTATGCTGAAATCTACAACATCAATTTCTCTCTAGCTTCAATTTTCCAGATGTGCTGAAGCAGAGTTCAAACATTATGCTGAAATCTACCACTTCAATTTCTCTCTAGCTCACATTTGCCAGATGTGCAGAAGCAAAGTTCCAGGATTATTCTGAAATCTGCCTTGCAATCTTTCTCCAGGTGACATTTTCCAGATGTGTAGAAGCAGAGTTCAAACATTATGCTGAAATCTAAAACATCAATTTCTCTCTTGCTGACATTTTCCAGAGTTGCAGACGCAGAGTTCCAGGGTTATGCTGAAATCAGCCTCTGCATTTTCTCTCTAGCTGACATTTTCCAGATGTGCAGAAGCAGAGTTCAAAGATTATGCTGAAATCTACCACATCAATTTCTCTCTATCTGACATTTTCCAGATGTGCAGAAGCAGAGATCCAGGATTATGCTGAAATCTGCCTTGCAATTTGTCTCCAAGTGAAATTTTCCAGATGTGGAGAAGCAGAGTTCCAGGATTATGCTGAAATCTGCCTCTGCATTTTCCCTCTAGCTGACATTTTCCAGATGTGCAGAAGCAGAGTTCCAGGATTATGCTGAAATCTGCCTCTGCATTTTCCCTCTAGCTGACATTTTCCAGATGTGCAGAAGCTGAGTTCAAAGATTATGGTGAAATCTACCACATCAATTTCTCTCTAGCTGACATTTTCCAGATGTGCAGAAGCTGAGTTCAAAGATTATGGTGAAATCTACCACATCAATTTCTCTCTAGCTGACATTTTCCAGATGTGCAGAAGCTGAGTTCAAAGATTATGCTGAAATCTACCACATCAATTTCCCTCTAGCTGACATTTTCCAGATGTGCAGAAGCAGAGTTCTAAGATTATGCTGAAATCTACAACATCAATTTCTCTCTAGCTGACATTTTCCAGATGTGAGGAAGCAGAGTTCCAGGATTATGCTGAAATCAGCCTCTGCATTTTCTCTCTAGCTGACATTTTCCAGATGTGCAGAAGCAGAGTTCTAGGATTATTCTGAAATCTGCCTTGCAATTTTTCTCCAGGTGACATTTTCCAGATATGCAGAAGCAGAGTTCAAAGATTATGCTGAAATCTACAACTTCAATTTCTCTCTAGCTTACATTTTCCAGATGTGCAGAAGCAGAGTTCCAGGATTATGCTGAAATCTGCCTCTGCATTTTCTCTCTAGCTGACATTTTCCACATGTGCAGAAGCAGAGTTCAAAGATTATGCTGAAATCTACCACATCAATTTCTCTCTATCTGACATTTTCCAGATGTGCAGAAGCAGAGTTCCAGGATTGTGCTGAAAACCACAACATCAATTTCTCTCTAGCTGACTTTCCCAGATGTGCAGAAGCAGAGGTCCAATATTATGCTGAAATCTGCCTTGCAATTTCTCTCTAGCTGACTTTTCCAGATGTGCAGGAGTGTTCCAGGATTATGCTGAAATCTACATCAATTTCTCTCTAGCTGACATTTTCCAGATGTGCAGATGCAGATTTCCAGGTGTATGCTGAAACCTGCCTTACAATTTCTCTCTAGCTGACATTTTCCAGATGTGTAGAAGCAGAGTTCCAGCTGTGTGCTGAAACCTGCCTTACAATTTCTCTCTAGCTGACATTTTCCAGATGTGTAGAAGCAGAGTTCCAGCTGTGTGCTGAAACCTGCCTTACAATTTCTCTCTAGCTGACTTTTCCAGATGTGCAGAAGATGAGTTCAAAGATTATGGTGAAATCTGCCACATCAATTTCTGTCTAGCTGACATTTGCCAGATGTGCAGAAGTAGAGTTCAAGGATTATGCTGAAATGTACAACATCAATTTTTCTCTAGCTGACATTTTCCATAGGTACAGAATCAGAGTTTCTGGTGTATGCTGAAATCTGCCTTGCAATTTCTCTCTAGCTGACTTTTCCAGATGTGCAGAAGCAGAGTTCAAAGATTATGCTGAAATCTAACACATCAATTTCTCTCTTGCTGACATTTTCCAGATGTGCAGAAGCAGAGTTCCAGGATTATGCTGAAATCTGCCTCTGCATTTTCCCTCTAGCTTACATTTTCCAGATGTGCAGAAGCTGAGTTCAAAGATTATGGTGAAATCTACACATCAATTTCTCTGTAGCTGACATTTGCCAGATGTGCAGAAGCAGAGTTCCAGGATTATGCTGAAATCAGCCTCTGCATTTTCTCTCTAGCTGACATTTTCCAGATGTGCAGAAGCAGAGTTCCAGTATTATGCTGAAATATACAACTTCAATTTCTCTCTAGCTGACATTTTCCAGATGTGCAGAAGCAGAGTTCTAAGATTATGCTGAAATCTACAACATCAATTTTTCTCTAGCTGACATTTTCCAGATGTGCGGAGGCAGAGTTCCAGGATTATGCTGAAATCTGCCTCTGCATTTTCTCTCTAGCTGACATTTTCAAGATGTGCAGAAGCAGAGTTCTAAGATTATGCTGAAATCTACAACATCAATTTCTCTCTAGCTGCCATTTTGCAGATGTGCAGAAGCAGAGTTCAAACATTATGCTGAAATCTACCACTTCAATTTCTCTCTAGCTCACATTTGCCAGATGTGCAGAAGCATAGTTCCAGGATTATTCTGAAATCTGCCTTGCAATTTTTCTCCAGGTGACATTTTCCAGATGTGTAGAAGCAGAGTTCAAACATTATGCTGAAATCTAACACATCAATTTCTCTCTTGCTGACATTTTCCAGAGTTGCAGACGCAGAGTTCCAGGGTTATGCTGAAATCAGCCTCTGCATTTTCTCTCTAGCTGACATTTTCCAGATGTGCAGAAGCAGAGTTCAAAGATTATGCTGAAATCTACCACATCAATTTCTCTCTATCTGACATTTTCCAGATGTGCAGAAGCAGAGTTCCAGGATTGTGCTGAAAACCACAACATCAATTTCTCTCTAGCTGACTTTCCCAGATGTGCAGAAGCAGAGGTCCAGTATTATGCTGAAATCTGCCTCTGCAGTTTCCCTCTAGCTGCCATTTTCCAGATGTGTAGAAGCAGAGTTCCAGTATTATGCTGAAATATACGTCAATTTCTCTCTAACTGACATTTTCCAGATGTGTAGAACCAGAGATCCAGGATTATGCTGAAATCTGCCTTGCAATTTGTCTCCAAGTGAAATTTTCCAGATGTGGACAAGCAGAGTTCCAGGATTATGCTGAAATCTGCCTCTGCATTTTCCCTCTAGCTGACATTTTCCAGATGTGCAGAAGCAGAGTTCCAGGATTATGCTGAAATCTGCCTCTGCATTTTCCCTCTAGCTGACATTTTCCAGATGTGCAGAAGCTGAGTTCAAAGATTATGGTGAAATCTACCACATCAATTTCTCTCTAGCTGACATTTTCCAGATGTGCAGAAGCTGAATTCAAAGATTATGGTGAAATCTACCACATCAATTTCTCTCTAGCTGACATTTTCCAGATGTGCAGAAGCTGAATTCAAAGATTATGGTGAAATCTACCACATCAATTTCTCTCTAGCTGACATTTTCCAGATGTGCAGAAGCTGAGTTCAAAGATTATGCTGAAATCTACCACATCAATTTCCCTCTAGCTGACATTTTCCAGATGTGCAGAAGCAGAGTTCTAAGATTATGCTGAAATCTACAACATCAATTTCTCTCTAGCTGACATTTTCCAGATGTGAGGAAGCAGAGTTCCAGGATTATGCTGAAATCAGCCTCTGCATTTTCTCTCTAGCTGACATTTTCCAGATGTGCAGAAGCAGAGTTCTAAGATTATGCTGAAATCTACAACATCAATTTCTCTCTAGCTGCCATTTTCCAGATGTGCAGAAGCAGAGTTCAAACATTATGCTGAAATCTACCACTTCAATTTCTCTCTAGCTCACATTTGCCAGATGTGCAGAAGCAGAGTTCTAGGATTATTCTGAAATCTGCCTTGCAATTTTTCTCCAGGTGACATTTTCCAGATGTGCAGAAGCAGAGTTCAAACATTATGCTGAAATCTAACACGTCAATTTCTCTCTTGCTGACATTTTCCAGAGTTGCAGAAGAAGAGTTCCAGGGTTATGCTGAAATCTGCCTCTGCGTTTTTCCTCTAGCTGACATTTTCCAGATGTGAAAAAGCAGAGTTCAAAGATTATGCTGAAATCTACAACTTCAATTTCTCTCTAGCTTACATTTTCCAGATGTGCAGAAGCAGAGTTCCAGGATTATGCTGAAATCTGCCTCTGCATTTTCTCTCTAGCTGACATTTTCCACATGTGCAGAAGCAGAGTTCAAAGATTATGCTGAAATCTACCACATCAATTTCTCTCTATCTGACATTTTCCAGATGTGCAGAAGCAGAGTTCCAGGATTGTGCTGAAAACCACAACATCAATTTCTCTCTAGCTGACTTTCCCAGATGTGCAGAAGCAGAGGTCCAATATTATGCTGAAATCTGCCTTGCAATTTCTCTCTAGCTGACTTTTCCAGATGTGCAGGAGTGTTCCAGGATTATGCTGAAATCTACATCAATTTCTCTCTAGCTGACATTTTCCAGATGTGCAGATGCAGATTTCCAGGTGTATGCTGAAACCTGCCTTACAATTTCTCTCTAGCTGACATTTTCCAGATGTGTAGAAGCAGAGTTCCAGCTGTGTGCTGAAACCTGCCTTACAATTTCTCTCTAGCTGACTTTTCCAGATGTGCAGAAGATGAGTTCAAAGATTATGGTGAAATCTGCCACATCAATTTCTGTCTAGCTGACATTTGCCAGATGTGCAGAAGTAGAGTTCAAGGAGTATGCTGAAATCTGCCTTGCAAGTTTTCTCAAGCTGACATTTTCCATATGTACAGAATCAGAGTTCCTGGTGTATGCTGAAATCTGCCTTGCAATTTCTGTCTAGCTGACTTTTCCAGATGTGCAGAAGCAGAGTTCAAAGATTATGCTGAGATCTAACACATCAATTTCTCTCTTGCTGACATTTTCCAGATGTGCAGAAGCAGAGTTCCAGGATTATGCTGAAATCTGCCTCTGCATTTTCCCTCAAGCTTACATTTTCCAGATGTGCAGAAGCTGAGTTCAAAGATTATGGTGAAATCTACACATCAATTTCTCTCTAGATGACATTCGCAAGATGTGCAGAAGCAGAGTTCCAGGATTATGCTGAAATCAGCCTCTGCATTTTCTCTCTAGCTGACATTTTCCAGATGTGCAGAAGCAGAGTTCTAAGATTATGCTGAAATCTACAACATCAATTTCTCTCTAGCTGCCATTTTCCAGATGTGCAGAAGCAGAGTTCAAACATTATGCTGAAATCTACCACTTCAATTTCTCTCTAGCTCACATTTGCCAGATGTGCAGAAGCAGAGTTCTAAGATTATGCTGAAATCTACCACATCAATTTCCCTCTAGCTGACATTTTCCAGATGTGCAGAAGCAGAGTTCTAAGATTATGCTCAAATCTACAACATCAATTTCTCTCTAGCTGACATTTTCCAGATGTGAGGAAGCAGAGTTCCAGGATTATGCTGAAATCAGCCTCTGCATTTTCTCTCTAGCTGACATTTTCCAGATGTGCAGAAGCAGAGTTCTAAGATTATGCTGAAATCTACAACATCAATTTCTCTCTAGCTGCCATTTTCCAGATGTGCAGAAGCAGAGTTCAAACATTATGCTGAAATCTACCACTTCAATTTCTCTCTAGCTCACATTTGCCAGATGTGCAGAAGCAGAGTTCTAGGATTATTCTGAAATCTGCCTTGCAATTTTTCTCCAGGTGACATTTTCCAGATGTGCAGAAGCAGAGTTCAAACATTATGCTGAAATCTAACACGTCAATTTCTCTCTTGCTGACATTTTCCAGAGTTGCAGAAGAAGAGTTCCAGGGTTATGCTGAAATCTGCCTCTGCGTTTTTCCTCTAGCTGACATTTTCCAGATGTGAAAAAGCAGAGTTCAAAGATTATGCTGAAATCTACAACTTCAATTTCTCTTTTGCTGACATTTTCCAGATGTGCAGAAGCAGAGTTCCAGGATTATGCTGAAATCTGCCTCTGCATTTTCCCTCTAGCTTACATTTTCCAGATGTGCAGAAGCTGAGTTCAAAGATTATGGTGAAATCTACACATCAATTTCTCTCTAGATGACATTTGCAAGATGTGCAGAAGCAGAGTTCCAGGATTATGCTGAAATCAGCCTCTGCATTTTCTCTCTAGCTGACATTTTCCAGATGTGCAGAAGCAGAGTTCCAGTATTATGCTGAAATATACAACTTCAATTTCTCTCTAGCTGACATTTTCCAGATGTGCAGAAGCAGAGTTCTAAGATTATGCTGAAATCTACAACATCAATTTTTCTCTAGCTGACATTTTCCAGATGTGCGGAAGCAGAGTTCCATGATTATGCTGAAATCTGCCTCTGCATTTTCCCTCTAGCTGACATTTTCCAGATGTGAGGAAGCAGAGTTCCAGGATTATGCTGAAATCAGCCTCTGCATTTTCTCTCTAGCTGACATTTTCCAGATGTGCAGAAGCAGAGTTCTAAGATTATGCTGAAATCTACAACATCAATTTCTCTCTAGCTTCCATTTTCCAGATGTGCAGAAGCAGAGTTCAAACATTATGCTGAAATCTACCACTTCAATTTCTCTCTAGCTCACATTTGCCAGATGTGCAGAAGCAAAGTTCCAGGATTATTCTGAAATCTGCCTTGCAATTTTTCTCCAGGTGACATTTTCCAGATGTGTAGAAGCTGAGTTCAAAGATTATGCTGAAATCTACCACATCAATTTCCCTCTAGCTGACATTTTCCAGATGTGCAGAAGCAGAGTTCTAAGATTATGCTGAAATCTACCACATCAATTTCCCTCTAGCTGACATTTTCCAGATGTGCAGAAGCAGAGTTCTAAGATTATGCTGAAATCTACAACATCAATTTCTCTCTAGCTGACATTTTCCAGATGTGAGGAAGCAGAGTTCCAGGATTATGCTGAAATCAGCCTCTGCATTTTCTCTCTAGCTGACATTTTCCAGATGTGCAGAAGCAGAGTTCTAAGATTATGCTGAAATCTACAACATCAATTTCTCTCTAGCTGCCATTTTCCAGATGTGCAGAAGCAGAGTTCAAACATTATGCTGAAATCTACCACTTCAATTTCTCTCTAGCTTACATTTGCCAGATGTGCAGAAGCAGAGTTCTAGGATTATTCTGAAATCTGCCTTGCAATTTTTCTCCAGGTGACATTTTCCAGATGTGCAGAAGCAGAGTTCAAACATTATGCTGAAATCTAACACGTCAATTTCTCTCTTGCTGACATTTTCCAGAGTTGCAGAAGAAGAGTTCCAGGGTTATGCTGAAATCTGCCTCTGCGTTTTTCCTCTAGCTGACATTTTCCAGATGTGAAAAAGCAGAGTTCAAAGATTATGCTGAAATCTACAACTTCAATTTCTCTCTAGCTTACATTTTCCAGATGTGCAGAAGCAGAGTTCCAGGATTATGCTGAAATCTGCCTCTGCATTTTCTCTCTAGCTGACATTTTCCACATGTGCAGAAGCAGAGTTCAAAGATTATGCTGAAATCTACCACATCAATTTCTCTCTTACTGACATTTTCCAGATGTGCAGAAGCAGAGTTCCAGGATTGTGCTGAAAACCACAACATCAATTTCTCTCTAGCTGACTTTCCCAGATGTGCAGAAGCAGAGGTCCAATATTATGCTGAAATCTGCCTTGCAATTTCTCTCTAGCTGACTTTTCCAGATGTGCAGGAGTGTTCCAGGATTATGCTGAAATCTACATCAATTTCTCTCTAGCTGACATTTTCCAGATGTGCAGATGCAGATTTCCAGGTGTATGCTGAAACCTGCCTTACAATTTCTCTCTAGCTGACATTTTCCAGATGTGTAGAAGCAGAGTTCCAGCTGTGTGCTGAAACCTGCCTTACAATTTCTCTCTAGCTGACTTTTCCAGATGTGCAGAAGATGAGTTCAAAGATTATGGTGAAATCTGCCACATCAATTTCTGTCTAGCTGACATTTGCCAGATGTGCAGAAGTAGAGTTCAAGGAGTATGCTGAAATCTGCCTTGCAAGTTTTCTCAAGCTGACATTTTCCATATGTACAGAATCAGAGTTCCTGGTGTATGCTGAAATCTGCCTTGCAATTTCTCTCTAGCTGACTTTTCCAGATGTGCAGAAGCAGAGTTCAAAGATTATGCTGAGATCTAACACATCAATTTCTCTTTTGCTGACATTTTCCAGATATGCAGAAGCAGAGTTCAAAGATTATGCTGAAATCTACAACTTCAATTTCTCTCTAGCTTACATTTTCCAGATGTGCAGAAGCAGAGTTCCAGGATTATGCTGAAATCTGCCTCTGCATTTTCCCTCTAGCTGACATTTTCCAGATGTGCAGAAGCAGAGTTCTAAGATTATGCTGAAATCTACAACATCAATTTCTCTCTAGCTGCCATTTTCCAGATGTGCAGAAGCAGAGTTCAAACATTATGCTGAAATCTACCACTTCAATTTCTCTCTAGCTCACATTTGCCAGATGTGCAGAAGCAGAGTTCTAGGATTATTCTGAAATCTGCCTTGCAATTTTTCTCCAGGTGACATTTTCCAGATGTGCAGAAGCAGAGTTCAAACATTATGCTGAAATCTAACACGTCAATTTCTCTCTTGCTGACATTTTCCAGAGTTGCAGAAGAAGAGTTCCAGGGTTATGCTGAAATCTGCCTCTGCGTTTTTCCTCTAGCTGACATTTTCCAGATGTGAAAAAGCAGAGTTCAAAGATTATGCTGAAATCTACAACTTCAATTTCTCTCTAGCTTACATTTTCCAGATGTGCAGAAGCAGAGTTCCAGGATTATGCTGAAATCTGCCTCTGCATTTTCTCTCTAGCTGACATTTTCCACATGTGCAGAAGCAGAGTTCAAAGATTATGCTGAAATCTACCACATCAATTTCTCTCTATCTGACATTTTCCAGATGTGCAGAAGCAGAGTTCCAGGATTGTGCTGAAAACCACAACATCAATTTCTCTCTAGCTGACTTTCCCAGATGTGCAGAAGCAGAGGTCCAATATTATGCTGAAATCTGCCTTGCAATTTCTCTCTAGCTGACTTTTCCAGATGTGCAGGAGTGTTCCAGGATTATGCTGAAATCTACATCAATTTCTCTCTAGCTGACATTTTCCAGATGTGCAGATGCAGATTTCCAGGTGTATGCTGAAACCTGCCTTACAATTTCTCTCTAGCTGACATTTTCCAGATGTGTAGAAGCAGAGTTCCAGCTGTGTGCTGAAACCTGCCTTACAATTTCTCTCTAGCTGACTTTTCCAGATGTGCAGAAGATGAGTTCAAAGATTATGGTGAAATCTGCCACATCAATTTCTGTCTAGCTGACATTTGCCAGATGTGCAGAAGTAGAGTTCAAGGAGTATGCTGAAATCTGCCTTGCAAGTTTTCTCAAGCTGACATTTTCCATATGTACAGAATCAGAGTTCCTGGTGTATGCTGAAATCTGCCTTGCAATTTCTGTCTAGCTGACTTTTCCAGATGTGCAGAAGCAGAGTTCAAAGATTATGCTGAGATCTAACACATCAATTTCTCTCTTGCTGACATTTTCCAGATGTGCAGAAGCAGAGTTCCAGGATTATGCTGAAATCTGCCTCTGCATTTTCCCTCAAGCTTACATTTTCCAGATGTGCAGAAGCTGAGTTCAAAGATTATGGTGAAATCTACACATCAATTTCTCTCTAGATGACATTCGCAAGATGTGCAGAAGCAGAGTTCCAGGATTATGCTGAAATCAGCCTCTGCATTTTCTCTCTAGCTGACATTTTCCAGATGTGCAGAAGCAGAGTTCTAAGATTATGCTGAAATCTACAACATCAATTTCTCTCTAGCTGCCATTTTCCAGATGTGCAGAAGCAGAGTTCAAACATTATGCTGAAATCTACCACTTCAATTTCTCTCTAGCTCACATTTGCCAGATGTGCAGAAGCAGAGTTCTAAGATTATGCTGAAATCTACCACATCAATTTCCCTCTAGCTGACATTTTCCAGATGTGCAGAAGCAGAGTTCTAAGATTATGCTCAAATCTACAACATCAATTTCTCTCTAGCTGACATTTTCCAGATGTGAGGAAGCAGAGTTCCAGGATTATGCTGAAATCAGCCTCTGCATTTTCTCTCTAGCTGACATTTTCCAGATGTGCAGAAGCAGAGTTCTAAGATTATGCTGAAATCTACAACATCAATTTCTCTCTAGCTGCCATTTTCCAGATGTGCAGAAGCAGAGTTCAAACATTATGCTGAAATCTACCACTTCAATTTCTCTCTAGCTCACATTTGCCAGATGTGCAGAAGCAGAGTTCTAGGATTATTCTGAAATCTGCCTTGCAATTTTTCTCCAGGTGACATTTTCCAGATGTGCAGAAGCAGAGTTCAAACATTATGCTGAAATCTAACACGTCAATTTCTCTCTTGCTGACATTTTCCAGAGTTGCAGAAGAAGAGTTCCAGGGTTATGCTGAAATCTGCCTCTGCGTTTTTCCTCTAGCTGACATTTTCCAGATGTGAAAAAGCAGAGTTCAAAGATTATGCTGAAATCTACAACTTCAATTTCTCTTTTGCTGACATTTTCCAGATGTGCAGAAGCAGAGTTCCAGGATTATGCTGAAATCTGCCTCTGCATTTTCCCTCTAGCTTACATTTTCCAGATGTGCAGAAGCTGAGTTCAAAGATTATGGTGAAATCTACACATCAATTTCTCTCTAGATGACATTTGCAAGATGTGCAGAAGCAGAGTTCCAGGATTATGCTGAAATCAGCCTCTGCATTTTCTCTCTAGCTGACATTTTCCAGATGTGCAGAAGCAGAGTTCCAGTATTATGCTGAAATATACAACTTCAATTTCTCTCTAGCTGACATTTTCCAGATGTGCAGAAGCAGAGTTCTAAGATTATGCTGAAATCTACAACATCAATTTTTCTCTAGCTGACATTTTCCAGATGTGCGGAAGCAGAGTTCCATGATTATGCTGAAATCTGCCTCTGCATTTTCCCTCTAGCTGACATTTTCCAGATGTGAGGAAGCAGAGTTCCAGGATTATGCTGAAATCAGCCTCTGCATTTTCTCTCTAGCTGACATTTTCCAGATGTGCAGAAGCAGAGTTCTAAGATTATGCTGAAATCTACAACATCAATTTCTCTCTAGCTTCCATTTTCCAGATGTGCAGAAGCAGAGTTCAAACATTATGCTGAAATCTACCACTTCAATTTCTCTCTAGCTCACATTTGCCAGATGTGCAGAAGCAAAGTTCCAGGATTATTCTGAAATCTGCCTTGCAATTTTTCTCCAGGTGACATTTTCCAGATGTGTAGAAGCTGAGTTCAAAGATTATGCTGAAATCTACCACATCAATTTCCCTCTAGCTGACATTTTCCAGATGTGCAGAAGCAGAGTTCTAAGATTATGCTGAAATCTACCACATCAATTTCCCTCTAGCTGACATTTTCCAGATGTGCAGAAGCAGAGTTCTAAGATTATGCTGAAATCTACAACATCAATTTCTCTCTAGCTGACATTTTCCAGATGTGAGGAAGCAGAGTTCCAGGATTATGCTGAAATCAGCCTCTGCATTTTCTCTCTAGCTGACATTTTCCAGATGTGCAGAAGCAGAGTTCTAAGATTATGCTGAAATCTACAACATCAATTTCTCTCTAGCTGCCATTTTCCAGATGTGCAGAAGCAGAGTTCAAACATTATGCTGAAATCTACCACTTCAATTTCTCTCTAGCTTACATTTGCCAGATGTGCAGAAGCAGAGTTCTAGGATTATTCTGAAATCTGCCTTGCAATTTTTCTCCAGGTGACATTTTCCAGATGTGCAGAAGCAGAGTTCAAACATTATGCTGAAATCTAACACGTCAATTTCTCTCTTGCTGACATTTTCCAGAGTTGCAGAAGAAGAGTTCCAGGGTTATGCTGAAATCTGCCTCTGCGTTTTTCCTCTAGCTGACATTTTCCAGATGTGAAAAAGCAGAGTTCAAAGATTATGCTGAAATCTACAACTTCAATTTCTCTCTAGCTTACATTTTCCAGATGTGCAGAAGCAGAGTTCCAGGATTATGCTGAAATCTGCCTCTGCATTTTCTCTCTAGCTGACATTTTCCACATGTGCAGAAGCAGAGTTCAAAGATTATGCTGAAATCTACCACATCAATTTCTCTCTTACTGACATTTTCCAGATGTGCAGAAGCAGAGTTCCAGGATTGTGCTGAAAACCACAACATCAATTTCTCTCTAGCTGACTTTCCCAGATGTGCAGAAGCAGAGGTCCAATATTATGCTGAAATCTGCCTTGCAATTTCTCTCTAGCTGACTTTTCCAGATGTGCAGGAGTGTTCCAGGATTATGCTGAAATCTACATCAATTTCTCTCTAGCTGACATTTTCCAGATGTGCAGATGCAGATTTCCAGGTGTATGCTGAAACCTGCCTTACAATTTCTCTCTAGCTGACATTTTCCAGATGTGTAGAAGCAGAGTTCCAGCTGTGTGCTGAAACCTGCCTTACAATTTCTCTCTAGCTGACTTTTCCAGATGTGCAGAAGATGAGTTCAAAGATTATGGTGAAATCTGCCACATCAATTTCTGTCTAGCTGACATTTGCCAGATGTGCAGAAGTAGAGTTCAAGGAGTATGCTGAAATCTGCCTTGCAAGTTTTCTCAAGCTGACATTTTCCATATGTACAGAATCAGAGTTCCTGGTGTATGCTGAAATCTGCCTTGCAATTTCTCTCTAGCTGACTTTTCCAGATGTGCAGAAGCAGAGTTCAAAGATTATGCTGAGATCTAACACATCAATTTCTCTTTTGCTGACATTTTCCAGATATGCAGAAGCAGAGTTCAAAGATTATGCTGAAATCTACAACTTCAATTTCTCTCTAGCTTACATTTTCCAGATGTGCAGAAGCAGAGTTCCAGGATTATGCTGAAATCTGCCTCTGCATTTTCTCTCTAGCTGACATTTTCCACATGTGCAGAAGCAGAGTTCAAAGATTATGCTGAAATCTACCACATCAATTTCTCTCTATCTGACATTTTCCAGATGTGCAGAAGCAGAGTTCCAGGATTGTGCTGAAAACCACAACATCAATTTCTCTCTAGCTGACTTTCCCAGATGTGCAGAAGCAGGGGTCCAATATTATGCTGAAATCTGCCTTGCAATTTCTCTCTAGCTGACTTTTCCAGATGTGCAGGAGTGTTCCAGGATTATGCTGAAATCTACATCAATTTCTCTCTAGCTGACATTTTCCAGATGTGCAGATGCAGATTTCCAGGTGTATGCTGAAACCTGCCTTACAATTTCTCTCTAGCTGACATTTTCCAGATGTGTAGAAGCAGAGTTCCAGCTGTGTGCTGAAACCTGCCTTACAATTTCTCTCTAGCTGACATTTTCCAGATGTGTAGAAGCAGAGTTCCAGCTGTGTGCTGAAACCTGCCTTACAATTTCTCTCTAGCTGACTTTTCCAGATGTGCAGAAGATGAGTTCAAAGATTATGGTGAAATCTGCCACATCAATTTCTGTCTAGCTGACATTTGCCAGATGTGCAGAAGTAGAGTTCAAGGATTATGCTGAAATGTACAACATCAATTTTTCTCTAGCTGACATTTTCCATAGGTACAGAATCAGAGTTTCTGGTGTATGCTGAAATCTGCCTTGCAATTTCTCTCTAGCTGACTTTTCCAGATGTGCAGAAGCAGAGTTCAAAGATTATGCTGAAATCTAACACATCAATTTCTCTCTTGCTGACATTTTCCAGATGTGCAGAAGCAGAGTTCCAGGATTATGCTGAAATCTGCCTCTGCATTTTCCCTCTAGCTTACATTTTCCAGATGTGCAGAAGCTGAGTTCAAAGATTATGGTGAAATCTACACATCAATTTCTCTGTAGCTGACATTTGCCAGATGTGCAGAAGCAGAGTTCCAGGATTATGCTGAAATCAGCCTCTGCATTTTCTCTCTAGCTGACATTTTCCAGATGTGCAGAAGCAGAGTTCCAGTATTATGCTGAAATATACAACTTCAATTTCTCTCTAGCTGACATTTTCCAGATGTGCAGAAGCAGAGTTCTAAGATTATGCTGAAATCTACAACATCAATTTTTCTCTAGCTGACATTTTCCAGATGTGCGGAGGCAGAGTTCCATGATTATGCTGAAATCTGCCTCTGCATTTTCTCTCTAGCTGACATTTGCCAGATGTGCAGAAGCAGAGTTCTAAGATTATGCTGAAATCTACAACATCAATTTCTCTCTAGCTGCCATTTTGCAGATGTGCAGAAGCAGAGTTCAAACATTATGCTGAAATCTACCACTTCAATTTCTCTCTAGCTCACATTTGCCAGATGTGCAGAAGCATAGTTCCAGGATTATTCTGAAATCTGCCTTGCAATTTTTCTCCAGGTGACATTTTCCAGATGTGTAGAAGCAGAGTTCAAACATTATGCTGAAATCTAACACATCAATTTCTCTCTTGCTGACATTTTCCAGAGTTGCAGACGCAGAGTTCCAGGGTTATGCTGAAATCAGCCTCTGCATTTTCTCTCTAGCTGACATTTTCCAGATGTGCAGAAGCAGAGTTCAAAGATTATGCTGAAATCTACCACATCAATTTCTCTCTATCTGACATTTTCCAGATGTGCAGAAGCAGAGTTCCAGGATTGTGCTGAAAACCACAACATCAATTTCTCTCTAGCTGACTTTCCCAGATGTGCAGAAGCAGAGGTCCAGTATTATGCTGAAATCTGCCTCTGCAGTTTCCCTCTAGCTGCCATTTTCCAGATGTGTAGAAGCAGAGTTCCAGTATTATGCTGAAATATACGTCAATTTCTCTCTAACTGACATTTTCCAGATGTGTAGAACCAGAGATCCAGGATTATGCTGAAATCTGCCTTGCAATTTGTCTCCAAGTGAAATTTTCCAGATGTGGACAAGCAGAGTTCCAGGATTATGCTGAAATCTGCCTCTGCATTTTCCCTCTAGCTGACATTTTCCAGATGTGCAGAAGCAGAGTTCCAGGATTATGCTGAAATCTGCCTCTGCATTTTCCCTCTAGCTGACATTTTCCAGATGTGCAGAAGCTGAGTTCAAAGATTATGGTGAAATCTACCACATCAATTTCTCTCTAGCTGACATTTTCCAGATGTGCAGAAGCTGAATTCAAAGATTATGGTGAAATCTACCACATCAATTTCTCTCTAGCTGACATTTTCCAGATGTGCAGAAGCTGAGTTCAAAGATTATGCTGAAATCTACCACATCAATTTCCCTCTAGCTGACATTTTCCAGATGTGCAGAAGCAGAGTTCTAAGATTATGCTGAAATCTACAACATCAATTTCTCTCTAGCTGACATTTTCCAGATGTGAGGAAGCAGAGTTCCAGGATTATGCTGAAATCAGCCTCTGCATTTTCTCTCTAGCTGACATTTTCCAGATGTGCAGAAGCAGAGTTCTAAGATTATGCTGAAATCTACAACATCAATTTCTCTCTAGCTGCCATTTTCCAGATGTGCAGAAGCAGAGTTCAAACATTATGCTGAAATCTACCACTTCAATTTCTCTCTAGCTCACATTTGCCAGATGTGCAGAAGCAGAGTTCTAGGATTATTCTGAAATCTGCCTTGCAATTTTTCTCCAGGTGACATTTTCCAGATGTGCAGAAGCAGAGTTCAAACATTATGCTGAAATCTAACACGTCAATTTCTCTCTTGCTGACATTTTCCAGAGTTGCAGAAGAAGAGTTCCAGGGTTATGCTGAAATCTGCCTCTGCGTTTTTCCTCTAGCTGACATTTTCCAGATGTGAAAAAGCAGAGTTCAAAGATTATGCTGAAATCTACAACTTCAATTTCTCTCTAGCTTACATTTTCCAGATGTGCAGAAGCAGAGTTCCAGGATTATGCTGAAATCTGCCTCTGCATTTTCTCTCTAGCTGACATTTTCCACATGTGCAGAAGCAGAGTTCAAAGATTATGCTGAAATCTACCACATCAATTTCTCTCTATCTGACATTTTCCAGATGTGCAGAAGCAGAGTTCCAGGATTGTGCTGAAAACCACAACATCAATTTCTCTCTAGCTGACTTTCCCAGATGTGCAGAAGCAGAGGTCCAATATTATGCTGAAATCTGCCTTGCAATTTCTCTCTAGCTGACTTTTCCAGATGTGCAGGAGTGTTCCAGGATTATGCTGAAATCTACATCAATTTCTCTCTAGCTGACATTTTCCAGATGTGCAGATGCAGATTTCCAGGTGTATGCTGAAACCTGCCTTACAATTTCTCTCTAGCTGACATTTTCCAGATGTGTAGAAGCAGAGTTCCAGCTGTGTGCTGAAACCTGCCTTACAATTTCTCTCTAGCTGACTTTTCCAGATGTGCAGAAGATGAGTTCAAAGATTATGGTGAAATCTGCCACATCAATTTCTGTCTAGCTGACATTTGCCAGATGTGCAGAAGTAGAGTTCAAGGAGTATGCTGAAATCTGCCTTGCAAGTTTTCTCAAGCTGACATTTTCCATATGTACAGAATCAGAGTTCCTGGTGTATGCTGAAATCTGCCTTGCAATTTCTGTCTAGCTGACTTTTCCAGATGTGCAGAAGCAGAGTTCAAAGATTATGCTGAGATCTAACACATCAATTTCTCTCTTGCTGACATTTTCCAGATGTGCAGAAGCAGAGTTCCAGGATTATGCTGAAATCTGCCTCTGCATTTTCCCTCAAGCTTACATTTTCCAGATGTGCAGAAGCTGAGTTCAAAGATTATGGTGAAATCTACACATCAATTTCTCTCTAGATGACATTCGCAAGATGTGCAGAAGCAGAGTTCCAGGATTATGCTGAAATCAGCCTCTGCATTTTCTCTCTAGCTGACATTTTCCAGATGTGCAGAAGCAGAGTTCTAAGATTATGCTGAAATCTACAACATCAATTTCTCTCTAGCTGCCATTTTCCAGATGTGCAGAAGCAGAGTTCAAACATTATGCTGAAATCTACCACTTCAATTTCTCTCTAGCTCACATTTGCCAGATGTGCAGAAGCAGAGTTCTAAGATTATGCTGAAATCTACCACATCAATTTCCCTCTAGCTGACATTTTCCAGATGTGCAGAAGCAGAGTTCTAAGATTATGCTCAAATCTACAACATCAATTTCTCTCTAGCTGACATTTTCCAGATGTGAGGAAGCAGAGTTCCAGGATTATGCTGAAATCAGCCTCTGCATTTTCTCTCTAGCTGACATTTTCCAGATGTGCAGAAGCAGAGTTCTAAGATTATGCTGAAATCTACAACATCAATTTCTCTCTAGCTGCCATTTTCCAGATGTGCAGAAGCAGAGTTCAAACATTATGCTGAAATCTACCACTTCAATTTCTCTCTAGCTCACATTTGCCAGATGTGCAGAAGCAGAGTTCTAGGATTATTCTGAAATCTGCCTTGCAATTTTTCTCCAGGTGACATTTTCCAGATGTGCAGAAGCAGAGTTCAAACATTATGCTGAAATCTAACACGTCAATTTCTCTCTTGCTGACATTTTCCAGAGTTGCAGAAGAAGAGTTCCAGGGTTATGCTGAAATCTGCCTCTGCGTTTTCCTCTAGCTGACATTTTCCAGATGTGAAAAAGCAGAGTTCAAAGATTATGCTGAAATCTACAACTTCAATTTCTCTTTTGCTGACATTTTCCAGATGTGCAGAAGCAGAGTTCCAGGATTATGCTGAAATCTGCCTCTGCATTTTCCCTCTAGCTTACATTTTCCAGATGTGCAGAAGCTGAGTTCAAAGATTATGGTGAAATCTACACATCAATTTCTCTCTAGATGACATTTGCAAGATGTGCAGAAGCAGAGTTCCAGGATTATGCTGAAATCAGCCTCTGCATTTTCTCTCTAGCTGACATTTTCCAGATGTGCAGAAGCAGAGTTCCAGTATTATGCTGAAATATACAACTTCAATTTCTCTCTAGCTGACATTTTCCAGATGTGCAGAAGCAGAGTTCTAAGATTATGCTGAAATCTACAACATCAATTTTTCTCTAGCTGACATTTTCCAGATGTGCGGAAGCAGAGTTCCATGATTATGCTGAAATCTGCCTCTGCATTTTCCCTCTAGCTGACATTTTCCAGATGTGAGGAAGCAGAGTTCCAGGATTATGCTGAAATCAGCCTCTGCATTTTCTCTCTAGCTGACATTTTCCAGATGTGCAGAAGCAGAGTTCTAAGATTATGCTGAAATCTACAACATCAATTTCTCTCTAGCTTCCATTTTCCAGATGTGCAGAAGCAGAGTTCAAACATTATGCTGAAATCTACCACTTCAATTTCTCTCTAGCTCACATTTGCCAGATGTGCAGAAGCAAAGTTCCAGGATTATTCTGAAATCTGCCTTGCAATTTTTCTCCAGGTGACATTTTCCAGATGTGTAGAAGCTGAGTTCAAAGATTATGCTGAAATCTACCACATCAATTTCCCTCTAGCTGACATTTTCCAGATGTGCAGAAGCAGAGTTCTAAGATTATGCTGAAATCTACCACATCAATTTCCCTCTAGCTGACATTTTCCAGATGTGCAGAAGCAGAGTTCTAAGATTATGCTGAAATCTACAACATCAATTTCTCTCTAGCTGACATTTTCCAGATGTGAGGAAGCAGAGTTCCAGGATTATGCTGAAATCAGCCTCTGCATTTTCTCTCTAGCTGACATTTTCCAGATGTGCAGAAGCAGAGTTCTAAGATTATGCTGAAATCTACAACATCAATTTCTCTCTAGCTGCCATTTTCCAGATGTGCAGAAGCAGAGTTCAAACATTATGCTGAAATCTACCACTTCAATTTCTCTCTAGCTCACATTTGCCAGATGTGCAGAAGCAGAGTTCTAGGATTATTCTGAAATCTGCCTTGCAATTTTTCTCCAGGTGACATTTTCCAGATGTGCAGAAGCAGAGTTCAAACATTATGCTGAAATCTAACACGTCAATTTCTCTCTTGCTGACATTTTCCAGAGTTGCAGAAGAAGAGTTCCAGGGTTATGCTGAAATCTGCCTCTGCGTTTTTCCTCTAGCTGACATTTTCCAGATGTGAAAAAGCAGAGTTCAAAGATTATGCTGAAATCTACAACTTCAATTTCTCTCTAGCTTACATTTTCCAGATGTGCAGAAGCAGAGTTCCAGGATTATGCTGAAATCTGCCTCTGCATTTTCTCTCTAGCTGACATTTTCCACATGTGCAGAAGCAGAGTTCAAAGATTATGCTGAAATCTACCACATCAATTTCTCTCTTACTGACATTTTCCAGATGTGCAGAAGCAGAGTTCCAGGATTGTGCTGAAAACCACAACATCAATTTCTCTCTAGCTGACTTTCCCAGATGTGCAGAAGCAGAGGTCCAATATTATGCTGAAATCTGCCTTGCAATTTCTCTCTAGCTGACTTTTCCAGATGTGCAGGAGTGTTCCAGGATTATGCTGAAATCTACATCAATTTCTCTCTAGCTGACATTTTCCAGATGTGCAGATGCAGATTTCCAGGTGTATGCTGAAACCTGCCTTACAATTTCTCTCTAGCTGACATTTTCCAGATGTGTAGAAGCAGAGTTCCAGCTGTGTGCTGAAACCTGCCTTACAATTTCTCTCTAGCTGACTTTTCCAGATGTGCAGAAGATGAGTTCAAAGATTATGGTGAAATCTGCCACATCAATTTCTGTCTAGCTGACATTTGCCAGATGTGCAGAAGTAGAGTTCAAGGAGTATGCTGAAATCTGCCTTGCAAGTTTTCTCAAGCTGACATTTTCCATATGTACAGAATCAGAGTTCCTGGTGTATGCTGAAATCTGCCTTGCAATTTCTCTCTAGCTGACTTTTCCAGATGTGCAGAAGCAGAGTTCAAAGATTATGCTGAGATCTAACACATCAATTTCTCTTTTGCTGACATTTTCCAGATGTGCAGAAGCTGAGTTCAAAGATTATGGTGAAATCTACACATCAATTTCTCTCTAGATGACATTTGCAAGATGTGCAGAAGCAGAGTTCCAGGATTATGCTGAAATCAGCCTCTGCATTTTCTCTCTAGCTGACATTTTCCAGATGTGCAGAAGCAGAGTTCCAGTATTATGCTGAAATATACAACTTCAATTTCTCTCTAGCTGACATTTTCCAGATGTGCAGAAGCAGAGTTCTAAGATTATGCTGAAATCTACAACATCAATTTTTCTCTAGCTGACATTTTCCAGATGTGCGGAAGCAGAGTTCCATGATTATGCTGAAATCTGCCTCTGCATTTTCCCTCTAGCTGACATTTTCCAGATGTGAGGAAGCAGAGTTCCAGGATTATGCTGAAATCAGCCTCTGCATTTTCTCTCTAGCTGACATTTTCCAGATGTGCAGAAGCAGAGTTCTAAGATTATGCTGAAATCTACAACATCAATTTCTCTCTAGCTTCCATTTTCCAGATGTGCAGAAGCAGAGTTCAAACATTATGCTGAAATCTACCACTTCAATTTCTCTCTAGCTCACATTTGCCAGATGTGCAGAAGCAAAGTTCCAGGATTATTCTGAAATCTGCCTTGCAATTTTTCTCCAGGTGACATTTTCCAGATGTGTAGAAGCAGAGTTCAAACATTATGCTGAAATCTAACACATCAATTTCTCTCTTGCTAACATTTTCCAGAGTTGCAGACGCAGAGTTCCAGGGTTATGCTGAAATCAGCCTCTGCATTTTCTCTCTAGCTGACATTTTCCAGATGTGCAGAAGCAGAGTTCAAAGATTATGCTGAAATCTACCACATCAATTTCTCTCTATCTGACATTTTCCAGATGTGCAGAAGCAGAGTTCCAGGATTGTGCTGAAAACCACAACATCAATTTCTCTCTAGCTGACTTTCCCAGATGTGCAGAAGCAGAGGTCCAGTATTATGCTGAAATCTGCCTCTGCAGTTTCCCTCTAGCTGCCATTTTCCAGATGTGCAGAAGCAGAGTTCCAGTATTATGCTGAAATATACGTCAATTTCTCTCTAACTGACATTTTCCAGATGTGTAGAACCAGAGTTCCAGGATTATGCTGAAATCTGCCTCTGCATTTTCCCTCTAGCTGACACATTCCAGATGTGCAGAAGCAGAGTTCCAGGATTATGCTGAAATCTGCCTCTGCATTTTCCCTCTAGCTGACATTTTCCAGATCTGCAGAAGCTGAGTTCAAAGATTATGGTGAAATCTACCACATCAATTTCTCTCTAGCTGACATTTTCCAGATGTGCAGAAGCTGAGTTCAAAGATTATGGTGAAATCTACCACATCAATTTCTCTCTAGCTGACATTTTCCAGATGTGCAGAAGCAGAGTTCTAAGATTATGCTGAAATCTACAACATCAATTTCTCTCTAGCTGACATTTTCCAGATGTGAGGAAGCAGAGTTCCAGGATTATGCTGAAATCAGCCTCTGCATTTTCTCTCTAGCTGACATTTTCCAGATGTGCAGAAGCAGAGTTCTAAGATTATGCTGAAATCTACAACACCAATTTCTCTCTAGCTTCCATTTGCCAGATGTGCAGAAACAGAGTTCTAGGATTATTCTGAAATCTGCCTTGCAATTTTTCTCCAGGTGACATTTTCCAGATGTGCAGAAGCAGAGTTCAAACATTATGCTGAAATCTAACACATCAATTTCTCTCTTGCTAACATTTTCCAGAGTTGCAGACGCAGAGTTCCAGGGTTATGCTGAAATCAGCCTCTGCATTTTCTCTCTAGCTGACATTTTCCAGATGTGCAGAAGCAGAGTTCAAAGATTATGCTGAAATCTACCACATCAATTTCTCTCTATCTGACATTTTCCAGATGTGCAGAAGCAGAGTTCCAGGATTGTGCTGAAAACCACAACATCAATTTCTCTCTAGCTGACTTTCCCAGATGTGCAGAAGCAGAGGTCCAGTATTATGCTGAAATCTGCCTCTGCAGTTTCCCTCTAGCTGCCATTTTCCAGATGTGCAGAAGCAGAGTTCCAGTATTATGCTGAAATATACGTCAATTTCTCTCTAACTGACATTTTCCAGATGTGTAGAACCAGAGATCCAGGATTATGCTGAAATCTGCCTTGCAATTTGTCTCCAAGTGAAATTTTCCAGATGTGGAGAAGCAGAGTTCCAGGATTATGCTGAAATCTGCCTCTGCATTTTCCCTCTAGCTGACACATTCCAGATGTGCAGAAGCAGAGTTCCAGGATTATGCTGAAATCTGCCTCTGCATTTTCCCTCTAGCTGACATTTTCCAGATCTGCAGAAGCTGAGTTCAAAGATTATGGTGAAATCTACCACATCAATTTCTCTCTAGCTGACATTTTCCAGATGTGCAGAAGCTGAGTTCAAAGATTATGGTGAAATCTACCACATCAATTTCTCTCTAGCTGACATTTTCCAGATGTGCAGAAGCAGAGTTCTAAGATTATGCTGAAATCTACAACATCAATTTCTCTCTAGCTGACATTTTCCAGATGTGAGGAAGCAGAGTTCCAGGATTATGCTGAAATCAGCCTCTGCATTTTCTCTCTAGCTGACATTTTCCAGATGTGCAGAAGCAGAGTTCTAAGATTATGCTGAAATCTACAACACCAATTTCTCTCTAGCTTCCATTTGCCAGATGTGCAGAAACAGAGTTCTAGGATTATTCTGAAATCTGCCTTGCAATTTTTCTCCAGGTGACATTTTCCAGATGTGCAGAAGCAGAGTTCAAACATTATGCTGAAATCTAACACGTCAATTTCTCTCTTGCTGACATTTTCCAGAGTTGCAGAAGAAGAGTTCCAGGGTTATGCTGAAATCTGCCTCTGCGTTTTTCCTCTAGCTGACATTTTCCAGATGTGAAAAAGCAGAGTTCAAAGATTATGCTGAAATCTACAACTTTAATTTCTCTCTAGCTTACATTTTCCAGATGTGCAGAAGCAGAGTTCCAGGATTGTGCTAAAAACCACAACATCAATTTCTCTCTAGCTGACATTTTCCAGATGTGCAGAAGCAGAGTTCCAGTATTATGCTGAAATATACATCAATTTATCTCTAACTGACATTTTCCAGATGTGTAGAACCAGAGTTCCAGGATTATGCTGAAATCTGCCTTGCAATTTGTCTCCAAGTGAAATTTTCCAGATGTGCAGAAGCAGAGTTCAAAGATTATGCTGAAATCTAACACAACAATTTCTCTCTTGCTGACATTTTCCAGATGTGCAGAAGCAGAGTTCCAGGATTATGCTGAAATCTGCCTCTGCATTTTCCCTCTAGCTGACTTTTTCCAGATGTGCAGAAGCTGAGTTCAAAGATTATGGTGAAATCTACCACATCAATTTCGCTCTAGCTGACATTTTCCAGATGTGCAGAAGCTGAGTTCAATGATTATGGTGAAATCTACCACATCAATTTCTCTCTAGCTGACATTTTCCAGATGTGCGGAAGCAGAGTTCCATGATTATGCTGAAATCTGCCTCTGCATTTTCCCTCTAGCTGACATTTTCCAGATGTGCAGAAGCAGAGTTCCAGGATTATGCTGAAATCTGCCTCTGCATTTTCTCTCTAGCTGACATTTTCCACATGTGCAGAAGCAGAGTTCAAAGATCATGCTGAAATCTACCACATCAATTTCTCTCTATCTGACATTTTCCAGATGTGCAGAAGCAGAGTTCCAGGATTGTGCTGAAAACCACAACATCAATTTCTCTCTAGCTGACTTTCCCAGATGTGCAGAAGCAGAGGTCCAGTATTATGCTGAAATCTGCCTTGCAATTTCTCTCTAGCTGACTTTTCCAGATGTGCAGAAGCTGAGTTCAAAGATTATGGTGAAATCTACCACATCAATTTCACTGTAGCTGACATTTGCCAGATGTGCAGAAGCAGAGTTCCAGGATTATGCTGAAATCAGCCTCTGCATTTTCTCTCTAACTGACATTTTCCAGATGTGCAGATGCAGATTTCCAGGTGTATGCTGAAACCTGCCTTACAATTTCTCTCTAGCTGACATTTTCCAGATGTGTAGAAGCAGAGTTCCAGCTGTGTGCTGAAACCTGCCTTACAATTTCTCTCTAGCTGACTTTTCCAGATGTGCAGAAGATGAGTTCAAAGATTATGGTGAAATCTGCCACATCAATTTCTATCTAGCTGACATTTGCCAGATGTGCAGAAGTAGAGTTCAAGGAGTATGCTGAAATCTGCCTTGCAAGTTTTCTCAAGCTGACATTTTCCATATGTACAGAATCAGAGTTCCTGGTGTATGCTGAAATCTGCCTTGCAATTTCTCTCTAGCTGACTTTTCCAGATGTGCAGAAGCAGAGTTCAAAGATTATGCTGAGATCTAACACATCAATTTCTCTTTTGCTGACATTTTCCAGATGTGCAGAAGCAGAGTTCCAGGATTATGCTGAAATCTGCCTCTGCATTTTCCCTCTAGCTTACATTTTCCAGATGTGCAGAAGCTGAGTTCAAAGATTATGGTGAAATCTACACATCAATTTCTCTCTAGATGACATTTGCAAGATGTGCAGAAGCAGAGTTCCAGGATTATGCTGAAATCAGCCTCTGCATTTTCTCTCTAGCTGACATTTTCCAGATGTGCAGAAGCAGAGTTCCAGTATTATGCTGAAATATACAACTTCAATTTCTCTCTAGCTGACATTTTCCAGATGTGCAGAAGCAGAGTTCTAAGATTATGCTGAAATCTACAACATCAATTTTTCTCTAGCTGACATTTTCCAGATGTGCGGAAGCAGAGTTCCATGATTATGCTGAAATCTGCCTCTGCATTTTCCCTTTAGCTGACATTTTCCAGATGTGAGGAAGCAGAGTTCCAGGATTATGCTGAAATCAGCCTCTGCATTTTCTCTCTAGCTGACATTTTCCAGATGTGCAGAAGCAGAGTTCTAAGATTATGCTGAAATCTACAACATCAATTTCTCTCTAGCTTCCATTTTCCAGATGTACAGAAGCAGAGTTCAAACATTATGCTGAAATCTACCACTTCAATTTCTCTCTAGCTCACATTTGCCAGATGTGCAGAAGCAAAGTTCCAGGATTATTCTGAAATCTGCCTTGCAATTTTTCTCCAGGTGACATTTTCCAGATGTGTAGAAGCTGAGTTCAAAGATTATGCTGAAATCTACCACATCAATTTCCCTCTAGCTGACATTTTCCAGATGTGCAGAAGCAGAGTTCTAAGATTATGCTGAAATCTACCACATCAATTTCCCTCTAGCTGACATTTTCCAGATGTGCAGAAGCAGAGTTCTAAGATTATGCTGAAATCTACAACATCAATTTCTCTCTAGCTGACATTTTCCAGATGTGAGGAAGCAGAGTTCTAAGATTATGCTGAAATCTACAACATCAATTTCTCTCTAGCTGACATTTTCCAGATGTGAGGAAGCAGAGTTCCAGGATTATGCTGAAATCAGCCTCTGCATTTTCTCTCTAGCTGACATTTTCCAGATGTGCAGAAGCAGAGTTCTAAGATTATGCTGAAATCTACAACACCAATTTCTCTCTAGCTTCCATTTGCCAGATGTGCAGAAACAGAGTTCTAGGATTATTCTGAAATCTGCCTTGCAATTTTTCTCCAGGTGACATTTTCCAGATGTGCAGAAGCAGAGTTCAAACATTATGCTGAAATCTAACACATCAATTTCTCTCTTGCTAACATTTTCCAGAGTTGCAGACGCAGAGTTCCAGGGTTATGCTGAAATCAGCCTCTGCATTTTCTCTCTAGCTGACATTTTCCAGATGTGCAGAAGCAGAGTTCAAAGATTATGCTGAAATCTACCACATCAATTTCTCTCTATCTGACATTTTCCAGATGTGCAGAAGCAGAGTTCCAGGATTGTGCTGAAAACCACAACATCAATTTCTCTCTAGCTGACTTTCCCAGATGTGCAGAAGCAGAGGTCCAGTATTATGCTGAAATCTGCCTCTGCAGTTTCCCTCTAGCTGCCATTTTCCAGATGTGCAGAAGCAGAGTTCCAGTATTATGCTGAAATATACGTCAATTTCTCTCTAACTGACATTTTCCAGATGTGTAGAACCAGAGATCCAGGATTATGCTGAAATCTGCCTTGCAATTTGTCTCCAAGTGAAATTTTCCAGATGTGGAGAAGCAGAGTTCCAGGATTATGCTGAAATCTGCCTCTGCATTTTCCCTCTAGCTGACACATTCCAGATGTGCAGAAGCAGAGTTCCAGGATTATGCTGAAATCTGCCTCTGCATTTTCCCTCTAGCTGACATTTTCCAGATCTGCAGAAGCTGAGTTCAAAGATTATGGTGAAATCTACCACATCAATTTCTCTCTAGCTGACATTTTCCAGATGTGCAGAAGCTGAGTTCAAAGATTATGGTGAAATCTACCACATCAATTTCTCTCTAGCTGACATTTTCCAGATGTGCAGAAGCAGAGTTCTAAGATTATGCTGAAATCTACAACATCAATTTCTCTCTAGCTGACATTTTCCAGATGTGAGGAAGCAGAGTTCCAGGATTATGCTGAAATCAGCCTCTGCATTTTCTCTCTAGCTGACATTTTCCAGATGTGCAGAAGCAGAGTTCTAAGATTATGCTGAAATCTACAACACCAATTTCTCTCTAGCTTCCATTTGCCAGATGTGCAGAAACAGAGTTCTAGGATTATTCTGAAATCTGCCTTGCAATTTTTCTCCAGGTGACATTTTCCAGATGTGCAGAAGCAGAGTTCAAACATTATGCTGAAATCTAACACGTCAATTTCTCTCTTGCTGACATTTTCCAGAGTTGCAGAAGAAGAGTTCCAGGGTTATGCTGAAATCTGCCTCTGCGTTTTTCCTCTAGCTGACATTTTCCAGATGTGAAAAAGCAGAGTTCAAAGATTATGCTGAAATCTACAACTTTAATTTCTCTCTAGCTTACATTTTCCAGATGTGCAGAAGCAGAGTTCCAGGATTGTGCTAAAAACCACAACATCAATTTCTCTCTAGCTGACATTTTCCAGATGTGCAGAAGCAGAGTTCCAGTATTATGCTGAAATATACATCAATTTATCTCTAACTGACATTTTCCAGATGTGTAGAACCAGAGATCCAGGATTATGCTGAAATCTGCCTCTGCATTTTCTCTCTAGCTGACATTTTCCAGATGTGAAAAAGCAGAGTTCAAAGATTATGCTGAAATCTACAACTTCAATTTCTCTCTAGCTTACATTTTCCAGATGTGCAGAAGCAGAGTTCCAGGATTATGCTGAAATCTGCCTCTGCATTTTCTCTCTAGCTGACATTTTCCACATGTGCAGAAGCAGAGTTCAAAGATTATGCTGAAATCTACCACATCAATTTCTCTCTATCTGACATTTTCCAGATGTGCAGAAGCAGAGTTCCAGGATTGTGCTGAAAACCACAACATCAATTTCTCTCTAGCTGACTTTCCCAGATGTGCAGAAGCAGAGGTCCAATATTATGCTGAAATCTGCCTTGCAATTTCTCTCTAGCTGACTTTTCCAGATGTGCAGGAGTGTTCCAGGATTATGCTGAAATCTACATCAATTACTCTCTAGCTGACATTTTCCAGATGTGCAGATGCAGATTTCCAGGTGTATGCTGAAACCTGCCTTACAATTTCTCTCTAGCTGACATTTTCCAGATGTGTAGAAGCAGAGTTCCAGCTGTGTGCTGAAACCTGCCTTACAATTTCTCTCTAGCTGACTTTTCCAGATGTGCAGAAGATGAGTTCAAAGATTATGGTGAAATCTGCCACATCAATTTCTGTCTAGCTGACATTTGCCAGATGTGCAGAAGTAGAGTTCAAGGAGTATGCTGAAATCTGCCTTGCAAGTTTTCTCAAGCTGACATTTTCCATATGTACAGAATCAGAGTTCCTGGTGTATGCTGAAATCTGCCTTGCAATTTCTCTCTAGCTGACTTTTCCAGATGTGCAGAAGCAGAGTTCAAAGATTATGCTGAGATCTAACACATCAATTTCTCTTTTGCTGACATTTTCCAGATGTGCAGAAGCAGAGTTCCAGGATTATGCTGAAATCTGCCTCTGCATTTTCCCTCTAGCTTACATTTTCCAGATGTGCAGAAGCTGAGTTCAAAGATTATGGTGAAATCTACACATCAATTTCTCTCTAGATGACATTTGCAAGATGTGCAGAAGCAGAGTTCCAGGATTATGCTGAAATCAGCCTCTGCATTTTCTCTCTAGCTGACATTTTCCAGATGTGCAGAAGCAGAGTTCCAGTATTATGCTGAAATATACAACTTCAATTTCTCTCTAGCTGACATTTTCCAGATGTGCAGAAGCAGAGTTCTAAGATTATGCTGAAATCTACAACATCAATTTTTCTCTAGCTGACATTTTCCAGATGTGCGGAAGCAGAGTTCCATGATTATGCTGAAATCTGCCTCTGCATTTTCCCTCTAGCTGACATTTTCCAGATGTGAGGAAGCAGAGTTCCAGGATTATGCTGAAATCAGCCTCTGCATTTTCTCTCTAGCTGACATTTTCCAGATGTGCAGACGCAGAGTTCCAGGGTTATGCTGAAATCAGCCTCTGCATTTTCTCTCTAGCTGACATTTTCCAGATGTGCAGAAGCAGAGTTCAAAGATTATGCTGAAATCTACCACATCAATTTCTCTCTATCTGACATTTTCCAGATGTGCAGAAGCAGAGTTCCAGGATTGTGCTGAATACCACAACATCAATTTCTCTCTAGCTGACTTTCCCAGATGTGCAGAAGCAGAGGTCCAGTATTATGCTGAAATCTGCCTCTGCAGTTTCCCTCTAGCTGCCATTTTCCAGATGTGCAGAAGCAGAGTTCCAGTATTATGCTGAAATATACGTCAATTTCTCTCTAACTGACATTTTCCAGATGTGTAGAACCAGAGATCCAGGATTATGCTGAAATCTGCCTTGCAATTTGTCTCCAAGTGAAATTTTCCAGATGTGGAGAAGCAGAGTTCCAGGATTATGCTGAAATCTGCCTCTGCATTTTCCCTCTAGCTGACACATTCCAGATGTGCAGAAGCAGAGTTCCAGGATTATGCTGAAATCTGCCTCTGCATTTTCCCTCTAGCTGACATTTTCCAGATCTGCAGAAGCTGAGTTCAAAGATTATGGTGAAATCTACCACATCAATTTCTCTCTAGCTGACATTTTCCAGATGTGCAGAAGCTGAGTTCAAAGATTATGGTGAAATCTACCACATCAATTTCTCTCTAGCTGACATTTTCCAGATGTGCAGAAGCAGAGTTCTAAGATTATGCTGAAATCTACAACATCAATTTCTCTCTAGCTGACATTTTCCAGATGTGAGGAAGCAGAGTTCCAGGATTATGCTGAAATCAGCCTCTGCATTTTCTCTCTAGCTGACATTTTCCAGATGTGCAGAAGCAGAGTTCTAAGATTATGCTGAAATCTACAACATCAATTTCTCTCTAGCTTCCATTTGCCAGATGTGCAGAAACAGAGTTCTAGGATTATTCTGAAATCTGCCTTGCAATTTTTCTCCAGGTGACATTTTCCAGATGTGCAGAAGCAGAGTTCAAACATTATGCTGAAATCTAACACGTCAATTTCTCTCTTGCTGACATTTTCCAGAGTTGCAGAAGAAGAGTTCCAGGGTTATGCTGAAATCTGCCTCTGCGTTTTTCCTCTAGCTGACATTTTCCAGATGTGAAAAAGCAGAGTTCAAAGATTATGCTGAAATCTACAACTTTAATTTCTCTCTAGCTTACATTTTCCAGATGTGCAGAAGCAGAGTTCCAGGATTGTGCTAAAAACCACAACATCAATTTCTCTCTAGCTGACATTTTCCAGATGTGCAGAAGCAGAGTTCCAGTATTATGCTGAAATATACATCAATTTATCTCTAACTGACATTTTCCAGATGTGTAGAACCAGAGTTCCAGGATTATGCTGAAATCTGCCTTGCAATTTGTCTCCAAGTGAAATTTTCCAGATGTGCAGAAGCAGAGTTCAAAGATTATGCTGAAATCTAACACAACAATTTCTCTCTTGCTGACATTTTCCAGATGTGCAGAAGCAGAGTTCCAGGATTATGCTGAAATCTGCCTCTGCATTTTCCCTCTAGCTGACTTTTTCCAGATGTGCAGAAGCTGAGTTCAAAGATTATGGTGAAATCTACCACATCAATTTCGCTCTAGCTGACATTTTCCAGATGTGCAGAAGCTGAGTTCAAAGATTATGGTGAAATCTACCACATCAATTTCTCTCTAGCTGACATTTTCCAGATGTGCAGAAGCAGAGGTCCAGTATTATGCTGAAATCTGCCTTGCAATTTCTCTCTAGCTGACTTTTCCAGATGTGCAGAAGCTGAGTTCAAAGATTATGGTGAAATCTACCACATCAATTTCACTCTAGCTGACATTTGCCAGATGTGCAGAAGCAGAGTTCCAGGATTATGCTGAAATCAGCCTCTGCATTTTCTCTCTAACTGACATTTTCCAGATGTGCAGAAGCAGAGTTCCAGTATTATGCTGAAATATACATCAATTTCTCTCTAATTGACATTTTCCAGATGTGTAGAACCAGAGATCCAGGATTATGCTGAAATCTGCCTTGCAATTTGTCTCCAAGTGAAATTTTCCAGATGTGGAGAAGCAGAGTTCAAAGATTATGCTGAAATCTAACACATCAATTTCTCTCTTGCTGACATTTTCCAGATGTGCAGAAGCAGAGTTCCAGGATTATGCTGAAATCTGCCTCTGCATTTTCCCTCTAGCTGACTTTTTCCAGATGTGCAGAAGCTGAGTTCAAAGATTATGGTGAAATCTACCACATCAATTTCTCTCTAGCTGACATTTTCCAGATGTGCAGAAGCAGAGTTCCAGTATTATGCTGAAATATACATCAATTTCTCTCTAACTGACATTTTCCAGATGTGTAGAACCAGAGTTCCAGGATTATGCTGAAATCTGCCTTGCAATTTGTCTCCAAGTGAAATTTTCCAGATGTGCAGAAGCAGAGTTCAAAGATTATGCTGAAATCTAACACAACAATTTCTCTCTTGCTGACATTTTCCAGATGTGCAGAAGCATAGTTCCAGGATTATGCTGAAATCTGCCTCTGCATTTTCCCTCTAGCTGACTTTTTCCAGATGTGCAGAAGCTGAGTTCAAAGATTATGGTGAAATCTACCACATCAATTTCTCTCTAGCTGACATTTTCCAGATGTGCAGAAGCAGAGTTCCAGTATTATGCTGAAATATACATCAATTTCTCTCTAACTGACATTTTCCAGATGTGTAGAACCAGAGTTCCAGGATTATGCTGAAATCTGCCTTGCAATTTGTCTCCAAGTGAAATTTTCCAGATGTGCAGAAGCAGAGTTCAAAGATTATGCTGAAATATAACACAACAATTTCTCTCTTGCTGACATTTTCCAGATGTGCAGAAGCAGAGTTCCAGGATTATGCTGAAATCTGCCTCTGCATTTTCCCTCTAGCTGACTTTTTCCAGATGTGCAGAAGCTGAGTTCAAAGATTATGGTGAAATCTACCACATCAATTTCTCTCTAGCTGACATTTTTCAGATGTGCAGAAGCTGAGTTCAAAGATTATGGTGAAATCTACCACATCAATTTCTCTCTAGCTGACATTTTCCAGATGTGCGGAAGCAGAGTTCCATGATTATGCTGAAATCTGCCTCTGCATTTTCCCTCTAGCTGACATTTTCCAGATGTGCAGAAGCAGAGTTCCAGGATTATGCTGAAATCTGCCTCTGCATTTTCTCTCTAGCTGACATTTTCCACATGTGCAGAAGCAGAGTTCAAAGATTATGCTGAAATCTACCACATCAATTTCTCTCTATCTGACATTTTCCAGATGTGCAGAAGCAGAGTTCCAGGATTGTGCTGAAAACCACAACATCAATTTCTCTCTAGCTGACTTTCCCAGATGTGCAGAAGCAGAGGTCCAGTATTATGCTGAAATCTGCCTTGCAATTTCTCTCTAGCTGACTTTTCCAGATGTGCAGAAGCTGAGTTCAAAGATTATGGTGAAATCTACCACATCAATTTCTCTCTAGCTGACATTTTCCAGATGTGCAGAAGCTGAGTTCAAAGATTATGGTGAAATCTACCACATCAATTTCTCTCTAGCTGACATTTTCCAGATGTGCGGAAGCAGAGTTCCAGGATTATGCTGAAATCTGCCTCTGCATTTTCCCTCTAGCTGACATTTTCAAGATGTGCAGAAGCAGAGTTCTAAGATTATGCTGAAATCTACAACATCAATTTCTCTCTAGCTTACATTTTCCAGATGTGCAGAAGCAGAGTTCAAAGATTATGCTGAAATCTACCACATCAATTTCTCTCTATCTGACATTTTCCAGATGTGCAGAAGCAGAGTTCCAGGATTGTGCTGAAAACCACAACATCAATTTCTCTCTAGCTGACTTTCCCAGATGTGCAGAAGCAGAGGTCCAGTATTATGCTGAAATCTGCCTTGCAATTTCTCTCTAGCTGACTTTTCCAGATGTGCAGAAGCTGAGTTCAAAGATTATGGTGAAATCTGCCACATCAATTTCTGTCTAGCTGACATTTGCCAGATGTGCAGAAGTAGAGTTCCAGGATTATGCTGAAATCTGCCTTGCAAGTTTTCTCAAGCTGACATTTTCCATATGTACAGAGGCAGAGTTCCAGGTGTATGCTGAAATCTGCCTTGCAATTTCTCTCTAGCTGTCTTTTCCAGATGTGCAGAAGCAGAGTTCAAAGATTATGCTGAAATCTAACACATCAATTTCTCTCTTGCTGACATTTTCCAGATGTGCAGAAGCAGAATTCCAGGATTATGCTGAAATCTGCCTCTGCATTTTCCCTCTAGCTTACATTTTCCAGATGTGCAGAAGCTGAGTTCAAAGATTATGGTGAAATCTACCACATCAATTTCTCTCTAGCTGACATTTGCCAGATGTGCAGAAGCAGAGTTCTAAGATTATGCTGAAATCTACAACATCAATTTTTCTCTAGCTGACATTTTCCAGATGTGCGGAAGCAGAGTTCCAGGATTATTCTGAAATCTGCCTCTGCATTTTCCCTCTAGCTGACATTTTCAAGATGTGCAGAAGCAGAGTTCTAAGATTATGCTGAAATCTACAACATCAATTTCTCTCTAGCTTACATTTTCCAGATGTGCAGAAGCAGAGTTCCAGGATTATGCTGAAATCTACCACTTGAATTTCTCTCTAGCTCACAATTGCCAGATGTGCAGAAGCAGAGTTCCAGGATTATTCTGAAATCTGCCTTGCAATTTTTTCCCAGGTGACATTTTCCAGATGTGTACAAGCAGAGTTCAAAGATTATGGTGAAATCTACCACATCAATTTCACTCTAGCTGACATTTTCCAGATGTGCAGAAGCTGAGTTCAAAGATTATGGTGAAATCTACCACATCAATTTCACTCTAGCTGACATTTGCCAGATGTGCAGAAGCAGAGTTCCAGGATTATGCTGAAATCAGCCTCTGCATTTTCTCTCTAACTGACATTTTCCAGATGTGCAGAAGCAGAGTTCCAGTATTATGCTGAAATATACATCAATTTCTCTCTAACTGACATTTTCCAGATGTGTAGAACCAGAGATCCAGGCTTATGCTGAAATCTGCCTTGCAATTTGTCTCCAAGTGAAATTTTCCAGATGTGGAGAAGCAGAGTTCAAAGATTATGCTGAAATCTAACACAACAATTTCTCTCTTGCTGACATTTTCCAGATGTGCAGAAGCAGAGTTCCAGGATTATGCTGAAATCTGCCTCTGCATTTTCTCTCTAGCTGACATTTTCCACATGTGCAGAAGCAGAGTTCAAAGATTATGCTGAAATCTACCTCATCAATTTCTCTCTATCTGACATTTTCCAGATGTGCAGAAGCAGAGTTCCAGGATTGTGCTGAAAACCACAACATCAATTTCTCTCTAGCTGACTTTCCCAGATGTGCAGAAGCAGAGGTCCAGTATTATGCTGAAATCTGCCTTGCAATTTATCTCTAGCTGACTTTTCCAGATGTGCAGAAGCTGAGTTCAAAGATTATGGTGAAATCTACCACATCAATTTCTCTCTAGCTGACATTTTCCAGATGTGCAGAAGCTGAGTTCAAAGATTATGGTGAAATCTACCACATCAATTTCTCTCTAGCTGACATTTTCCAGATGTGCGGAAGCAGAGTTCCATGATTATGCTGAAATCTGCCTCTGCATTTTCCCTCTAGCTGACATTTTCAAGATGTGCAGAAGCAGAGTTCTAAGATTATGCTGAAATCTACAACATCAATTTCTCTCTAGCTTACATTTTCCAGATGTGCAGAAGCAGAGTTCAAAGATTATGCTGAAATCTACCACATCAATTTCTCTCTATCTGACATTTTCCAGATGTGCAGAAGCAGAGTTCCAGGATTGTGCTGAAAACCACAACATCAATTTCTCTCTAGCTGACTTTCCCAGATGTGCAGAAGCAGAGGTCCAGTATTATGCTGAAATCTGCCTTGCAATTTCTCTCTAGCTGACTTTTCCAGATGTGCAGAAGCTGAGTTCAAAGATTATGGTGAAATCTGCCACATCAATTTCTGTCTAGCTGACATTTGCCAGATGTGCAGAAGTAGAGTTCCAGGATTATGCTGAAATCTGCCTTGCAAGTTTTCTCAAGCTGACATTTTCCATATGTACAGAAGCAGAGTTCCAGGTGTATGCTGAAATCTGCCTTGCAATTTCTCTCTAGCTGTCTTTTCCAGATGTGCAGAAGCAGAGTTCAAAGATTATGCTGAAATCTAACACATCAATTTCTCTCTTGCTGACATTTTCCAGATGTGCAGAAGCAGAGTTCCAGGATTATGCTGAAATCTGCCTCTGCATTTTCCCTCTAGCTTACATTTTCCAGATGTGCAGAAGCTGAGTTCAAAGATTATGGTGAAATCTACCACATCAATTTCTCTCTAGCTGACATTTTCCAGATGTGCAGAAGCTGAGTTCAAAGATTATGGTGAAATCTACCACATCAATTTCTCTCTAGCTGACATTTTCCAGATGTGCAGAAGCTGAGTTCAAAGATTATGGTGAAATCTACCACATCAATTTCTCTCTAGCTGACATTTTCCAGATGTGCGGAAGCAGAGTTCCATGATTATGCTGAAATCTCCCTCTGCATTTTCCCTCTAGCTGACATTTTCAAGATGTGCAGAAGCAGAGTTCTAAGATTATGCTGAAATCTACAACATCAATTTCTCTCTAGCTTACATTTTCCAGATGTGCAGAAGCAGAGTTCAAAGATTATGCTGAAATCTACCACATCAATTTCTCTCTATCTGACATTTTCCAGATGTGCAGAAGCAGAGTTCCAGGATTGTGCTGAAAACCACAACATCAATTTCTCTCTAGCTGACTTTCCCAGATGTGCAGAAGCAGAGGTCCAGTATTATGCTGAAATCTGCCTTGCAATTTCTCTCTAGCTGACTTTTCCAGATGTGCAGAAGCTGAGTTCAAAGATTATGGTGAAATCTGCCACATCAATTTCTGTCTAGCTGACATTTGCCAGATGTGCAGAAGTAGAGTTCCAGGATTATGCTGAAATATGCCTTGCAAGTTTTCTCAAGCTGACATTTTCCATATGTACAGAAGCAGAGTTCCAGGTGTATGCTGAAATCTGCCTTGCAATTTCTCTCTAGCTGTCTTTTCCAGATGTGCAGAAGCAGAGTTCAAAGATTATGCTGAAATCTAACACATCAATTTCTCTCTTGCTGACATTTTCCAGATGTGCAGAAGCAGAGTTCCAGGATTATGCTGAAATCTGCCTCTGCATTTTCCCTCTAGCTTACATTTTCCAGATGTGCAGAAGCTGAGTTCAAAGATTATGGTGAAATCTACCACATCAATTTCTCTCTAGCTGACATTTTCCAGATGTGCAGAAGCAGAGTTCAAACATTATGCTGAAATCTACAACATCAATTTCTCTCTAGCTGACATTTGCCAGATGTGCAGAAGCAGAGTTCCAGGATTATGCTGAAATCAGCCTCTGCATTTTTCTCTAGCTGACATTTTCCAGATGTGCAGAAGCAGAGTTCCAGTATTATGCTGAAATATACAACTTCAATTTCTCTCTAGCTGACATTTTCCAGATGTGCAGAAGCAGAGTTCTAAGATTATGCTGAAATCTACAACATCAATTTTTCTCTAGCTGACATTTTCCAGATGTGCGGAAGCAGAGTTCCATGATTATGCTGAAATCTGCCTCTGCATTTTCCCTCTAGCTGACATTTTCAAGATGTGCAGAAGCAGAGTTCTAAGATTATGCTGAAATCTACAACATCAATTTCTCTCTAGCTGACATTTTCCAGATGTGCGGAAGCAGAGTTCCATGATTATGCTGAAATCTGCCTCTGCATTTTCCCTCTAGCTGACATTTTCAAGATGTGCAGAAGCAGAGTTCTAAGATTATGCTGAAATCTACAACATCAATTTCTCTCTAGCTTACATTTTCCAGATGTGCAGAAGCAGAGTTCAAAGATTATGCTGAAATCTACCACATCAATTTCTCTCTATCTGACATTTTCCAGATGTGCAGAAGCAGAGTTCCAGGATTGTGCTGAAAACCACAACATCAATTTCTCTCTAGCTGACTTTCCCAGATGTGCAGAAGCAGAGGTCCAGTATTATGCTGAAATCTGCCTTGCAATTTCTCTCTAGCTGACTTTTCCAGATGTGCAGAAGCTGAGTTCAAAGATTATGGTGAAATCTGCCACATCAATTTCTGTCTAGCTGACATTTGCCAGATGTGCAGAAGTAGAGTTCCAGGATTATGCTGAAATATGCCTTGCAAGTTTTCTCAAGCTGACATTTTCCATATGTACAGAAGCAGAGTTCCAGGTGTATGCTGAAATCTGCCTTGCAATTTCTCTCTAGCTGTCTTTTCCAGATGTGCAGAAGCAGAGTTCAAAGATTATGCTGAAATCTAACACATCAATTTCTCTCTTGCTGACATTTTCCAGATGTGCAGAAGCAGAGTTCCAGGATTATGCTGAAATCTGCCTCTGCATTTTCCCTCTAGCTTACATTTTCCAGATGTGCAGAAGCTGAGTTCAAAGATTATGGTGAAATCTACCACATCAATTTCTCTCTAGCTGACATTTTCCAGATGTGCAGAAGCTGAGTTCAAAGATTATGGTGAAATCTACCACATCAATTTCTCTCTAGCTGACATTTGCCAGATGTGCAGAAGCAGAGTTCCAGGATTATGCTGAAATCAGCCTCTGCATTTCTCTCTAGCTGACATTTTCCAGATGTGCAGAAGCAGAGTTCCAGTATTATGCTGAAATATACAACTTCAATTTCTCTCTAGCTGACATTTTCCAGATGTGCAGAAGCAGAGTTCTAAGATTATGCTGAAATCTACAACATCAATTTTTCTCTAGCTGACATTTTCCAGATGTGCGGAAGCAGAGTTCCATGATTATGCTGAAATCTGCCTCTGCATTTTCCCTCTAGCTGACATTTTCCAGATGTGAGGAAGCAGAGTTCCAGGATTATGCTGAAATCAGCCTCTGCATTTTCTCTCTAACTGACATTTTCCAGATGTGCAGAAGCAGAGTTCCAGTATTATGCTGAAATATACATCAATTTCTCTCTAACTGACATTTTCCAGATGTGTAGAACCAGAGATCCAGGATTATGCTGAAATCTGCCTTGCAATTTGTCTCCAAGTGAAATTTTCCAGATGTGGAGAAGCAGAGTTCAAAGATTATGCTGAAATCTAACACAACAATTTCTCTCTTGCTGACATTTTCCAGATGTGCAGAAGCAGAGTTCCAGGATTATGCTGAAATCTGCCTCTGCATTTTCTCTCTAGCTGACATTTTCCACATGTGCAGAAGCAGAGTTCAAAGATTATGCTGAAATCTACCACATCAATTTCTCTCTATCTGACATTTTCCAGATGTGCAGAAGCAGAGTTCCAGGATTGTGCTGAAAACCACAACATCAATTTCTCTCTAGCTGACTTTCCCAGATGTGCAGTAGCAGAGGTCCAGTATTATGCTGAAATCTGCCTTGCAATTTCTCTCTAGCTGACTTTTCCAGATGTGCAGAAGCTGAGTTCAAAGATTATGGTGAAATCTACCACATCAATTTCTCTCTAGCTGACATTTTCCAGATGTGCAGAAGCTGAGTTCAAAGATTATGGTGAAATCTACCACATCAATTTCTCTCTAGCTGACATTTTCCAGATGTGCGGAAGCAGAGTTCCATGATTATGCTGAAATCTGCCTCTGCAATTTCCCTCTAGCTGACATTTTCAAGATGTGCAGAAGCAGAGTTCTAAGATTATGCTGAAATCTACCACATCAATTTCTCTCTAGCTGACATTTTCCAGATGTGCAGAAGCTGAGTTCAAAGATTATGGTGAAATCTACCACATCAATTTCTCTCTAGCTGACATTTGCCAGATGTGCAGAAGCAGAGTTCCAGGATTATGCTGAAATCAGCCTCTGCATTTTTCTCTAGCTGACATTTTCCAGATGTGCAGAAGCAGAGTTCCAGTATTATGCTGAAATATACAACTTCAATTTCTCTCTAGCTGACATTTTCCAGATGTGCAGAAGCAGAGTTCTAAGATTATGCTGAAATCTACAACATCAATTATTCTCTAGCTGACATTTTCCAGATGTGCGGAAGCAGAGTTCCATGATTATGCTGAAATCTGCCTCTGCATTTTCCCTCTAGCTGACATTTTCAAGATGTGCAGAAGCAGAGTTCTAAGATTATGCTGAAATCTACAACATCAATTTCTCTCTAGCTGACATTTTCCAGATGTGCGGAAGCAGAGTTCCATGATTATGCTGAAATCTGCCTCTGCATTTTCCCTCTAGCTGACATTTTCAAGATGTGCAGAAGCAGAGTTCTAAGATTATGCTGAAATCTACAACATCAATTTCTCTCTAGCTTACATTTTCCAGATGTGCAGAAGCAGAGTTCAAAGATTATGCTGAAATCTACCACATCAATTTCTCTCTATCTGACATTTTCCAGATGTGCAGAAGCAGAGTTCCAGGATTGTGCTGAAAACCACAACATCAATTTCTCTCTAGCTGACTTTCCCAGATGTGCAGAAGCAGAGGTCCAGTATTATGCTGAAATCTGCCTTGCAATTTCTCTCTAGCTGACTTTTCCAGATGTGCAGAAGCTGAGTTCAAAGATTATGGTGAAATCTGCCACATCAATTTCTGTCTAGCTGACATTTGCCAGATGTGCAGAAGTAGAGTTCCAGGATTATGCTGAAATATGCCTTGCAAGTTTTCTCAAGCTGACATTTTCCATATGTACAGAAGCAGAGTTCCAGGATTATGCTGAAATCAGCCTCTGCATTTTCTCTCTAACTGACATTTTCCAGATGTGCAGAAGCAGAGTTCCAGTATTATGCTGAAATATACATCAATTTCTCTCTAACTGACATTTTCCAGATGTGTAGAACCAGAGATCCAGGATTATGCTGAAATCTGCCTTGCAATTTGTCTCCAAGTGAAATTTTCCAGATGTGGAGAAGCAGAGTTCAAAGATTATGCTGAAATCTAACACAACAATTTCTCTCTTGCTGACATTTTCCAGATGTGCAGAAGCAGAGTTCCAGGATTATGCTGAAATCTGCCTCTGCATTTTCTCTCTAGCTGACATTTTCCACATGTGCAGAAGCAGAGTTCAAAGATTATGCTGAAATCTACCACATCAATTTCTCTCTATCTGACATTTTCCAGATGTGCAGAAGCAGAGTTCCAGGATTGTGCTGAAAACCACAACATCAATTTCTCTCTAGCTGACATTTTCCAGATGTGCGGAAGCAGAGTTCCATGATTATGCTGAAATCTGCCTCTGCATTTTCCCTCTAGCTGACATTTTCCAGATGTGCAGAAGCAGAGTTCCAGGATTATGCTGAAATCTGCCTCTGCATTTTCTCTCTAGCTGACATTTTCCACATGTGCAGAAGCAGAGTTCAAAGATTATGCTGAAATCTACCACATCAATTTCTCTCTATCTGACATTTTCCAGATGTGCAGAAGCAGAGGTCCAGTATTATGCTGAAATCTGCCTTGCAATTTCTCTCTAGCTGACTTTTCCAGATGTGCAGAAGCTGAGTTCAAAGATTATGGTGAAATCTGCCACATCAATTTCTGTCTAGCTGACATTTGCCAGATGTGCAGAAGTAGAGTTCCAGGATTATGCTGAAATCTGCCTTGCAAGTTTTCTCAAGCTGACATTTTCCATGTGTACAGAAGCAGAGTTCCAGGTGTATGCTGAAATCTGCCTTGCAATTTCTCTCTAGCTGTCTTTTCCAGATGTGCAGAAGCAGAGTTCCAGGATTATGCTGAAATCTGCCTCTGCATTTTCCCTCTAGCTTACATTTTCTAGATGTGCAGAAGCTGAGTTCAAAGATTATGGTGAAATCTACCACATCAATTTCTCTCTAGCTGACATTTTCCAGATGTGCAGAAGCTGGGTTCAAAGATTATGGTGAAATCTACCACATCAATTTCTCTCTAGCTGACATTTCCCAGATGTGCAGAAGCAGAGTTCCAGGATTATGCTGAAATCAGCCTCTGCATTTTTTCTCTAGCTGACATTTTCCAGATGTGCAGAAGCAGAGTTCCAGTATTATGCTGAAATATACAACTTCAATTTCTCTCTAGCTGACATTTTCCAGATGTGCAGAAGCAGAGTTCTAAGATTATGCTGAAATCTACAACATCAATTTTTCTCTAGCTGACATTTTCCAGATGTGCAAAAGCAGAGTTCCATGATTATGCTGAAATCTGCCTCTGCATTTTCCCTCTAGCTGACATTTTCAAGATGTGCAGAAGCAGAGTTCTAAGATTATGCTGAAATCTACAACATCAATTTCTCTCTAGCTTACATTTTCCAGATGTGCAGAAGCAGAGTTCCAGGATTATGCTGAAATCTACCACTTCAATTTCTCTCTAGCTCACAATTGCCAGATGTGCAGAAGCAGAGTTCCAGGATTATTCTGAAATCTGCCTTGCAATTTTTTCCCAGGTGACATTTTCCAGATGTGTACAAGCAGAGTTCAAACATTATGCTGAAATCTAACACGTCAATTTCTCTCTTGCTGACATTTTCCAGAGTTGCAGAAGCAGAGTTCCAGGGTTATGCTGAAATCTGCCTCTGCATTTTTCCTCTAGCTGACATTTTCCAGATGTGAAAAAGCAGAGTTCAAAGATTATGCTGAAATCTACAACTTCAATTTCTCTCTAGCTGACATTTTCCAGATGTGCAGAAGCAGAGTTCTAAGATTATGCTGAAATCTACGACATCAATTTTTCTCTAGCTGACATTTTCCAGATGTGCAGAAGCTGAGTTCAAAGATTATGGTGAAATCTGCCACATCAATTTCGGTCTAGCTGACATTTGCCAGATGTGCAGAAGTAGAGTTCCAGGATTATGCTGAAATCAGCCTCTGCATTTTCTCTCTAACTGACATTTTCCAGATGTGCAGAAGCAGAGTTCCAGTATTATGCTGAAATATACATCAATTTCTCTCTAACTGACATTTTCCAGATGTGTAGAACCAGAGATCCAGGATTATGCTGAAATCTGCCTTGCAATTTGTCTCCAAGTGAAATTTTCCAGATGTGGAGAAGCAGAGTTCAAAGATTATGCTGAAATCTAACACAACAATTTCTCTCTTGCTGACATTTTCCAGATGTGCAGAAGCAGAGTTCCAGGATTATGCTGAAATCTGCCTCTGCATTTTCTCTCTAGCTGACATTTTCCACATGTGCAGAAGCAGAGTTCAAAGATTATGCTGAAATCTACCACATCAATTTCTCTCTATCTGACATTTTCCAGATGTGCAGAAGCAGAGTTCCAGGATTGTGCTGAAAACCACAACATCAATTTCTCTCTAGCTGACTTTCCCAGATGTGCAGTAGCAGAGGTCCAGTATTATGCTGAAATCTGCCTTGCAATTTCTCTCTAGCTGACTTTTCCAGATGTGCAGAAGCTGAGTTCAAAGATTATGGTGAAATCTACCACATCAATTTCTCTCTAGCTGACATTTTCCAGATGTGCAGAAGCTGAGTTCAAAGATTATGGTGAAATCTACCACATCAATTTCTCTCTAGCTGACATTTTCCAGATGTGCGGAAGCAGAGTTCCATGATTATGCTGAAATCTGCCTCTGCAATTTCCCTCTAGCTGACATTTTCAAGATGTGCAGAAGCAGAGTTCTAAGATTATGCTGAAATCTACCACATCAATTTCTCTCTAGCTGACATTTTCCAGATGTGCAGAAGCTGAGTTCAAAGATTATGGTGAAATCTACCACATCAATTTCTCTCTAGCTGACATTTGCCAGATGTGCAGAAGCAGAGTTCCAGGATTATGCTGAAATCAGCCTCTGCATTTTTCTCTAGCTGACATTTTCCAGATGTGCAGAAGCAGAGTTCCAGTATTATGCTGAAATATACAACTTCAATTTCTCTCTAGCTGACATTTTCCAGATGTGCAGAAGCAGAGTTCTAAGATTATGCTGAAATCTACAACATCAATTATTCTCTAGCTGACATTTTCCAGATGTGCGGAAGCAGAGTTCCATGATTATGCTGAAATCTGCCTCTGCATTTTCCCTCTAGCTGACATTTTCAAGATGTGCAGAAGCAGAGTTCTAAGATTATGCTGAAATCTACAACATCAATTTCTCTCTAGCTGACATTTTCCAGATGTGCGGAAGCAGAGTTCCATGATTATGCTGAAATCTGCCTCTGCATTTTCCCTCTAGCTGACATTTTCCAGATGTGCAGAAGCAGAGTTCTAAGATTATGCTGAAATCTACAACATCAATTTCTCTCTAGCTTACATTTTCCAGATGTGCAGAAGCAGAGTTCAAAGATTATGCTGAAATCTACCACATCAATTTCTCTCTATCTGACATTTTCCAGATGTGCAGAAGCAGAGTTCCAGGATTGTGCTGAAAACCACAACATCAATTTCTCTCTAGCTGACTTTCCCAGATGTGCAGAAGCAGAGGTCCAGTATTATGCTGAAATCTGCCTTGCAATTTCTCTCTAGCTGACTTTTCCAGATGTGCAGAAGCTGAGTTCAAAGATTATGGTGAAATCTGCCACATCAATTTCTGTCTAGCTGACATTTGCCAGATGTGCAGAAGTAGAGTTCCAGGATTATGCTGAAATATGCCTTGCAAGTTTTCTCAAGCTGACATTTTCCATATGTACAGAAGCAGAGTTCCAGGTGTATGCTGAAATCTGCCTTGCAATTTCTCTCTAGCTGTCTTTTCCAGATGTGCAGAAGCAGAGTTCAAAGATTATGCTGAAATCTAACACATCAATTTCTCTCTTGCTGACATTTTCCAGATGTGCAGAAGCAGAGTTCCAGGATTATGCTGAAATCTGCCTCTGCATTTTCCCTCTAGCTTACATTTTCCAGATGTGCAGAAGCTGAGTTCAAAGATTATGGTGAAATCTACCACATCAATTTCTCTCTAGCTGACATTTTCCAGATGTGCAGAAGCTGAGTTCAAAGATTATGGTGAAATCTACCACATCAATTTCTCTCTAGCTGACATTTGCCAGATGTGCAGAAGCAGAGTTCCAGGATTATGCTGAAATCAGCCTCTGCATTTTTCTCTAGCTGACATTTTCCAGATGTGCAGAAGCAGAGTTCCAGTATTATGCTGAAATATACCACTTCAATTTCTCTCTAGCTGACATTTTCCAGATGTGCAGAAGCAGAGTTCTAAGATTATGCTGAAATCTACAACATCAATTTTTCTCTAGCTGACATTTTCCAGATGTGCGGAAGCAGAGTTCCATGATTATGCTGAAATCTGCCTCTGCATTTTCCCTCTAGCTGACATTTTCAAGATGTGCAGAAGCAGAGTTCTAAGATTATGCTGAAATCTACAACATCAATTTCTCTCTAGCTTACATTTTCCAGATGTGCAGAAGCAGAGTTCCAGGATTATGCTGAAATCTACCACTTCAATTTCTCTCTAGCTCACAATTGCCAGATGTGCAGAAGCAGAGTTCCAGGATTATTCTGAAATCTGCCTTGCAATTTTTTCCCAGGTGACATTTTCCAGATGTGTACAAGCAGAGTTCAAAGATTATGGTGAAATCTACCACATCAATTTCACTCTAGCTGACATTTTCCAGATGTGCAGAAGCTGAGTTCAAAGATTATGGTGAAATCTACCACATCAATTTCACTCTAGCTGACATTTGCCAGATGTGCAGAAGCAGAATTCCAGGATTATGCTGAAATCAGCCTCTGCATTTTCTCTCTAACTGACATTTTCCAGATGTGCAGAAGCAGAGTTCCAGTATTATGCTGAAATATACATCAATTTCTCTCTAACTGACATTTTCCAGATGTGTAGAACCAGAGATCCAGGATTATGCTGAAATCTGCCTTGCAATTTGTCTCCAAGTGAAATTTTCCAGATGTGCAGAAGCAGAGTTCAAAGATTATGCTGAAATCTAACACATCAATTTCTCTCTTGCTGACATTTTCCAAATGTGCAGAAGCAGAGTTCCAGGATTATGCTGAAATCTGCCTCTGCATTTTCCCTCTAGCTGACTTTTTCCAGATGTGCAGAAGCTGAGTTCAAAGATTATGGTGAAATCTACCACATCAATTTCTCTCTAGCTGACATTTTCCAGATGTGCAGAAGCAGAGTTCCAGTATTATGCTGAAATATACATCAATTTCTCTCTAACTGACATTTTCCAGATGTGTAGAACCAGAGTTCCAGGATTATGCTGAAATCTGCCTTGCAATTTGTCTCCAAGTGAAATTTTCCAGATGTGCAGAAGCAGAGTTCAAAGATTATGCTGAAATCTAACACAACAATTTCTCTCTTGCTGACATTTTCCAGATGTGCAGAAGCAGAGTTCCAGGATTATGCTGAAATCTGCCTCTGCATTTTCCCTCTAGCTGACTTTTTCCAGATGTGCAGAAGCTGAGTTCAAATATTATGGTGAAATCTACCACATCAATTTCTCTCTAGCTGACATTTTCCAGATGTGCGGAAGCTGAGTTCAAAGATTATGGTGAAATCTACCACATCAATTTCTCTCTAGCTGACATTTTCCAGATGTGCGGAAGCAGAGTTCCATGATTATGCTGAAATCTGCCTCTGCATTTTCCCTCTAGCTGACATTTTCCAGATGTGCAGAAGCAGAGTTCCAGGATTATGCTGAAATCTGCCTCTGCATTTTCTCTCTAGCTGACATTTTCCACATGTGCAGAAGCAGAGTTCAAAGATTATGCTGAAATCTACCACATCAATTTCTCTCTATCTGACATTTTCCAGATGTGCAGAAGCAGAGGTCCAGTATTATGCTGAAATCTGCCTTGCAATTTCTCTCTAGCTGACTTTTCCAGATGTGCAGAAGCTGAGTTCAAAGATTATGGTGAAATCTGCCACATCAATTTCTGTCTAGCTGACATTTGCCAGATGTGCAGAAGTAGAGTTCCAGGATTATGCTGAAATCTGCCTTGCAAGTTTTCTCAAGCTGACAGTTTCCATGTGTACAGAAGCAGAGTTCCAGGTGTATGCTGAAATCTGCCTTGCAATTTCTCTCTAGCTGTCTTTTCCAGATGTGCAGAAGCAGAGTTCCAGGATTATGCTGAAATCTGCCTCTGCATTTTCCCTCTAGCTTACATTTTCCAGATGTGCAGAAGCTGAGTTCAAAGATTATGGTGAAATCTACCACATCAATTTCTCTCTAGCTGACATTTTCCAGATGTGCAGAAGCTGGGTTCAAAGATTATGGTGAAATCTACCACATCAATTTCTCTCTAGCTGACATTTCCCAGATGTGCAGAAGCAGAGTTCCAGGATTATGCTGAAATATACAACTTCAATTTCTCTCTAGCTGACATTTTCCAGATGTGCAGAAGCAGAGTTCTAAGATTATGCTGAAATCTACAACATCAATTTTTCTCTAGCTGACATTTTCCAGATGTGCAAAAGCAGAGTTCCATGATTATGCTGAAATCTGCCTCTGCATTTTCCCTCTAGCTGACATTTTCAAGATGTGCAGAAGCAGAGTTCTAAGATTATGCTGAAATCTACAACATCAATTTCTCTCTAGCTTACATTTTCCAGATGTGCAGAAGCAGAGTTCCAGGATTATGCTGAAATCTACCACTTCAATTTCTCTCTAGCTCACAATTGCCAGATGTGCAGAAGCAGAGTTCCAGGATTATTCTGAAATCTGCCTTGCAATTTTTTCCCAGGTGACATTTTCCAGATGTGTACAAGCAGAGTTCAAACATTATGCTGAAATCTAACACGTCAATTTCTCTCTTGCTGACATTTTCCAGAGTTGCAGAAGCAGAGTTCCAGGGTTATGCTGAAATCTGCCTCTGCATTTTTCCTCTAGCTGACATTTTCCAGATGTGAAAAAGCAGAGTTCAAAGATTATGCTGAAATCTACAACTTCAATTTCTCTCTAGCTGACATTTTCCAGATGTGCAGAAGCAGAGTTCCAGGATTATGCTGAAATCTGCCTCTGCATTTTCCCTCTAGCTTACATTTTCCAGATGTGCAGAAGCTGAGTTCAAAGATTATGGTGAAATCTACCACATCAATTTCTCTCTAGCTGACATTTTCCAGATGTGCAGAAGCTGGGTTCAAAGATTATGGTGAAATCTACCACATCAATTTCTCTCTAGCTGACATTTTCCAGATGTGCAGAAGCAGAGTTCCAGTATTATGCTGAAATATACAACTTCAATTTCTCTCTAGCTGACATTTTCCAGATGTGCAGAAGCAGAGTTCTAAGATTATGCTGAAATCTACAACATCAATTTTTCTCTAGCTGACATTTTCCAGATGTGCAAAAGCAGAGTTCCATGATTATGCTGAAATCTGCCTCTGCATTTTCCCTCTAGCTGACATTTTCAAGATGTGCAGAAGCAGAGTTCTAAGATTATGCTGAAATCTACAACATCAATTTCTCTCTAGCTTACATTTTCCAGATGTGCAGAAGCAGAGTTCCAGGATTATGCTGAAATCTACCACTTCAATTTCTCTCTAGCTCACAATTGCCAGATGTGCAGAAGCAGAGTTCCAGGATTATTCTGAAATCTGCCTTGCAATTTTTTCCCAGGTGACATTTTCCAGATGTGTACAAGCAGAGTTCAAACATTATGCTGAAATCTAACACGTCAATTTCTCTCTTGCTGACATTTTCCAGATGTGCAGAAGCAGAGTTCCAGGATTATGCTGAAATCTGCCTCTGCATTTTTCCTCTAGCTGACATTTTCCAGATGTGAAAAAGCAGAGTTCAAAGATTATGCTGAAATCTACAACTTCAATTTCTCTCTAGCTGACATTTTCCAGATGTGCAGAAGCAGAGTTCTAAGATTATGCTGAAATCTACGACATCAATTTTTCTCTAGCTGACATTTTCCAGATGTGCAGAAGCAGAAGTCCAGTATTATGCTGAAATCTGCCTTGCAATTTCTCTCTAGCTGACTTTTCCAGATGTGCAGAAGCTGAGTTCAAAGATTATGGTGAAATCTGCCACATCAATTTCGGTCTAGCTGACATTTGCCAGATGTGCAGAAGTAGAGTTCCAGGATTATGCTGAAATCAGCCTCTGCATTTTCTCTCTAACTGACATTTTCCAGATGTGCAGAAGCAGAGTTCCAGTATTATGCTGAAATATACATCAATTTCTCTCTAACTGACATTTTCCAGATGTGTAGAACCAGAGATCCAGGATTATGCTGAAATCTGCCTTGCAATTTGTCTCCAAGTGAAATTTTCCAGATGTGGAGAAGCAGAGTTCAAAGATTATGCTGAAATCTAACACAACAATTTCTCTCTTGCTGACATTTTCCAGATGTGCAGAAGCAGAGTTCCAGGATTATGCTGAAATCTGCCTCTGCATTTTCTCTCTAGCTGACATTTTCCACATGTGCAGAAGCAGAGTTCAAAGATTATGCTGAAATCTACCACATCAATTTCTCTCTATCTGACATTTTCCAGATGTGCAGAAGCAGAGTTCCAGGATTGTGCTGAAAACCACAACATCAATTTCTCTCTAGCTGACATTTTCCAGATGTGCGGAAGCAGAGTTCCATGATTATGCTGAAATCTGCCTCTGCATTTTCCCTCTAGCTGACATTTTCCAGATGTGCAGAAGCAGAGTTCCAGGATTATGCTGAAATCTGCCTCTGCATTTTCTCTCTAGCTGACATTTTCCACATGTGCAGAAGCAGAGTTCAAAGATTATGCTGAAATCTACCACATCAATTTCTCTCTATCTGACATTTTCCAGATGTGCAGAAGCAGAGGTCCAGTATTATGCTGAAATCTGCCTTGCAATTTCGCTCTAGCTGACTTTTCCAGATGTGCAGAAGCTGAGTTCAAAGATTATGGTGAAATCTGCCACATCAATTTCTGTCTAGCTGACATTTGCCAGATGTGCAGAAGTAGAGTTCCAGGATTATGCTGAAATCTGCCTTGCAAGTTTTCTCAAGCTGACATTTTCCATGTGTACAGAAGCAGAGTTCCAGGTGTATGCTGAAATCTGCCTTGCAATTTCTCTCTAGCTGTCTTTTCCAGATGTGCAGAAGCAGAGTTCCAGGATTATGCTGAAATCTGCCTCTGCATTTTCCCTCTAGCTTACATTTTCTAGATGTGCAGAAGCTGAGTTCAAAGATTATGGTGAAATCTACCACATCAATTTCTCTCTAGCTGACATTTTCCAGATGTGCAGAAGCTGGGTTCAAAGATTATGGTGAAATCTACCACATCAATTTCTCTCTAGCTGACATTTCCCAGATGTGCAGAAGCAGAGTTCCAGGATTATGCTGAAATCAGCCTCTGCATTTTTTCTCTAGCTGACATTTTCCAGATGTGCAGAAGCAGAGTTCCAGTATTATGCTGAAATATACAACTTCAATTTCTCTCTAGCTGACATTTTCCAGATGTGCAGAAGCAGAGTTCTAAGATTATGCTGAAATCTACAACATCAATTTTTCTCTAGCTGACATTTTCCAGATGTGCAAAAGCAGAGTTCCATGATTATGCTGAAATCTGCCTCTGCATTTTCCCTCTAGCTGACATTTTCAAGATGTGCAGAAGCAGAGTTCTAAGATTATGCTGAAATCTACAACATCAATTTCTCTCTAGCTTACATTTTCCAGATGTGCGGAAGCAGAGTTCCATGATTATGCTGAAATCTGCCTCTGCATTTTCCCTCTAGCTGACATTTTCCAGATGTGCAGAAGCAGAGTTCCAGGATTATGCTGAAATCTGCCTCTGCATTTTCTCTCTAGCTGACATTTTCCACATGTGCAGAAGCAGAGTTCAAAGATTATGCTGAAATCTACCACATCAATTTCTCTCTATCTGACATTTTCCAGATGTGCAGAAGCAGAGGTCCAGTATTATGCTGAAATCTGCCTTGCAATTTCGCTCTAGCTGACTTTTCCAGATGTGCAGAAGCTGAGTTCAAAGATTATGGTGAAATCTGCCACATCAATTTCTGTCTAGCTGACATTTGCCAGATGTGCAGAAGTAGAGTTCCAGGATTATGCTGAAATCTGCCTTGCAAGTTTTCTCAAGCTGACATTTTCCATGTGTACAGAAGCAGAGTTCCAGGTGTATGCTGAAATCTGCCTTGCAATTTCTCTCTAGCTGTCTTTTCCAGATGTGCAGAAGCAGAGTTCCAGGATTATGCTGAAATCTGCCTCTGCATTTTCCCTCTAGCTTACATTTTCTAGATGTGCAGAAGCTGAGTTCAAAGATTATGGTGAAATCTACCACATCAATTTCTCTCTAGCTGACATTTTCCAGATGTGCAGAAGCTGGGTTCAAAGATTATGGTGAAATCTACCACATCAATTTCTCTCTAGCTGACATTTCCCAGATGTGCAGAAGCAGAGTTCCAGGATTATGCTGAAATCAGCCTCTGCATTTTTTCTCTAGCTGACATTTTCCAGATGTGCAGAAGCAGAGTTCCAGTATTATGCTGAAATATACAACTTCAATTTCTCTCTAGCTGACATTTTCCAGATGTGCAGAAGCAGAGTTCTAAGATTATGCTGAAATCTACAACATCAATTTTTCTCTAGCTGACATTTTCCAGATGTGCAAAAGCAGAGTTCCATGATTATGCTGAAATCTGCCTCTGCATTTTCCCTCTAGCTGACATTTTCAAGATGTGCAGAAGCAGAGTTCTAAGATTATGCTGAAATCTACAACATCAATTTCTCTCTAGCTTACATTTTCCAGATGTGCAGAAGCAGAGTTCCAGGATTATGCTGAAATCTACCACTTCAATTTCTCTCTAGCTCACAATTGCCAGATGTGCAGAAGCAGAGTTCCAGGATTATTCTGAAATCTGCCTTGCAATTTTTTCCCAGGTGACATTTTCCAGATGTGTACAAGCAGAGTTCAAACATTATGCTGAAATCTAACACGTCAATTTCTCTCTTGCTGACATTTTCCAGAGTTGCAGAAGCAGAGTTCCAGGGTTATGCTGAAATCTGCCTCTGCATTTTTCCTCTAGCTGACATTTTCCAGATGTGAAAAAGCAGAGTTCAAAGATTATGCTGAAATCTACAACTTCAATTTCTCTCTAGCTGACATTTTCCAGATGTGCAGAAGCAGAGTTCTAAGATTATGCTGAAATCTACGACATCAATTTTTCTCTAGCTGACATTTTCCAGATGTGCAGAAGCTGAGTTCAAAGATTATGGTGAAATCTGCCACATCAATTTCGGTCTAGCTGACATTTGCCAGATGTGCAGAAGTAGAGTTCCAGGATTATGCTGAAATCAGCCTCTGCATTTTCTCTCTAACTGACATTTTCCAGATGTGCAGAAGCAGAGTTCCAGTATTATGCTGAAATATACATCAATTTCTCTCTAACTGACATTTTCCAGATGTGTAGAACCAGAGATCCAGGATTATGCTGAAATCTGCCTTGCAATTTGTCTCCAAGTGAAATTTTCCAGATGTGGAGAAGCAGAGTTCAAAGATTATGCTGAAATCTAACACAACAATTTCTCTCTTGCTGACATTTTCCAGATGTGCAGAAGCAGAGTTCCAGGATTATGCTGAAATCTGCCTCTGCATTTTCTCTCTAGCTGACATTTTCCACATGTGCAGAAGCAGAGTTCAAAGATTATGCTGAAATCTACCACATCAATTTCTCTCTATCTGACATTTTCCAGATGTGCAGAAGCAGAGTTCCAGGATTGTGCTGAAAACCACAACATCAATTTCTCTCTAGCTGACTTTCCCAGATGTGCAGAAGCAGAGGTCCAGTATTATGCTGAAATCTGCCTTGCAATTTCTCTCTAGCTGACTTTTCCAGATGTGCAGAAGCTGAGTTCAAAGATTATGGTGAAATCTACCACATCAATTTCTCTCTAGCTGACATTTTCCAGATGTGCAGAAGCTGAGTTCAAAGATTATGGTGAAATCTACCACATCAATTTCTCTCTAGCTGACATTTTCCAGATGTGCGGAAGCAGAGTTCCATGATTATGCTGAAATCTGCCTCTGCATTTTCCCTCTAGCTGACATTTTCCAGATGTGCAGAAGCAGAGTTCTAAGATTATGCTGAAATCTACAACATCAATTTCTCTCTAGCTTACATTTTCCAGATGTGCAGAAGCAGAGTTCAAAGATTATGCTGAAATCTACCAAATCAATTTCTCTCTAGCTTACATTTTCCAGATGTGCAGAAGCAGAGTTCAAAGATTATGCTGAAATCTACCACATCAATTTCTCTCTATCTGACATTTTCCAGATGTGCAGAAGCAGAGTTCCAGGATTGTGCTGAAAACCACAACATCAATTTCTGTCTAGCTGACTTTCCCAGATGTGCAGAAGCAGAGGTCCAGTATTATGCTGAAATCTGCCTTGCAATTTCTCTCTAGCTGACTTTTCCAGATGTGCAGAAGCTGAGTTCAAAGATTATGGTGAAATCTGCCACATCAATTTCTGTCTAGCTGACATTTGCCAGATGTGCAGAAGTAGAGTTCCAGGATTATGCTGAAATCTGCCTTGCAAGTTTTCTCAAGCTGATATTTTCCATATGTACAGAAGCAGAGTTCCAGGTGTATGCTGAAATCTGCCTTGCAATTTCTCTCTAGCTGTCTTTTCCAGATGTGCAGAAGCAGAGTTCAAAGATTATGCTGAAATCTAACACATCAATTTCTCTCTTGCTGACATTTTCCAGATGTGCAGAAGCAGAGTTCCAGGATTATGCTGAAATCTGCCTCTGCATTTTCCCTCTAGCTTACATTTTCCAGATGTGCAGAAGCTGAGTTCAAAGATTATGGTGAAATCTACCACATCAATTTCTCTCTAGCTGACATTTTCCAGATGTGCAGAAGCTGAGTTCAAAGATTATGGTGAAATCTACCACATCAATTTCTCTCTAGCTGACATTTGCCAGACGTGCATAAGCAGAGTTCCAGGATTATGCTGAAATCAGCCTCTGCATTTTTCTCTAGCTGACATTTTCCAGATGTGCAGAAGCAGAGTTCCAGTATTATGCTGAAATATACAACTTCAATTTCTCTCTAGCTGACATTTTCAAGATGTGCAGAAGCAGAGTTCTAACATTATGCTGAAATCTACAACATCAATTTCTCTCTAGCTTACATTTTCCAGATGTGCAGAAGCAGAGTTCCAGGATTATGCTGAAATCTACCACTTCAATTTCTCTCTAGCTCACAATTGCCAGATGTGCAGAAGCAGAGTTCCAGGATTATTCTGAAATCTGCCTTGCAATTTTTTCCCAGGTGACATTTTCCAGATGTGTACAAGCAGAGTTCAAAGATTATGGTGAAATCTACCACATCAATTTCACTCTAGCTGACATTTTCCAGATGTGCAAAAGCTGAGTTCAAAGATTATGGTGAAATCTACCACATCAATTTCACTCTAGCTGACATTTGCCAGATGTGCAGAAGTAGAGTTCCAGGATTATGCTGAAATCAGCCTCTGCATTTTCTCTCTAACTGACATTTTCCAGATGTGCAGAAGCAGAGTTCCAGTATTATGCTGAAATATACATCAATTTCTCTCTAACTGACATTTTCCAGATGTGTAGAACCAGAGATCCAGGATTATGCTGAAATCTGCCTTGCAATTTGTCTCCAAGTGAAATTTTCCAGATGTGGAGAAGCAGAGTTCAAAGATTATGCTGAAATCTAACACAACAATTTCTCTCTAGCTGACATTTTCCACATGTGCAGAAGCAGAGTTCAAAGATTATGGTGAAATCTACCACATCAATTTCTCTCTATCTGACATTTTCCAGATGTGCAGAAGCAGAGTTCCAGGATTGTGCTGAAAACCACAACATCAATTTCTCTCTAGCTGACATTTTCCAGATGTGCGGAAGCAGAGTTCCATGATTATGCTGAAATCTGCCTCTGCATTTTCCCTCTAGCTGACATTTTCCACATGTGCAGAAGCAGAGTTCAAAGATTATGCTGAAATCTACCACATCAATTTCTCTCTATCTGACATTTTCCAAATGTGCAGAAGCAGAGGTCCAGTATTATGCTGAAATCTGCCTTGCAATTTCTCTCTAGCTGACTTTTCCAGATGTGCAGAAGCTGAGTTCAAAGATTATGGTGAAATCTGCCACATCAATTTCTGTCTAGCTGACATTTGCCAGATGTGCAGAAGTAGAGTTCCAGGATTATGCTGAAATCTGCCTTGCAAGTTTTCTCAAGCTGACATTTTCCATGTGTACAGAAGCAGAGTTCCAGGTGTATGCTGAAATCTGCCTTGCAATTTCTCTCTAGCTGTCTTTTCCAGATGTGCAGAAGCAGAGTTCCAGGATTATGCTGAAATCTGCCTCTGCATTTTCCCTCTAGCTTACATTTTCCAGATGTGCAGAAGCTGAGTTCAAAGATTATGGTGAAATCTACCACATCAATTTCTCTCTAGCTGACATTTTCCAGATGTGCAGAAGCTGAGTTTAAAGATTATGGTGAAATCTACCACATCAATTTCTCTCTAGCTGACATTTGCCAGACGTGCATAAGCAGAGTTCCAGGATTATGCTGAAATCAGCCTCTGCATTTTTCTCTAGCTGACATTTTCCAGATGTGCAGAAGCAGAGTTCCAGTATTATGCTGAAATATACAACTTCAATTTCTCTCTAGCTGACATTTTCCAGATGTGCAGAAGCAGAGTTCTAAGATTATGCTGAAATCTACAACATCAATTTTTCTCTAGCTGACATTTTCCAGATGTGTGGAAGCAGAGTTCCATGATTATGCTGAAATCTGCCTCTGCATTTTCCCTCTAGCTGACATTTTCAAGATGTGCAGAAGCAGAGTTCTAACATTATGCTGAAATCTACAACATCAATTGCTCTCTAGCTTACATTTTCCAGATGTGCAGAAGCAGAGTTCCAGGATTATGCTGAAATCTACCACTTCAATTTCTCTCTAGCTGACAATTGCCAGATGTGCAGAAGCAGAGTTCCAGGATTATTCTGAAATCTGCCTTGCAATTTTTTCCCATTTGACATTTTCCAGATGTGCAGAAGCAGAGTTCAAAGATTATGCTGAAATCTACCACATCAATTTCCCTCTAGCTGACATTTTCCAGATGTGCAGAAGCAGAGTTCCAGGATTATGCTGAAATCTGCCTCTGCATTTTCCCTCTAGCTGACATTTTCCAGATGTGTACAAGCAGAGTTCAAAGATTATGGTGAAATCTACCACATCAATTTCACTCTAGCTGACATTTTCCAGATGTGCAGAAGCTGAGTTCAAAGATTATGGTGAAATCTACCACATCAATTTCACTCTAGCTGACATTTGCCAGATGTGCAGAAGCAGAATTCCAGGATTATGCTGAAATCAGCCTCTGCATTTTCTCTCTAACTGACATTTTCCAGATGTGCAGAAGCAGAGTTCCAGTATTATGCTGAAATATACATCAATTTCTCTCTAACTGACATTTTCCAGATGTGTAGAACCAGAGATCCAGGATTATGCTGAAATCTGCCTTGCAATTTGTCTCCAAGTGAAATTTTCCAGATGTGCAGAAGCAGAGTTCAAAGATTATGCTGAAATCTAACACATCAATTTCTCTCTTGCTGACATTTTCCAGATATGCAGAAGCAGAGTTCCAGGATTATGCTGAAATCTGCCTCTGCATTTTCCCTCTAGCTGACTTTTTCCAGATGTGCAGAAGCTGAGTTCAAAGATTATGGTGAAATCTACCACATCAATTTCTCTCTAGCTGACATTTTCCAGATGTGCAGAAGCAGAGTTCCAGTATTATGCTGAAATATACATCAATTTCTCTCTAACTGACATTTTCCAGATGTGTAGAACCAGAGTTCCAGGATTATGCTGAAATCTCCCTTGCAATTTGTCTCCAAGTGAAATTTTCCAGATATGCAGAAGCAGAGTTCAAAGATTATGCTGAAATCTAACACAACAATTTCTCTCTTGCTGACATTTTCCTGATGTGCAGAAGCAGAGTTCCAGGATTATGCTGAAATCTGCCTCTGCATTTTCCCTCTAGCTGACTTTTTCCAGATGTGCAGAAGCTGAGTTCAAAGATTATGGTGAAATCTACCACATCAATTTCTCTCTAGCTGACATTTTCCAGATGTGCAGAAGCTGAGTTCAAAGATTGTGCTGAAATCTACCACATCAATTTCTCTCTAGCTGACATTTTCCAGATGTGCGGAAGCAGAGTTCCATGATTATGCTGAAATCTGCCTCTGCATTTTCCCTCTAGCTGACATTTTCCAGATGTGCAGAAGCAGAGTTCCAGGATTATGCTGAAATCTGCCTCTGCATTTTCTCTCTAGCTGACATTTTCCACATGTGCAGAAGCAGAGTTCAAAGATTATGCTGAAATCTACCACATCAATTTCTCTCTAGCTGACATTTTCCAGATGTGCAGAAGCAGAGTTCCAGGATTGTGCTGAAAACCACAACATCAATTTCTCTCTAGCTGACTTTCCCAGATGTGCAGAAGCAGAGGTCCAGTATTATGCTGAAATCTGCCTTGCAATTTCTCTCTAGCTGACTTTTCCAGATGTGCAGAAGCTGAGTTCAAAGATTATGGTGAAATCTGCCACATCAATTTCTGTCTAGCTGACATTTGCCAGATGTGCAGAAGTAGAGTTCCAGGATTATGCTGAAATCTGCCTTGCAAGTTTTCTCAAGCTGACATTTTCCATGTGTACAGAAGCAGAGTTCCAGGTGTATGCTGAAATCTGCCTTGCAATTTCTCTCTAGCTGTCTTTTCCAGATGTGCAGAAGCAGAGTTCCAGGATTATGCTGAAATCTGCCTCTGCATTTTCCCTCTAGCTTACATTTTCCAGATGTGCAGAAGCTGAGTTCAAAGATTATGGTGAAATCTACCACATCAATTTCTCTCTAGCTGACATTTTCCAGATGTGCAGAAGCTGAGTTCAAAGATTATGGTGAAATCTACCACATCAATTTCTCTCTAGCTGACATTTGCCAGATGTGCAGAAGCAGAGTTCCAGGATTATGCTGAAATCAGCCTCTGCATTTTTTCTCTAGCTGACATTTTCCAGATGTGCAGAAGCAGAGTTCCAGTATTATGCTGAAATATACAACTTCAATTTCTCTCTAGCTGACATTTTCCAGATGTGCAGAAGCATTGTTCTAAGATTATGCTGAAATCTACAACATCAATTTTTCTCTAGCTGACATTTTCCAGATGTGCAAAAGCAGAGTTCCATGATTATGCTGAAATCTGCCTCTGCATTTTCCCTCTAGCTGACATTTTCAAGATGTGCAGAAGCAGAGTTCTAAGATTATGCTGAAATCTACAACATCAATTTCTCTCTAGCTGACTTTTCCAGATGTGCAGAAGCTGAGTTCAAAGATTATGTTGAAATCTGCCACATCAATTTCGGTCTAGCTGACATTTGCCAGATGTGCAGAAGTAGAGTTCCAGGATTATGCTGAAATCAGCCTCTGCATTTTCTCTCTAACTGACATTTTCCAGATGTGCAGAAGCAGAGTTCCAGTATTATGCTGAAATCTGCCTTGCAATTTGTCTCCAAGTGAAATTTTCCAGATGTGGAGAAGCAGAGTTCAAAGATTATGCTGAAATCTAACACAACAATTTCTCTCTTGCTGACATTTTCCAGATGTGCAGAAGCAGAGTTCCAGGATTATGCTGAAATCTGCCTCTGCATTTTCTCTCTAGCTGACATTTTCCACATGTGCAGAAGCAGAGTTCAAAGATTATGCTGAAATCTACCACATCAATTTCTCTCTATCTGACATTTTCCAGATGTGCAGAAGTAGAGTTCCAGGATTATGCTGAAAACCACAACATCAGTTTCTCTCTAGCTGACTTTCCCAGATGTGCAGAAGCAGAGGTCCAGTATTATGCTGAAATCTGCCTTGCAATTTCTCTCTAGCTGACTTTTCCAGATGTGCAGAAGCTGAGTTCAAAGATTATGGTGAAATCTACCACATCAATTTCTCTCTAGCTGACATTTTCCAGATGTGCAGAAGCTGAGTTCAAAGATTATGGTGAAATCTACCACATCAATTTCTCTCTAGCTGACATTTTCCAGATGTGCGGAAGCAGAGTTCCATGATTATGCTGAAATCTGCCTCTGCATTTTCCCTCTAGCTGACATTTTCAAGATGTGCAGAAGCAGAGTTCTAAGATTATGCTGAAATCTACAACATCAATTTCTCTCTAGCTTACATTTTCCAGATGTGCAGAAGCAGAGTTCAAAGATTATGCTGAAATCTACCACATCAATTTCTCTCTATCTGACATTTTCCAGATGTGCAGAAGCAGAGTTCCAGGATTGTGCTGAAAACCACAACATCAATTTCTCTCTAGCTGACTTTCCCAGATGTGCAGAAGCAGAGGTCCAGTATTATGCTGAAATCTGCCTTGCAATTTCTCTCTAGCTGACTTTTCCAGATGTGCAGAAGCTGAGTTCAAAGATTATGGTGAAATCTGCCACATCAATTTCTGTCTAGCTGACATTTGCCAGATGTGCAGAAGTAGAGTTCCAGGATTATGCTGAAATCCGCCTTGCAAGTTTTCTCAAGCTGACATTTTCCATATGTACAGAAGCAGAGTTCCAGGTGTATGCTGAAATCTGCCTTGCAATTTCTCTCTAGCTGTCTTTTCCAGATGTGCAGAAGCAGAGTTCAAAGATTATGGTGAAATCTACCACATCAATTTCTCTCTAGCTGACATTTTCCAGATGTGCAGAAGCTGAGTTCAAAGATTATGGTGAAATCTACCACATCAATTTCTCTCTAGCTGACATTTTCCAGATGTGCGGAAGCAGAGTTCCATGATTATGCTGAAATCTGCCTCTGCATTTTCCCTCTAGCTGACATTTTCCAAATGTGCAGAAGCAGAGTTCCAGGATTATGCTGAAATCTGCCTCTGCATTTTCTCTCTAGCTGACATTTTCCACATGTGCAGAAGCAGAGTTCAAAGATTATGCTGAAATCTACCACATCAATTTCTCTCTAGCTGACATTTTCCAGATGTGCAGAAGCAGAGTTCCAGGATTGTGCTGAAAACCACAACATCAATTTCTCTCTAGCTGACATTTTCCAGATGTGCGGAAGCAGAGTTCCATGATTATGCTGAAATCTGCCTCTGCATTTTCCCTCTAGCTGACATTTTCCAGATGTGCAGAAGCAGAGGTCCAGTATTATGCTGAAATCTGCCTTGCAATTTCTCTCTAGCTGACTTTTCCAGATGTGCAGAAACTGAGTTCAAAGATTATGGTGAAATCTGCCACATCAATTTCTGTCTAGCTGACATTTGCCAGATGTGCAGAAGTAGAGTTCCAGGATTATGCTGAAATCTGCCTTGCAAGTTTTCTCAAGCTGACATTTTCCATATGTACAGAAGCAGAGTTCCAGGTGTATGCTGAAATCTGCCTTGCAATTTCTCTCTAGCTGTCTTTTCCAGATGTGCAGAAGCAGAGTTCAAAGATTATGCTGAAATCTAACACATCAATTTCTCTCTTGCTGACATTTTCCAGATGTGCAGAAGCAGAGTTCCAGGATTATGCTGAAATCTGCCTCTGCATTTTCCCTCTAGCTTACATTTTCCAGATGTGCAGAAGCTGAGTTCAAAGATTATGGTGAAATCTACCACATCAATTTCTCTCTAGCTGACATTTTCCAGATGTGCAGAAGCTGAGTTCAAAGATTATGGTGAAATCTACCACATCAATTTCACTCTAGCTGACATTTGCCAGATGTGCAGAAGTAGAGTTCCAGGATTATGCTGAAATCAGCCTCTGCATTTTTTCTCTAGCTGACATTTTCCAGATGTGCAGAAGCAGAGTTCCAGTATTATGCTGAAATATACAACTTCAATTTCTCTCTAGCTGACATTTTCCAGATGTGCAGAAGCAGAGTTCTAAGATTATGCTGAAATCTACAACATCAATTTTTCTCTAGCTGACATTTTCCAGATGTGCGGAAGCAGAGTTCCATGATTATGCTGAAATCTGCCTCTGCATTTTCCCTCTAGCTTACATTTTCCAGATGTGCAGAAGCAGAGTTCCAGGATTATGCTGAAATCTACCACTTCAATTTCTCTCTAGCTCACAATTGCCAGATGTGCAGAAGCAGAGTTCCATGATTATGCTGAAATCTGCCTTGCAATTTCTCTCTAGCTGTCTTTTCCAGATGTGCAGAAGCAGAGTTCCATGATTATGCTGAAATCTGCCTCTGCATTTTCCCTCTAGCTTACATTTTCCAGATGTGCAGAAGCTGAGTTCAAAGATTATGGTGAAATCTACCACATCAATTTCTCTCTAGCTTACATTTTCCAGATGTGCAGAAGCAGACTTCCAGGATTATGCTGAAATCTGCCTCTGCATTTTCTCTCTAGCTGACATTTTCCACATGTGCAGAAGCAGAGTTCAAAGATTATGCTGAAATCTACCACATCAATTTCTCTCTATCTGACATTTTCCAGATGTGCAGAAGCAGAGTTCCAGGATTGTGCTGAAAACCACAACATCAATTTCTCTCTAGCTGACTTTCCCAGATGTGCAGAAGCAGAGGTACAGTATTATGCTGAAATCTGCCTCTGCAGTTTCCCTCTAGCTGCCATTTTCCAGATGTGTAGAAGCAGAATTCCAGTATTATGCTGAAATATACATCAATTTCTCTCTAACTGACATTTTCCAGATGTGTAGAACCAGAGATCCAGGATTATGCTGAAATCTGCCTTGCAATTTGTCTCCAAGTGAAATTTTCCAGATGTGGAGAAGCAGAGTTCCAGGATTGTGCTGAAAGCTGCCTCTGCATTTTCCCTCTAGCTGACATTTTCCAGATGTGCAGAAGCTGAGTTCAAAGATTATGGTGAAATCTACCACATCAATTTCACTCTAGCTGTCATTTGCCAGATGTGCAGAAGCAGAGTTCCAGGATTATGCTGAAATCAGCCTCTGCATTTTCTCTCTAACTGACATTTTCCAGATGTGCGGAAGCAGAGTTCCATGATTATGCTGAAATCTGCCTCTGCATTTTCCCTCTAGCTGACATTTTCAAGATGTGCAGAAGCAGAGTTCTAAGATTATGCTGAAATCTACAACATCAATTTCTCTCTAGCTTACATTTTCCAGATGTGCAGAAGCAGAGTTCAAAGATTATGCTGAAATCTACCACATCAATTTCTCTCTATCTGACATTTTCCAGATGTGCAGAAGCAGAGTTCCAGGATTGTGCTGAAAACCACAACATCAATTTCTCTCTAGCTGACTTTCCCAGATGTGCAGAAGCAGAGGTCCAGTATTATGCTGAAATCTGCCTTGCAATTTCTCTCTAGCTGACTTTTCCAGATGTGCAGAAGCTGAATTCAAAGATTATGGTGAAATCTGCCACATCAATTTCTGTCTAGCTGACATTTGCCAGATGTGCAGAAGTAGAGTTCCAGGATTATGCTGAAATCCGCCTTGCAAGTTTTCTCAAGCTGACATTTTCCATATGTACAGAAGCAGAGTTCCAGGTGTATGCTGAAATCTGCCTTGCAATTTCTCTCTAGCTGTCTTTTCCAGATGTGCAGAAGCAGAGTTCAAAGATTATGGTGAAATCTACCACATCAATTTCTCTCTAGCTGACATTTTCCAGATGTGCAGAAGCTGAGTTCAAAGATTATGGTGAAATCTACCACATCAATTTCTCTCTAGCTGACATTTTCCAGATGTGCGGAAGCAGAGTTCCATGATTATGCTGAAATCTGCCTCTGCATTTTCCCTCTAGCTGACATTTTCCAAATGTGCAGAAGCAGAGTTCCAGGATTATGCTGAAATCTGCCTCTGCATTTTCTCTCTAGCTGACATTTTCCACATGTGCAGAAGCAGAGTTCAAAGATTATGCTGAAATCTACCACATCAATTTCTCTCTAGCTGACATTTTCCAGATGTGCAGAAGCAGAGTTCCAGGATTGTGCTGAAAACCACAACATCAATTTCTCTCTAGCTGACTTTCCCAGATGTGCAGAAGCAGAGGTCCAGTATTATGCTGAAATCTGCCTTGCAATTTCTCTCTAGCTGACTTTTCCAGATGTGCAGAAGCTGAGTTCAAAGATTATGGTGAAATCTGCCACATCAATTTCTGTCTAGCTGACATTTGCCAGATGTGCAGAAGTAGAGTTCCAGGATTATGCTGAAATCTGCCTTGCAAGTTTTCTCAAGCTGACATTTTCCATATGTACAGAAGCAGAGTTCCAGGTGTATGCTGAAATCTGCCTTGCAATTTCTCTCTAGCTGTCTTTTCCAGATGTGCAGAAGCAGAGTTCAAAGATTATGCTGAAATCTAACACATCAATTTCTCTCTTGCTGACATTTTCCAGATGTGCAGAAGCAGAGTTCCAGGATTATGCTGAAATCTGCCTCTGCATTTTCCCTCTAGCTTACATTTTCCAGATGTGCAGAAGCTGAGTTCAAAGATTATGGTGAAATCTACCACATCAATTTCTCTCTAGCTGACATTTTCCAGATGTGCAGAAGCTGAGTTCAAAGATTATGGTGAAATCTACCACATCAATTTCTCTCTAGCTGACATTTGCCAATGTGCAGAAGCAGAGTTCCAGGATTATGCTGAAATCAGCCTCTGCATTTTTTCTCTAGCTGACATTTTCCAGATGTGCAGAAGCAGAGTTCCAGTATTATGCTGAAATATACAACTTCAATTTCTCTCTAGCTGACATTTTCCAGATGTGCAGAAGCAGAGTTCTAAGATTATGCTGAAATCTACAACATCAATTTTTCTCTAGCTGACATTTTCCAGATGTGCGGAAGCAGAGTTCCATGATTATGCTGAAATCTGCCTCTGCATTTTCCCTCTAGCTTACATTTTCCAGATGTGCAGAAGCAGAGTTCCAGGATTATGCTGAAATCTACCACTTCAATTTCTCTCTAGCTCACAATTGCCAGATGTGCAGAAGCAGAGTTCCATGATTATGCTGAAATCTGCCTTGCAATTTCTCTCTAGCTGTCTTTTCCAGATGTGCAGAAGCAGAGTTCCATGATTATGCTGAAATCTGCCTTGCAATTTCTCTCTAGCTGTCTTTTCCAGATGTGCAGAAGCAGAGTTCCATGATTATGCTGAAATCTGCCTCTGCATTTTCCCTCTAGCTTACATTTTCCAGATGTGCAGAAGCTGAGTTCAAAGATTATGGTGAAATCTACCACATCAATTTCTCTCTAGCTTACATTTTCCAGATGTGCAGAAGCAGAGTTCAAAGATTATGGTGAAATCTACCACATCAATTTCTCTCTAGCTTACATTTTCCAGATGTGCAGAAGCAGACTTCCAGGATTATGCTGAAATCTGCCTCTGCATTTTCTCTCTAGCTGACATTTTCCACATGTGCAGAAGCAGAGTTCAAAGATTATGCTGAAATCTACCACATCAATTTCTCTCTATCTGACATTTTCCAGATGTGCAGAAGCAGAGTTCCAGGATTGTGCTGAAAACCACAACATCAATTTCTCTCTAGCTGACTTTCCCAGATGTGCAGAAGCAGAGGTACAGTATTATGCTGAAATCTGCCTCTGCAGTTTCCCTCTAGCTGCCATTTTCCAGATGTGTAGAAGCAGAATTCCAGTATTATGCTGAAATATACATCAATTTCTCTCTAACTGACATTTTCCAGATGTGTAGAACCAGAGATCCAGGATTATGCTGAAATCTGCCTTGCAATTTGTCTCCAAGTGAAATTTTCCAGATGTGGAGAAGCAGAGTTCCAGGATTGTGCTGAAAGCTGCCTCTGCATTTTCCCTCTAGCTGACATTTTCCAGATGTGCAGAAGCTGAGTTCAAAGATTATGGTGAAATCTACCACATCAATTTCACTCTAGCTGACATTTGCCAGATGTGCAGAAGCAGAGTTCCAGGATTATGCTGAAATCAGCCTCTGCATTTTCTCTCTAACTGACATTTTCCAGATGTGCAGAAGCAGAGTTCCAGTATTATGCTGAAATATACATCAATTTCTCTCTAAGTGACATTTTCCAGATGTGTAGAACCAGAGATCCAGGATTATGCTGAAATCTGCCTTGCAATTTGTCTCCAAGTGAAATTTTCCAGATGTGGAGAAGCAGAGTTCAAAGATTATGCTGAAATCTAACACATCAATTTCTCTCTTGCTGACATTTTCAAGATGTGCAGAAGCAGAGTTCCAGGATTATGCTGAAATCTGCCTCTGCATTTTCCCTCTAGCTGACTTTTTCCAGATGTGCAGAAGCAGAGTTCAAAGATTATGGTGAAATCTACCACATCAATTTCTCTCTAGCTGACATTTTCCAGATGTGCAGAAGCTGAGTTCAAAGATTATGCTGAAATCTACCACATCAATTTCTCTCTATCTGACATTTTCCAGATGTGCAGAAGTAGAGTTCCAGGATTATGCTGAAAACCACAACATCAGTTTCTCTCTAGCTGACTTTCCCAGATGTGCAGAAGCAGAGGTCCAGTATTATGCTGAAATCTGCCTTGCAATTTCTCTCTAGCTGACTTTTCCAGATGTGCAGAAGCTGAGTTCAAAGATTATGGTGAAATCTACCACATCAATTTCTCTCTAGCTGACATTTTCCAGATGTGCAGAAGCTGAGTTCAAAGATTATGGTGAAATCTACCACATCAATTTCTCTCTAGCTGACATTTTCCAGATGTGCGGAAGCAGAGTTCCATGATTATGCTGAAATCTGCCTCTGCATTTTCCCTCTAGCTGACATTTTCAAGATGTGCAGAAGCAGAGTTCTAAGATTATGCTGAAATCTACAACATCAATTTCTCTCTAGCTTACATTTTCCAGATGTGCAGAAGCAGAGTTCAAAGATTATGCTGAAATCTACCACATCAATTTCTCTCTATCTGACATTTTCCAGATGTGCAGAAGCAGAGTTCCAGGATTGTGCTGAAAACCACAACATCAATTTCTCTCTAGCTGACTTTCCCAGATGTGCAGAAGCAGAGGTCCAGTATTATGCTGAAATCTGCCTTGCAATTTCTCTCTAGCTGACTTTTCCAGATGTGCAGAAGCTGAGTTCAAAGATTATGGTGAAATCTGCCACATCAATTTCTGTCTAGCTGACATTTGCCAGATGTGCAGAAGTAGAGTTCCAGGATTATGCTGAAATCCGCCTTGCAAGTTTTCTCAAGCTGACATTTTCCATATGTACAGAAGCAGAGTTCCAGGTGTATGCTGAAATCTGCCTTGCAATTTCTCTCTAGCTGTCTTTTCCAGATGTGCAGAAGCAGAGTTCAAAGATTATGGTGAAATCTACCACATCAATTTCTCTCTAGCTGACATTTTCCAGATGTGCAGAAGCTGAGTTCAAAGATTATGGTGAAATCTACCACATCAATTTCTCTCTAGCTGACATTTTCCAGATGTGCGGAAGCAGAGTTCCATGATTATGCTGAAATCTGCCTCTGCATTTTCCCTCTAGCTGACATTTTCCAAATGTGCAGAAGCAGAGTTCCAGGATTATGCTGAAATCTGCCTCTGCATTTTCTCTCTAGCTGACATTTTCCACATGTGCAGAAGCAGAGTTCAAAGATTATGCTGAAATCTACCACATCAATTTCTCTCTAGCTGACATTTTCCAGATGTGCAGAAGCAGAGTTCCAGGATTGTGCTGAAAACCACAACATCAATTTCTCTCTAGCTGACTTTCCCAGATGTGCAGAAGCAGAGGTCCAGTATTATGCTGAAATCTGCCTTGCAATTTCTCTCTAGCTGACTTTTCCAGATGTGCAGAAGCTGAGTTCAAAGATTATGGTGAAATCTGCCACATCAATTTCTGTCTAGCTGACATTTGCCAGATGTGCAGAAGTAGAGTTCCAGGATTATGCTGAAATCTGCCTTGCAAGTTTTCTCAAGCTGACATTTTCCATATGTACAGAAGCAGAGTTCCAGGTGTATGCTGAAATCTGCCTTGCAATTTCTCTCTAGCTGTCTTTTCCAGATGTGCAGAAGCAGAGTTCAAAGATTATGCTGAAATCTAACACATCAATTTCTCTCTTGCTGACATTTTCCAGATGTGCAGAAGCAGAGTTCCAGGATTATGCTGAAATCTGCCTCTGCATTTTCCCTCTAGCTTACATTTTCCAGATGTGCAGAAGCTGAGTTCAAAGATTATGGTGAAATCTACCACATCAATTTCTCTCTAGCTGACATTTGCCAATGTGCAGAAGCAGAGTTCCAGGATTATGCTGAAATCAGCCTCTGCATTTTTTCTCTAGCTGACATTTTCCAGATGTGCAGAAGCAGAGTTCCAGTATTATGCTGAAATATACAACTTCAATTTCTCTCTAGCTGACATTTTCCAGATGTGCAGAAGCAGAGTTCTAAGATTATGCTGAAATCTACAACATCAATTTTTCTCTAGCTGACATTTTCCAGATGTGCGGAAGCAGAGTTCCATGATTATGCTGAAATCTGCCTCTGCATTTTCCCTCTAGCTTACATTTTCCAGATGTGCAGAAGCAGAGTTCCAGGATTATGCTGAAATCTACCACTTCAATTTCTCTCTAGCTCACAATTGCCAGATGTGCAGAAGCAGAGTTCCATGATTATGCTGAAATCTGCCTTGCAATTTCTCTCTAGCTGTCTTTTCCAGATGTGCAGAAGCAGAGTTCCATGATTATGCTGAAATCTGCCTCTGCATTTTCCCTCTAGCTTACATTTTCCAGATGTGCAGAAGCTGAGTTCAAAGATTATGGTGAAATCTACCACATCAATTTCTCTCTAGCTTACATTTTCCAGATGTGCAGAAGCAGACTTCCAGGATTATGCTGAAATCTGCCTCTGCATTTTCTCTCTAGCTGACATTTTCCACATGTGCAGAAGCAGAGTTCAAAGATTATGCTGAAATCTACCACATCAATTTCTCTCTATCTGACATTTTCCAGATGTGCAGAAGCAGAGTTCCAGGATTGTGCTGAAAACCACAACATCAATTTCTCTCTAGCTGACTTTCCCAGATGTGCAGAAGCAGAGGTACAGTATTATGCTGAAATCTGCCTCTGCAGTTTCCCTCTAGCTGCCATTTTCCAGATGTGTAGAAGCAGAATTCCAGTATTATGCTGAAATATACATCAATTTCTCTCTAACTGACATTTTCCAGATGTGTAGAACCAGAGATCCAGGATTATGCTAAAATCTGCCTTGCAATTTGTCTCCAAGTGAAATTTTCCAGATGTGGAGAAGCAGAGTTCCAGGATTGTGCTGAAAGCTGCCTCTGCATTTTCCCTCTAGCTGACATTTTCCAGATGTGCAGAAGCTGAGTTCAAAGATTATGGTGAAATCTACCACATCAATTTCACTCTAGCTGTCATTTGCCAGATGTGCAGAAGCAGAGTTCCAGGATTATGCTGAAATCAGCCTCTGCATTTTCTCTCTAACTGACATTTTCCAGATGTGCGGAAGCAGAGTTCCATGATTATGCTGAAATCTGCCTCTGCATTTTCCCTCTAGCTGACATTTTCAAGATGTGCAGAAGCAGAGTTCTAAGATTATGCTGAAATCTACAACATCAATTTCTCTCTAGCTTACATTTTCCAGATGTGCAGAAGCAGAGTTCAAAGATTATGCTGAAATCTACCACATCAATTTCTCTCTATCTGACATTTTCCAGATGTGCAGAAGCAGAGTTCCAGGATTGTGCTGAAAACCACAACATCAATTTCTCTCTAGCTGACTTTCCCAGATGTGCAGAAGCAGAGGTCCAGTATTATGCTGAAATCTGCCTTGCAATTTCCCTCTAGCTGACTTTTCCAGATGTGCAGAAGCTGAATTCAAAGATTATGGTGAAATCTGCCACATCAATTTCTGTCTAGCTGACATTTGCCAGATGTGCAGAAGTAGAGTTCCAGGATTATGCTGAAATCCGCCTTGCAAGTTTTCTCAAGCTGACATTTTCCATATGTACAGAAGCAGAGTTCCAGGTGTATGCTGAAATCTGCCTTGCAATTTCTCTCTAGCTGTCTTTTCCAGATGTGCAGAAGCAGAGTTCAAAGATTATGGTGAAATCTACCACATCAATTTCTCTCTAGCTGACATTTTCCAGATGTGCAGAAGCTGAGTTCAAAGATTATGGTGAAATCTACCACATCAATTTCTCTCTAGCTGACATTTTCCAGATGTGCGGAAGCAGAGTTCCATGATTATGCTGAAATCTGCCTCTGCATTTTCCCTCTAGCTGACATTTTCCAAATGTGCAGAAGCAGAGTTCCAGGATTATGCTGAAATCTGCCTCTGCATTTTCTCTCTAGCTGACATTTTCCACATGTGCAGAAGCAGAGTTCAAAGATTATGCTGAAATCTACCACATCAATTTCTCTCTAGCTGACATTTTCCAGATGTGCAGAAGCAGAGTTCCAGGATTGTGCTGAAAACCACAACATCAATTTCTCTCTAGCTGACTTTCCCAGATGTGCAGAAGCAGAGGTCCAGTATTATGCTGAAATCTGCCTTGCAATTTCTCTCTAGCTGACTTTTCCAGATGTGCAGAAGCTGAGTTCAAAGATTATGGTGAAATCTGCCACATCAATTTCTGTCTAGCTGACATTTGCCAGATGTGCAGAAGTAGAGTTCCAGGATTATGCTGAAATCTGCCTTGCAAGTTTTCTCAAGCTGACATTTTCCATATGTACAGAAGCAGAGTTCCAGGTGTATGCTGAAATCTGCCTTGCAATTTCTCTCTAGCTGTCTTTTCCAGATGTGCAGAAGCAGAGTTCAAAGATTATGCTGAAATCTACCACATCAATTTCTCTCTAGCTGACATTTTCCAGATGTGCAGAAGCTGAGTTCAAAGATTATGGTGAAATCTACCACATCAATTTCTCTCTAGCTGACATTTGCCAATGTGCAGAAGCAGAGTTCCAGGATTATGCTGAAATCAGCCTCTGCATTTTTTCTCTAGCTGACATTTTCCAGATGTGCAGAAGCAGAGTTCCAGTATTATGCTGAAATATACAACTTCAATTTCTCTCTAGCTGACATTTTCCAGATGTGCAGAAGCAGAGTTCTAAGATTATGCTGAAATCTACAACATCAATTTTTCTCTAGCTGACATTTTCCAGATGTGCGGAAGCAGAGTTCCATGATTATGCTGAAATCTGCCTCTGCATTTTCCCTCTAGCTTACATTTTCCAGATGTGCAGAAGCAGAGTTCCAGGATTATGCTGAAATCTACCACTTCAATTTCTCTCTAGCTCACAATTGCCAGATGTGCAGAAGCAGAGTTCCATGATTATGCTGAAATCTGCCTTGCAATTTCTCTCTAGCTGTCTTTTCCAGATGTGCAGAAGCAGAGTTCCATGATTATGCTGAAATCTGCCTTGCAATTTCTCTCTAGCTGTCTTTTCCAGATGTGCAGAAGCAGAGTTCCATGATTATGCTGAAATCTGCCTCTGCATTTTCCCTCTAGCTTACATTTTCCAGATGTGCAGAAGCTGAGTTCAAAGATTATGGTGAAATCTACCACATCAATTTCTCTCTAGCTTACATTTTCCAGATGTGCAGAAGCAGAGTTCAAAGATTATGGTGAAATCTACCACATCAATTTCTCTCTAGCTTACATTTTCCAGATGTGCAGAAGCAGACTTCCAGGATTATGCTGAAATCTGCCTCTGCATTTTCTCTCTAGCTGACATTTTCCACATGTGCAGAAGCAGAGTTCAAAGATTATGCTGAAATCTACCACATCAATTTCTCTCTATCTGACATTTTCCAGATGTGCAGAAGCAGAGTTCCAGGATTGTGCTGAAAACCACAACATCAATTTCTCTCTAGCTGACTTTCCCAGATGTGCAGAAGCAGAGGTACAGTATTATGCTGAAATCTGCCTCTGCAGTTTCCCTCTAGCTGCCATTTTCCAGATGTGTAGAAGCAGAATTCCAGTATTATGCTGAAATATACATCAATTTCTCTCTAACTGACATTTTCCAGATGTGTAGAACCAGAGATCCAGGATTATGCTGAAATCTGCCTTGCAATTTGTCTCCAAGTGAAATTTTCCAGATGTGGAGAAGCAGAGTTCCAGGATTGTGCTGAAAGCTGCCTCTGCATTTTCCCTCTAGCTGACATTTTCCAGATGTGCAGAAGCTGAGTTCAAAGATTATGGTGAAATCTACCACATCAATTTCACTCTAGCTGACATTTGCCAGATGTGCAGAAGCAGAGTTCCAGGATTATGCTGAAATCAGCCTCTGCATTTTCTCTCTAACTGACATTTTCCAGATGTGCAGAAGCAGAGTTCCAGTATTATGCTGAAATATACATCAATTTCTCTCTAACTGACATTTTCCAGATGTGTAGAACCAGAGATCCAGGATTATGCTGAAATCTGCCTTGCAATTTGTCTCCAAGTGAAATTTTCCAGATGTGGAGAAGCAGAGTTCAAAGATTATGCTGAAATCTAACACATCAATTTCTCTCTTGCTGACATTTTCAAGATGTGCAGAAGCAGAGTTCCAGGATTATGCTGAAATCTGCCTCTGCATTTTCCCTCTAGCTGACTTTTTCCAGATGTGCAGAAGCAGAGTTCAAAGATTATGGTGAAATCTACCACATCAATTTCTCTCTAGCTGACATTTTCCAGATGTGCAGAAGCAGAGTTCCAGTATTATGCTGAAATATACATCAATTTCTCTCTAACTGACATTTCCAGATGTGCAGAAGCAGAGTTCCAGGATTATGCTGAAATCTGCCTCTGCATTTTCTCTCTATCTGACATTTTCCACATGTGCAGAAGCAGAGTTCAAAGATTATGCTGAAATCTACCACATCAATTTCTCTCTATCTGACATTTTCCAGATGTGCAGAAGCAGAGGTCCAGTATTATGCTGAAATCTGCCTCTGCATTTTTCCTCTAGCTGACATTTTCCAGATGTGAAAAAGCAGAGTTCAAAGATTATGCTGAAATCTACCACATCAATTTCTCTCTATCTGACATTTTCCAGATGTGCAGAAGCAGAGTTCCAGGATTATGCTGAAATCTGCCTCTGCATTTTCTCTCTATCTGACATTTTCCAGATGTGCAGAAGCAGAGTTCCAGGATTATGCTGAAATCTACCACTTCAATTTCTCTCTAGCTCACAATTGCCAGATGTGCAGAAGCAGAGTTCCAGGATTATTCTGAAATCTGCCTTGCAATTTTTTCCCAGGTGACATTTTCCAGATGTGTACAAGCAGAGTTCAAACATTATGCTGAAATCTAACACGTCAATTTCTCTCTTGCTGACATTTTCCAGATGTGCAGAAGCAGAGTTCCAGGATTATGCTGAAATCTGCCTCTGCATTTTTCCTCTAGCTGACATTTTCCAGATGTGAAAAAGCAGAGTTCAAAGATTATGCTGAAATCTACAACTTCAATTTCTCTCTAGCTGACATTTTCCAGATGTGCAGAAGCAGAGTTCTAAGATTATGCTGAAATCTACGACATCAATTTTTCTCTAGCTGACATTTTCCAGATGTGCAGAAGCAGAAGTCCAGTATTATGCTGAAATCTGCCTTGCAATTTCTCTCTAGCTGACTTTTCCAGATGTGCAGAAGCTGAGTTCAAAGATTATGGTGAAATCTGCCACATCAATTTCGGTCTAGCTGACATTTGCCAGATGTGCAGAAGTAGAGTTCCAGGATTATGCTGAAATCAGCCTTTGCATTTTCTCTCTAACTGACATTTTCCAGATGTGCAGAAGCAGAGTTCCAGTATTATGCTGAAATATACATCAATTTCTCTCTAACTGACATTTTCCAGATGTGTAGAACCAGAGATCCAGGATTATGCTGAAATCTGCCTTGCAATTTGTCTCCAAGTGAAATTTTCCAGATGTGGAGAAGCAGAGTTCAAAGATTATGCTGAAATCTAACACAACAATTTCTCTCTTGCTGACATTTTCCAGATGTGCAGAAGCAGAGTTCCAGGATTATGCTGAAATCTGCCTCTGCATTTTCTCTCTAGCTGACATTTTCCACATGTGCAGAAGCAGAGTTCAAAGATTATGCTGAAATCTACCACATCAATTTCTCTCTATCTGACATTTTCCAGATGTGCAGAAGCAGAGTTCCAGGATTGTGCTGAAAACCACAACATCAATTTCTCTCTAGCTGACATTTTCCAGATGTGCGGAAGCAGAGTTCCATGATTATGCTGAAATCTGCCTCTGCATTTTCCCTCTAGCTGACATTTTCCAGATGTGCAGAAGCAGAGTTCCAGGATTATGCTGAAATCTGCCTCTGCATTTTCTCTCTAGCTGACATTTTCCACATGTGCAGAAGCAGAGTTCAAAGATTATGCTGAAATCTACCACATCAATTTCTCTCTATCTGACATTTTCCAGATGTGCAGAAGCAGAGGTCCAGTATTATGCTGAAATCTGCCTTGCAATTTCGCTCTAGCTGACTTTTCCAGATGTGCAGAAGCTGAGTTCAAAGATTATGGTGAAATCTGCCACATCAATTTCTGTCTAGCTGACATTTGCCAGATGTGCAGAAGTAGAGTTCCAGGATTATGCTGAAATCTGCCTTGCAAGTTTTCTCAAGCTGACATTTTCCATGTGTACAGAAGCAGAGTTCCAGGTGTATGCTGAAATCTGCCTTGCAATTTCTCTCTAGCTGTCTTTTCCAGATGTGCAGAAGCAGAGTTCCAGGATTATGCTGAAATCTGCCTCTGCATTTTCCCTCTAGCTTACATTTTCTAGATGTGCAGAAGCTGAGTTCAAAGATTATGGTGAAATCTACCACATCAATTTCTCTCTAGCTGACATTTTCCAGATGTGCAGAAGCTGGGTTCAAAGATTATGGTGAAATCTACCACATCAATTTCTCTCTAGCTGACATTTCCCAGATGTGCAGAAGCAGAGTTCCAGGATTATGCTGAAATCAGCCTCTGCATTTTTTCTCTAGCTGACATTTTCCAGATGTGCAGAAGCAGAGTTCCAGTATTATGCTGAAATATACAACTTCAATTTCTCTCTAGCTGACATTTTCCAGATGTGCAGAAGCAGAGTTCTAAGATTATGCTGAAATCTACAACATCAATTTTTCTCTAGCTGACATTTTCCAGATGTGCAAAAGCAGAGTTCCATGATTATGCTGAAATCTGCCTCTGCATTTTCCCTCTAGCTGACATTTTCAAGATGTGCAGAAGCAGAGTTCTAAGATTATGCTGAAATCTACAACATCAATTTCTCTCTAGCTTACATTTTCCAGATGTGCAGAAGCAGAGTTCCAGGATTATGCTGAAATCTACCACTTCAATTTCTCTCTAGCTCACAATTGCCAGATGTGCAGAAGCAGAGTTCCAGGATTATTCTGAAATCTGCCTTGCAATTTTTTCCCAGGTGACATTTTCCAGATGTGTACAAGCAGAGTTCAAACATTATGCTGAAATCTAACACGTCAATTTCTCTCTTGCTGACATTTTCCAGAGTTGCAGAAGCAGAGTTCCAGGGTTATGCTGAAATCTGCCTCTGCATTTTTCCTCTAGCTGACATTTTCCAGATGTGAAAAAGCAGAGTTCAAAGATTATGCTGAAATCTACAACTTCAATTTCTCTCTAGCTGACATTTTCCAGATGTGCAGAAGCAGAGTTCTAAGATTATGCTGAAATCTACGACATCAATTTTTCTCTAGCTGACATTTTCCAGATGTGCAGAAGCTGAGTTCAAAGATTATGGTGAAATCTGCCACATCAATTTCGGTCTAGCTGACATTTGCCAGATGTGCAGAAGTAGAGTTCCAGGATTATGCTGAAATCAGCCTCTGCATTTTCTCTCTAACTGACATTTTCCAGATGTGCAGAAGCAGAGTTCCAGTATTATGCTGAAATATACATCAATTTCTCTCTAACTGACATTTTCCAGATGTGTAGAACCAGAGATCCAGGATTATGCTGAAATCTGCCTTGCAATTTGTCTCCAAGTGAAATTTTCCAGATGTGGAGAAGCAGAGTTCAAAGATTATGCTGAAATCTAACACAACAATTTCTCTCTTGCTGACATTTTCCAGATGTGCAGAAGCAGAGTTCCAGGATTATGCTGAAATCTGCCTCTGCATTTTCTCTCTAGCTGACATTTTCCACATGTGCAGAAGCAGAGTTCAAAGATTATGCTGAAATCTACCACATCAATTTCTCTCTATCTGACATTTTCCAGATGTGCAGAAGCAGAGTTCCAGGATTGTGCTGAAAACCACAACATCAATTTCTCTCTAGCTGACTTTCCCAGATGTGCAGAAGCAGAGGTCCAGTATTATGCTGAAATCTGCCTTGCAATTTCTCTCTAGCTGACTTTTCCAGATGTGCAGAAGCTGAGTTCAAAGATTATGGTGAAATCTACCACATCAATTTCTCTCTAGCTGACATTTTCCAGATGTGCAGAAGCTGAGTTCAAAGATTATGGTGAAATCTACCACATCAATTTCTCTCTAGCTGACATTTTCCAGATGTGCGGAAGCAGAGTTCCATGATTATGCTGAAATCTGCCTCTGCATTTTCCCTCTAGCTGACATTTTCCAGATGTGCAGAAGCAGAGTTCTAAGATTATGCTGAAATCTACAACATCAATTTCTCTCTAGCTTACATTTTCCAGATGTGCAGAAGCAGAGTTCAAAGATTATGCTGAAATCTACCAAATCAATTTCTCTCTAGCTTACATTTTCCAGATGTGCAGAAGCAGAGTTCAAAGATTATGCTGAAATCTACCACATCAATTTCTCTCTATCTGACATTTTCCAGATGTGCAGAAGCAGAGTTCCAGGATTGTGCTGAAAACCACAACATCAATTTCTCTCTAGCTGACTTTCCCAGATGTGCAGAAGCAGAGGTCCAGTATTATGCTGAAATCTGCCTTGCAATTTCTCTCTAGCTGACTTTTCCAGATGTGCAGAAGCTGAGTTCAAAGATTATGGTGAAATCTGCCACATCAATTTCTGTCTAGCTGACATTTGCCAGATGTGCAGAAGTAGAGTTCCAGGATTATGCTGAAATCTGCCTTGCAAGTTTTCTCAAGCTGATATTTTCCATATGTACAGAAGCAGAGTTCCAGGTGTATGCTGAAATCTGCCTTGCAATTTCTCTCTAGCTGTCTTTTCCAGATGTGCAGAAGCAGAGTTCAAAGATTATGCTGAAATCTAACACATCAATTTCTCTCTTGCTGACATTTTCCAGATGTGCAGAAGCAGAGTTCCAGGATTATGCTGAAATCTGCCTCTGCATTTTCCCTCTAGCTTACATTTTCCAGATGTGCAGAAGCTGAGTTCAAAGATTATGGTGAAATCTACCACATCAATTTCTCTCTAGCTGACATTTTCCAGATGTGCAGAAGCTGAGTTCAAAGATTATGGTGAAATCTACCACATCAATTTCTCTCTAGCTGACATTTGCCAGACGTGCATAAGCAGAGTTCCAGGATTATGCTGAAATCAGCCTCTGCATTTTTCTCTAGCTGACATTTTCCAGATGTGCGGAAGCAGAGTTCCATGATTATGCTGAAATCTGCCTCTGCATTTTCCCTCTAGCTGACATTTTCCAGATGTGCAGAAGCAGAGTTCCAGGATTATGCTGAAATCTGCCTCTGCATTTTCTCTCTAGCTGACATTTTCCACATGTGCAGAAGCAGAGTTCAAAGATTATGCTGAAATCTACCACATCAATTTCTCTCTAGCTGACTTTTCCAGATGTGCAGAAGCTGAGTTCAAAGATTATGGTGAAATCTGCCACATCAATTTCTGTCTAGCTGACATTTGCCAGATGTGCAGAAGTAGAGTTCCAGGATTATGCTGAAATCTGCCTTGCAAGTTTTCTCAAGCTGACATTTTCCATGTGTGCAGAAGCAGAGTTCCAGGATTATGCTGAAATCTACCACTTCAATTTCTCTCTAGCTCACAATTGCCAGATGTGCAGAAGCAGAGTTCCAGGATTATTCTGAAATCTGCCTTGCAATTTTTTCCCAGGTGACATTTTCCAGATGTGTACAAGCAGAGTTCAAACATTATGCTGAAATCTAACACGTCAATTTCTCTCTTGCTGACATTTTCCAGATGTGCAGAAGCAGAGTTCCAGGATTATGCTGAAATCTGCCTCTGCATTTTTCCTCTAGCTGACATTTTCCAGATGTGAAAAAGCAGAGTTCAAAGATTATGCTGAAATCTACAACTTCAATTTCTCTCTAGCTGACATTTTCCAGATGTGCAGAAGCAGAGTTCTAAGATTATGCTGAAATCTACGACATCAATTTTTCTCTAGCTGACATTTTCCAGATGTGCAGAAGCAGAAGTCCAGTATTATGCTGAAATCTGCCTTGCAATTTCTCTCTAGCTGACTTTTCCAGATGTGCAGAAGCTGAGTTCAAAGATTATGGTGAAATCTGCCACATCAATTTCGGTCTAGCTGACATTTGCCAGATGTGCAGAAGTAGAGTTCCAGGATTATGCTGAAATCAGCCTCTGCATTTTCTCTCTAACTGACATTTTCCAGATGTGCAGAAGCAGAGTTCCAGTATTATGCTGAAATATACATCAATTTCTCTCTAACTGACATTTTCCAGATGTGTAGAACCAGAGATCCAGGATTATGCTGAAATCTGCCTTGCAATTTGTCTCCAAGTGAAATTTTCCAGATGTGGAGAAGCAGAGTTCAAAGATTATGCTGAAATCTAACACAACAATTTCTCTCTTGCTGACATTTTCCAGATGTGCAGAAGCAGAGTTCCAGGATTATGCTGAAATCTGCCTCTGCATTTTCTCTCTAGCTGACATTTTCCACATGTGCAGAAGCAGAGTTCAAAGATTATGCTGAAATCTACCACATCAATTTCTCTCTATCTGACATTTTCCAGATGTGCAGAAGCAGAGTTCCAGGATTGTGCTGAAAACCACAACATCAATTTCTCTCTAGCTGACATTTTCCAGATGTGCGGAAGCAGAGTTCCATGATTATGCTGAAATCTGCCTCTGCATTTTCCCTCTAGCTGACATTTTCCAGATGTGCAGAAGCAGAGTTCCAGGATTATGCTGAAATCTGCCTCTGCATTTTCTCTCTAGCTGACATTTTCCACATGTGCAGAAGCAGAGTTCAAAGATTATGCTGAAATCTACCACATCAATTTCTCTCTATCTGACATTTTCCAGATGTGCAGAAGCAGAGGTCCAGTATTATGCTGAAATCTGCCTTGCAATTTCTCTCTAGCTGACTTTTCCAGATGTGCAGAAGCTGAGTTCAAAGATTATGGTGAAATCTGCCACATCAATTTCTGTCTAGCTGACATTTGCCAGATGTGCAGAAGTAGAGTTCCAGGATTATGCTGAAATCTGCCTTGCAAGTTTTCTCAAGCTGACATTTTCCATGTGTACAGAAGCAGAGTTCCAGGTGTATGCTGAAATCTGCCTTGCAATTTCTCTCTAGCTGTCTTTTCCAGATGTGCAGAAGCAGAGTTCCAGGATTATGCTGAAATCTGCCTCTGCATTTTCCCTCTAGCTTACATTTTCTAGATGTGCAGAAGCTGAGTTCAAAGATTATGGTGAAATCTACCACATCAATTTCTCTCTAGCTGACATTTTCCAGATGTGCAGAAGCTGGGTTCAAAGATTATGGTGAAATCTACCACATCAATTTCTCTCTAGCTGACATTTCCCAGATGTGCAGAAGCAGAGTTCCAGGATTATGCTGAAATCAGCCTCTGCATTTTTTCTCTAGCTGACATTTTCCAGATGTGCAGAAGCAGAGTTCCAGTATTATGCTGAAATATACAACTTCAATTTCTCTCTAGCTGACATTTTCCAGATGTGCAGAAGCAGAGTTCTAAGATTATGCTGAAATCTACAACATCAATTTTTCTCTAGCTGACATTTTCCAGATGTGCAAAAGCAGAGTTCCATGATTATGCTGAAATCTGCCTCTGCATTTTCCCTCTAGCTGACATTTTCAAGATGTGCAGAAGCAGAGTTCTAAGATTATGCTGAAATCTACAACATCAATTTCTCTCTAGCTTACATTTTCCAGATGTGCAGAAGCAGAGTTCCAGGATTATGCTGAAATCTACCACTTCAATTTCTCTCTAGCTCACAATTGCCAGATGTGCAGAAGCAGAGTTCCAGGATTATTCTGAAATCTGCCTTGCAATTTTTTCCCAGGTGACATTTTCCAGATGTGTACAAGCAGAGTTCAAACATTATGCTGAAATCTAACACGTCAATTTCTCTCTTGCTGACATTTTCCAGAGTTGCAGAAGCAGAGTTCCAGGGTTATGCTGAAATCTGCCTCTGCATTTTTCCTCTAGCTGACATTTTCCAGATGTGAAAAAGCAGAGTTCAAAGATTATGCTGAAATCTACAACTTCAATTTCTCTCTAGCTGACATTTTCCAGATGTGCAGAAGCAGAGTTCTAAGATTATGCTGAAATCTACGACATCAATTTTTCTCTAGCTGACATTTTCCAGATGTGCAGAAGCTGAGTTCAAAGATTATGGTGAAATCTGCCACATCAATTTCGGTCTAGCTGACATTTGCCAGATGTGCAGAAGTAGAGTTCCAGGATTATGCTGAAATCAGCCTCTGCATTTTCTCTCTAACTGACATTTTCCAGATGTGCAGAAGCAGAGTTCCAGTATTATGCTGAAATATACATCAATTTCTCTCTAACTGACATTTTCCAGATGTGTAGAACCAGAGATCCAGGATTATGCTGAAATCTGCCTTGCAATTTGTCTCCAAGTGAAATTTTCCAGATGTGGAGAAGCAGAGTTCAAAGATTATGCTGAAATCTAACACAACAATTTCTCTCTTGCTGACATTTTCCAGATGTGCAGAAGCAGAGTTCCAGGATTATGCTGAAATCTGCCTCTGCATTTTCTCTCTAGCTGACATTTTCCACATGTGCAGAAGCAGAGTTCAAAGATTATGCTGAAATCTACCACATCAATTTCTCTCTATCTGACATTTTCCAGATGTGCAGAAGCAGAGTTCCAGGATTGTGCTGAAAACCACAACATCAATTTCTCTCTAGCTGACTTTCCCAGATGTGCAGAAGCAGAGGTCCAGTATTATGCTGAAATCTGCCTTGCAATTTCTCTCTAGCTGACTTTTCCAGATGTGCAGAAGCTGAGTTCAAAGATTATGGTGAAATCTACCACATCAATTTCTCTCTAGCTGACATTTTCCAGATGTGCAGAAGCTGAGTTCAAAGATTATGGTGAAATCTACCACATCAATTTCTCTCTAGCTGACATTTTCCAGATGTGCGGAAGCAGAGTTCCATGATTATGCTGAAATCTGCCTCTGCATTTTCCCTCTAGCTGACATTTTCCAGATGTGCAGAAGCAGAGTTCTAAGATTATGCTGAAATCTACAACATCAATTTCTCTCTAGCTTACATTTTCCAGATGTGCAGAAGCAGAGTTCAAAGATTATGCTGAAATCTACCAAATCAATTTCTCTCTAGCTTACATTTTCCAGATGTGCAGAAGCAGAGTTCAAAGATTATGCTGAAATCTACCACATCAATTTCTCTCTATCTGACATTTTCCAGATGTGCAGAAGCAGAGTTCCAGGATTGTGCTGAAAACCACAACATCAATTTCTCTCTAGCTGACTTTCCCAGATGTGCAGAAGCAGAGGTCCAGTATTATGCTGAAATCTGCCTTGCAATTTCTCTCTAGCTGACTTTTCCAGATGTGCAGAAGCTGAGTTCAAAGATTATGGTGAAATCTGCCACATCAATTTCTGTCTAGCTGACATTTGCCAGATGTGCAGAAGTAGAGTTCCAGGATTATGCTGAAATCTGCCTTGCAAGTTTTCTCAAGCTGATATTTTCCATATGTACAGAAGCAGAGTTCCAGGTGTATGCTGAAATCTGCCTTGCAATTTCTCTCTAGCTGTCTTTTCCAGATGTGCAGAAGCAGAGTTCAAAGATTATGCTGAAATCTAACACATCAATTTCTCTCTTGCTGACATTTTCCAGATGTGCAGAAGCAGAGTTCCAGGATTATGCTGAAATCTGCCTCTGCATTTTCCCTCTAGCTTACATTTTCCAGATGTGCAGAAGCTGAGTTCAAAGATTATGGTGAAATCTACCACATCAATTTCTCTCTAGCTGACATTTTCCAGATGTGCAGAAGCTGAGTTCAAAGATTATGGTGAAATCTACCACATCAATTTCTCTCTAGCTGACATTTGCCAGACGTGCATAAGCAGAGTTCCAGGATTATGCTGAAATCAGCCTCTGCATTTTTCTCTAGCTGACATTTTCCAGATGTGCAGAAGCAGAGTTCCAGTATTATGCTGAAATATACAACTTCAATTTCTCTCTAGCTGACATTTTCAAGATGTGCAGAAGCAGAGTTCTAACATTATGCTGAAATCTACAACATCAATTTCTCTCTAGCTTACATTTTCCAGATGTGCAGAAGCAGAGTTCCAGGATTATGCTGAAATCTACCACTTCAATTTCTCTCTAGCTCACAATTGCCAGATGTGCAGAAGCAGAGTTCCAGGATTATTCTGAAATCTGCCTTGCAATTTTTTCCCAGGTGACATTTTCCAGATGTGTACAAGCAGAGTTCAAAGATTATGGTGAAATCTACCACATCAATTTCACTCTAGCTGACATTTTCCAGATGTGCAAAAGCTGAGTTCAAAGATTATGGTGAAATCTACCACATCAATTTCACTCTAGCTGACATTTGCCAGATGTGCAGAAGTAGAGTTCCAGGATTATGCTGAAATCAGCCTCTGCATTTTCTCTCTAACTGACATTTTCCAGATGTGCAGAAGCAGAGTTCCAGTATTATGCTGAAATATACATCAATTTCTCTCTAACTGACATTTTCCAGATGTGTAGAACCAGAGATCCAGGATTATGCTGAAATCTGCCTTGCAATTTGTCTCCAAGTGAAATTTTCCAGATGTGGAGAAGCAGAGTTCAAAGATTATGCTGAAATCTAACACAACAATTTCTCTCTAGCTGACATTTTCCACATGTGCAGAAGCAGAGTTCAAAGATTATGGTGAAATCTACCACATCAATTTCTCTCTATCTGACATTTTCCAGATGTGCAGAAGCAGAGTTCCAGGATTGTGCTGAAAACCACAACATCAATTTCTCTCTAGCTGACATTTTCCAGATGTGCGGAAGCAGAGTTCCATGATTATGCTGAAATCTGCCTCTGCATTTTCCCTCTAGCTGACATTTTCCACATGTGCAGAAGCAGAGTTCAAAGATTATGCTGAAATCTACCACATCAATTTCTCTCTATCTGACATTTTCCAAATGTGCAGAAGCAGAGGTCCAGTATTATGCTGAAATCTGCCTTGCAATTTCTCTCTAGCTGACTTTTCCAGATGTGCAGAAGCTGAGTTCAAAGATTATGGTGAAATCTGCCACATCAATTTCTGTCTAGCTGACATTTGCCAGATGTGCAGAAGTAGAGTTCCAGGATTATGCTGAAATCTGCCTTGCAAGTTTTCTCAAGCTGACATTTTCCATGTGTACAGAAGCAGAGTTCCAGGTGTATGCTGAAATCTGCCTTGCAATTTCTCTCTAGCTGTCTTTTCCAGATGTGCAGAAGCAGAGTTCCAGGATTATGCTGAAATCTGCCTCTGCATTTTCCCTCTAGCTTACATTTTCCAGATGTGCAGAAGCTGAGTTCAAAGATTATGGTGAAATCTACCACATCAATTTCTCTCTAGCTGACATTTTCCAGATGTGCAGAAGCTGAGTTCAAAGATTATGGTGAAATCTACCACATCAATTTCTCTCTAGCTGACATTTGCCAGACGTGCATAAGCAGAGTTCCAGGATTATGCTGAAATCAGCCTCTGCATTTTTCTCTAGCTGACATTTTCCAGATGTGCAGAAGCAGAGTTCCAGTATTATGCTGAAATATACAACTTCAATTTCTCTCTAGCTGACATTTTCCAGATGTGCAGAAGCAGAGTTCTAAGATTATGCTGAAATCTACAACATCAATTTTTCTCTAGCTGACATTTTCCAGATGTGTGGAAGCAGAGTTCCATGATTATGCTGAAATCTGCCTCTGCATTTTCCCTCTAGCTGACATTTTCAAGATGTGCAGAAGCAGAGTTCTAACATTATGCTGAAATCTACAACATCAATTGCTCTCTAGCTTACATTTTCCAGATGTGCAGAAGCAGAGTTCCAGGATTATGCTGAAATCTACCACTTCAATTTCTCTCTAGCTGACAATTGCCAGATGTGCAGAAGCAGAGTTCCAGGATTATTCTGAAATCTGCCTTGCAATTTTTTCCCATTTGACATTTTCCAGATGTGCAGAAGCAGAGTTCAAAGATTATGCTGAAATCTACCACATCAATTTCCCTCTAGCTGACATTTTCCAGATGTGCAGAAGCAGAGTTCCAGGATTATGCTGAAATCTGCCTCTGCATTTTCCCTCTAGCTGACATTTTCCAGATGTGTACAAGCAGAGTTCAAAGATTATGGTGAAATCTACCACATCAATTTCACTCTAGCTGACATTTTCCAGATGTGCAGAAGCTGAGTTCAAAGATTATGGTGAAATCTACCACATCAATTTCACTCTAGCTGACATTTGCCAGATGTGCAGAAGCAGAATTCCAGGATTATGCTGAAATCAGCCTCTGCATTTTCTCTCTAACTGACATTTTCCAGATGTGCAGAAGCAGAGTTCCAGTATTATGCTGAAATATACATCAATTTCTCTCTAACTGACATTTTCCAGATGTGTAGAACCAGAGATCCAGGATTATGCTGAAATCTGCCTTGCAATTTGTCTCCAAGTGAAATTTTCCAGATGTGCAGAAGCAGAGTTCAAAGATTATGCTGAAATCTAACACATCAATTTCTCTCTTGCTGACATTTTCCAGATATGCAGAAGCAGAGTTCCAGGATTATGCTGAAATCTGCCTCTGCATTTTCCCTCTAGCTGACTTTTTCCAGATGTGCAGAAGCTGAGTTCAAAGATTATGGTGAAATCTACCACATCAATTTCTCTCTAGCTGACATTTTCCAGATGTGCAGAAGCAGAGTTCCAGTATTATGCTGAAATATACATCAATTTCTCTCTAACTGACATTTTCCAGATGTGTAGAACCAGAGTTCCAGGATTATGCTGAAATCTCCCTTGCAATTTGTCTCCAAGTGAAATTTTCCAGATATGCAGAAGCAGAGTTCAAAGATTATGCTGAAATCTAACACAACAATTTCTCTCTTGCTGACATTTTCCTGATGTGCAGAAGCAGAGTTCCAGGATTATGCTGAAATCTGCCTCTGCATTTTCCCTCTAGCTGACTTTTTCCAGATGTGCAGAAGCTGAGTTCAAAGATTATGGTGAAATCTACCACATCAATTTCTCTCTAGCTGACATTTTCCAGATGTGCAGAAGCTGAGTTCAAAGATTGTGCTGAAATCTACCACATCAATTTCTCTCTAGCTGACATTTTCCAGATGTGCGGAAGCAGAGTTCCATGATTATGCTGAAATCTGCCTCTGCATTTTCCCTCTAGCTGACATTTTCCAGATGTGCAGAAGCAGAGTTCCAGGATTATGCTGAAATCTGCCTCTGCATTTTCTCTCTAGCTGACATTTTCCACATGTGCAGAAGCAGAGTTCAAAGATTATGCTGAAATCTACCACATCAATTTCTCTCTAGCTGACATTTTCCAGATGTGCAGAAGCAGAGTTCCAGGATTGTGCTGAAAACCACAACATCAATTTCTCTCTAGCTGACTTTCCCAGATGTGCAGAAGCAGAGGTCCAGTATTATGCTGAAATCTGCCTTGCAATTTCTCTCTAGCTGACTTTTCCAGATGTGCAGAAGCTGAGTTCAAAGATTATGGTGAAATCTGCCACATCAATTTCTGTCTAGCTGACATTTGCCAGATGTGCAGAAGTAGAGTTCCAGGATTATGCTGAAATCTGCCTTGCAAGTTTTCTCAAGCTGACATTTTCCATGTGTACAGAAGCAGAGTTCCAGGTGTATGCTGAAATCTGCCTTGCAATTTCTCTCTAGCTGTCTTTTCCAGATGTGCAGAAGCAGAGTTCCAGGATTATGCTGAAATCTGCCTCTGCATTTTCCCTCTAGCTTACATTTTCCAGATGTGCAGAAGCTGAGTTCAAAGATTATGGTGAAATCTACCACATCAATTTCTCTCTAGCTGACATTTTCCAGATGTGCAGAAGCTGAGTTCAAAGATTATGGTGAAATCTACCACATCAATTTCTCTCTAGCTGACATTTGCCAGATGTGCAGAAGCAGAGTTCCAGGATTATGCTGAAATCAGCCTCTGCATTTTTTCTCTAGCTGACATTTTCCAGATGTGCAGAAGCAGAGTTCCAGTATTATGCTGAAATATACAACTTCAATTTCTCTCTAGCTGACATTTTCCAGATGTGCAGAAGCATTGTTCTAAGATTATGCTGAAATCTACAACATCAATTTTTCTCTAGCTGACATTTTCCAGATGTGCAAAAGCAGAGTTCCATGATTATGCTGAAATCTGCCTCTGCATTTTCCCTCTAGCTGACATTTTCAAGATGTGCAGAAGCAGAGTTCTAAGATTATGCTGAAATCTACAACATCAATTTCTCTCTAGCTGACTTTTCCAGATGTGCAGAAGCTGAGTTCAAAGATTATGTTGAAATCTGCCACATCAATTTCGGTCTAGCTGACATTTGCCAGATGTGCAGAAGTAGAGTTCCAGGATTATGCTGAAATCAGCCTCTGCATTTTCTCTCTAACTGACATTTTCCAGATGTGCAGAAGCAGAGTTCCAGTATTATGCTGAAATCTGCCTTGCAATTTGTCTCCAAGTGAAATTTTCCAGATGTGGAGAAGCAGAGTTCAAAGATTATGCTGAAATCTAACACAACAATTTCTCTCTTGCTGACATTTTCCAGATGTGCAGAAGCAGAGTTCCAGGATTATGCTGAAATCTGCCTCTGCATTTTCTCTCTAGCTGACATTTTCCACATGTGCAGAAGCAGAGTTCAAAGATTATGCTGAAATCTACCACATCAATTTCTCTCTATCTGACATTTTCCAGATGTGCAGAAGTAGAGTTCCAGGATTATGCTGAAAACCACAACATCAGTTTCTCTCTAGCTGACTTTCCCAGATGTGCAGAAGCAGAGGTCCAGTATTATGCTGAAATCTGCCTTGCAATTTCTCTCTAGCTGACTTTTCCAGATGTGCAGAAGCTGAGTTCAAAGATTATGGTGAAATCTACCACATCAATTTCTCTCTAGCTGACATTTTCCAGATGTGCAGAAGCTGAGTTCAAAGATTATGGTGAAATCTACCACATCAATTTCTCTCTAGCTGACATTTTCCAGATGTGCGGAAGCAGAGTTCCATGATTATGCTGAAATCTGCCTCTGCATTTTCCCTCTAGCTGACATTTTCAAGATGTGCAGAAGCAGAGTTCTAAGATTATGCTGAAATCTACAACATCAATTTCTCTCTAGCTTACATTTTCCAGATGTGCAGAAGCAGAGTTCAAAGATTATGCTGAAATCTACCACATCAATTTCTCTCTATCTGACATTTTCCAGATGTGCAGAAGCAGAGTTCCAGGATTGTGCTGAAAACCACAACATCAATTTCTCTCTAGCTGACTTTCCCAGATGTGCAGAAGCAGAGGTCCAGTATTATGCTGAAATCTGCCTTGCAATTTCTCTCTAGCTGACTTTTCCAGATGTGCAGAAGCTGAGTTCAAAGATTATGGTGAAATCTGCCACATCAATTTCTGTCTAGCTGACATTTGCCAGATGTGCAGAAGTAGAGTTCCAGGATTATGCTGAAATCCGCCTTGCAAGTTTTCTCAAGCTGACATTTTCCATATGTACAGAAGCAGAGTTCCAGGTGTATGCTGAAATCTGCCTTGCAATTTCTCTCTAGCTGTCTTTTCCAGATGTGCAGAAGCAGAGTTCAAAGATTATGGTGAAATCTACCACATCAATTTCTCTCTAGCTGACATTTTCCAGATGTGCAGAAGCTGAGTTCAAAGATTATGGTGAAATCTACCACATCAATTTCTCTCTAGCTGACATTTTCCAGATGTGCGGAAGCAGAGTTCCATGATTATGCTGAAATCTGCCTCTGCATTTTCCCTCTAGCTGACATTTTCCAAATGTGCAGAAGCAGAGTTCCAGGATTATGCTGAAATCTGCCTCTGCATTTTCTCTCTAGCTGACATTTTCCACATGTGCAGAAGCAGAGTTCAAAGATTATGCTGAAATCTACCACATCAATTTCTCTCTAGCTGACATTTTCCAGATGTGCAGAAGCAGAGTTCCAGGATTGTGCTGAAAACCACAACATCAATTTCTCTCTAGCTGACATTTTCCAGATGTGCGGAAGCAGAGTTCCATGATTATGCTGAAATCTGCCTCTGCATTTTCCCTCTAGCTGACATTTTCCAGATGTGCAGAAGCAGAGGTCCAGTATTATGCTGAAATCTGCCTTGCAATTTCTCTCTAGCTGACTTTTCCAGATGTGCAGAAACTGAGTTCAAAGATTATGGTGAAATCTGCCACATCAATTTCTGTCTAGCTGACATTTGCCAGATGTGCAGAAGTAGAGTTCCAGGATTATGCTGAAATCTGCCTTGCAAGTTTTCTCAAGCTGACATTTTCCATATGTACAGAAGCAGAGTTCCAGGTGTATGCTGAAATCTGCCTTGCAATTTCTCTCTAGCTGTCTTTTCCAGATGTGCAGAAGCAGAGTTCAAAGATTATGCTGAAATCTAACACATCAATTTCTCTCTTGCTGACATTTTCCAGATGTGCAGAAGCAGAGTTCCAGGATTATGCTGAAATCTGCCTCTGCATTTTCCCTCTAGCTTACATTTTCCAGATGTGCAGAAGCTGAGTTCAAAGATTATGGTGAAATCTACCACATCAATTTCTCTCTAGCTGACATTTTCCAGATGTGCAGAAGCTGAGTTCAAAGATTATGGTGAAATCTACCACATCAATTTCTCTCTAGCTGACATTTGCCAATGTGCAGAAGCAGAGTTCCAGGATTATGCTGAAATCAGCCTCTGCATTTTTTCTCTAGCTGACATTTTCCAGATGTGCAGAAGCAGAGTTCCAGTATTATGCTGAAATATACAACTTCAATTTCTCTCTAGCTGACATTTTCCAGATGTGCAGAAGCAGAGTTCTAAGATTATGCTGAAATCTACAACATCAATTTTTCTCTAGCTGACATTTTCCAGATGTGCGGAAGCAGAGTTCCATGATTATGCTGAAATCTGCCTCTGCATTTTCCCTCTAGCTTACATTTTCCAGATGTGCAGAAGCAGAGTTCCAGGATTATGCTGAAATCTACCACTTCAATTTCTCTCTAGCTCACAATTGCCAGATGTGCAGAAGCAGAGTTCCATGATTATGCTGAAATCTGCCTTGCAATTTCTCTCTAGCTGTCTTTTCCAGATGTGCAGAAGCAGAGTTCCATGATTATGCTGAAATCTGCCTCTGCATTTTCCCTCTAGCTTACATTTTCCAGATGTGCAGAAGCTGAGTTCAAAGATTATGGTGAAATCTACCACATCAATTTCTCTCTAGCTTACATTTTCCAGATGTGCAGAAGCAGACTTCCAGGATTATGCTGAAATCTGCCTCTGCATTTTCTCTCTAGCTGACATTTTCCACATGTGCAGAAGCAGAGTTCAAAGATTATGCTGAAATCTACCACATCAATTTCTCTCTATCTGACATTTTCCAGATGTGCAGAAGCAGAGTTCCAGGATTGTGCTGAAAACCACAACATCAATTTCTCTCTAGCTGACTTTCCCAGATGTGCAGAAGCAGAGGTACAGTATTATGCTGAAATCTGCCTCTGCAGTTTCCCTCTAGCTGCCATTTTCCAGATGTGTAGAAGCAGAATTCCAGTATTATGCTGAAATATACATCAATTTCTCTCTAACTGACATTTTCCAGATGTGTAGAACCAGAGATCCAGGATTATGCTGAAATCTGCCTTGCAATTTGTCTCCAAGTGAAATTTTCCAGATGTGGAGAAGCAGAGTTCCAGGATTGTGCTGAAAGCTGCCTCTGCATTTTCCCTCTAGCTGACATTTTCCAGATGTGCAGAAGCTGAGTTCAAAGATTATGGTGAAATCTACCACATCAATTTCACTCTAGCTGTCATTTGCCAGATGTGCAGAAGCAGAGTTCCAGGATTATGCTGAAATCAGCCTCTGCATTTTCTCTCTAACTGACATTTTCCAGATGTGCGGAAGCAGAGTTCCATGATTATGCTGAAATCTGCCTCTGCATTTTCCCTCTAGCTGACATTTTCAAGATGTGCAGAAGCAGAGTTCTAAGATTATGCTGAAATCTACAACATCAATTTCTCTCTAGCTTACATTTTCCAGATGTGCAGAAGCAGAGTTCAAAGATTATGCTGAAATCTACCACATCAATTTCTCTCTAGCTGACTTTCCCAGATGTGCAGAAGCAGAGGTCCAGTATTATGCTGAAATCTGCCTTGCAATTTCTCTCTAGCTGACTTTTCCAGATGTGCAGAAGCTGAATTCAAAGATTATGGTGAAATCTGCCACATCAATTTCTGTCTAGCTGACATTTGCCAGATGTGCAGAAGTAGAGTTCCAGGATTATGCTGAAATCCGCCTTGCAAGTTTTCTCAAGCTGACATTTTCCATATGTACAGAAGCAGAGTTCCAGGTGTATGCTGAAATCTGCCTTGCAATTTCTCTCTAGCTGTCTTTTCCAGATGTGCAGAAGCAGAGTTCAAAGATTATGGTGAAATCTACCACATCAATTTCTCTCTAGCTGACATTTTCCAGATGTGCAGAAGCTGAGTTCAAAGATTATGGTGAAATCTACCACATCAATTTCTCTCTAGCTGACATTTTCCAGATGTGCGGAAGCAGAGTTCCATGATTATGCTGAAATCTGCCTCTGCATTTTCCCTCTAGCTGACATTTTCCAAATGTGCAGAAGCAGAGTTCCAGGATTATGCTGAAATCTGCCTCTGCATTTTCTCTCTAGCTGACATTTTCCACATGTGCAGAAGCAGAGTTCAAAGATTATGCTGAAATCTACCACATCAATTTCTCTCTAGCTGACATTTTCCAGATGTGCAGAAGCAGAGTTCCAGGATTGTGCTGAAAACCACAACATCAATTTCTCTCTAGCTGACTTTCCCAGATGTGCAGAAGCAGAGGTCCAGTATTATGCTGAAATCTGCCTTGCAATTTCTCTCTAGCTGACTTTTCCAGATGTGCAGAAGCTGAGTTCAAAGATTATGGTGAAATCTGCCACATCAATTTCTGTCTAGCTGACATTTGCCAGATGTGCAGAAGTAGAGTTCCAGGATTATGCTGAAATCTGCCTTGCAAGTTTTCTCAAGCTGACATTTTCCATATGTACAGAAGCAGAGTTCCAGGTGTATGCTGAAATCTGCCTTGCAATTTCTCTCTAGCTGTCTTTTCCAGATGTGCAGAAGCAGAGTTCAAAGATTATGCTGAAATCTAACACATCAATTTCTCTCTTGCTGACATTTTCCAGATGTGCAGAAGCAGAGTTCCAGGATTATGCTGAAATCTGCCTCTGCATTTTCCCTCTAGCTTACATTTTCCAGATGTGCAGAAGCTGAGTTCAAAGATTATGGTGAAATCTACCACATCAATTTCTCTCTAGCTGACATTTTCCAGATGTGCAGAAGCTGAGTTCAAAGATTATGGTGAAATCTACCACATCAATTTCTCTCTAGCTGACATTTTCCAGATGTGCGGAAGCAGAGTTCCATGATTATGCTGAAATCTGCCTCTGCATTTTCCCTCTAGCTGACATTTTCCAAATGTGCAGAAGCAGAGTTCCAGGATTATGCTGAAATCTGCCTCTGCATTTTCTCTCTAGCTGACATTTTCCACATGTGCAGAAGCAGAGTTCAAAGATTATGCTGAAATCTACCACATCAATTTCTCTCTAGCTGACATTTTCCAGATGTGCAGAAGCAGAGTTCCAGGATTGTGCTGAAAACCACAACATCAATTTCTCTCTAGCTGACTTTCCCAGATGTGCAGAAGCAGAGGTCCAGTATTATGCTGAAATCTGCCTTGCAATTTCTCTCTAGCTGACTTTTCCAGATGTGCAGAAGCTGAGTTCAAAGATTATGGTGAAATCTGCCACATCAATTTCTGTCTAGCTGACATTTGCCAGATGTGCAGAAGTAGAGTTCCAGGATTATGCTGAAATCTGCCTTGCAAGTTTTCTCAAGCTGACATTTTCCATATGTACAGAAGCAGAGTTCCAGGTGTATGCTGAAATCTGCCTTGCAATTTCTCTCTAGCTGTCTTTTCCAGATGTGCAGAAGCAGAGTTCAAAGATTATGCTGAAATCTACCACATCAATTTCTCTCTAGCTGACATTTTCCAGATGTGCAGAAGCTGAGTTCAAAGATTATGGTGAAATCTACCACATCAATTTCTCTCTAGCTGACATTTGCCAATGTGCAGAAGCAGAGTTCCAGGATTATGCTGAAATCAGCCTCTGCATTTTTTCTCTAGCTGACATTTTCCAGATGTGCAGAAGCAGAGTTCCAGTATTATGCTGAAATATACAACTTCAATTTCTCTCTAGCTGACATTTTCCAGATGTGCAGAAGCAGAGTTCTAAGATTATGCTGAAATCTACAACATCAATTTTTCTCTAGCTGACATTTTCCAGATGTGCGGAAGCAGAGTTCCATGATTATGCTGAAATCTGCCTCTGCATTTTCCCTCTAGCTTACATTTTCCAGATGTGCAGAAGCAGAGTTCCAGGATTATGCTGAAATCTACCACTTCAATTTCTCTCTAGCTCACAATTGCCAGATGTGCAGAAGCAGAGTTCCATGATTATGCTGAAATCTGCCTTGCAATTTCTCTCTAGCTGTCTTTTCCAGATGTGCAGAAGCAGAGTTCCATGATTATGCTGAAATCTGCCTTGCAATTTCTCTCTAGCTGTCTTTTCCAGATGTGCAGAAGCAGAGTTCCATGATTATGCTGAAATCTGCCTCTGCATTTTCCCTCTAGCTTACATTTTCCAGATGTGCAGAAGCTGAGTTCAAAGATTATGGTGAAATCTACCACATCAATTTCTCTCTAGCTTACATTTTCCAGATGTGCAGAAGCAGAGTTCAAAGATTATGGTGAAATCTACCACATCAATTTCTCTCTAGCTTACATTTTCCAGATGTGCAGAAGCAGACTTCCAGGATTATGCTGAAATCTGCCTCTGCATTTTCTCTCTAGCTGACATTTTCCACATGTGCAGAAGCAGAGTTCAAAGATTATGCTGAAATCTACCACATCAATTTCTCTCTATCTGACATTTTCCAGATGTGCAGAAGCAGAGTTCCAGGATTGTGCTGAAAACCACAACATCAATTTCTCTCTAGCTGACTTTCCCAGATGTGCAGAAGCAGAGGTACAGTATTATGCTGAAATCTGCCTCTGCAGTTTCCCTCTAGCTGCCATTTTCCAGATGTGTAGAAGCAGAATTCCAGTATTATGCTGAAATATACATCAATTTCTCTCTAACTGACATTTTCCAGATGTGTAGAACCAGAGATCCAGGATTATGCTGAAATCTGCCTTGCAATTTGTCTCCAAGTGAAATTTTCCAGATGTGGAGAAGCAGAGTTCCAGGATTGTGCTGAAAGCTGCCTCTGCATTTTCCCTCTAGCTGACATTTTCCAGATGTGCAGAAGCTGAGTTCAAAGATTATGGTGAAATCTACCACATCAATTTCACTCTAGCTGACATTTGCCAGATGTGCAGAAGCAGAGTTCCAGGATTATGCTGAAATCAGCCTCTGCATTTTCTCTCTAACTGACATTTTCCAGATGTGCAGAAGCAGAGTTCCAGTATTATGCTGAAATATACATCAATTTCTCTCTAACTGACATTTTCCAGATGTGTAGAACCAGAGATCCAGGATTATGCTGAAATCTGCCTTGCAATTTGTCTCCAAGTGAAATTTTCCAGATGTGGAGAAGCAGAGTTCAAAGATTATGCTGAAATCTAACACATCAATTTCTCTCTTGCTGACATTTTCAAGATGTGCAGAAGCAGAGTTCCAGGATTATGCTGAAATCTGCCTCTGCATTTTCCCTCTAGCTGACTTTTTCCAGATGTGCAGAAGCAGAGTTCAAAGATTATGGTGAAATCTACCACATCAATTTCTCTCTAGCTGACATTTTCCAGATGTGCAGAAGCAGAGTTCCAGTATTATGCTGAAATATACATCAATTTCTCTCTAACTGACATTTCCAGATGTGCAGAAGCAGAGTTCCAGGATTATGCTGAAATCTGCCTCTGCATTTTCTCTCTATCTGACATTTTCCACATGTGCAGAAGCAGAGTTCAAAGATTATGCTGAAATCTACCACATCAATTTCTCTCTATCTGACATTTTCCAGATGTGCAGAAGCAGAGGTCCAGTATTATGCTGAAATCTGCCTCTGCATTTTTCCTCTAGCTGACATTTTCCAGATGTGAAAAAGCAGAGTTCAAAGATTATGCTGAAATCTACCACATCAATTTCTCTCTATCTGACATTTTCCAGATGTGCAGAAGCAGAGTTCCAGGATTATGCTGAAATCTGCCTCTGCATTTTCTCTCTATCTGACATTTTCCAGATGTGCAGAAGCAGAGTTCCAGGATTATGCTGAAATCTACCACTTCAATTTCTCTCTAGCTCACAATTGCCAGATGTGCAGAAGCAGAGTTCCAGGATTATTCTGAAATCTGCCTTGCAATTTTTTCCCAGGTGACATTTTCCAGATGTGTACAAGCAGAGTTCAAACATTATGCTGAAATCTAACACGTCAATTTCTCTCTTGCTGACATTTTCCAGATGTGCAGAAGCAGAGTTCCAGGATTATGCTGAAATCTGCCTCTGCATTTTTCCTCTAGCTGACATTTTCCAGATGTGAAAAAGCAGAGTTCAAAGATTATGCTGAAATCTACAACTTCAATTTCTCTCTAGCTGACATTTTCCAGATGTGCAGAAGCAGAGTTCTAAGATTATGCTGAAATCTACGACATCAATTTTTCTCTAGCTGACATTTTCCAGATGTGCAGAAGCAGAAGTCCAGTATTATGCTGAAATCTGCCTTGCAATTTCTCTCTAGCTGACTTTTCCAGATGTGCAGAAGCTGAGTTCAAAGATTATGGTGAAATCTGCCACATCAATTTCGGTCTAGCTGACATTTGCCAGATGTGCAGAAGTAGAGTTCCAGGATTATGCTGAAATCAGCCTTTGCATTTTCTCTCTAACTGACATTTTCCAGATGTGCAGAAGCAGAGTTCCAGTATTATGCTGAAATATACATCAATTTCTCTCTAACTGACATTTTCCAGATGTGTAGAACCAGAGATCCAGGATTATGCTGAAATCTGCCTTGCAATTTGTCTCCAAGTGAAATTTTCCAGATGTGGAGAAGCAGAGTTCAAAGATTATGCTGAAATCTAACACAACAATTTCTCTCTTGCTGACATTTTCCAGATGTGCAGAAGCAGAGTTCCAGGATTATGCTGAAATCTGCCTCTGCATTTTCTCTCTAGCTGACATTTTCCACATGTGCAGAAGCAGAGTTCAAAGATTATGCTGAAATCTACCACATCAATTTCTCTCTATCTGACATTTTCCAGATGTGCAGAAGCAGAGTTCCAGGATTGTGCTGAAAACCACAACATCAATTTCTCTCTAGCTGACATTTTCCAGATGTGCGGAAGCAGAGTTCCATGATTATGCTGAAATCTGCCTCTGCATTTTCCCTCTAGCTGACATTTTCCAGATGTGCAGAAGCAGAGTTCCAGGATTATGCTGAAATCTGCCTCTGCATTTTCTCTCTAGCTGACATTTTCCACATGTGCAGAAGCAGAGTTCAAAGATTATGCTGAAATCTACCACATCAATTTCTCTCTATCTGACATTTTCCAGATGTGCAGAAGCAGAGGTCCAGTATTATGCTGAAATCTGCCTTGCAATTTCGCTCTAGCTGACTTTTCCAGATGTGCAGAAGCTGAGTTCAAAGATTATGGTGAAATCTGCCACATCAATTTCTGTCTAGCTGACATTTGCCAGATGTGCAGAAGTAGAGTTCCAGGATTATGCTGAAATCTGCCTTGCAAGTTTTCTCAAGCTGACATTTTCCATGTGTACAGAAGCAGAGTTCCAGGTGTATGCTGAAATCTGCCTTGCAATTTCTCTCTAGCTGTCTTTTCCAGATGTGCAGAAGCAGAGTTCCAGGATTATGCTGAAATCTGCCTCTGCATTTTCCCTCTAGCTTACATTTTCTAGATGTGCAGAAGCTGAGTTCAAAGATTATGGTGAAATCTACCACATCAATTTCTCTCTAGCTGACATTTTCCAGATGTGCAGAAGCTGGGTTCAAAGATTATGGTGAAATCTACCACATCAATTTCTCTCTAGCTGACATTTCCCAGATGTGCAGAAGCAGAGTTCCAGGATTATGCTGAAATCAGCCTCTGCATTTTTTCTCTAGCTGACATTTTCCAGATGTGCAGAAGCAGAGTTCCAGTATTATGCTGAAATATACAACTTCAATTTCTCTCTAGCTGACATTTTCCAGATGTGCAGAAGCAGAGTTCTAAGATTATGCTGAAATCTACAACATCAATTTTTCTCTAGCTGACATTTTCCAGATGTGCAAAAGCAGAGTTCCATGATTATGCTGAAATCTGCCTCTGCATTTTCCCTCTAGCTGACATTTTCAAGATGTGCAGAAGCAGAGTTCTAAGATTATGCTGAAATCTACAACATCAATTTCTCTCTAGCTTACATTTTCCAGATGTGCAGAAGCAGAGTTCCAGGATTATGCTGAAATCTACCACTTCAATTTCTCTCTAGCTCACAATTGCCAGATGTGCAGAAGCAGAGTTCCAGGATTATTCTGAAATCTGCCTTGCAATTTTTTCCCAGGTGACATTTTCCAGATGTGTACAAGCAGAGTTCAAACATTATGCTGAAATCTAACACGTCAATTTCTCTCTTGCTGACATTTTCCAGAGTTGCAGAAGCAGAGTTCCAGGGTTATGCTGAAATCTGCCTCTGCATTTTTCCTCTAGCTGACATTTTCCAGATGTGAAAAAGCAGAGTTCAAAGATTATGCTGAAATCTACAACTTCAATTTCTCTCTAGCTGACATTTTCCAGATGTGCAGAAGCAGAGTTCTAAGATTATGCTGAAATCTACGACATCAATTTTTCTCTAGCTGACATTTTCCAGATGTGCAGAAGCTGAGTTCAAAGATTATGGTGAAATCTGCCACATCAATTTCGGTCTAGCTGACATTTGCCAGATGTGCAGAAGTAGAGTTCCAGGATTATGCTGAAATCAGCCTCTGCATTTTCTCTCTAACTGACATTTTCCAGATGTGCAGAAGCAGAGTTCCAGTATTATGCTGAAATATACATCAATTTCTCTCTAACTGACATTTTCCAGATGTGTAGAACCAGAGATCCAGGATTATGCTGAAATCTGCCTTGCAATTTGTCTCCAAGTGAAATTTTCCAGATGTGGAGAAGCAGAGTTCAAAGATTATGCTGAAATCTAACACAACAATTTCTCTCTTGCTGACATTTTCCAGATGTGCAGAAGCAGAGTTCCAGGATTATGCTGAAATCTGCCTCTGCATTTTCTCTCTAGCTGACATTTTCCACATGTGCAGAAGCAGAGTTCAAAGATTATGCTGAAATCTACCACATCAATTTCTCTCTATCTGACATTTTCCAGATGTGCAGAAGCAGAGTTCCAGGATTGTGCTGAAAACCACAACATCAATTTCTCTCTAGCTGACTTTCCCAGATGTGCAGAAGCAGAGGTCCAGTATTATGCTGAAATCTGCCTTGCAATTTCTCTCTAGCTGACTTTTCCAGATGTGCAGAAGCTGAGTTCAAAGATTATGGTGAAATCTACCACATCAATTTCTCTCTAGCTGACATTTTCCAGATGTGCAGAAGCTGAGTTCAAAGATTATGGTGAAATCTACCACATCAATTTCTCTCTAGCTGACATTTTCCAGATGTGCGGAAGCAGAGTTCCATGATTATGCTGAAATCTGCCTCTGCATTTTCCCTCTAGCTGACATTTTCCAGATGTGCAGAAGCAGAGTTCTAAGATTATGCTGAAATCTACAACATCAATTTCTCTCTAGCTTACATTTTCCAGATGTGCAGAAGCAGAGTTCAAAGATTATGCTGAAATCTACCAAATCAATTTCTCTCTAGCTTACATTTTCCAGATGTGCAGAAGCAGAGTTCAAAGATTATGCTGAAATCTACCACATCAATTTCTCTCTATCTGACATTTTCCAGATGTGCAGAAGCAGAGTTCCAGGATTGTGCTGAAAACCACAACATCAATTTCTCTCTAGCTGACTTTCCCAGATGTGCAGAAGCAGAGGTCCAGTATTATGCTGAAATCTGCCTTGCAATTTCTCTCTAGCTGACTTTTCCAGATGTGCAGAAGCTGAGTTCAAAGATTATGGTGAAATCTGCCACATCAATTTCTGTCTAGCTGACATTTGCCAGATGTGCAGAAGTAGAGTTCCAGGATTATGCTGAAATCTGCCTTGCAAGTTTTCTCAAGCTGATATTTTCCATATGTACAGAAGCAGAGTTCCAGGTGTATGCTGAAATCTGCCTTGCAATTTCTCTCTAGCTGTCTTTTCCAGATGTGCAGAAGCAGAGTTCAAAGATTATGCTGAAATCTAACACATCAATTTCTCTCTTGCTGACATTTTCCAGATGTGCAGAAGCAGAGTTCCAGGATTATGCTGAAATCTGCCTCTGCATTTTCCCTCTAGCTTACATTTTCCAGATGTGCAGAAGCTGAGTTCAAAGATTATGGTGAAATCTACCACATCAATTTCTCTCTAGCTGACATTTTCCAGATGTGCAGAAGCTGAGTTCAAAGATTATGGTGAAATCTACCACATCAATTTCTCTCTAGCTGACATTTGCCAGACGTGCATAAGCAGAGTTCCAGGATTATGCTGAAATCAGCCTCTGCATTTTTCTCTAGCTGACATTTTCCAGATGTGCGGAAGCAGAGTTCCATGATTATGCTGAAATCTGCCTCTGCATTTTCCCTCTAGCTGACATTTTCCAGATGTGCAGAAGCAGAGTTCCAGGATTATGCTGAAATCTGCCTCTGCATTTTCTCTCTAGCTGACATTTTCCACATGTGCAGAAGCAGAGTTCAAAGATTATGCTGAAATCTACCACATCAATTTCTCTCTAGCTGACTTTTCCAGATGTGCAGAAGCTGAGTTCAAAGATTATGGTGAAATCTGCCACATCAATTTCTGTCTAGCTGACATTTGCCAGATGTGCAGAAGTAGAGTTCCAGGATTATGCTGAAATCTGCCTTGCAAGTTTTCTCAAGCTGACATTTTCCATGTGTGCAGAAGCAGAGTTCCAGGATTATGCTGAAATCTACCACTTCAATTTCTCTCTAGCTCACAATTGCCAGATGTGCAGAAGCAGAGTTCCAGGATTATTCTGAAATCTGCCTTGCAATTTTTTCCCAGGTGACATTTTCCAGATGTGTACAAGCAGAGTTCAAACATTATGCTGAAATCTAACACGTCAATTTCTCTCTTGCTGACATTTTCCAGATGTGCAGAAGCAGAGTTCCAGGATTATGCTGAAATCTGCCTCTGCATTTTTCCTCTAGCTGACATTTTCCAGATGTGAAAAAGCAGAGTTCAAAGATTATGCTGAAATCTACAACTTCAATTTCTCTCTAGCTGACATTTTCCAGATGTGCAGAAGCAGAGTTCTAAGATTATGCTGAAATCTACGACATCAATTTTTCTCTAGCTGACATTTTCCAGATGTGCAGAAGCAGAAGTCCAGTATTATGCTGAAATCTGCCTTGCAATTTCTCTCTAGCTGACTTTTCCAGATGTGCAGAAGCTGAGTTCAAAGATTATGGTGAAATCTGCCACATCAATTTCGGTCTAGCTGACATTTGCCAGATGTGCAGAAGTAGAGTTCCAGGATTATGCTGAAATCAGCCTCTGCATTTTCTCTCTAACTGACATTTTCCAGATGTGCAGAAGCAGAGTTCCAGTATTATGCTGAAATATACATCAATTTCTCTCTAACTGACATTTTCCAGATGTGTAGAACCAGAGATCCAGGATTATGCTGAAATCTGCCTTGCAATTTGTCTCCAAGTGAAATTTTCCAGATGTGGAGAAGCAGAGTTCAAAGATTATGCTGAAATCTAACACAACAATTTCTCTCTTGCTGACATTTTCCAGATGTGCAGAAGCAGAGTTCCAGGATTATGCTGAAATCTGCCTCTGCATTTTCTCTCTAGCTGACATTTTCCACATGTGCAGAAGCAGAGTTCAAAGATTATGCTGAAATCTACCACATCAATTTCTCTCTATCTGACATTTTCCAGATGTGCAGAAGCAGAGTTCCAGGATTGTGCTGAAAACCACAACATCAATTTCTCTCTAGCTGACATTTTCCAGATGTGCGGAAGCAGAGTTCCATGATTATGCTGAAATCTGCCTCTGCATTTTCCCTCTAGCTGACATTTTCCAGATGTGCAGAAGCAGAGTTCCAGGATTATGCTGAAATCTGCCTCTGCATTTTCTCTCTAGCTGACATTTTCCACATGTGCAGAAGCAGAGTTCAAAGATTATGCTGAAATCTACCACATCAATTTCTCTCTATCTGACATTTTCCAGATGTGCAGAAGCAGAGGTCCAGTATTATGCTGAAATCTGCCTTGCAATTTCTCTCTAGCTGACTTTTCCAGATGTGCAGAAGCTGAGTTCAAAGATTATGGTGAAATCTGCCACATCAATTTCTGTCTAGCTGACATTTGCCAGATGTGCAGAAGTAGAGTTCCAGGATTATGCTGAAATCTGCCTTGCAAGTTTTCTCAAGCTGACATTTTCCATGTGTACAGAAGCAGAGTTCCAGGTGTATGCTGAAATCTGCCTTGCAATTTCTCTCTAGCTGTCTTTTCCAGATGTGCAGAAGCAGAGTTCCAGGATTATGCTGAAATCTGCCTCTGCATTTTCCCTCTAGCTTACATTTTCTAGATGTGCAGAAGCTGAGTTCAAAGATTATGGTGAAATCTACCACATCAATTTCTCTCTAGCTGACATTTTCCAGATGTGCAGAAGCTGGGTTCAAAGATTATGGTGAAATCTACCACATCAATTTCTCTCTAGCTGACATTTCCCAGATGTGCAGAAGCAGAGTTCCAGGATTATGCTGAAATCAGCCTCTGCATTTTTTCTCTAGCTGACATTTTCCAGATGTGCAGAAGCAGAGTTCCAGTATTATGCTGAAATATACAACTTCAATTTCTCTCTAGCTGACATTTTCCAGATGTGCAGAAGCAGAGTTCTAAGATTATGCTGAAATCTACAACATCAATTTTTCTCTAGCTGACATTTTCCAGATGTGCAAAAGCAGAGTTCCATGATTATGCTGAAATCTGCCTCTGCATTTTCCCTCTAGCTGACATTTTCAAGATGTGCAGAAGCAGAGTTCTAAGATTATGCTGAAATCTACAACATCAATTTCTCTCTAGCTTACATTTTCCAGATGTGCAGAAGCAGAGTTCCAGGATTATGCTGAAATCTACCACTTCAATTTCTCTCTAGCTCACAATTGCCAGATGTGCAGAAGCAGAGTTCCAGGATTATTCTGAAATCTGCCTTGCAATTTTTTCCCAGGTGACATTTTCCAGATGTGTACAAGCAGAGTTCAAACATTATGCTGAAATCTAACACGTCAATTTCTCTCTTGCTGACATTTTCCAGAGTTGCAGAAGCAGAGTTCCAGGGTTATGCTGAAATCTGCCTCTGCATTTTTCCTCTAGCTGACATTTTCCAGATGTGAAAAAGCAGAGTTCAAAGATTATGCTGAAATCTACAACTTCAATTTCTCTCTAGCTGACATTTTCCAGATGTGCAGAAGCAGAGTTCTAAGATTATGCTGAAATCTACGACATCAATTTTTCTCTAGCTGACATTTTCCAGATGTGCAGAAGCTGAGTTCAAAGATTATGGTGAAATCTGCCACATCAATTTCGGTCTAGCTGACATTTGCCAGATGTGCAGAAGTAGAGTTCCAGGATTATGCTGAAATCAGCCTCTGCATTTTCTCTCTAACTGACATTTTCCAGATGTGCAGAAGCAGAGTTCCAGTATTATGCTGAAATATACATCAATTTCTCTCTAACTGACATTTTCCAGATGTGTAGAACCAGAGATCCAGGATTATGCTGAAATCTGCCTTGCAATTTGTCTCCAAGTGAAATTTTCCAGATGTGGAGAAGCAGAGTTCAAAGATTATGCTGAAATCTAACACAACAATTTCTCTCTTGCTGACATTTTCCAGATGTGCAGAAGCAGAGTTCCAGGATTATGCTGAAATCTGCCTCTGCATTTTCTCTCTAGCTGACATTTTCCACATGTGCAGAAGCAGAGTTCAAAGATTATGCTGAAATCTACCACATCAATTTCTCTCTATCTGACATTTTCCAGATGTGCAGAAGCAGAGTTCCAGGATTGTGCTGAAAACCACAACATCAATTTCTCTCTAGCTGACTTTCCCAGATGTGCAGAAGCAGAGGTCCAGTATTATGCTGAAATCTGCCTTGCAATTTCTCTCTAGCTGACTTTTCCAGATGTGCAGAAGCTGAGTTCAAAGATTATGGTGAAATCTACCACATCAATTTCTCTCTAGCTGACATTTTCCAGATGTGCAGAAGCTGAGTTCAAAGATTATGGTGAAATCTACCACATCAATTTCTCTCTAGCTGACATTTTCCAGATGTGCGGAAGCAGAGTTCCATGATTATGCTGAAATCTGCCTCTGCATTTTCCCTCTAGCTGACATTTTCCAGATGTGCAGAAGCAGAGTTCTAAGATTATGCTGAAATCTACAACATCAATTTCTCTCTAGCTTACATTTTCCAGATGTGCAGAAGCAGAGTTCAAAGATTATGCTGAAATCTACCAAATCAATTTCTCTCTAGCTTACATTTTCCAGATGTGCAGAAGCAGAGTTCAAAGATTATGCTGAAATCTACCACATCAATTTCTCTCTATCTGACATTTTCCAGATGTGCAGAAGCAGAGTTCCAGGATTGTGCTGAAAACCACAACATCAATTTCTCTCTAGCTGACTTTCCCAGATGTGCAGAAGCAGAGGTCCAGTATTATGCTGAAATCTGCCTTGCAATTTCTCTCTAGCTGACTTTTCCAGATGTGCAGAAGCTGAGTTCAAAGATTATGGTGAAATCTGCCACATCAATTTCTGTCTAGCTGACATTTGCCAGATGTGCAGAAGTAGAGTTCCAGGATTATGCTGAAATCTGCCTTGCAAGTTTTCTCAAGCTGATATTTTCCATATGTACAGAAGCAGAGTTCCAGGTGTATGCTGAAATCTGCCTTGCAATTTCTCTCTAGCTGTCTTTTCCAGATGTGCAGAAGCAGAGTTCAAAGATTATGCTGAAATCTAACACATCAATTTCTCTCTTGCTGACATTTTCCAGATGTGCAGAAGCAGAGTTCCAGGATTATGCTGAAATCTGCCTCTGCATTTTCCCTCTAGCTTACATTTTCCAGATGTGCAGAAGCTGAGTTCAAAGATTATGGTGAAATCTACCACATCAATTTCTCTCTAGCTGACATTTTCCAGATGTGCAGAAGCTGAGTTCAAAGATTATGGTGAAATCTACCACATCAATTTCTCTCTAGCTGACATTTGCCAGACGTGCATAAGCAGAGTTCCAGGATTATGCTGAAATCAGCCTCTGCATTTTTCTCTAGCTGACATTTTCCAGATGTGCAGAAGCAGAGTTCCAGTATTATGCTGAAATATACAACTTCAATTTCTCTCTAGCTGACATTTTCAAGATGTGCAGAAGCAGAGTTCTAACATTATGCTGAAATCTACAACATCAATTTCTCTCTAGCTTACATTTTCCAGATGTGCAGAAGCAGAGTTCCAGGATTATGCTGAAATCTACCACTTCAATTTCTCTCTAGCTCACAATTGCCAGATGTGCAGAAGCAGAGTTCCAGGATTATTCTGAAATCTGCCTTGCAATTTTTTCCCAGGTGACATTTTCCAGATGTGTACAAGCAGAGTTCAAAGATTATGGTGAAATCTACCACATCAATTTCACTCTAGCTGACATTTTCCAGATGTGCAAAAGCTGAGTTCAAAGATTATGGTGAAATCTACCACATCAATTTCACTCTAGCTGACATTTGCCAGATGTGCAGAAGTAGAGTTCCAGGATTATGCTGAAATCAGCCTCTGCATTTTCTCTCTAACTGACATTTTCCAGATGTGCAGAAGCAGAGTTCCAGTATTATGCTGAAATATACATCAATTTCTCTCTAACTGACATTTTCCAGATGTGTAGAACCAGAGATCCAGGATTATGCTGAAATCTGCCTTGCAATTTGTCTCCAAGTGAAATTTTCCAGATGTGGAGAAGCAGAGTTCAAAGATTATGCTGAAATCTAACACAACAATTTCTCTCTAGCTGACATTTTCCACATGTGCAGAAGCAGAGTTCAAAGATTATGGTGAAATCTACCACATCAATTTCTCTCTATCTGACATTTTCCAGATGTGCAGAAGCAGAGTTCCAGGATTGTGCTGAAAACCACAACATCAATTTCTCTCTAGCTGACATTTTCCAGATGTGCGGAAGCAGAGTTCCATGATTATGCTGAAATCTGCCTCTGCATTTTCCCTCTAGCTGACATTTTCCACATGTGCAGAAGCAGAGTTCAAAGATTATGCTGAAATCTACCACATCAATTTCTCTCTATCTGACATTTTCCAAATGTGCAGAAGCAGAGGTCCAGTATTATGCTGAAATCTGCCTTGCAATTTCTCTCTAGCTGACTTTTCCAGATGTGCAGAAGCTGAGTTCAAAGATTATGGTGAAATCTGCCACATCAATTTCTGTCTAGCTGACATTTGCCAGATGTGCAGAAGTAGAGTTCCAGGATTATGCTGAAATCTGCCTTGCAAGTTTTCTCAAGCTGACATTTTCCATGTGTACAGAAGCAGAGTTCCAGGTGTATGCTGAAATCTGCCTTGCAATTTCTCTCTAGCTGTCTTTTCCAGATGTGCAGAAGCAGAGTTCCAGGATTATGCTGAAATCTGCCTCTGCATTTTCCCTCTAGCTTACATTTTCCAGATGTGCAGAAGCTGAGTTCAAAGATTATGGTGAAATCTACCACATCAATTTCTCTCTAGCTGACATTTTCCAGATGTGCAGAAGCTGAGTTCAAAGATTATGGTGAAATCTACCACATCAATTTCTCTCTAGCTGACATTTGCCAGACGTGCATAAGCAGAGTTCCAGGATTATGCTGAAATCAGCCTCTGCATTTTTCTCTAGCTGACATTTTCCAGATGTGCAGAAGCAGAGTTCCAGTATTATGCTGAAATATACAACTTCAATTTCTCTCTAGCTGACATTTTCCAGATGTGCAGAAGCAGAGTTCTAAGATTATGCTGAAATCTACAACATCAATTTTTCTCTAGCTGACATTTTCCAGATGTGTGGAAGCAGAGTTCCATGATTATGCTGAAATCTGCCTCTGCATTTTCCCTCTAGCTGACATTTTCAAGATGTGCAGAAGCAGAGTTCTAACATTATGCTGAAATCTACAACATCAATTGCTCTCTAGCTTACATTTTCCAGATGTGCAGAAGCAGAGTTCCAGGATTATGCTGAAATCTACCACTTCAATTTCTCTCTAGCTGACAATTGCCAGATGTGCAGAAGCAGAGTTCCAGGATTATTCTGAAATCTGCCTTGCAATTTTTTCCCATTTGACATTTTCCAGATGTGCAGAAGCAGAGTTCAAAGATTATGCTGAAATCTACCACATCAATTTCCCTCTAGCTGACATTTTCCAGATGTGCAGAAGCAGAGTTCCAGGATTATGCTGAAATCTGCCTCTGCATTTTCCCTCTAGCTGACATTTTCCAGATGTGTACAAGCAGAGTTCAAAGATTATGGTGAAATCTACCACATCAATTTCACTCTAGCTGACATTTTCCAGATGTGCAGAAGCTGAGTTCAAAGATTATGGTGAAATCTACCACATCAATTTCACTCTAGCTGACATTTGCCAGATGTGCAGAAGCAGAATTCCAGGATTATGCTGAAATCAGCCTCTGCATTTTCTCTCTAACTGACATTTTCCAGATGTGCAGAAGCAGAGTTCCAGTATTATGCTGAAATATACATCAATTTCTCTCTAACTGACATTTTCCAGATGTGTAGAACCAGAGATCCAGGATTATGCTGAAATCTGCCTTGCAATTTGTCTCCAAGTGAAATTTTCCAGATGTGCAGAAGCAGAGTTCAAAGATTATGCTGAAATCTAACACATCAATTTCTCTCTTGCTGACATTTTCCAGATATGCAGAAGCAGAGTTCCAGGATTATGCTGAAATCTGCCTCTGCATTTTCCCTCTAGCTGACTTTTTCCAGATGTGCAGAAGCTGAGTTCAAAGATTATGGTGAAATCTACCACATCAATTTCTCTCTAGCTGACATTTTCCAGATGTGCAGAAGCAGAGTTCCAGTATTATGCTGAAATATACATCAATTTCTCTCTAACTGACATTTTCCAGATGTGTAGAACCAGAGTTCCAGGATTATGCTGAAATCTCCCTTGCAATTTGTCTCCAAGTGAAATTTTCCAGATATGCAGAAGCAGAGTTCAAAGATTATGCTGAAATCTAACACAACAATTTCTCTCTTGCTGACATTTTCCTGATGTGCAGAAGCAGAGTTCCAGGATTATGCTGAAATCTGCCTCTGCATTTTCCCTCTAGCTGACTTTTTCCAGATGTGCAGAAGCTGAGTTCAAAGATTATGGTGAAATCTACCACATCAATTTCTCTCTAGCTGACATTTTCCAGATGTGCAGAAGCTGAGTTCAAAGATTGTGCTGAAATCTACCACATCAATTTCTCTCTAGCTGACATTTTCCAGATGTGCGGAAGCAGAGTTCCATGATTATGCTGAAATCTGCCTCTGCATTTTCCCTCTAGCTGACATTTTCCAGATGTGCAGAAGCAGAGTTCCAGGATTATGCTGAAATCTGCCTCTGCATTTTCTCTCTAGCTGACATTTTCCACATGTGCAGAAGCAGAGTTCAAAGATTATGCTGAAATCTACCACATCAATTTCTCTCTAGCTGACATTTTCCAGATGTGCAGAAGCAGAGTTCCAGGATTGTGCTGAAAACCACAACATCAATTTCTCTCTAGCTGACTTTCCCAGATGTGCAGAAGCAGAGGTCCAGTATTATGCTGAAATCTGCCTTGCAATTTCTCTCTAGCTGACTTTTCCAGATGTGCAGAAGCTGAGTTCAAAGATTATGGTGAAATCTGCCACATCAATTTCTGTCTAGCTGACATTTGCCAGATGTGCAGAAGTAGAGTTCCAGGATTATGCTGAAATCTGCCTTGCAAGTTTTCTCAAGCTGACATTTTCCATGTGTACAGAAGCAGAGTTCCAGGTGTATGCTGAAATCTGCCTTGCAATTTCTCTCTAGCTGTCTTTTCCAGATGTGCAGAAGCAGAGTTCCAGGATTATGCTGAAATCTGCCTCTGCATTTTCCCTCTAGCTTACATTTTCCAGATGTGCAGAAGCTGAGTTCAAAGATTATGGTGAAATCTACCACATCAATTTCTCTCTAGCTGACATTTTCCAGATGTGCAGAAGCTGAGTTCAAAGATTATGGTGAAATCTACCACATCAATTTCTCTCTAGCTGACATTTGCCAGATGTGCAGAAGCAGAGTTCCAGGATTATGCTGAAATCAGCCTCTGCATTTTTTCTCTAGCTGACATTTTCCAGATGTGCAGAAGCAGAGTTCCAGTATTATGCTGAAATATACAACTTCAATTTCTCTCTAGCTGACATTTTCCAGATGTGCAGAAGCATTGTTCTAAGATTATGCTGAAATCTACAACATCAATTTTTCTCTAGCTGACATTTTCCAGATGTGCAAAAGCAGAGTTCCATGATTATGCTGAAATCTGCCTCTGCATTTTCCCTCTAGCTGACATTTTCAAGATGTGCAGAAGCAGAGTTCTAAGATTATGCTGAAATCTACAACATCAATTTCTCTCTAGCTGACTTTTCCAGATGTGCAGAAGCTGAGTTCAAAGATTATGTTGAAATCTGCCACATCAATTTCGGTCTAGCTGACATTTGCCAGATGTGCAGAAGTAGAGTTCCAGGATTATGCTGAAATCAGCCTCTGCATTTTCTCTCTAACTGACATTTTCCAGATGTGCAGAAGCAGAGTTCCAGTATTATGCTGAAATCTGCCTTGCAATTTGTCTCCAAGTGAAATTTTCCAGATGTGGAGAAGCAGAGTTCAAAGATTATGCTGAAATCTAACACAACAATTTCTCTCTTGCTGACATTTTCCAGATGTGCAGAAGCAGAGTTCCAGGATTATGCTGAAATCTGCCTCTGCATTTTCTCTCTAGCTGACATTTTCCACATGTGCAGAAGCAGAGTTCAAAGATTATGCTGAAATCTACCACATCAATTTCTCTCTATCTGACATTTTCCAGATGTGCAGAAGTAGAGTTCCAGGATTATGCTGAAAACCACAACATCAGTTTCTCTCTAGCTGACTTTCCCAGATGTGCAGAAGCAGAGGTCCAGTATTATGCTGAAATCTGCCTTGCAATTTCTCTCTAGCTGACTTTTCCAGATGTGCAGAAGCTGAGTTCAAAGATTATGGTGAAATCTACCACATCAATTTCTCTCTAGCTGACATTTTCCAGATGTGCAGAAGCTGAGTTCAAAGATTATGGTGAAATCTACCACATCAATTTCTCTCTAGCTGACATTTTCCAGATGTGCGGAAGCAGAGTTCCATGATTATGCTGAAATCTGCCTCTGCATTTTCCCTCTAGCTGACATTTTCAAGATGTGCAGAAGCAGAGTTCTAAGATTATGCTGAAATCTACAACATCAATTTCTCTCTAGCTTACATTTTCCAGATGTGCAGAAGCAGAGTTCAAAGATTATGCTGAAATCTACCACATCAATTTCTCTCTATCTGACATTTTCCAGATGTGCAGAAGCAGAGTTCCAGGATTGTGCTGAAAACCACAACATCAATTTCTCTCTAGCTGACTTTCCCAGATGTGCAGAAGCAGAGGTCCAGTATTATGCTGAAATCTGCCTTGCAATTTCTCTCTAGCTGACTTTTCCAGATGTGCAGAAGCTGAGTTCAAAGATTATGGTGAAATCTGCCACATCAATTTCTGTCTAGCTGACATTTGCCAGATGTGCAGAAGTAGAGTTCCAGGATTATGCTGAAATCCGCCTTGCAAGTTTTCTCAAGCTGACATTTTCCATATGTACAGAAGCAGAGTTCCAGGTGTATGCTGAAATCTGCCTTGCAATTTCTCTCTAGCTGTCTTTTCCAGATGTGCAGAAGCAGAGTTCAAAGATTATGGTGAAATCTACCACATCAATTTCTCTCTAGCTGACATTTTCCAGATGTGCAGAAGCTGAGTTCAAAGATTATGGTGAAATCTACCACATCAATTTCTCTCTAGCTGACATTTTCCAGATGTGCGGAAGCAGAGTTCCATGATTATGCTGAAATCTGCCTCTGCATTTTCCCTCTAGCTGACATTTTCCAAATGTGCAGAAGCAGAGTTCCAGGATTATGCTGAAATCTGCCTCTGCATTTTCTCTCTAGCTGACATTTTCCACATGTGCAGAAGCAGAGTTCAAAGATTATGCTGAAATCTACCACATCAATTTCTCTCTAGCTGACATTTTCCAGATGTGCAGAAGCAGAGTTCCAGGATTGTGCTGAAAACCACAACATCAATTTCTCTCTAGCTGACATTTTCCAGATGTGCGGAAGCAGAGTTCCATGATTATGCTGAAATCTGCCTCTGCATTTTCCCTCTAGCTGACATTTTCCAGATGTGCAGAAGCAGAGGTCCAGTATTATGCTGAAATCTGCCTTGCAATTTCTCTCTAGCTGACTTTTCCAGATGTGCAGAAACTGAGTTCAAAGATTATGGTGAAATCTGCCACATCAATTTCTGTCTAGCTGACATTTGCCAGATGTGCAGAAGTAGAGTTCCAGGATTATGCTGAAATCTGCCTTGCAAGTTTTCTCAAGCTGACATTTTCCATATGTACAGAAGCAGAGTTCCAGGTGTATGCTGAAATCTGCCTTGCAATTTCTCTCTAGCTGTCTTTTCCAGATGTGCAGAAGCAGAGTTCAAAGATTATGCTGAAATCTAACACATCAATTTCTCTCTTGCTGACATTTTCCAGATGTGCAGAAGCAGAGTTCCAGGATTATGCTGAAATCTGCCTCTGCATTTTCCCTCTAGCTTACATTTTCCAGATGTGCAGAAGCTGAGTTCAAAGATTATGGTGAAATCTACCACATCAATTTCTCTCTAGCTGACATTTTCCAGATGTGCAGAAGCTGAGTTCAAAGATTATGGTGAAATCTACCACATCAATTTCTCTCTAGCTGACATTTGCCAATGTGCAGAAGCAGAGTTCCAGGATTATGCTGAAATCAGCCTCTGCATTTTTTCTCTAGCTGACATTTTCCAGATGTGCAGAAGCAGAGTTCCAGTATTATGCTGAAATATACAACTTCAATTTCTCTCTAGCTGACATTTTCCAGATGTGCAGAAGCAGAGTTCTAAGATTATGCTGAAATCTACAACATCAATTTTTCTCTAGCTGACATTTTCCAGATGTGCGGAAGCAGAGTTCCATGATTATGCTGAAATCTGCCTCTGCATTTTCCCTCTAGCTTACATTTTCCAGATGTGCAGAAGCAGAGTTCCAGGATTATGCTGAAATCTACCACTTCAATTTCTCTCTAGCTCACAATTGCCAGATGTGCAGAAGCAGAGTTCCATGATTATGCTGAAATCTGCCTTGCAATTTCTCTCTAGCTGTCTTTTCCAGATGTGCAGAAGCAGAGTTCCATGATTATGCTGAAATCTGCCTCTGCATTTTCCCTCTAGCTTACATTTTCCAGATGTGCAGAAGCTGAGTTCAAAGATTATGGTGAAATCTACCACATCAATTTCTCTCTAGCTTACATTTTCCAGATGTGCAGAAGCAGACTTCCAGGATTATGCTGAAATCTGCCTCTGCATTTTCTCTCTAGCTGACATTTTCCACATGTGCAGAAGCAGAGTTCAAAGATTATGCTGAAATCTACCACATCAATTTCTCTCTATCTGACATTTTCCAGATGTGCAGAAGCAGAGTTCCAGGATTGTGCTGAAAACCACAACATCAATTTCTCTCTAGCTGACTTTCCCAGATGTGCAGAAGCAGAGGTACAGTATTATGCTGAAATCTGCCTCTGCAGTTTCCCTCTAGCTGCCATTTTCCAGATGTGTAGAAGCAGAATTCCAGTATTATGCTGAAATATACATCAATTTCTCTCTAACTGACATTTTCCAGATGTGTAGAACCAGAGATCCAGGATTATGCTGAAATCTGCCTTGCAATTTGTCTCCAAGTGAAATTTTCCAGATGTGGAGAAGCAGAGTTCCAGGATTGTGCTGAAAGCTGCCTCTGCATTTTCCCTCTAGCTGACATTTTCCAGATGTGCAGAAGCTGAGTTCAAAGATTATGGTGAAATCTACCACATCAATTTCACTCTAGCTGTCATTTGCCAGATGTGCAGAAGCAGAGTTCCAGGATTATGCTGAAATCAGCCTCTGCATTTTCTCTCTAACTGACATTTTCCAGATGTGCGGAAGCAGAGTTCCATGATTATGCTGAAATCTGCCTCTGCATTTTCCCTCTAGCTGACATTTTCAAGATGTGCAGAAGCAGAGTTCTAAGATTATGCTGAAATCTACAACATCAATTTCTCTCTAGCTTACATTTTCCAGATGTGCAGAAGCAGAGTTCAAAGATTATGCTGAAATCTACCACATCAATTTCTCTCTAGCTGACTTTCCCAGATGTGCAGAAGCAGAGGTCCAGTATTATGCTGAAATCTGCCTTGCAATTTCTCTCTAGCTGACTTTTCCAGATGTGCAGAAGCTGAATTCAAAGATTATGGTGAAATCTGCCACATCAATTTCTGTCTAGCTGACATTTGCCAGATGTGCAGAAGTAGAGTTCCAGGATTATGCTGAAATCCGCCTTGCAAGTTTTCTCAAGCTGACATTTTCCATATGTACAGAAGCAGAGTTCCAGGTGTATGCTGAAATCTGCCTTGCAATTTCTCTCTAGCTGTCTTTTCCAGATGTGCAGAAGCAGAGTTCAAAGATTATGGTGAAATCTACCACATCAATTTCTCTCTAGCTGACATTTTCCAGATGTGCAGAAGCTGAGTTCAAAGATTATGGTGAAATCTACCACATCAATTTCTCTCTAGCTGACATTTTCCAGATGTGCGGAAGCAGAGTTCCATGATTATGCTGAAATCTGCCTCTGCATTTTCCCTCTAGCTGACATTTTCCAAATGTGCAGAAGCAGAGTTCCAGGATTATGCTGAAATCTGCCTCTGCATTTTCTCTCTAGCTGACATTTTCCACATGTGCAGAAGCAGAGTTCAAAGATTATGCTGAAATCTACCACATCAATTTCTCTCTAGCTGACATTTTCCAGATGTGCAGAAGCAGAGTTCCAGGATTGTGCTGAAAACCACAACATCAATTTCTCTCTAGCTGACTTTCCCAGATGTGCAGAAGCAGAGGTCCAGTATTATGCTGAAATCTGCCTTGCAATTTCTCTCTAGCTGACTTTTCCAGATGTGCAGAAGCTGAGTTCAAAGATTATGGTGAAATCTGCCACATCAATTTCTGTCTAGCTGACATTTGCCAGATGTGCAGAAGTAGAGTTCCAGGATTATGCTGAAATCTGCCTTGCAAGTTTTCTCAAGCTGACATTTTCCATATGTACAGAAGCAGAGTTCCAGGTGTATGCTGAAATCTGCCTTGCAATTTCTCTCTAGCTGTCTTTTCCAGATGTGCAGAAGCAGAGTTCAAAGATTATGCTGAAATCTAACACATCAATTTCTCTCTTGCTGACATTTTCCAGATGTGCAGAAGCAGAGTTCCAGGATTATGCTGAAATCTGCCTCTGCATTTTCCCTCTAGCTTACATTTTCCAGATGTGCAGAAGCTGAGTTCAAAGATTATGGTGAAATCTACCACATCAATTTCTCTCTAGCTGACATTTTCCAGATGTGCAGAAGCTGAGTTCAAAGATTATGGTGAAATCTACCACATCAATTTCTCTCTAGCTGACATTTGCCAATGTGCAGAAGCAGAGTTCCAGGATTATGCTGAAATCAGCCTCTGCATTTTTTCTCTAGCTGACATTTTCCAGATGTGCAGAAGCAGAGTTCCAGTATTATGCTGAAATATACAACTTCAATTTCTCTCTAGCTGACATTTTCCAGATGTGCAGAAGCAGAGTTCTAAGATTATGCTGAAATCTACAACATCAATTTTTCTCTAGCTGACATTTTCCAGATGTGCGGAAGCAGAGTTCCATGATTATGCTGAAATCTGCCTCTGCATTTTCCCTCTAGCTTACATTTTCCAGATGTGCAGAAGCAGAGTTCCAGGATTATGCTGAAATCTACCACTTCAATTTCTCTCTAGCTCACAATTGCCAGATGTGCAGAAGCAGAGTTCCATGATTATGCTGAAATCTGCCTTGCAATTTCTCTCTAGCTGTCTTTTCCAGATGTGCAGAAGCAGAGTTCCATGATTATGCTGAAATCTGCCTTGCAATTTCTCTCTAGCTGTCTTTTCCAGATGTGCAGAAGCAGAGTTCCATGATTATGCTGAAATCTGCCTCTGCATTTTCCCTCTGGCTTACATTTTCCAGATGTGCAGAAGCTGAGTTCAAAGATTATGGTGAAATCTACCACATCAATTTCTCTCTAGCTTACATTTTCCAGATGTGCAGAAGCAGAGTTCAAAGATTATGGTGAAATCTACCACATCAATTTCTCTCTAGCTTACATTTTCCAGATGTGCAGAAGCAGACTTCCAGGATTATGCTGAAATCTGCCTCTGCATTTTCTCTCTAGCTGACATTTTCCACATGTGCAGAAGCAGAGTTCAAAGATTATGCTGAAATCTACCACATCAATTTCTCTCTATCTGACATTTTCCAGATGTGCAGAAGCAGAGTTCCAGGATTGTGCTGAGAACCACAACATCAATTTCTCTCTAGCTGACTTTCCCAGATGTGCAGAAGCAGAGGTACAGTATTATGCTGAAATCTGCCTCTGCAGTTTCCCTCTAGCTGCCATTTTCCAGATGTGTAGAAGCAGAATTCCAGTATTATGCTGAAATATACATCAATTTCTCTCTAACTGACATTTTCCAGATGTGTAGAACCAGAGATCCAGGATTATGCTGAAATCTGCCTTGCAATTTGTCTCCAAGTGAAATTTTCCAGATGTGGAGAAGCAGAGTTCCAGGATTGTGCTGAAAGCTGCCTCTGCATTTTCCCTCTAGCTGACATTTTCCAGATGTGCAGAAGCTGAGTTCAAAGATTATGGTGAAATCTACCACATCAATTTCACTCTAGCTGACATTTGCCAGATGTGCAGAAGCAGAGTTCCAGGATTATGCTGAAATCAGCCTCTGCATTTTCTCTCTAACTGACATTTTCCAGATGTGCAGAAGCAGAGTTCCAGTATTATGCTGAAATATACATCAATTTCTCTCTAAGTGACATTTTCCAGATGTGTAGAACCAGAGATCCAGGATTATGCTGAAATCTGCCTTGCAATTTGTCTCCAAGTGAAATTTTCCAGATGTGGAGAAGCAGAGTTCAAAGATTATGCTGAAATCTAACACATCAATTTCTCTCTTGCTGACATTTTCAAGATTTGCAGAAGCAGAGTTCCAGGATTATGCTGAAATCTGCCTCTGCATTTTCCCTCTAGCTGACTTTTTCCAGATGTGCAGAAGCAGAGTTCAAAGATTATGGTGAAATCTACCACATCAATTTCTCTCTAGCTGACATTTTCCAGATGTGCAGAAGCTGAGTTCAAAGATTATGCTGAAATCTACCACATCAATTTCTCTCTATCTGACATTTTCCAGATGTGCAGAAGTAGAGTTCCAGGATTATGCTGAAAACCACAACATCAGTTTCTCTCTAGCTGACTTTCCCAGATGTGCAGAAGCAGAGGTCCAGTATTATGCTGAAATCTGCCTTGCAATTTCTCTCTAGCTGACTTTTCCAGATGTGCAGAAGCTGAGTTCAAAGATTATGGTGAAATCTACCACATCAATTTCTCTCTAGCTGACATTTTCCAGATGTGCAGAAGCTGAGTTCAAAGATTATGGTGAAATCTACCACATCAATTTCTCTCTAGCTGACATTTTCCAGATGTGCGGAAGCAGAGTTCCATGATTATGCTGAAATCTGCCTCTGCATTTTCCCTCTAGCTGACATTTTCAAGATGTGCAGAAGCAGAGTTCTAAGATTATGCTGAAATCTACAACATCAATTTCTCTCTAGCTTACATTTTCCAGATGTGCAGAAGCAGAGTTCAAAGATTATGCTGAAATCTACCACATCAATTTCTCTCTATCTGACATTTTCCAGATGTGCAGAAGCAGAGTTCCAGGATTGTGCTGAAAACCACAACATCAATTTCTCTCTAGCTGACTTTCCCAGATGTGCAGAAGCAGAGGTCCAGTATTATGCTGAAATCTGCCTTGCAATTTCTCTCTAGCTGACTTTTCCAGATGTGCAGAAGCTGAGTTCAAAGATTATGGTGAAATCTGCCACATCAATTTCTGTCTAGCTGACATTTGCCAGATGTGCAGAAGTAGAGTTCCAGGATTATGCTGAAATCCGCCTTGCAAGTTTTCTCAAGCTGACATTTTCCATATGTACAGAAGCAGAGTTCCAGGTGTATGCTGAAATCTGCCTTGCAATTTCTCTCTAGCTGTCTTTTCCAGATGTGCAGAAGCAGAGTTCAAAGATTATGGTGAAATCTACCACATCAATTTCTCTCTAGCTGACATTTTCCAGATGTGCAGAAGCTGAGTTCAAAGATTATGGTGAAATCTACCACATCAATTTCTCTCTAGCTGACATTTTCCAGATGTGCGGAAGCAGAGTTCCATGATTATGCTGAAATCTGCCTCTGCATTTTCCCTCTAGCTGACATTTTCCAAATGTGCAGAAGCAGAGTTCCAGGATTATGCTGAAATCTGCCTCTGCATTTTCTCTCTAGCTGACATTTTCCACATGTGCAGAAGCAGAGTTCAAAGATTATGCTGAAATCTACCACATCAATTTCTCTCTAGCTGACATTTTCCAGATGTGCAGAAGCAGAGTTCCAGGATTGTGCTGAAAACCACAACATCAATTTCTCTCTAGCTGACTTTCCCAGATGTGCAGAAGCAGAGGTCCAGTATTATGCTGAAATCTGCCTTGCAATTTCTCTCTAGCTGACTTTTCCAGATGTGCAGAAGCTGAGTTCAAAGATTATGGTGAAATCTGCCACATCAATTTCTGTCTAGCTGACATTTGCCAGATGTGCAGAAGTAGAGTTCAAGGATTATGCTGAAATCTGCCTTGCAAGTTTTCTCAAGCTGACATTTTCCATATGTACAGAATCAGAGTTCCTGGTGTATGCTGAAATCTGCCTTGCAATTTCTCTCTAGCTGACTTTTCCAGATGTGCAGAAGATGAGTTCAAAGATTATGGTGAAATCTGCCACATCAATTTCTGTCTAGCTGACATTTGCCAGATGTGCAGAAGTAGAGTTCAAGGATTATGCTGAAATCTGCCTTGCAAGTTTTCTCAAGCTGACATTTTCCATATGTACAGAATCAGAGTTCCTGGTGTATGCTGAAATCTGCCTTGCAATTTCTCTCTAGCTGACTTTCCCAGATGTGCAGAAGCAGAGGTACAGTATTATGCTGAAATCTGCCTCTGCAGTTTCCCTCTAGCTGCCATTTTCCAGATGTGTAGAAGCAGAATTCCAGTATTATGCTGAAATATACATCAATTTCTCTCTAACTGACATTTTCCAGATGTGTAGAACCAGAGATCCAGGATTATGCTGAAATCTGCCTTGCAATTTGTCTCCAAGTGAAATTTTCCAGATGTGGAGAAGCAGAGTTCCAGGATTGTGCTGAAAGCTGCCTCTGCATTTTCCCTCTAGCTGACATTTTCCAGATGTGCAGAAGCTGAGTTCAAAGATTATGGTGAAATCTACCACATCAATTTCACTCTAGCTGACATTTGCCAGATGTGCAGAAGCAGAGTTCCAGGATTATGCTGAAATCAGCCTCTGCATTTTCTCTCTAACTGACATTTTCCAGATGTGCAGAAGCAGAGTTCCAGTATTATGCTGAAATATACATCAATTTCTCTCTAAGTGACATTTTCCAGATGTGTAGAACCAGAGATCCAGGATTATGCTGAAATCTGCCTTGCAATTTGTCTCCAAGTGAAATTTTCCAGATGTGGAGAAGCAGAGTTCAAAGATTATGCTGAAATCTAACACATCAATTTCTCTCTTGCTGACATTTTCAAGATTTGCAGAAGCAGAGTTCCAGGATTATGCTGAAATCTGCCTCTGCATTTTCCCTCTAGCTGACTTTTTCCAGATGTGCAGAAGCAGAGTTCAAAGATTATGGTGAAATCTACCACATCAATTTCTCTCTAGCTGACATTTTCCAGATGTGCAGAAGCTGAGTTCAAAGATTATGCTGAAATCTACCACATCAATTTCTCTCTATCTGACATTTTCCAGATGTGCAGAAGTAGAGTTCCAGGATTATGCTGAAAACCACAACATCAGTTTCTCTCTAGCTGACTTTCCCAGATGTGCAGAAGCAGAGGTCCAGTATTATGCTGAAATCTGCCTTGCAATTTCTCTCTAGCTGACTTTTCCAGATGTGCAGAAGCTGAGTTCAAAGATTATGGTGAAATCTACCACATCAATTTCTCTCTAGCTGACATTTTCCAGATGTGCAGAAGCTGAGTTCAAAGATTATGGTGAAATCTACCACATCAATTTCTCTCTAGCTGACATTTTCCAGATGTGCGGAAGCAGAGTTCCATGATTATGCTGAAATCTGCCTCTGCATTTTCCCTCTAGCTGACATTTTCAAGATGTGCAGAAGCAGAGTTCTAAGATTATGCTGAAATCTACAACATCAATTTCTCTCTAGCTTACATTTTCCAGATGTGCAGAAGCAGAGTTCAAAGATTATGCTGAAATCTACCACATCAATTTCTCTCTATCTGACATTTTCCAGATGTGCAGAAGCAGAGTTCCAGGATTGTGCTGAAAACCACAACATCAATTTCTCTCTAGCTGACTTTCCCAGATGTGCAGAAGCAGAGGTCCAGTATTATGCTGAAATCTGCCTTGCAATTTCTCTCTAGCTGACTTTTCCAGATGTGCAGAAGCTGAGTTCAAAGATTATGGTGAAATCTGCCACATCAATTTCTGTCTAGCTGACATTTGCCAGATGTGCAGAAGTAGAGTTCCAGGATTATGCTGAAATCCGCCTTGCAAGTTTTCTCAAGCTGACATTTTCCATATGTACAGAAGCAGAGTTCCAGGTGTATGCTGAAATCTGCCTTGCAATTTCTCTCTAGCTGTCTTTTCCAGATGTGCAGAAGCAGAGTTCAAAGATTATGGTGAAATCTACCACATCAATTTCTCTCTAGCTGACATTTTCCAGATGTGCAGAAGCTGAGTTCAAAGATTATGGTGAAATCTACCACATCAATTTCTCTCTAGCTGACATTTTCCAGATGTGCGGAAGCAGAGTTCCATGATTATGCTGAAATCTGCCTCTGCATTTTCCCTCTAGCTGACATTTTCCAAATGTGCAGAAGCAGAGTTCCAGGATTATGCTGAAATCTGCCTCTGCATTTTCTCTCTAGCTGACATTTTCCACATGTGCAGAAGCAGAGTTCAAAGATTATGCTGAAATCTACCACATCAATTTCTCTCTAGCTGACATTTTCCAGATGTGCAGAAGCAGAGTTCCAGGATTGTGCTGAAAACCACAACATCAATTTCTCTCTAGCTGACTTTCCCAGATGTGCAGAAGCAGAGGTCCAGTATTATGCTGAAATCTGCCTTGCAATTTCTCTCTAGCTGACTTTTCCAGATGTGCAGAAGCTGAGTTCAAAGATTATGGTGAAATCTGCCACATCAATTTCTGTCTAGCTGACATTTGCCAGATGTGCAGAAGTAGAGTTCAAGGATTATGCTGAAATCTGCCTTGCAAGTTTTCTCAAGCTGACATTTTCCATATGTACAGAATCAGAGTTCCTGGTGTATGCTGAAATCTGCCTTGCAATTTCTCTCTAGCTGACTTTTCCAGATGTGCAGAAGATGAGTTCAAAGATTATGGTGAAATCTGCCACATCAATTTCTGTCTAGCTGACATTTGCCAGATGTGCAGAAGTAGAGTTCAAGGATTATGCTGAAATCTGCCTTGCAAGTTTTCTCAAGCTGACATTTTCCATATGTACAGAATCAGAGTTCCTGGTGTATGCTGAAATCTGCCTTGCAATTTCTCTCTAGCTGACTTTTCCAGATGTGCAGAAGCAGAGTTCAAAGATTATGCTGAAATCTAACACATCAATTTCTCTCTAACTGACATTTTGCAGATGTGCAGAAGCAGAGTTCCAGGATTATGCTGAAATCTGCCTCTGCATTTTCCCTCTAGCTTACATTTTCCAGATGTGCAGAAGCTGAGTTCAAAGATTATGGTGAAATTTACCACATCAATTTCTCTCTAGCTGACATTTTCCAGATGTGCAGAAGCTGAGTTCAAAGATTATGGTGAAATCTACCACATCAATTTCTCTCTAGCTGACATTTGCCAATGTGCAGAAGCAGAGTTCCAGGATTATGCTGAAATCAGCCTCTGCATTTTTTCTCTAGCTGACATTTTCCAGATGTGCAGAAGCAGAGTTCCAGTATTATGCTGAAATATACAACTTCAATTTCTCTCTAGCTGACATTTTCCAGATGTGCAGAAGCAGAGTTCTAAGATTATGCTGAAATCTACAACATCAATTTTTCTCTAGCTGACATTTTCCAGATGTGCGGAAGCAGAGTTCCATGATTATGCTGAAATCTGCCTCTGCATTTTCCCTCTAGCTTACATTTTCCAGATGTGCAGAAGCAGAGTTCCAGGATTATGCTGAAATCTACCACTTCAATTTCTCTCTAGCTCACAATTGCCAGATGTGCAGAAGCAGAGTTCCATGATTATGCTGAAATCTGCCTTGCAATTTCTCTCTAGCTGTCTTTTCCAGATGTGCAGAAGCAGAGTTCCATGATTATGCTGAAATCTGCCTCTGCATTTTCCCTCTAGCTTACATTTTCCAGATGTGCAGAAGCTGAGTTCAAAGATTATGGTGAAATCTACCACATCAATTTCTCTCTAGCTTACATTTTCCAGATGTGCAGAAGCAGACTTCCAGGATTATGCTGAAATCTGCCTCTGCATTTTCTCTCTAGCTGACATTTTCCACATGTGCAGAAGCAGAGTTCAAAGATTATGCTGAAATCTACCACATCAATTTCTCTCTATCTGACATTTTCCAGATGTGCAGAAGCAGAGTTCCAGGATTGTGCTGAAAACCACAACATCAATTTCTCTCTAGCTGACTTTCCCAGATGTGCAGAAGCAGAGGTACAGTATTATGCTGAAATCTGCCTCTGCAGTTTCCCTCTAGCTGCCATTTTCCAGATGTGTAGAAGCAGAATTCCAGTATTATGCTGAAATATACATCAATTTCTCTCTAACTGACATTTTCCAGATGTGTAGAACCAGAGATCCAGGATTATGCTAAAATCTGCCTTGCAATTTGTCTCCAAGTGAAATTTTCCAGATGTGGAGAAGCAGAGTTCCAGGATTGTGCTGAAAGCTGCCTCTGCATTTTCCCTCTAGCTGACATTTTCCAGATGTGCAGAAGCTGAGTTCAAAGATTATGGTGAAATCTACCACATCAATTTCACTCTAGCTGTCATTTGCCAGATGTGCAGAAGCAGAGTTCCAGGATTATGCTGAAATCAGCCTCTGCATTTTCTCTCTAACTGACATTTTCCAGATGTGCGGAAGCAGAGTTCCATGATTATGCTGAAATCTGCCTCTGCATTTTCCCTCTAGCTGACATTTTCAAGATGTGCAGAAGCAGAGTTCTAAGATTATGCTGAAATCTACAACATCAATTTCTCTCTAGCTTACATTTTCCAGATGTGCAGAAGCAGAGTTCAAAGATTATGCTGAAATCTACCACATCAATTTCTCTCTATCTGACATTTTCCAGATGTGCAGAAGCAGAGTTCCAGGATTGTGCTGAAAACCACAACATCAATTTCTCTCTAGCTGACTTTCCCAGATGTGCAGAAGCAGAGGTCCAGTATTATGCTGAAATCTGCCTTGCAATTTCTCTCTAGCTGACTTTTCCAGATGTGCAGAAGCTGAATTCAAAGATTATGGTGAAATCTGCCACATCAATTTCTGTCTAGCTGACATTTGCCAGATGTGCAGAAGTAGAGTTCCAGGATTATGCTGAAATCCGCCTTGCAAGTTTTCTCAAGCTGACATTTTCCATATGTACAGAAGCAGAGTTCCAGGTGTATGCTGAAATCTGCCTTGCAATTTCTCTCTAGCTGTCTTTTCCAGATGTGCAGAAGCAGAGTTCAAAGATTATGGTGAAATCTACCACATCAATTTCTCTCTAGCTGACATTTTCCAGATGTGCAGAAGCTGAGTTCAAAGATTATGGTGAAATCTACCACATCAATTTCTCTCTAGCTGACATTTTCCAGATGTGCGGAAGCAGAGTTCCATGATTATGCTGAAATCTGCCTCTGCATTTTCCCTCTAGCTGACATTTTCCAAATGTGCAGAAGCAGAGTTCCAGGATTATGCTGAAATCTGCCTCTGCATTTTCTCTCTAGCTGACATTTTCCACATGTGCAGAAGCAGAGTTCAAAGATTATGCTGAAATCTACCACATCAATTTCTCTCTAGCTGACATTTTCCAGATGTGCAGAAGCAGAGTTCCAGGATTGTGCTGAAAACCACAACATCAATTTCTCTCTAGCTGACTTTCCCAGATGTGCAGAAGCAGAGGTCCAGTATTATGCTGAAATCTGCCTTGCAATTTCTCTCTAGCTGTCTTTTCCAGATGTGCAGAAGCAGAGTTCCATGATTATGCTGAAATCTGCCTCTGCATTTTCTGTCTAGCTTACATTTTCCAGATGTGCAGAAGCTGAGTTCAAAGATTATGGTGAAATCTACCACATCAATTTCTCTCTAGCTTACATTTTCCAGATGTGCAGAAGCAGACTTCCAGGATTATGCTGAAATCTGCCTCTGCATTTTCTCTCTAGCTGACATTTTCCACATGTGCAGAAGCAGAGTTCAAAGATTATGCTGAAATCTACCACATCAATTTCTCTCTATCTGACATTTTCCAGATGTGCAGAAGCAGAGTTCCAGGATTGTGCTGAAAACCACAACATCAATTTCTCTCTAGCTGACTTTCCCAGATGTGCAGAAGCAGAGGTACAGTATTATGCTGAAATCTGCCTCTGCAGTTTCCCTCTAGCTGCCATTTTCCAGATGTGTAGAAGCAGAATTCCAGTATTATGCTGAAATATACATCAATTTCTCTCTAACTGACATTTTCCAGATGTGTAGAACCAGAGATCCAGGATTATGCTAAAATCTGCCTTGCAATTTGTCTCCAAGTGAAATTTTCCAGATGTGGAGAAGCAGAGTTCCAGGATTGTGCTGAAAGCTGCCTCTGCATTTTCCCTCTAGCTGACATTTTCCAGATGTGCAGAAGCTGAGTTCAAAGATTATGGTGAAATCTACCACATCAATTTCACTCTAGCTGTCATTTGCCAGATGTGCAGAAGCAGAGTTCCAGGATTATGCTGAAATCAGCCTCTGCATTTTCTCTCTAACTGACATTTTCCAGATGTGCGGAAGCAGAGTTCCATGATTATGCTGAAATCTGCCTCTGCATTTTCCCTCTAGCTGACATTTTCAAGATGTGCAGAAGCAGAGTTCTAAGATTATGCTGAAATCTACAACATCAATTTCTCTCTAGCTTACATTTTCCAGATGTGCAGAAGCAGAGTTCAAAGATTATGCTGAAATCTACCACATCAATTTCTCTCTATCTGACATTTTCCAGATGTGCAGAAGCAGAGTTCCAGGATTGTGCTGAAAACCACAACATCAATTTCTCTCTAGCTGACTTTCCCAGATGTGCAGAAGCAGAGGTCCAGTATTATGCTGAAATCTGCCTTGCAATTTCTCTCTAGCTGACTTTTCCAGATGTGCAGAAGCTGAATTCAAAGATTATGGTGAAATCTGCCACATCAATTTCTGTCTAGCTGACATTTGCCAGATGTGCAGAAGTAGAGTTCCAGGATTATGCTGAAATCCGCCTTGCAAGTTTTCTCAAGCTGACATTTTCCATATGTACAGAAGCAGAGTTCCAGGTGTATGCTGAAATCTGCCTTGCAATTTCTCTCTAGCTGTCTTTTCCAGATGTGCAGAAGCAGAGTTCAAAGATTATGGTGAAATCTACCACATCAATTTCTCTCTAGCTGACATTTTCCAGATGTGCAGAAGCTGAGTTCAAAGATTATGGTGAAATCTACCACATCAATTTCTCTCTAGCTGACATTTTCCAGATGTGCGGAAGCAGAGTTCCATGATTATGCTGAAATCTGCCTCTGCATTTTCCCTCTAGCTGACATTTTCCAAATGTGCAGAAGCAGAGTTCCAGGATTATGCTGAAATCTGCCTCTGCATTTTCTCTCTAGCTGACATTTTCCACATGTGCAGAAGCAGAGTTCAAAGATTATGCTGAAATCTACCACATCAATTTCTCTCTAGCTGACATTTTCCAGATGTGCAGAAGCAGAGTTCCAGGATTGTGCTGAAAACCACAACATCAATTTCTCTCTAGCTGACTTTCCCAGATGTGCAGAAGCAGAGGTCCAGTATTATGCTGAAATCTGCCTTGCAATTTCTCTCTAGCTGACTTTTCCAGATGTGCAGAAGCTGAGTTCAAAGATTATGGTGAAATCTGCCACATCAATTTCTGTCTAGCTGACATTTGCCAGATGTGCAGAAGTAGAGTTCCAGGATTATGCTGAAATCTGCCTTGCAAGTTTTCTCAAGCTGACATTTTCCATATGTACAGAAGCAGAGTTCCAGGTGTATGCTGAAATCTGCCTTGCAATTTCTCTCTAGCTGTCTTTTCCAGATGTGCAGAAGCAGAGTTCAAAGATTATGCTGAAATCTACCACATCAATTTCTCTCTAGCTGACATTTTCCAGATGTGCAGAAGCTGAGTTCAAAGATTATGGTGAAATCTACCACATCAATTTCTCTCTAGCTGACATTTGCCAATGTGCAGAAGCAGAGTTCCAGGATTATGCTGAAATCAGCCTCTGCATTTTTTCTCTAGCTGACATTTTCCAGATGTGCAGAAGCAGAGTTCCAGTATTATGCTGAAATATACAACTTCAATTTCTCTCTAGCTGACATTTTCCAGATGTGCAGAAGCAGAGTTCTAAGATTATGCTGAAATCTACAACATCAATTTTTCTCTAGCTGACATTTTCCAGATGTGCGGAAGCAGAGTTCCATGATTATGCTGAAATCTGCCTCTGCATTTTCCCTCTAGCTTACATTTTCCAGATGTGCAGAAGCAGAGTTCCAGGATTATGCTGAAATCTACCACTTCAATTTCTCTCTAGCTCACAATTGCCAGATGTGCAGAAGCAGAGTTCCATGATTATGCTGAAATCTGCCTTGCAATTTCTCTCTAGCTGTCTTTTCCAGATGTGCAGAAGCAGAGTTCCATGATTATGCTGAAATCTGCCTTGCAATTTCTCTCTAGCTGTCTTTTCCAGATGTGCAGAAGCAGAGTTCCATGATTATGCTGAAATCTGCCTCTGCATTTTCCCTCTAGCTTACATTTTCCAGATGTGCAGAAGCTGAGTTCAAAGATTATGGTGAAATCTACCACATCAATTTCTCTCTAGCTTACATTTTCCAGATGTGCAGAAGCAGAGTTCAAAGATTATGGTGAAATCTACCACATCAATTTCTCTCTAGCTTACATTTTCCAGATGTGCAGAAGCAGACTTCCAGGATTATGCTGAAATCTGCCTCTGCATTTTCTCTCTAGCTGACATTTTCCACATGTGCAGAAGCAGAGTTCAAAGATTATGCTGAAATCTACCACATCAATTTCTCTCTATCTGACATTTTCCAGATGTGCAGAAGCAGAGTTCCAGGATTGTGCTGAAAACCACAACATCAATTTCTCTCTAGCTGACTTTCCCAGATGTGCAGAAGCAGAGGTACAGTATTATGCTGAAATCTGCCTCTGCAGTTTCCCTCTAGCTGCCATTTTCCAGATGTGTAGAAGCAGAATTCCAGTATTATGCTGAAATATACATCAATTTCTCTCTAACTGACATTTTCCAGATGTGTAGAACCAGAGATCCAGGATTATGCTGAAATCTGCCTTGCAATTTGTCTCCAAGTGAAATTTTCCAGATGTGGAGAAGCAGAGTTCCAGGATTGTGCTGAAAGCTGCCTCTGCATTTTCCCTCTAGCTGACATTTTCCAGATGTGCAGAAGCTGAGTTCAAAGATTATGGTGAAATCTACCACATCAATTTCACTCTAGCTGACATTTGCCAGATGTGCAGAAGCAGAGTTCCAGGATTATGCTGAAATCAGCCTCTGCATTTTCTCTCTAACTGACATTTTCCAGATGTGCAGAAGCAGAGTTCCAGTATTATGCTGAAATATACATCAATTTCTCTCTAACTGACATTTTCCAGATGTGTAGAACCAGAGATCCAGGATTATGCTGAAATCTGCCTTGCAATTTGTCTCCAAGTGAAATTTTCCAGATGTGGAGAAGCAGAGTTCAAAGATTATGCTGAAATCTAACACATCAATTTCTCTCTTGCTGACATTTTCAAGATGTGCAGAAGCAGAGTTCCAGGATTATGCTGAAATCTGCCTCTGCATTTTCCCTCTAGCTGACTTTTTCCAGATGTGCAGAAGCAGAGTTCAAAGATTATGGTGAAATCTACCACATCAATTTCTCTCTAGCTGACATTTTCCAGATGTGCAGAAGCAGAGTTCCAGTATTATGCTGAAATATACATCAATTTCTCTCTAACTGACATTTCCAGATGTGTAGAACCAGAGTTCCAGGATTATGCTGAAATCTGCCTTGCAATTTGTCTCCAAGTGAAATTTTCCAGATGTGCAGAAGCAGAGTTCAAAGATTATGCTGAAATCTAACACAACAATTTCTCTCTTGCTGACATTTTCCAGATGTGCAGAAGCAGAGTTCCAGGATTATGCTGAAATCTGCCTCTGCATTTTCCCTCTAGCTGACTTTTTCCAGATGTGCAGAAGCTGAGTTCAAAGATTATGGTGAAATCTACCACATCAATTTCTCTCTAGCTGACATTTTCCAGATGTGCAGAAGCTGAGTTCAAAGATTATGGTGAAATCTACCACATCAATTTCTCTCTAGCTGACATTTTCCAGATGTGCGGAAGCAGAGTTCCATGATTATGCTGAAATCTGCCTCTGCATTTTCCCTCTAGCTGACATTTTCCAGATGTGCAGAAGCAGAGTTCCAGGATTATGCTGAAATCTGCCTCTGCATTTTCTCTCTATCTGACATTTTCCACATGTGCAGAAGCAGAGTTCAAAGATTATGCTGAAATCTACCACATCAATTTCTCTCTATCTGACATTTTCCAGATGTGCAGAAGCAGAGGTCCAGTATTATGCTGAAATCTGCCTCTGCATTTTTCCTCTAGCTGACATTTTCCAGATGTGAAAAAGCAGAGTTCAAAGATTATGCTGAAATCTACAACATCAATTTCTCTCTAGCTGACATTTTCCAGATGTGCAGAAGCAGAGTTCTAAGATTATGCTGAAATCTACGACATCAATTTTTCTCTAGCTGACATTTTCCAGATGTGCAGAAGCAGAAGTCCAGTATTATGCTGAAATCTGCCTTGCAATTTCTCTCTAGCTGACTTTTCCAGATGTGCAGAAGCTGAGTTCAAAGATTATGTTGAAATCTGCCACATCAATTTCGGTCTAGCTGACATTTGCCAGATGTGCAGAAGTAGAGTTCCAGGATTATGCTGAAATCAGCCTCTGCATTTTCTCTCTAACTGACATTTTCCAGATGTGCAGAAGCAGAGTTCCAGTATTATGCTGAAATATACATCAATTTCTCTCTAACTGACATTTTCCAGATGTGTAGAACCAGAGATCCAGGATTATGCTGAAATCTGCCTTGCAATTTGTCTCCAAGTGAAATTTTCCAGATGTGGAGAAGCAGAGTTCAAAGATTATGCTGAAATCTAACACAACAATTTCTCTCTTGCTGACATTTTCCAGATGTGCAGAAGCAGAGTTCCAGGATTATGCTGAAATCTGCCTCTGCATTTTCTCTCTAGCTGACATTTTCCACATGTGCAGAAGCAGAGTTCAAAGATTATGCTGAAATCTACCACATCAATTTCTCTCTATCTGACATTTTCCAGATGTGCAGAAGTAGAGTTCCAGGATTATGCTGAAAACCACAACATCAGTTTCTCTCTAGCTGACTTTCCCAGATGTGCAGAAGCAGAGGTCCAGTATTATGCTGAAATCTGCCTTGCAATTTCTCTCTAGCTGACTTTTCCAGATGTGCAGAAGCTGAGTTCAAAGATTATGGTGAAATCTACCACATCAATTTCTCTCTAGCTGACATTTTCCAGATGTGCAGAAGCTGAGTTCAAAGATTATGGTGAAATCTACCACATCAATTTCTCTCTAGCTGACATTTTCCAGATGTGCGGAAGCAGAGTTCCATGATTATGCTGAAATCTGCCTCTGCATTTTCCCTCTAGCTGACATTTTCAAGATGTGCAGAAGCAGAGTTCTAAGATTATGCTGAAATCTACAACATCAATTTCTCTCTAGCTTACATTTTCCAGATGTGCAGAAGCAGAGTTCAAAGATTATGCTGAAATCTACCACGTCAATTTCTCTCTATCTGACATTTTCCAGATGTGCAGAAGCAGAGTTCCAGGATTGTGCTGAAAACCACAACATCAATTTCTCTCTAGCTGACTTTCCCAGATGTGCAGAAGCAGAGGTCCAGTATTATGCTGAAATCTGCCTTGCAATTTCTCTCTAGCTGACTTTTCCAGATGTGCAGAAGCTGAGTTCAAAGATTATGGTGAAATCTGCCACATCAATTTCTGTCTAGCTGACATTTGCCAGATGTGCAGAAGTAGAGTTCCAGGATTATGCTGAAATCCGCCTTGCAAGTTTTCTCAAGCTGACATTTTCCATATGTACAGAAGCAGAGTTCCAGGTGTATGCTGAAATCTGCCTTGCAATTTCTCTCTAGCTGTCTTTTCCAGATGTGCAGAAGCAGAGTTCAAAGATTATGGTGAAATCTACCACATCAATTTCTCTCTAGCTGACATTTTCCAGATGTGCAGAAGCTGAGTTCAAAGATTATGGTGAAATCTACCACATCAATTTCTCTCTAGCTGACATTTTCCAGATGTGCGGAAGCAGAGTTCCATGATTATGCTGAAATCTGCCTCTGCATTTTCCCTCTAGCTGACATTTTCCAAATGTGCAGAAGCAGAGTTCCAGGATTATGCTGAAATCTGCCTCTGCATTTTCTCTCTAGCTGACATTTTCCACATGTGCAGAAGCAGAGTTCAAAGATTATGCTGAAATCTACCACATCAATTTCTCTCTAGCTGACATTTTCCAGATGTGCAGAAGCAGAGTTCCAGGATTGTGCTGAAAACCACAACATCAATTTCTCTCTAGCTGACTTTCCCAGATGTGCAGAAGCAGAGGTCCAGTATTATGCTGAAATCTGCCTTGCAATTTCTCTCTAGCTGACTTTTCCAGATGTGCAGAAGCTGAGTTCAAAGATTATGGTGAAATCTGCCACATCAATTTCTGTCTAGCTGACATTTGGCAGATGTGCAGAAGTAGAGTTCCAGGATTATGCTGAAATCTGCCTTGCAAGTTTTCTCAAGCTGACATTTTCCATATGTACAGAAGCAGAGTTCCAGGTGTATGCTGAAATCTGCCTTGCAATTTCTCTCTAGCTGTCTTTTCCAGATGTGCAGAAGCAGAGTTCAAAGATTATGCTGAAATCTAACACATCAATTTCTCTCTTGCTGACATTTTCCAGATGTGCAGAAGCAGAGTTCCAGGATTATGCTGAAATCTGCCTCTGCATTTTCCCTCTAGCTTACATTTTCCAGATGTGCAGAAGCTGAGTTCAAAGATTATGGTGAAATCTACCACATCAATTTCTCTCTAGCTGACATTTTCCAGATGTGCAGAAGCTGAGTTCAAAGATTATGGTGAAATCTACCACATCAATTTCTCTCTAGCTGACATTTGCCAATGTGCAGAAGCAGAGTTCCAGGATTATGCTGAAATCAGCCTCTGCATTTTTTCTCTAGCTGACATTTTCCAGATGTGCAGAAGCAGAGTTCCAGTATTATGCTGAAATATACAACTTCAATTTCTCTCTAGCTGACATTTTCCAGATGTGCAGAAGCAGAGTTCTAAGATTATGCTGAAATCTACAACATCAATTTTTCTCTAGCTGACATTTTCCAGATGTGCGGAAGCAGAGTTCCATGATTATGCTGAAATCTGCCTCTGCATTTTCCCTCTAGCTTACATTTTCCAGATGTGCAGAAGCAGAGTTCCAGGATTATGCTGAAATCTACCACTTCAATTTCTCTCTAGCTCACAATTGCCAGATGTGCAGAAGCAGAGTTCCATGATTATGCTGAAATCTGCCTTGCAATTTCTCTCTAGCTGTCTTTTCCAGACGTGCAGAAGCAGAGTTCCATGATTATGCTGAAATCTGCCTCTGCATTTTCCCTCTAGCTTACATTTTCCAGATGTGCAGAAGCTGAGTTCAAAGATTATGGTGAAATCTACCACATCAATTTCTCTCTAGCTTACATTTTCCAGATGTGCAGAAGCAGACTTCCAGGATTATGCTGAAATCTGCCTCTGCATTTTCTCTCTAGCTGACATTTTCCACATGTGCAGAAGCAGAGTTCAAAGATTATGCTGAAATCTACCACATCAATTTCTCTCTATCTGACATTTTCCAGATGTGCAGAAGCAGAGTTCCAGGATTGTGCTGAAAACCACAACATCAATTTCTCTCTAGCTGACTTTCCCAGATGTGCAGAAGCAGAGGTACAGTATTATGCTGAAATCTGCCTCTGCAGTTTCCCTCTAGCTGCCATTTTCCAGATGTGTAGAAGCAGAATTCCAGTATTATGCTGAAATATACATCAATTTCTCTCTAACTGACATTTTCCAGATGTGTAGAACCAGAGATCCAGGATTATGCTGAAATCTGCCTTGCAATTTGTCTCCAAGTGAAATTTTCCAGATGTGGAGAAGCAGAGTTCCAGGATTGTGCTGAAAGCTGCCTCTGCATTTTCCCTCTAGCTGACATTTTCCAGATGTGCAGAAGCTGAGTTCAAAGATTATGGTGAAATCTACCACATCAATTTCACTCTAGCTGACATTTGCCAGATGTGCAGAAGCAGAGTTCCAGGATTATGCTGAAATCAGCCTCTGCATTTTCTCTCTAACTGACATTTTCCAGATGTGCGGAAGCAGAGTTCCATGATTATGCTGAAATCTGCCTCTGCATTTTCCCTCTAGCTGACATTTTCAAGATGTGCAGAAGCAGAGTTCTAAGATTATGCTGAAATCTACAACATCAATTTCTCTCTAGCTTACATTTTCCAGATGTGCAGAAGCAGAGTTCAAAGATTATGCTGAAATCTAACACATCAATTTCTCTCTTGCTGACATTTTCAAGATGTGCAGAAGCAGAGTTCCAGGATTATGCTGAAATCTGCCTCTGCATTTTCTCTCTAGCTGACATTTTCCACATGTGCAGAAGCAGAGTTCAAAGATTATGCTGAAATCTACCACATCAATTTCTCTCTAGCTGACATTTTCCAGATGTGCGGAAGCAGAGTTCCATGATTATGCTGAAATCTGCCTCTGCATTTTCCCTCTAGCTGACATTTTCCAAATGTGCAGAAGCAGAGTTCCAGGATTATGCTGAAATCTGCCTCTGCATTTTCTCTCTAGCTGACATTTTCCACATGTGCAGAAGCAGAGTTCAAAGATTATGCTGAAATCTACCACATCAATTTCTCTCTAGCTGACATTTTCCAGATGTGCAGAAGCAGAGTTCCAGGATTGTGCTGAAAACCACAACATCAATTTCTCTCTAGCTGACTTTCCCAGATGTGCAGAAGCAGAGGTCCAGTATTATGCTGAAATCTGCCTTGCAATTTCTCTCTAGCTGACTTTTCCAGATGTGCAGAAGCTGAGTTCAAAGATTATGGTGAAATCTGCCACATCAATTTCTGTCTAGCTGACATTTGCCAGATGTGCAGAAGTAGAGTTCCAGGATTATGCTGAAATCTGCCTTGTAAGTTTTCTCAAGCTGACATTTTCCATATGTACAGAAGCAGAGTTCCAGGTGTATGCTGAAATCTGCCTTGCAATTTCTCTCTAGCTGTCTTTTCCAGATGTGCAGAAGCAGAGTTCAAAGATTATGCTGAAATCTAACACATCAATTTCTCTCTTGCTGACATTTTCCAGATGTGCAGAAGCAGAGTTCCAGGATTATGCTGAAATCTGCCTCTGCATTTTCCCTCTAGCTTACATTTTCCAGATGTGCAGAAGCTGAGTTCAAAGATTATGGTGAAATCTACCACATCAATTTCTCTCTAGCTGACATTTTCCAGATGTGCAGAAGCTGAGTTCAAAGATTATGGTGAAATCTACCACATCAATTTCTCTCTAGCTGACATTTGCCAATGTGCAGAAGCAGAGTTCCAGGATTATGCTGAAATCAGCCTCTGCATTTTTTCTCTAGCTGACATTTTCCAGATGTGCAGAAGCAGAGTTCCAGTATTATGCTGAAATATACAACTTCAATTTCTCTCTAGCTGACATTTTCCAGATGTGCAGAAGCAGAGTTCTAAGATTATGCTGAAATCTACAACATCAATTTTTCTCTAGCTGACATTTTCCAGATGTGCGGAAGCAGAGTTCCATGATTATGCTGAAATCTGCCTCTGCATTTTCCCTCTAGCTTACATTTTCCAGATGTGCAGAAGCAGAGTTCCAGGATTATGCTGAAATCTACCACTTCAATTTCTCTCTAGCTCACAATTGCCAGATGTGCAGAAGCAGAGTTCCATGATTATGCTGAAATCTGCCTTGCAATTTCTCTCTAGCTGTCTTTTCCAGATGTGCAGAAGCAGAGTTCCATGATTATGCTGAAATCTGCCTCTGCATTTTCCCTCTAGCTTACATTTTCCAGATGTGCAGAAGCTGAGTTCAAAGATTATGGTGAAATCTACCACATCAATTTCTCTCTAGCTTACATTTTCCAGATGTGCAGAAGCAGACTTCCAGGATTATGCTGAAATCTGCCTCTGCATTTTCTCTCTAGCTGACATTTTCCACATGTGCAGAAGCAGAGTTCAAAGATTATGCTGAAATCTACCACATCAATTTCTCTCTATCTGACATTTTCCAGATGTGCAGAAGCAGATTTCCAGGATTGTGCTGAAAACCACAACGTCAATTTCTCTCTAGCTGACTTTCCCAGATGTGCAGAAGCAGAGGTACAGTATTATGCTGAAATCTGCCTCTGCAGTTTCCCTCTAGCTGCCATTTTCCAGATGTGTAGAAGCAGAATTCCAGTATTATGCTGAAATATACATCAATTTCTCTCTAACTGACATTTTCCAGATGTGTAGAACCAGAGATCCAGGATTATGCTGAAATCTGCCTTGCAATTTGTCTCCAAGTGAAATTTTCCAGATGTGGAGAAGCAGAGTTCCAGGATTGTGCTGAAAGCTGCCTCTGCATTTTCCCTCTAGCTGACATTTTCCAGATGTGCAGAAGCTGAGTTCAAAGATTATGGTGAAATCTACCACATCAATTTCACTCTAGCTGACATTTGCCAGATGTGCAGAAGCAGAGTTCCAGGATTATGCTGAAATCAGCCTCTGCATTTTCTCTCTAACTGACATTTTCCAGATGTGCAGAAGCAGAGTTCCAGTATTATGCTGAAATATACATCAATTTCTCTCTAAGTGACATTTTCCAGATGTGTAGAACCAGAGATCCAGGATTATGCTGAAATCTGCCTTGCAATTTGTCTCCAAGTGAAATTTTCCAGATGTGGAGAAGCAGAGTTCAAAGAATATGCTGAAATCTAACACATCAATTTCTCTCTTGCTGACATTTTCAAGATGTGCAGAAGCAGAGTTCCAGGATTATGCTGAAATCTGCCTCTGCATTTTCCCTCTAGCTGACTTTTTCCAGATGTGCAGAAGCAGAGTTCAAAGATTATGGTGAAATCTACCACATCAATTTCTCTCTAGCTGACATTTTCCAGATGTGCAGAAGCAGAGTTCCAGTATTATGCTGAAATATACATCAATTTCTCTCTAACTGACATTTCCAGATGTGTAGAACCAGAGTTCCAGGATTATGCTGAAATCTGCCTTGCAATTTGTCTCCAAGTGAAATTTTCCAGATGTGCAGAAGCAGAGTTCAAAGATTATGCTGAAATCTAACACAACAATTTCTCTCTTGCTGACATTTTCCAGATGTGCAGAAGCAGAGTTCCAGGATTATGCTGAAATCTGCCTCTGCATTTTCCCTCTAGCTGACTTTTTCCAGATGTGCAGAAGCTGAGTTCAAAGATTATGGTGAAATCTACCACATCAATTTCTCTCTAGCTGACATTTTCCAGATGTGCAGAAGCTGAGTTCAAAGATTATGGTGAAATCTACCACATCAATTTCTCTCTAGCTGACATTTTCCAGATGTGCGGAAGCAGAGTTCCATGATTATGCTGAAATCTGCCTCTGCATTTTCCCTCTAGCTGACATTTTCCAGATGTGCAGAAGCAGAGTTCCAGGATTATGCTGAAATCTGCCTCTGCATTTTCTCTCTATCTGACATTTTCCACATGTGCAGAAGCAGAGTTCAAAGATTATGCTGAAATCTACCACATCAATTTCTCTCTATCTGACATTTTCCAGATGTGCAGAAGCAGAGGTCCAGTATTATGCTGAAATCTGCCTTGCAATTTCTCTCTAGCTGACTTTTCCAGATGTGCAGAAGCTGAGTTCAAAGATTATGGTGAAATCTGCCACATCAATTTCTGTCTAGCTGACATTTGCCAGATGTGCAGAAGTAGAGTTCCAGGATTATGCTGAAATCTGCCTTGCAAGTTTTCTCAAGCTGACATTTTCCATGTGTACAGAAGCAGAGTTCCAGGTGTATGCTGAAATCTGCCTTGCAATTTCTCTCTAGCTGTCTTTTCCAGATGTGCAGAAGCAGAGTTCCAGGATTATGCTGAAATCTGCCTCTGCATTTTCCCTCTAGCTTACATTTTCCAGATGTGCAGAAGCTGAGTTCAAAGATTATGGTGAAATCTACCACATCAATTTCTCTCTAGCTGACATTTTCCAGATGTGCAGAAGCTGGGTTCAAAGATTATGGTGAAATCTACCACATCAATTTCTCTCTAGCTGACATTTCCCAGATATGCAGAAGCAGAGTTCCAGGATTATGCTGAAATATACAACTTCAATTTCTCTCTAGCTGACATTTTCCAGATGTGCAGAAGCAGAGTTCTAAGATTATGCTGAAATCTACAACATCAATTTTTCTCTAGCTGACATTTTCCAGATGTGCAAAAGCAGAGTTCCATGATTATGCTGAAATCTGCCTCTGCATTTTCCCTCTAGCTGACATTTTCAAGATGTGCAGAAGCAGAGTTCTAAGATTATGCTGAAATCTACAACATCAATTTCTCTCTAGCTTACATTTTCCAGATGTGCAGAAGCAGAGTTCCAGGATTATGCTGAAATCTACCACTTCAATTTCTCTCTAGCTCACAATTGCCAGATGTGCAGAAGCAGAGTTCCAGGATTATTCTGAAATCTGCCTTGCAATTTTTTCCCAGGTGACATTTTCCAGATGTGTACAAGCAGAGTTCAAACATTATGCTGAAATCTAACACGTCAATTTCTCTCTTGCTGACATTTTCCAGAGTTGCAGAAGCAGAGTTCCAGGATTATGCTGAAATCTGCCTCTGCATTTTTCCTCTAGCTGACATTTTCCAGATGTGAAAAAGCAGAGTTCAAAGATTATGCTGAAATCTACAACTTCAATTTCTCTCTAGCTGACATTTTCCAGATGTGCAGAAGCAGAGTTCCAGGATTATGCTGAAATCTGCCTCTGCATTTTCCCTCTAGCTTACATTTTCCAGATGTGCAGAAGCTGAGTTCAAAGATTATGGTGAAATCTACCACATCAATTTCTCTCTAGCTGACATTTTCCAGATGTGCAGAAGCTGGGTTCAAAGATTATGGTGAAATCTACCACATCAATTTCTCTCTAGCTGACATTTCCCAGATATGCAGAAGCAGAGTTCCAGGATTATGCTGAAATATACAACTTCAATTTCTCTCTAGCTGACATTTTCCAGATGTGCAGAAGCAGAGTTCTAAGATTATGCTGAAATCTACAACATCAATTTTTCTCTAGCTGACATTTTCCAGATGTGCAAAAGCAGAGTTCCATGATTATGCTGAAATCTGCCTCTGCATTTTCCCTCTAGCTGACATTTTCAAGATGTGCAGAAGCAGAGTTCTAAGATTATGCTGAAATCTACAACATCAATTTCTCTCTAGCTTACATTTTCCAGATGTGCAGAAGCAGAGTTCCAGGATTATGCTGAAATCTACCACTTCAATTTCTCTCTAGCTCACAATTGCCAGATGTGCAGAAGCAGAGTTCCAGGATTATTCTGAAATCTGCCTTGCAATTTTTTCCCAGGTGACATTTTCCAGATGTGTACAAGCAGAGTTCAAACATTATGCTGAAATCTAACACGTCAATTTCTCTCTTGCTGACATTTTCCAGAGTTGCAGAAGCAGAGTTCCAGGGTTATGCTGAAATCTGCCTCTGCATTTTTCCTCTAGCTGACATTTTCCAGATGTGAAAAAGCAGAGTTCAAAGATTATGCTGAAATCTACAACTTCAATTTCTCTCTAGCTGACATTTTCCAGATGTGCAGAAGCAGAGTTCCAGGATTATGCTGAAATCTGCCTCTGCATTTTCCCTCTAGCTTACATTTTCCAGATGTGCAGAAGCTGAGTTCAAAGATTATGGTGAAATCTACCACATCAATTTCTCTCTAGCTGACATTTTCCAGATGTGCAGAAGCTGGGTTCAAAGATTATGGTGAAATCTACCACATCAATTTCTCTCTAGCTGACATTTTCCAGATGTGCAGAAGCAGAGTTCCAGTATTATGCTGAAATATACAACTTCAATTTCTCTCTAGCTGACATTTTCCAGATGTGCAGAAGCAGAGTTCTAAGATTATGCTGAAATCTACAACATCAATTTTTCTCTAGCTGACATTTTCCAGATGTGCAAAAGCAGAGTTCCATGATTATGCTGAAATCTGCCTCTGCATTTTCCCTCTAGCTGACATTTTCTTTTTTTTTTTTTTTTTTTTCCAAAAAGTTTTATTAGTACAAAATTACATAGATAATAGCTAAACATTAAATAGAAAGTACAAACATTTTTTTTAATTTTTCTCCCCCCTAACCCACCCCTTTCCCTCCCCCCTCCCCCCCGGACTTCCCAGAGAGAGTACAGGGCATAATATCAATAAAATAAATTTAAATTAAATTAAAAAATTTTGACTTCCACCTTATTTTTTTAAAACTTCAACTCCAAATTGTACACTAATAAAAATTCCTTCCTCCTCCTTTCAATCATCTACCCTTCACAACATTTCTTCACTGTTAACTAAGAATTAAATGATTATTACATAAATGATGACTAAGTATTAAATACAAAAACCTTAAACTTCATCATAAAATCAATCAGTATATAAATAACTTACTATTACTATATATCAGATTATAAGCACTAATTCCAAACTTTAAATAACCTTCCTCCCAAAAAAAAAAAATGTTAAATCTAATTGTAATATTTTATAACTGGATAGATAACAATTCCAAATCTTTCTCACAATTAAATAAAACTTAAATTGATATTACACAAAAAATAACTAAATAATAATACAAAAACCTTAAACTTCATCATAAATTCTACCACTCTATTAGTAACAAAATGTTACTATGTATTAAATTATTAGGTTCAAAAAAGTTCTAAATCTTTAAAAAGAATTAATAATACTTTGAATAAGCCCCCCAAAAAAAACAAAAGAAAAAAAAAAGAATGCAAGAAGTAAAGAAAAGAAAAAAAAATTAAGGAAAGAAGGGAAAAAGAAAAGTACAGTCATAATGGCAACCATCTGTCCAATAAACTTCAACACTGCATCTTGTTGTATCTTGATGATGGTTGCATCTTTTTGTAACTTGATAATTTTGTAGTTGACAGCTCGCCTCCCATCTGACCCCGATCTTCCATCTCCTTTTCCAGACTGTAGACATCTGTCTGGCTCTGCCAATCATTTAAATTTTGTAAATCTGTTTCGATTTGAAGAGGAAGGGATGGCTTTCCCTCCTCCTCCTCTTTTGTTTTCATACATCTTTCCTCTGGAATCTTGGATATATCAGCCTTTAAGACGTTGACATAAAATTCAGTAGCTTTCTTTGTTGTATTAAGCCGATATCTTTTTCCCAGAAATTTCACTGCAACTCCTGTTGGTGCTTCCCATTTGTAATGTAAATTTAACCTTTTAAATTCATCAATCAGAAAGGTATAATCTTTTCTGGCTTTGAGCATTTTAGAGGGAATTTCTTTCCATATCATCAGTTCCTGGCCATTCACCTGCAGGTTATTTTTAAACGTCGCCTGTATAATCCTATTCCGTAAGGCTCTTGTAGTAAAGTATATTACAATATCCCTTGGTAGGTGTTTTTGTTTTGCATACCAAGAGTTGATTCTATATATTTTATCAATTTGCCTGGCTAGTTCTTCTTTAGACAGTCCAGACACCTGCTCCAAAGCTTCCACCATCCTTCCTTTCAAATCTTCATATAATCCTTCTTTCAACCCCCTGACCCTTATGGCAAATTCCATGGATCTGAATTGCGTCATTAACACCTCTGTTTCAAAATTTGCAATGTCATTTTGTATTTTATCTATATATTCTACTGAAGTTGTCAAAACTTGTTTGTTTTCTTCAATGCGGTTTGCCAAAACTTCAATATTTGTTGCTAGACCTTTACATACCTCCAACACATCATTTCTAATTTGTTGGTCAATATTCTTTAAAGCAGCCTGCATTTTATTATCTATTTCACTAATTTTTTGGTTAAATTCAACAATAAGTTCATCTTTCATAATCTTTAAGGTACTTATTAAATTTTCAGGTGTTAAAGACTTTGGGGGTGTTAACTCAGTGGTAAGTTGCATTTTAGAAATATAACCAGATGAATAATCCATTCTTTTATTCAAAACAATCTTTCCAGATTTTGAAGCCATTTTAGTATTTCCAGTGGTGAACAAAGAAAAAGCCAAGCCTCTAGTTAAAGTTCTTTTAAATTTCTTTTAAAATTCTATCAAATTCCAAAGCCAGATAGAATTTTATTTTTAAAAAATTGTCAGTTATTATTTAATCCAGAATCGGGAGACAGAGAGAGTAAAGCCAACTTTCAAAATCAAAAATTTCCATAAGAAAAAAAGCTGCTAGGGAAACGAAAGTTACTTTCACTTCTCCTCCCACTTTCTCCGATCGCCATGTTGTAGCCTAATAACTGTTACTTAGTTTCTTCCGAAGTGAAAATCAGCAGTGGAGTTGAAAGAAAAAAAAATCTGTACTTGCCCTTTAAAATCCTGTCTCTCTCTGTCTGCTTGTTTAAACAATTAAGTAGTTGTAATCCCATTCACGAAGCAGCGGGTGGTCACAGCATCTTGCTCCGCAAAAGCGGAGGTTTCCAAGTCCCCGGAGCAAGAGACAGGCTGGCTGGGGAGCCCTCACCTTTCGCGCCCCTAGCTGACACTTGGGGCACTAGGGGGGGCTCTACCCCACCTGTCCGGCTCTCATCTCTCCCCTTTGCCCGGGGCAGAGACTTTCAAGCCGCCAGACAGCTGTTCTGGCGGCTTTAACGGGGAAAAGGAAAGGCGCTCAACGAGGAGCGTCCGCGATGCAGCGATCCGGAACCGGAAGTCGCTGACATTTTCAAGATGTGCAGAAGCAGAGTTCTAAGATTATGCTGAAATCTACAACATCAATTTCTCTCTAGCTTACATTTTCCAGATGTGCAGAAGCAGAGTTCCAGGATTATGCTGAAATCTACCACTTCAATTTCTCTCTAGCTCACAATTGCCAGATGTGCAGAAGCAGAGTTCCAGGATTATTCTGAAATCTGCCTTGCAATTTTTTCCCAGGTGACATTTTCCAGATGTGTACAAGCAGAGTTCAAACATTATGCTGAAATCTAACACGTCAATTTCTCTCTTGCTGACATTTTCCAGATGTGCAGAAGCAGAGTTCCAGGATTATGCTGAAATCTGCCTCTGCATTTTTCCTCTAGCTGACATTTTCCAGATGTGAAAAAGCAGAGTTCAAAGATTATGCTGAAATCTACAACTTCAATTTCTCTCTAGCTGACATTTTCCAGATGTGCAGAAGCAGAGTTCTAAGATTATGCTGAAATCTACGACATCAATTTTTCTCTAGCTGACATTTTCCAGATGTGCAGAAGCAGAAGTCCAGTATTATGCTGAAATCTGCCTTGCAATTTCTCTCTAGCTGACTTTTCCAGATGTGCAGAAGCTGAGTTCAAAGATTATGGTGAAATCTGCCACATCAATTTCGGTCTAGCTGACATTTGCCAGATGTGCAGAAGTAGAGTTCCAGGATTATGCTGAAATCAGCCTCTGCATTTTCTCTCTAACTGACATTTTCCAGATGTGCAGAAGCAGAGTTCCAGTATTATGCTGAAATATACATCAATTTCTCTCTAACTGACATTTTCCAGATGTGTAGAACCAGAGATCCAGGATTATGCTGAAATCTGCCTTGCAATTTGTCTCCAAGTGAAATTTTCCAGATGTGGAGAAGCAGAGTTCAAAGATTATGCTGAAATCTAACACAACAATTTCTCTCTTGCTGACATTTTCCAGATGTGCAGAAGCAGAGTTCCAGGATTATGCTGAAATCTGCCTCTGCATTTTCCCTCTAGCTGACATTTTCAAGATGTGCAGAAGCAGAGTTCTAAGATTATGCTGAAATCTACAACATCAATTTCTCTCTAGCTCACAATTGCCAGATGTGCAGAAGCAGAGTTCCAGGATTATTCTGAAATCTGCCTTGCAATTTTTTCCCAGGTGACATTTTCCAGATGTGTACAAGCAGAGTTCAAACATTATGCTGAAATCTAACACGTCAATTTCTCTCTTGCTGACATTTTCCAGAGTTGCAGAAGCAGAGTTCCAGGGTTATGCTGAAATCTGCCTCTGCATTTTTCCTCTAGCTGACATTTTCCAGATGTGAAAAAGCAGAGTTCAAAGATTATGCTGAAATCTACAACTTCAATTTCTCTCTAGCTGACATTTTCCAGATGTGCAGAAGCAGAGTTCTAAGATTATGCTGAAATCTACGACATCAATTTTTCTCTAGCTGACATTTTCCAGATGTGCAGAAGCAGAAGTCCAGTATTATGCTGAAATCTGCCTTGCAATTTCTCTCTAGCTGACTTTTCCAGATGTGCAGAAGCTGAGTTCAAAGATTATGGTGAAATCTGCCACATCAATTTCGGTCTAGCTGACATTTGCCAGATGTGCAGAAGTAGAGTTCCAGGATTATGCTGAAATCTGCCTTGCAAGTTTTCTCAAGCTGACATTTTCCATATGTACAGAAGCAGAGTTCCAGGTGTATGCTGAAATCTGCCTTGCAATTTCTCTCTAGCTGTCTTTTCCAGATGTGCAGAAGCAGAGTTCAAAGATTATGCTGAAATCTAACACATCAATTTCTCTCTTGCTGACATTTTCCAGATGTGCAGAAGCAGAGTTCCAGGATTATGCTGAAATCTGCCTCTGCATTTTCCCTCTAGCTTACATTTTCCAGATGTGCAGAAGCTGAGTTCAAAGATTATGGTGAAATCTACCACATCAATTTCTCTCTAGCTGACATTTTCCAGATGTGCAGAAGCTGAGTTCAAAGATTATGGTGAAATCTGCCACATCAATTTCTGTCTAGCTGACATTTGCCAGATGTGCAGAAGTAGAGTTCCAGGATTATGCTGAAATCTGCCTTGCAAGTTTTCTCAAGCTGACATTTTCCATATGTACAGAAGCAGAGTTCCAGGTGTATGCTGAAATCTGCCTTGCAATTTCTCTCTAGCTGTCTTTTCCAGATGTGCAGGAGCAGAGTTCAAAGATTATGCTGAAATCTAACACATCAATTTCTCTCTTGCTGACATTTTCCAGATGTGCAGAAGCAGAGTTCCAGGATTATGCTGAAATCTGCCTCTGCATTTTCCCTCTAGCTTACATTTTCCAGATGTGCAGAAGCTGAGTTCAAAGATTATGGTGAAATCTACCACATCAATTTCTCTCTAGCTGACATTTTCCAGATGTGCAGAAGCTGAGTTCAAAGATTATGGTGAAATCTACCACATCAATTTCTCTCTAGCTGACATTTGCCAGATGTGCAGAAGCAGAGTTCTAGGATTATGCTGAAATCAGCCTCTGCATTTTTCTCTAGCTGACATTTTCCAGATGTGCAGAAGCAGAGTTCAAAGATTATGGTGAAATCTACAACATCAATTTCACTCTAGCTGACATTTGCCAGATGTGCAGAAGCAGAATTCCAGGATTATGCTGAAATCAGCCTCTGCATTTTCTCTCTAACTGACATTTTCCAGATGTGCAGAAGCAGAGTTCCAGTATTATGCTGAAATATACATCAATTTCTCTCTAACTGACATTTTCCAGATGTGTAGAACCAGAGATCCAGGATTATGCTGAAATCTGCCTTGCAATTTGTCTCCAAGTGAAATTTTCCAGATGTGCAGAAGCAGAGTTCAAAGATTATGCTGAAATCTAACACATCAATTTCTCTCTTGCTGACATTTTCCAGATGTGCAGAAGCAGAGTTCCAGGATTATGCTGAAATCTGCCTCTGCATTTTCCCTCTAGCTGACTTTTTCCAGATGTGCAGAAGCTGAGTTCAAAGATTATGGTGAACTCTACCACATCAATTTCTCTCTAGCTGACATTTTCCAGATGTGCAGAAGCAGAGTTCCAGTATTATGCTGAAATATACATCAATTTCTCTCTAACTGACATTTTCCAGATGTGTAGAACCAGAGTTCCAGGATTATGCTGAAATCTGCCTTGCAATTTGTCTCGAAGTGAAATTTTCCAGATGTGCAGAAGCAGAGTTCAAAGATTATGGTGAAATCTACCACAACAATTTCTCTCTTGCTGACATTTTCCAGATGTGCAGAAGCAGAGTTCCAGGATTATGCTGAAATCTGCCTCTGCATTTTCCCTCTAGCTGACTTTTTCCAGATGTGCAGAAGCTGAGTTCAAAGATTATGGTGAAATCTACCACATCAATTTCTCTCTAGCTGACATTTTCCAGATGTGCAGAAGCTGAGTTCAAAGATTATGGTGAAATCTACCACATCAATTTCTCTCTAGCTGACATTTTCCAGATGTGCGGAAGCAGAGTTTCATGATTATGCTGAAATCTGCCTCTGCATTTTCCCTCTAGCTGACATTTTCCAGATGTGCAGAAGCAGAATTCCAGGATTATGCTGAAATCTGCCTCTGCATTTTCTCTCTAGCTGACATTTTCCACATGTGCAGAAGCAGAGTTCAAAGATTATGCTGAAATCTACCACATCAATTTCTCTCTATCTGACATTTTCCAGATGTGCAGAAGCAGAGTTCCAGGATTGTGCTGAAAACCACAACATCAATTTCTCTCTAGCTGACTTTCCCAGATGTGCAGAAGCAGAGGTCCAGTATTATGCTGAAATCTGCCTTGCAATTTCTCTCTAGCTGACTTTTCCAGATGTGCAGAAGCTGAGTTCAAAGATTATGGTGAAATCTGCCACATCAATTTCTGTCTAGCTGACATTTGCCAGATGTGCAGAAGTAGAGTTCCAGGATTATGCTGAAATCTGCCTTGCAAGTTTTCTCAAGCTGACATTTTCCATGTGTACAGAAGCAGAGTTCCAGGTGTATGCTGAAATCTGCCTTGCAATTTCTCTCTAGCTGTCTTTTCCAGATGTGCAGAAGCAGAGTTCCAGGATTATGCTGAAATCTGCCTCTGCATTTTCCCTCTAGCTTACATTTTCCAGATGTGCAGAAGCTGAGTTCAAAGATTATGGTGAAATCTACCACATCAATTTCTCTCTAGCTGACATTTTCCAGATGTGCAGAAGCTGAGTTCAAAGATTATGGTGAAATCTACCACATCAATTTCTCTCTAGCTGACATTTGCCAGATGTGCAGAAGCAGAGTTCCAGGATTATGCTGAAATCAGCCTCTGCATTTTTTCTCTAGCTGACATTTTCCAGATGTGCAGAAGCAGAGTTCCAGTATTATGCTGAAATATACAACTTCAATTTCTCTCTAGCTGACATTTTCCAGATGTGCAGAAGCAGAGTTCTAAGATTATGCTGAAATCTACAACATCAATTTTTCTCTAGCTGACATTTTCCAGATGTGCAAAAGCAGAGTTCCATGATTATGCTGAAATCTGCCTCTGCATTTTCCCTCTAGCTGACATTTTCAAGATGTGCAGAAGCAGAGTTCTAAGATTATGCTGAAATCTACAACATCAATTTCTCTCTAGCTTACATTTTCCAGATGTGCAGAAGCAGAGTTCCAGGATTATGCTGAAATCTGCCTCTGCATTTTCCCTCTAGCTGACATTTTCAAGATGTGCAGAAGCAGAGTTCTAAGATTATGCTGAAATCTACAACATCAATTTCTCTCTAGCTCACAATTGCCAGATGTGCAGAAGCAGAGTTCCAGGATTATTCTGAAATCTGCCTTGCAATTTTTTCCCAGGTGACATTTTCCAGATGTGTACAAGCAGAGTTCAAACATTATGCTGAAATCTAACACGTCAATTTCTCTCTTGCTGACATTTTCCAGAGTTGCAGAAGCAGAGTTCCAGGGTTATGCTGAAATCTGCCTCTGCATTTTTCCTCTAGCTGACATTTTCCAGATGTGAAAAAGCAGAGTTCAAAGATTATGCTGAAATCTACAACTTCAATTTCTCTCTAGCTGACATTTTCCAGATGTGCAGAAGCAGAGTTCTAAGATTATGCTGAAATCTACGACATCAATTTTTCTCTAGCTGACATTTTCCAGATGTGCAGAAGCAGAAGTCCAGTATTATGCTGAAATCTGCCTTGCAATTTCTCTCTAGCTGACTTTTCCAGATGTGCAGAAGCTGAGTTCAAAGATTATGGTGAAATCTGCCACATCAATTTCGGTCTAGCTGACATTTGCCAGATGTGCAGAAGTAGAGTTCCAGGATTATGCTGAAATCTGCCTTGCAAGTTTTCTCAAGCTGACATTTTCCATATGTACAGAAGCAGAGTTCCAGGTGTATGCTGAAATCTGCCTTGCAATTTCTCTCTAGCTGTCTTTTCCAGATGTGCAGAAGCAGAGTTCAAAGATTATGCTGAAATCTAACACATCAATTTCTCTCTTGCTGACATTTTCCAGATGTGCAGAAGCAGAGTTCCAGGATTATGCTGAAATCTGCCTCTGCATTTTCCCTCTAGCTTACATTTTCCAGATGTGCAGAAGCTGAGTTCAAAGATTATGGTGAAATCTACCACATCAATTTCTCTCTAGCTGACATTTTCCAGATGTGCAGAAGCTGAGTTCAAAGATTATGGTGAAATCTACCACATAAATTTCTCTCTAGCTGACATTTGCCAATGTGCAGAAGCAGAGTTCCAGGATTATGCTGAAATCAGCCTCTGCATTTTTTCTCTAGCTGACATTTTCCAGATGTGCAGAAGCAGAGTTCCAGTATTATGCTGAAATATACAACTTCAATTTCTCTCTAGCTGACATTTTCCAGATGTGCAGAAGCAGAGTTCTAAGATTATGCTGAAATCTACAACATCAATTTTTCTCTAGCTGACATTTTCCAGATGTGCGGAAGCAGAGTTCCATGATTATGCTGAAATCTGCCTCTGCATTTTCCCTCTAGCTTACATTTTCCAGATGTGCAGAAGCAGAGTTCCAGGATTATGCTGAAATCTACCACTTCAATTTCTCTCTAGCTCACAATTGCCAGATGTGCAGAAGCAGAGTTCCATGATTATGCTGAAATCTGCCTTGCAATTTCTCTCTAGCTGTCTTTTCCAGATGTGCAGAAGCAGAGTTCCATGATTATGCTGAAATCTGCCTCTGCATTTTCCCTCTAGCTTACATTTTCCAGATGTGCAGAAGCTGAGTTCAAAGATTATGGTGAAATCTACCACATCAATTTCTCTCTAGCTTACATTTTCCAGATGTGCAGAAGCAGACTTCCAGGATTATGCTGAAATCTGCCTCTGCATTTTCTCTCTAGCTGACATTTTCCACATGTGCAGAAGCAGAGTTCAAAGATTATGCTGAAATCTACCACATCAATTTCTCTCTATCTGAAATTTTCCAGATGTGCAGAAGCAGATTTCCAGGATTGTGCTGAAAACCACAACATCAATTTCTCTCTAGCTGACTTTCCCAGATGTGCAGAAGCAGAGGTACAGTATTATGCTGAAATCTGCCTCTGCAGTTTCCCTCTAGCTGCCATTTTCCAGATGTGTAGAAGCAGAATTCCAGTATTATGCTGAAATATACATCAATTTCTCTCTAACTGACATTTTCCAGATGTGTAGAACCAGAGATCCAGGATTATGCTGAAATCTGCCTTGCAATTTGTCTCCAAGTGAAATTTTCCAGATGTGGAGAAGCAGAGTTCCAGGATTGTGCTGAAAGCTGCCTCTGCATTTTCCCTCTAGCTGACATTTTCCAGATGTGCAGAAGCTGAGTTCAAAGATTATGGTGAAATCTACCACATCAATTTCACTCTAGCTGACATTTGCCAGATGTGCAGAAGCAGAGTTCCAGGATTATGCTGAAATCAGCCTCTGCATTTTCTCTCTAACTGACATTTTCCAGATGTGCAGAAGCAGAGTTCCAGTATTATGCTGAAATATACATCAATTTCTCTCTAACTGACATTTTCCAGATGTGTAGAACCAGAGATCCAGGATTATGCTGAAATCTGCCTTGCAATTTGTCTCCAAGTGAAATTTTCCAGATGTGGAGAAGCAGAGTTCAAAGATTATGCTGAAATCTAACACATCAATTTCTCTCTTGCTGACATTTTCAAGATGTGCAGAAGCAGAGTTCCAGGATTATGCTGAAATCTGCCTCTGCATTTTCCCTCTAGCTGACTTTTTCCAGATGTGCAGAAGCAGAGTTCAAAGATTATGGTGAAATCTACCACATCAATTTCTCTCTAGCTGACATTTTCCAGATGTGCAGAAGCAGAGTTCCAGTATTATGCTGAAATATACATCAATTTCTCTCTAACTGACATTTCCAGATGTGTAGAACCAGAGTTCCAGGATTATGCTGAAATCTGCCTTGCAATTTGTCTCCAAGTGAAATTTTCCAGATGTGCAGAAGCAGAGTTCAAAGATTATGCTGAAATCTAACACAACAATTTCTCTCTTGCTGACATTTTCCAGATGTGCAGAAGCAGAGTTCCAGGATTATGCTGAAATCTGCCTCTGCATTTTCCCTCTAGCTGACTTTTTCCAGATGTGCAGAAGCTGAGTTCAAAGATTATGGTGAAATCTACCACATCAATTTCTCTCTAGCTGACATTTTCCAGATGTGCAGAAGCTGAGTTCAAAGATTATGGTGAAATCTACCACATCAATTTCTCTCTAGCTGACATTTTCCAGATGTGCGGAAGCAGAGTTCCATGATTATGCTGAAATCTGCCTCTGCATTTTCCCTCTAGCTGACATTTTCCAGATGTGCAGAAGCAGAGTTCCAGGATTATGCTGAAATCTGCCTCTGCATTTTCTCTCTATCTGACATTTTCCACATGTGCAGAAGCAGAGTTCAAAGATTATGCTGAAATCTACCACATCAATTTCTCTCTATCTGACATTTTCCAGATGTGCAGAAGCAGAGGTCCAGTATTATGCTGAAATCTGCCTTGCAATTTCTCTCTAGCTGACTTTTCCAGATGTGCAGAAGCTGAGTTCAAAGATTATGGTGAAATCTACCACATCAATTTCTCTCTATCTGACATTTTCCAGATGTGCAGAAGCAGAGATCCAGGATTATGCTGAAATCTGCCTTGCAATTTGTCTCCAAGTGAAATTTTCCAGATGTGGAGAAGCAGAGTTCCAGGATTATGCTGAAATCTGCCTTGCAATTTCTCTCTAGCTGTCTTTTCCAGATGTGCAGAAGCAGAGTTCCAGGATTATGCTGAAATCTGCCTCTGCATTTTCCCTCTAGCTTACATTTTCCAGATGTGCAGAAGCTGAGTTCAAAGATTATGGTGAAATCTACCACATCAATTTCTCTCTAGCTGACATTTTCCAGATGTGCAGAAGCTGGGTTCAAAGATTATGGTGAAATCTACCACATCAATTTCTCTCTAGCTGACATTTCCCAGATGTGCAGAAGCAGAGTTCCAGGATTATGCTGAAATATACAACTTCAATTTCTCTCTAGCTGACATTTTCCAGATGTGCAGAAGCAGAGTTCTAAGATTATGCTGAAATCTACAACATCAATTTTTCTCTAGCTGACATTTTCCAGATGTGCAAAAGCAGAGTTCCATGATTATGCTGAAATCTGCCTCTGCATTTTCCCTCTAGCTGACATTTTCAAGATGTGCAGAAGCAGAGTTCTAAGATTATGCTGAAATCTACAACATCAATTTCTCTCTAGCTTACATTTTCCAGATGTGCAGAAGCAGAGTTCCAGGATTATGCTGAAATCTACCACTTCAATTTCTCTCTAGCTCACAATTGCCAGATGTGCAGAAGCAGAGTTCCAGGATTATTCTGAAATCTGCCTTGCAATTTTTTCCCAGGTGACATTTTCCAGATGTGTACAAGCAGAGTTCAAACATTATGCTGAAATCTAACACGTCAATTTCTCTCTTGCTGACATTTTCCAGATGTGCAGAAGCAGAGTTCCAGGATTATGCTGAAATCTGCCTCTGCATTTTTCCTCTAGCTGACATTTTCCAGATGTGAAAAAGCAGAGTTCAAAGATTATGCTGAAATCTACAACTTCAATTTCTCTCTAGCTGACATTTTCCAGATGTGCAGAAGCAGAGTTCTAAGATTATGCTGAAATCTATGACATCAATTTTTCTCTAGCTGACATTTTCCAGATGTGCAGAAGCAGAAGTCCAGTATTATGCTGAAATATGCCTTGCAATTTCTCTCTAGCTGACTTTTCCAGATGTGCAGAAGCTGAGTTCAAAGATTATGGTGAAATCTGCCACATCAATTTCGGTCTAGCTGACATTTGCCAGATGTGCAGAAGTAGAGTTCCAGGATTATGCTGAAATCAGCCTCTGCATTTTCTCTCTAACTGACATTTTCCAGATGTGCAGAAGCAGAGTTCCAGTATTATGCTGAAATATACATCAATTTCTCTCTAACTGACATTTTCCAGATGTGTAGAACCAGAGATCCAGGATTATGCTGAAATCTGCCTTGCAATTTGTCTCCAAGTGAAATTTTCCAGATGTGGAGAAGCAGAGTTCAAAGATTATGCTGAAATCTAACACAACAATTTCTCTCTTGCTGACATTTTCCAGATGTGCAGAAGCAGAGTTCCAGGATTATGCTGAAATCTGCCTCTGCATTTTCTCTCTAGCTGACATTTTCCACATGTGCAGAAGCAGAGTTCAAAGATTATGCTGAAATCTACCACATCAATTTCTCTCTATCTGACATTTTCCAGATGTGCAGAAGCAGAGTTCCAGGATTGTGCTGAAAACCACAACATCAATTTCTCTCTAGCTGACATTTTCCAGATGTGCGGAAGCAGAGTTCCATGATTATGCTGAAATCTGCCTCTGCATTTTCCCTCTAGCTGACATTTTCCAGATGTGCAGAAGCAGAGTTCCAGGATTATGCTGAAATCTGCCTCTGCATTTTCTCTCTAGCTGACATTTTCCACATGTGCAGAAGCAGAGTTCAAAGATTATGCTGAAATCTACCACATCAATTTCTCTCTATCTGACATTTTCCAGATGTGCAGAAGCAGAGGTCCAGTATTATGCTGAAATCTGCCTTGCAATTTCTCTCTAGCTGACTTTTCCAGATGTGCAGAAGCTGAGTTCAAAGATTATGCTGAAATCTACAACTTCAATTTCTCTCTAGCTGACATTTTCCAGATGTGCAGAAGCAGAGTTCTAAGATTATGCTGAAATCTACGACATCAATTTTTCTCTAGCTGACATTTTCCAGATGTGCAGAAGCAGAAGTCCAGTATTATGCTGAAATCTGCCTTGCAATTTCTCTCTAGCTGACTTTTCCAGATGTGCAGAAGCTGAGTTCAAAGATTATGGTGAAATCTGCCACATCAATTTCGGTCTAGCTGACATTTGCCAGATGTGCAGAAGTAGAGTTCCAGGATTATGCTGAAATCAGCCTCTGCATTTTCTCTCTAACTGACATTTTCCAGATGTGCAGAAGCAGAGTTCCAGTATTATGCTGAAATATACATCAATTTCTCTCTAACTGACATTTTCCAGATGTGTAGAACCAGAGATCCAGGATTATGCTGAAATCTGCCTTGCAATTTGTCTCCAAGTGAAATTTTCCAGATGTGGAGAAGCAGAGTTCAAAGATTATGCTGAAATCTAACACAACAATTTCTCTCTTGCTGACATTTTCCAGATGTGCAGAAGCAGAGTTCCAGGATTATGCTGAAATCTGCCTCTGCATTTTCTCTCTAGCTGACATTTTCCACATGTGCAGAAGCAGAGTTCAAAGATTATGCTGAAATCTACCACATCAATTTCTCTCTATCTGACATTTTCCAGATGTGCAGAAGCAGAGTTCCAGGATTGTGCTGAAAACCACAACATCAATATCTCTCTAGCTGACATTTTCCAGATGTGCGGAAGCAGAGTTCCATGATTATGCTGAAATCTGCCTCTGCATTTTCCCTCTAGCTGACATTTTCCAGATGTGCAGAAGCAGAGTTCCAGGATTATGCTGAAATCTGCCTCTGCATTTTCTCTCTAGCTGACATTTTCCACATGTGCAGAAGCAGAGTTCAAAGATTATGCTGAAATCTACCACATCAATTTCTCTCTATCTGACATTTTCCAGATGTGCAGAAGCAGAGGTCCAGTATTATGCTGAAATCTGCCTTGCAATTTCTCTCTAGCTGACTTTTCCAGATGTGCAGAAGCTGAGTTCAAAGATTATGGTGAAATCTGCCACATCAATTTCTGTCTAGCTGACATTTGCCAGATGTGCAGAAGTAGAGTTCCAGGATTATGCTGAAATCTGCCTTGCAAGTTTTCTCAAGCTGACATTTTCCATGTGTACAGAAGCAGAGTTCCAGGTGTATGCTGAAATCTGCCTTGCAATTTCTCTCTAGCTGTCTTTTCCAGATGTGCAGAAGCAGAGTTCCAGGATTATGCTGAAATCTGCCTCTGCATTTTCCCTCTAGCTTACATTTTCCAGATGTGCAGAAGCTGAGTTCAAAGATTATGGTGAAATCTACCACATCAATTTCTCTCTAGCTGACATTTTCCAGATGTGCAGAAGCTGGGTTCAAAGATTATGGTGAAATCTACCACATCAATTTCTCTCTAGCTGACATTTCCCAGATGTGCAGAAGCAGAGTTCCAGGATTATGCTGAAATCAGCCTCTGCATTTTTTCTCTAGCTGACATTTTCCAGATGTGCAGAAGCAGAGTTCCAGTATTATGCTGAAATATACAACTTCAATTTCTCTCTAGCTGACATTTTCCAGATGTGCAGAAGCAGAGTTCTAAGATTATGCTGAAATCTACAACATCAATTTTTCTCTAGCTGACATTTTCCAGATGTGCAAAAGCAGAGTTCCATGATTATGCTGAAATCTGCCTCTGCATTTTCCCTCTAGCTGACATTTTCAAGATGTGCAGAAGCAGAGTTCTAAGATTATGCTGAAATCTACAACATCAATTTCTCTCTAGCTTACATTTTCCAGATGTGCAGAAGCAGAGTTCCAGGATTATGCTGAAATCTACCACTTCAATTTCTCTCTAGCTCACAATTGCCAGATGTGCAGAAGCAGAGTTCCAGGATTATTCTGAAATCTGCCTTGCAATTTTTTCCCAGGTGACATTTTCCAGATGTGTACAAGCAGAGTTCAAACATTATGCTGAAATCTAACACGTCAATTTCTCTCTTGCTGACATTTTCCAGATGTGCAGAAGCAGAGTTCCAGGATTATGCTGAAATCTGCCTCTGCATTTTTCCTCTAGCTGACATTTTCCAGATGTGAAAAAGCAGAGTTCAAAGATTATGCTGAAATCTACAACTTCAATTTCTCTCTAGCTGACATTTTCCAGATGTGCAGAAGCAGAGTTCTAAGATTATGCTGAAATCTATGACATCAATTTTTCTCTAGCTGACATTTTCCAGATGTGCAGAAGCAGAAGTCCAGTATTATGCTGAAATATGCCTTGCAATTTCTCTCTAGCTGACTTTTCCAGATGTGCAGAAGCTGAGTTCAAAGATTATGGTGAAATCTGCCACATCAATTTCGGTCTAGCTGACATTTGCCAGATGTGCAGAAGTAGAGTTCCAGGATTATGCTGAAATCAGCCTCTGCATTTTCTCTCTAACTGACATTTTCCAGATGTGCAGAAGCAGAGTTCCAGTATTATGCTGAAATATACATCAATTTCTCTCTAACTGACATTTTCCAGATGTGTAGAACCAGAGATCCAGGATTATGCTGAAATCTGCCTTGCAATTTGTCTCCAAGTGAAATTTTCCAGATGTGGAGAAGCAGAGTTCAAAGATTATGCTGAAATCTAACACAACAATTTCTCTCTTGCTGACATTTTCCAGATGTGCAGAAGCAGAGTTCCAGGATTATGCTGAAATCTGCCTCTGCATTTTCTCTCTAGCTGACATTTTCCACATGTGCAGAAGCAGAGTTCAAAGATTATGCTGAAATCTACCACATCAATTTCTCTCTATCTGACATTTTCCAGATGTGCAGAAGCAGAGTTCCAGGATTGTGCTGAAAACCACAACATCAATTTCTCTCTAGCTGACATTTTCCAGATGTGCGGAAGCAGAGTTCCATGATTATGCTGAAATCTGCCTCTGCATTTTCCCTCTAGCTGACATTTTCCAGATGTGCAGAAGCAGAGTTCCAGGATTATGCTGAAATCTGCCTCTGCATTTTCTCTCTAGCTGACATTTTCCACATGTGCAGAAGCAGAGTTCAAAGATTATGCTGAAATCTACCACATCAATTTCTCTCTATCTGACATTTTCCAGATGTGCAGAAGCAGAGGTCCAGTATTATGCTGAAATCTGCCTTGCAATTTCTCTCTAGCTGACTTTTCCAGATGTGCAGAAGCTGAGTTCAAAGATTATGCTGAAATCTACAACTTCAATTTCTCTCTAGCTGACATTTTCCAGATGTGCAGAAGCAGAGTTCTAAGATTATGCTGAAATCTACGACATCAATTTTTCTCTAGCTGACATTTTCCAGATGTGCAGAAGCAGAAGTCCAGTATTATGCTGAAATCTGCCTTGCAATTTCTCTCTAGCTGACTTTTCCAGATGTGCAGAAGCTGAGTTCAAAGATTATGGTGAAATCTGCCACATCAATTTCGGTCTAGCTGACATTTGCCAGATGTGCAGAAGTAGAGTTCCAGGATTATGCTGAAATCAGCCTCTGCATTTTCTCTCTAACTGACATTTTCCAGATGTGCAGAAGCAGAGTTCCAGTATTATGCTGAAATATACATCAATTTCTCTCTAACTGACATTTTCCAGATGTGTAGAACCAGAGATCCAGGATTATGCTGAAATCTGCCTTGCAATTTGTCTCCAAGTGAAATTTTCCAGATGTGGAGAAGCAGAGTTCAAAGATTATGCTGAAATCTAACACAACAATTTCTCTCTTGCTGACATTTTCCAGATGTGCAGAAGCAGAGTTCCAGGATTATGCTGAAATCTGCCTCTGCATTTTCTCTCTAGCTGACATTTTCCACATGTGCAGAAGCAGAGTTCAAAGATTATGCTGAAATCTACCACATCAATTTCTCTCTATCTGACATTTTCCAGATGTGCAGAAGCAGAGTTCCAGGATTGTGCTGAAAACCACAACATCAATATCTCTCTAGCTGACATTTTCCAGATGTGCGGAAGCAGAGTTCCATGATTATGCTGAAATCTGCCTCTGCATTTTCCCTCTAGCTGACATTTTCCAGATGTGCAGAAGCAGAGTTCCAGGATTATGCTGAAATCTGCCTCTGCATTTTCTCTCTAGCTGACATTTTCCACATGTGCAGAAGCAGAGTTCAAAGATTATGCTGAAATCTACCACATCAATTTCTCTCTATCTGACATTTTCCAGATGTGCAGAAGCAGAGGTCCAGTATTATGCTGAAATCTGCCTTGCAATTTCTCTCTAGCTGACTTTTCCAGATGTGCAGAAGCTGAGTTCAAAGATTATGGTGAAATCTGCCACATCAATTTCTGTCTAGCTGACATTTGCCAGATGTGCAGAAGTAGAGTTCCAGGATTATGCTGAAATCTGCCTTGCAAGTTTTCTCAAGCTGACATTTTCCATGTGTACAGAAGCAGAGTTCCAGGTGTATGCTGAAATCTGCCTTGCAATTTCTCTCTAGCTGTCTTTTCCAGATGTGCAGAAGCAGAGTTCCAGGATTATGCTGAAATCTGCCTCTGCATTTTCCCTCTAGCTTACATTTTCCAGATGTGCAGAAGCTGAGTTCAAAGATTATGGTGAAATCTACCACATCAATTTCTCTCTAGCTGACATTTTCCAGATGTGCAGAAGCTGGGTTCAAAGATTATGGTGAAATCTACCACATCAATTTCTCTCTAGCTGACATTTCCCAGATGTGCAGAAGCAGAGTTCCAGGATTATGCTGAAATCAGCCTCTGCATTTTTTCTCTAGCTGACATTTTCCAGATGTGCAGAAGCAGAGTTCCAGTATTATGCTGAAATATACAACTTCAATTTCTCTCTAGCTGACATTTTCCAGATGTGCAGAAGCAGAGTTCTAAGATTATGCTGAAATCTACAACATCAATTTTTCTCTAGCTGACATTTTCCAGATGTGCAAAAGCAGAGTTCCATGATTATGCTGAAATCTGCCTCTGCATTTTCCCTCTAGCTGACATATTCAAGATGTGCAGAAGCAGAGTTCTAAGATTATGCTGAAATCTACAACATCAATTTCTCTCTAGCTTACATTTTCCAGATGTGCAGAAGCTGAGTTCAAAGATTATGCTGAAATCTGCCTTGCAATTTCTCTCTAGCTGACTTTTCCAGATGTGCAGAAGCAGAGTTCAAAGATTATGCTGAGATCTAACACATCAATTTCTCTTTTGCTGACATTTTCCAGATGTGCAGAAGCAGAGTTCCAGGATTGTGCTGAAAGCTGCCTCTGCATTTTCCCTCTAGCTGACATTTTCCAGATGTGCAGAAGCTGAGTTCAAAGATTATGGTGAAATCTACCACATCAATTTCACTCTAGCTGACATTTGCCAGATGTGCAGAAGCAGAGTTCCAGGATTATGCTGAAATCAGCCTCTGCATTTTCTCTCTAACTGACATTTTCCAGATGTGCAGAAGCAGAGTTCCAGTATTATGCTGAAATATACATCAATTTCTCTCTAACTGACATTTTCCAGATGTGTAGAACCAGAGATCCAGGATTATGCTGAAATCTGCCTTGCAATTTGTCTCCAAGTGAAATTTTCCAGATGTGGAGAAGCAGAGTTCAAAGATTATGCTGAAATCTAACACATCAATTTCTCTCTTGCTGACATTTTCAAGATGTGCAGAAGCAGAGTTCCAGGATTATGCTGAAATCTGCCTCTGCATTTTCCCTCTAGCTGACTTTTTCCAGATGTGCAGAAGCAGAGTTCAAAGATTATGGTGAAATCTACCACATCAATTTCTCTCTAGCTGACATTTTCCAGATGTGCAGAAGCAGAGTTCCAGTATTATGCTGAAATATACATCAATTTCTCTCTAACTGACATTTCCAGATGTGTAGAACCAGAGTTCCAGGATTATGCTGAAATCTGCCTTGCAATTTGTCTCCAAGTGAAATTTTCCAGATGTGCAGAAGCAGAGTTCAAAGATTATGCTGAAATCTAACACAACAATTTCTCTCTTGCTGACATTTTCCAGATGTGCAGAAGCAGAGTTCCAGGATTATGCTGAAATCTGCCTCTGCATTTTCCCTCTAGCTGACTTTTTCCAGATGTGCAGAAGCTGAGTTCAAAGATTATGGTGAAATCTACCACATCAATTTCTCTCTAGCTGACATTTTCCAGATGTGCAGAAGCTGAGTTCAAAGATTATGGTGAAATCTACCACATCAATTTCTCTCTAGCTGACATTTTCCAGATGTGCAGAAGCAGAGTTCAAAGATTATGCTGAAATCTGCCTCTGCATTTTCCCTCTAGCTGACATTTTCCAGATGTGCAGAAGCAGAGTTCCAGGATTATGCTGAAATCTGCCTCTGCATTTTCTCTCTATCTGACATTTTCCACATGTGCAGAAGCAGAGTTCAAAGATTATGCTGAAATCTACCACATCAATTTCTCTCTATCTGACATTTTCCAGATGTGCAGAAGCAGAGGTCCAGTATTATGCTGAAATCTGCCTTGCAATTTCTCTCTAGCTGACTTTTCCAGATGTGCAGAAGCTGAGTTCAAAGATTATGGTGAAATCTACCACATCAATTTCTCTCTAGCTGACATTTTCCAGATGTGCAGAAGCTGGGTTCAAAGATTATGGTGAAATCTACCACATCAATTTCTCTCTAGCTGACATTTCCCAGATGTGCAGAAGCAGAGTTCCAGGATTATGCTGAAATATACAACTTCAATTTCTCTCTAGCTGACATTTTCCAGATGTGCAGAAGCAGAGTTCTAAGATTATGCTGAAATCTACAACATCAATTTTTCTCTAGCTGACATTTTCCAGATGTGCAAAAGCAGAGTTCCATGATTATGCTGAAATCTGCCTCTGCATTTTCCCTCTAGCTGACATTTTCAAGATGTGCAGAAGCAGAGTTCTAAGATTATGCTGAAATCTACAACATCAATTTCTCTCTAGCTTACATTTTCCAGATGTGCAGAAGCAGAGTTCCAGGATTATGCTGAAATCTACCACTTCAATTTCTCTCTAGCTCACAATTGCCAGATGTGCAGAAGCAGAGTTCCAGGATTATTCTGAAATCTGCCTTGCAATTTTTTCCCAGGTGACATTTTCCAGATGTGTACAAGCAGAGTTCAAACATTATGCTGAAATCTAACACGTCAATTTCTCTCTTGCTGACATTTTCCAGATGTGCAGAAGCAGAGTTCCAGGATTATGCTGAAATCTGCCTCTGCATTTTTCCTCTAGCTGACATTTTCCAGATGTGAAAAAGCAGAGTTCAAAGATTATGCTGAAATCTACAACTTCAATTTCTCTCTAGCTGACATTTTCCAGATGTGCAGAAGCAGAGTTCTAAGATTATGCTGAAATCTATGACATCAATTTTTCTCTAGCTGACATTTTCCAGATGTGCAGAAGCAGAAGTCCAGTATTATGCTGAAATATGCCTTGCAATTTCTCTCTAGCTGACTTTTCCAGATGTGCAGAAGCTGAGTTCAAAGATTATGGTGAAATCTGCCACATCAATTTCGGTCTAGCTGACATTTGCCAGATGTGCAGAAGTAGAGTTCCAGGATTATGCTGAAATCAGCCTCTGCATTTTCTCTCTAACTGACATTTTCCAGATGTGCAGAAGCAGAGTTCCAGTATTATGCTGAAATATACATCAATTTCTCTCTAACTGACATTTTCCAGATGTGTAGAACCAGAGATCCAGGATTATGCTGAAATCTGCCTTGCAATTTGTCTCCAAGTGAAATTTTCCAGATGTGGAGAAGCAGAGTTCAAAGATTATGCTGAAATCTAACACAACAATTTCTCTCTTGCTGACATTTTCCAGATGTGCAGAAGCAGAGTTCCAGGATTATGCTGAAATCTGCCTCTGCATTTTCTCTCTAGCTGACATTTTCCACATGTGCAGAAGCAGAGTTCAAAGATTATGCTGAAATCTACCACATCAATTTCTCTCTATCTGACATTTTCCAGATGTGCAGAAGCAGAGTTCCAGGATTGTGCTGAAAACCACAACATCAATTTCTCTCTAGCTGACATTTTCCAGATGTGCGGAAGCAGAGTTCCATGATTATGCTGAAATCTGCCTCTGCATTTTCCCTCTAGCTGACATTTTCCAGATGTGCAGAAGCAGAGTTCCAGGATTATGCTGAAATCTGCCTCTGCATTTTCTCTCTAGCTGACATTTTCCACATGTGCAGAAGCAGAGTTCAAAGATTATGCTGAAATCTACCACATCAATTTCTCTCTATCTGACATTTTCCAGATGTGCAGAAGCAGAGGTCCAGTATTATGCTGAAATCTGCCTTGCAATTTCTCTCTAGCTGACTTTTCCAGATGTGCAGAAGCTGAGTTCAAAGATTATGCTGAAATCTACAACTTCAATTTCTCTCTAGCTGACATTTTCCAGATGTGCAGAAGCAGAGTTCTAAGATTATGCTGAAATCTACGACATCAATTTTTCTCTAGCTGACATTTTCCAGATGTGCAGAAGCAGAAGTCCAGTATTATGCTGAAATCTGCCTTGCAATTTCTCTCTAGCTGACTTTTCCAGATGTGCAGAAGCTGAGTTCAAAGATTATGGTGAAATCTGCCACATCAATTTCGGTCTAGCTGACATTTGCCAGATGTGCAGAAGTAGAGTTCCAGGATTATGCTGAAATCAGCCTCTGCATTTTCTCTCTAACTGACATTTTCCAGATGTGCAGAAGCAGAGTTCCAGTATTATGCTGAAATATACATCAATTTCTCTCTAACTGACATTTTCCAGATGTGTAGAACCAGAGATCCAGGATTATGCTGAAATCTGCCTTGCAATTTGTCTCCAAGTGAAATTTTCCAGATGTGGAGAAGCAGAGTTCAAAGATTATGCTGAAATCTAACACAACAATTTCTCTCTTGCTGACATTTTCCAGATGTGCAGAAGCAGAGTTCCAGGATTATGCTGAAATCTGCCTCTGCATTTTCTCTCTAGCTGACATTTTCCACATGTGCAGAAGCAGAGTTCAAAGATTATGCTGAAATCTACCACATCAATTTCTCTCTATCTGACATTTTCCAGATGTGCAGAAGCAGAGTTCCAGGATTGTGCTGAAAACCACAACATCAATATCTCTCTAGCTGACATTTTCCAGATGTGCGGAAGCAGAGTTCCATGATTATGCTGAAATCTGCCTCTGCATTTTCCCTCTAGCTGACATTTTCCAGATGTGCAGAAGCAGAGTTCCAGGATTATGCTGAAATCTGCCTCTGCATTTTCTCTCTAGCTGACATTTTCCACATGTGCAGAAGCAGAGTTCAAAGATTATGCTGAAATCTACCACATCAATTTCTCTCTATCTGACATTTTCCAGATGTGCAGAAGCAGAGGTCCAGTATTATGCTGAAATCTGCCTTGCAATTTCTCTCTAGCTGACTTTTCCAGATGTGCAGAAGCTGAGTTCAAAGATTATGGTGAAATCTGCCACATCAATTTCTGTCTAGCTGACATTTGCCAGATGTGCAGAAGTAGAGTTCCAGGATTATGCTGAAATCTGCCTTGCAAGTTTTCTCAAGCTGACATTTTCCATGTGTACAGAAGCAGAGTTCCAGGTGTATGCTGAAATCTGCCTTGCAATTTCTCTCTAGCTGTCTTTTCCAGATGTGCAGAAGCAGAGTTCCAGGATTATGCTGAAATCTGCCTCTGCATTTTCCCTCTAGCTTACATTTTCCAGATGTGCAGAAGCTGAGTTCAAAGATTATGGTGAAATCTACCACATCAATTTCTCTCTAGCTGACATTTTCCAGATGTGCAGAAGCTGGGTTCAAAGATTATGGTGAAATCTACCACATCAATTTCTCTCTAGCTGACATTTCCCAGATGTGCAGAAGCAGAGTTCCAGGATTATGCTGAAATCAGCCTCTGCATTTTTTCTCTAGCTGACATTTTCCAGATGTGCAGAAGCAGAGTTCCAGTATTATGCTGAAATATACAACTTCAATTTCTCTCTAGCTGACATTTTCCAGATGTGCAGAAGCAGAGTTCTAAGATTATGCTGAAATCTACAACATCAATTTTTCTCTAGCTGACATTTTCCAGATGTGCAAAAGCAGAGTTCCATGATTATGCTGAAATCTGCCTCTGCATTTTCCCTCTAGCTGACATATTCAAGATGTGCAGAAGCAGAGTTCTAAGATTATGCTGAAATCTACAACATCAATTTCTCTCTAGCTTACATTTTCCAGATGTGCAGAAGCTGAGTTCAAAGATTATGCTGAAATCTGCCTTGCAATTTCTCTCTAGCTGACTTTTCCAGATGTGCAGAAGCAGAGTTCAAAGATTATGCTGAGATCTAACACATCAATTTCTCTTTTGCTGACATTTTCCAGATGTGCAGAAGCAGAGTTCCAGGATTGTGCTGAAAGCTGCCTCTGCATTTTCCCTCTAGCTGACATTTTCCAGATGTGCAGAAGCTGAGTTCAAAGATTATGGTGAAATCTACCACATCAATTTCACTCTAGCTGACATTTGCCAGATGTGCAGAAGCAGAGTTCCAGGATTATGCTGAAATCAGCCTCTGCATTTTCTCTCTAACTGACATTTTCCAGATGTGCAGAAGCAGAGTTCCAGTATTATGCTGAAATATACATCAATTTCTCTCTAACTGACATTTTCCAGATGTGTAGAACCAGAGATCCAGGATTATGCTGAAATCTGCCTTGCAATTTGTCTCCAAGTGAAATTTTCCAGATGTGGAGAAGCAGAGTTCAAAGATTATGCTGAAATCTAACACATCAATTTCTCTCTTGCTGACATTTTCAAGATGTGCAGAAGCAGAGTTCCAGGATTATGCTGAAATCTGCCTCTGCATTTTCCCTCTAGCTGACTTTTTCCAGATGTGCAGAAGCAGAGTTCAAAGATTATGGTGAAATCTACCACATCAATTTCTCTCTAGCTGACATTTTCCAGATGTGCAGAAGCAGAGTTCCAGTATTATGCTGAAATATACATCAATTTCTCTCTAACTGACATTTCCAGATGTGTAGAACCAGAGTTCCAGGATTATGCTGAAATCTGCCTTGCAATTTGTCTCCAAGTGAAATTTTCCAGATGTGCAGAAGCAGAGTTCAAAGATTATGCTGAAATCTAACACAACAATTTCTCTCTTGCTGACATTTTCCAGATGTGCAGAAGCAGAGTTCCAGGATTATGCTGAAATCTGCCTCTGCATTTTCCCTCTAGCTGACTTTTTCCAGATGTGCAGAAGCTGAGTTCAAAGATTATGGTGAAATCTACCACATCAATTTCTCTCTAGCTGACATTTTCCAGATGTGCAGAAGCTGAGTTCAAAGATTATGGTGAAATCTACCACATCAATTTCTCTCTAGCTGACATTTTCCAGATGTGCAGAAGCAGAGTTCAAAGATTATGCTGAAATCTGCCTCTGCATTTTCCCTCTAGCTGACATTTTCCAGATGTGCAGAAGCAGAGTTCCAGGATTATGCTGAAATCTGCCTCTGCATTTTCTCTCTATCTGACATTTTCCACATGTGCAGAAGCAGAGTTCAAAGATTATGCTGAAATCTACCACATCAATTTCTCTCTATCTGACATTTTCCAGATGTGCAGAAGCAGAGGTCCAGTATTATGCTGAAATCTGCCTTGCAATTTCTCTCTAGCTGACTTTTCCAGATGTGCAGAAGCTGAGTTCAAAGATTATGGTGAAATCTGCCACATCAGTTTCTGTCTAGCTGACATTTGCCAGATGTGCAGAAGTAGAGTTCCAGGATTATGCTGAAATCTGCCTTGCAAGTTTTCTCAAGCTGACATTTTCCATGTGTACAGAAGCAGAGTTCCAGGTGTATGCTGAAATCTGCCTTGCAATTTCTCTCTAGCTGTCTTTTCCAGATGTGCAGAAGCAGAGTTCCAGGATTATGCTGAAATCTGCCTCTGCATTTTCCCTCTAGCTTACATTTTCCAGATGTGCAGAAGCTGAGTTCAAAGATTATGGTGAAATCTACCACATCAATTTCTCTCTAGCTGACATTTTCCAGATGTGCAGAAGCTGGGTTCAAAGATTATGGTGAAATCTACCACATCAATTTCTCTCTAGCTGACATTTCCCAGATGTGCAGAAGCAGAGTTCCAGGATTATGCTGAAATATACAACTTCAATTTCTCTCTAGCTGACATTTTCCAGATGTGCAGAAGCAGAGTTCTAAGATTATGCTGAAATCTACAACATCAATTTTTCTCTAGCTGACATTTTCCAGATGTGCAAAAGCAGAGTTCCATGATTATGCTGAAATCTGCCTCTGCATTTTCCCTCTAGCTGACATTTTCAAGATGTGCAGAAGCAGAGTTCTAAGATTATGCTGAAATCTACAACATCAATTTCTCTCTAGCTTACATTTTCCAGATGTGCAGAAGCAGAGTTCCAGGATTATGCTGAAATCTACCACTTCAATTTCTCTCTAGCTCACAATTGCCAGATGTGCAGAAGCAGAGTTCCAGGATTATTCTGAAATCTGCCTTGCAATTTTTTCCCAGGTGACATTTTCCAGATGTGTACAAGCAGAGTTCAAACATTATGCTGAAATCTAACACGTCAATTTCTCTCTTGCTGACATTTTCCAGAGTTGCAGAAGCAGAGTTCCAGGGTTATGCTGAAATCTGCCTCTGCATTTTTCCTCTAGCTGACATTTTCCAGATGTGAAAAAGCAGAGTTCAAAGATTATGCTGAAATCTACAACTTCAATTTCTCTCTAGCTGACATTTTCCAGATGTGCAGAAGCAGAGTTCCAGGATTATGCTGAAATCTGCCTCTGCATTTTCCCTCTAGCTTACATTTTCCAGATGTGCAGAAGCTGAGTTCAAAGATTATGGTGAAATCTACCACATCAATTTCTCTCTAGCTGACATTTTCCAGATGTGCAGAAGCTGGGTTCAAAGATTATGGTGAAATCTACCACATCAATTTCTCTCTAGCTGACATTTTCCAGATGTGCAGAAGCAGAGTTCCAGTATTATGCTGAAATATACAACTTCAATTTCTCTCTAGCTGACATTTTCCAGATGTGCAGAAGCAGAGTTCTAAGATTATGCTGAAATCTACAACATCAATTTTTCTCTAGCTGACATTTTCCAGATGTGCAAAAGCAGAGTTCCATGATTATGCTGAAATCTGCCTCTGCATTTTCCCTCTAGCTGACATTTTCAAGATGTGCAGAAGCAGAGTTCTAAGATTATGCTGAAATCTACAACATCAATTTCTCTCTAGCTTACATTTTCCAGATGTGCAGAAGCAGAGTTCCAGGATTATGCTGAAATCTACCACTTCAATTTCTCTCTAGCTCACAATTGCCAGATGTGCAGAAGCAGAGTTCCAGGATTATTCTGAAATCTGCCTTGCAATTTTTTCCCAGGTGACATTTTCCAGATGTGTACAAGCAGAGTTCAAACATTATGCTGAAATCTAACACGTCAATTTCTCTCTTGCTGACATTTTCCAGATGTGCAGAAGCAGAGTTCCAGGATTATGCTGAAATCTGCCTCTGCATTTTTCCTCTAGCTGACATTTTCCAGATGTGAAAAAGCAGAGTTCAAAGATTATGCTGAAATCTACAACTTCAATTTCTCTCTAGCTGACATTTTCCAGATGTGCAGAAGCAGAGTTCTAAGATTATGCTGAAATCTACGACATCAATTTTTCTCTAGCTGACATTTTCCAGATGTGCAGAAGCAGAAGTCCAGTATTATGCTGAAATCTGCCTTGCAATTTCTCTCTAGCTGACTTTTCCAGATGTGCAGAAGCTGAGTTCAAAGATTATGGTGAAATCTGCCACATCAATTTCGGTCTAGCTGACATTTGCCAGATGTGCAGAAGTAGAGTTCCAGGATTATGCTGAAATCAGCCTCTGCATTTTCTCTCTAACTGACATTTTCCAGATGTGCAGAAGCAGAGTTCCAGTATTATGCTGAAATATACATCAATTTCTCTCTAACTGACATTTTCCAGATGTGTAGAACCAGAGATCCAGGATTATGCTGAAATCTGCCTTGCAATTTGTCTCCAAGTGAAATTTTCCAGATGTGGAGAAGCAGAGTTCAAAGATTATGCTGAAATCTAACACAACAATTTCTCTCTTGCTGACATTTTCCAGATGTGCAGAAGCAGAGTTCCAGGATTATGCTGAAATCTGCCTCTGCATTTTCTCTCTAGCTGACATTTTCCAGATGTGCAGAAGCAGAGTTCAAAGATTATGCTGAAATCTACCACTTCAATTTCTCTCTAGCTCACAATTGCCAGATGTGCAGAAGCAGAGTTCCAGGATTATTCTGAAATCTGCCTTGCAATTTTTTCCCAGGTGACATTTTCCAGATGTGTACAAGCAGAGTTCAAACATTATGCTGAAATCTAACACGTCAATTTCTCTCTTGCTGACATTTTCCAGATGTGCAGAAGCAGAGTTCCAGGATTATGCTGAAATCTGCCTCTGCATTTTTCCTCTAGCTGACATTTTCCAGATGTGAAAAAGCAGAGTTCAAAGATTATGCTGAAATCTACAACTTCAATTTCTCTCTAGCTGACATTTTCCAGATGTGCAGAAGCAGAGTTCTAAGATTATGCTGAAATCTATGACATCAATTTTTCTCTAGCTGACATTTTCCAGATGTGCAGAAGCAGAAGTCCAGTATTATGCTGAAATATGCCTTGCAATTTCTCTCTAGCTGACTTTTCCAGATGTGCAGAAGCTGAGTTCAAAGATTATGGTGAAATCTGCCACATCAATTTCGGTCTAGCTGACATTTGCCAGATGTGCAGAAGTAGAGTTCCAGGATTATGCTGAAATCAGCCTCTGCATTTTCTCTCTAACTGACATTTTCCAGATGTGCAGAAGCAGAGTTCCAGTATTATGCTGAAATATACATCAATTTCTCTCTAACTGACATTTTCCAGATGTGTAGAACCAGAGATCCAGGATTATGCTGAAATCTGCCTTGCAATTTGTCTCCAAGTGAAATTTTCCAGATGTGGAGAAGCAGAGTTCAAAGATTATGCTGAAATCTAACACAACAATTTCTCTCTTGCTGACATTTTCCAGATGTGCAGAAGCAGAGTTCCAGGATTATGCTGAAATCTGCCTCTGCATTTTCTCTCTAGCTGACATTTTCCACATGTGCAGAAGCAGAGTTCAAAGATTATGCTGAAATCTACCACATCAATTTCTCTCTATCTGACATTTTCCAGATGTGCAGAAGCAGAGTTCCAGGATTGTGCTGAAAACCACAACATCAATTTCTCTCTAGCTGACATTTTCCAGATGTGCGGAAGCAGAGTTCCATGATTATGCTGAAATCTGCCTCTGCATTTTCCCTCTAGCTGACATTTTCCAGATGTGCAGAAGCAGAGTTCCAGGATTATGCTGAAATCTGCCTCTGCATTTTCTCTCTAGCTGACATTTTCCACATGTGCAGAAGCAGAGTTCAAAGATTATGCTGAAATCTACCACATCAATTTCTCTCTATCTGACATTTTCCAGATGTGCAGAAGCAGAGGTCCAGTATTATGCTGAAATCTGCCTTGCAATTTCTCTCTAGCTGACTTTTCCAGATGTGCAGAAGCTGAGTTCAAAGATTATGCTGAAATCTACAACTTCAATTTCTCTCTAGCTGACATTTTCCAGATGTGCAGAAGCAGAGTTCTAAGATTATGCTGAAATCTACGACATCAATTTTTCTCTAGCTGACATTTTCCAGATGTGCAGAAGCAGAAGTCCAGTATTATGCTGAAATCTGCCTTGCAATTTCTCTCTAGCTGACTTTTCCAGATGTGCAGAAGCTGAGTTCAAAGATTATGGTGAAATCTGCCACATCAATTTCGGTCTAGCTGACATTTGCCAGATGTGCAGAAGTAGAGTTCCAGGATTATGCTGAAATCAGCCTCTGCATTTTCTCTCTAACTGACATTTTCCAGATGTGCAGAAGCAGAGTTCCAGTATTATGCTGAAATATACATCAATTTCTCTCTAACTGACATTTTCCAGATGTGTAGAACCAGAGATCCAGGATTATGCTGAAATCTGCCTTGCAATTTGTCTCCAAGTGAAATTTTCCAGATGTGGAGAAGCAGAGTTCAAAGATTATGCTGAAATCTAACACAACAATTTCTCTCTTGCTGACATTTTCCAGATGTGCAGAAGCAGAGTTCCAGGATTATGCTGAAATCTGCCTCTGCATTTTCTCTCTAGCTGACATTTTCCACATGTGCAGAAGCAGAGTTCAAAGATTATGCTGAAATCTACCACATCAATTTCTCTCTATCTGACATTTTCCAGATGTGCAGAAGCAGAGTTCCAGGATTGTGCTGAAAACCACAACATCAATATCTCTCTAGCTGACATTTTCCAGATGTGCGGAAGCAGAGTTCCATGATTATGCTGAAATCTGCCTCTGCATTTTCCCTCTAGCTGACATTTTCCAGATGTGCAGAAGCAGAGTTCCAGGATTATGCTGAAATCTGCCTCTGCATTTTCTCTCTAGCTGACATTTTCCACATGTGCAGAAGCAGAGTTCAAAGATTATGCTGAAATCTACCACATCAATTTCTCTCTATCTGACATTTTCCAGATGTGCAGAAGCAGAGGTCCAGTATTATGCTGAAATCTGCCTTGCAATTTCTCTCTAGCTGACTTTTCCAGATGTGCAGAAGCTGAGTTCAAAGATTATGGTGAAATCTGCCACATCAATTTCTGTCTAGCTGACATTTGCCAGATGTGCAGAAGTAGAGTTCCAGGATTATGCTGAAATCTGCCTTGCAAGTTTTCTCAAGCTGACATTTTCCATGTGTACAGAAGCAGAGTTCCAGGTGTATGCTGAAATCTGCCTTGCAATTTCTCTCTAGCTGTCTTTTCCAGATGTGCAGAAGCAGAGTTCCAGGATTATGCTGAAATCTGCCTCTGCATTTTCCCTCTAGCTTACATTTTCCAGATGTGCAGAAGCTGAGTTCAAAGATTATGGTGAAATCTACCACATCAATTTCTCTCTAGCTGACATTTTCCAGATGTGCAGAAGCTGGGTTCAAAGATTATGGTGAAATCTACCACATCAATTTCTCTCTAGCTGACATTTCCCAGATGTGCAGAAGCAGAGTTCCAGGATTATGCTGAAATCAGCCTCTGCATTTTTTCTCTAGCTGACATTTTCCAGATGTGCAGAAGCAGAGTTCCAGTATTATGCTGAAATATACAACTTCAATTTCTCTCTAGCTGACATTTTCCAGATGTGCAGAAGCAGAGTTCTAAGATTATGCTGAAATCTACAACATCAATTTTTCTCTAGCTGACATTTTCCAGATGTGCAAAAGCAGAGTTCCATGATTATGCTGAAATCTGCCTCTGCATTTTCCCTCTAGCTGACATATTCAAGATGTGCAGAAGCAGAGTTCTAAGATTATGCTGAAATCTACAACATCAATTTCTCTCTAGCTTACATTTTCCAGATGTGCAGAAGCTGAGTTCAAAGATTATGCTGAAATCTGCCTTGCAATTTCTCTCTAGCTGACTTTTCCAGATGTGCAGAAGCAGAGTTCAAAGATTATGCTGAGATCTAACACATCAATTTCTCTTTTGCTGACATTTTCCAGATGTGCAGAAGCAGAGTTCCAGGATTGTGCTGAAAGCTGCCTCTGCATTTTCCCTCTAGCTGACATTTTCCAGATGTGCAGAAGCTGAGTTCAAAGATTATGGTGAAATCTACCACATCAATTTCACTCTAGCTGACATTTGCCAGATGTGCAGAAGCAGAGTTCCAGGATTATGCTGAAATCAGCCTCTGCATTTTCTCTCTAACTGACATTTTCCAGATGTGCAGAAGCAGAGTTCCAGTATTATGCTGAAATATACATCAATTTCTCTCTAACTGACATTTTCCAGATGTGTAGAACCAGAGATCCAGGATTATGCTGAAATCTGCCTTGCAATTTGTCTCCAAGTGAAATTTTCCAGATGTGGAGAAGCAGAGTTCAAAGATTATGCTGAAATCTAACACATCAATTTCTCTCTTGCTGACATTTTCAAGATGTGCAGAAGCAGAGTTCCAGGATTATGCTGAAATCTGCCTCTGCATTTTCCCTCTAGCTGACTTTTTCCAGATGTGCAGAAGCAGAGTTCAAAGATTATGGTGAAATCTACCACATCAATTTCTCTCTAGCTGACATTTTCCAGATGTGCAGAAGCAGAGTTCAAAGATTATGCTGAAATCTGCCTCTGCATTTTCCCTCTAGCTGACATTTTCCAGATGTGCAGAAGCAGAGTTCCAGGATTATGCTGAAATCTGCCTCTGCATTTTCTCTCTATCTGACATTTTCCACATGTGCAGAAGCAGAGTTCAAAGATTATGCTGAAATCTACCACATCATTTTCTCTCTATCTGACATTTTCCAGATGTGCAGAAGCAGAGGTCCAGTATTATGCTGAAATCTGCCTTGCAATTTCTCTCTAGCTGACTTTTCCAGATGTGCAGAAGCTGAGTTCAAAGATTATGGTGAAATCTGCCACATCAATTTCTGTCTAGCTGACATTTGCCAGATGTGCAGAAGTAGAGTTCCAGGATTATGCTGAAATCTGCCTTGCAAGTTTTCTCAAGCTGACATTTTCCATGTGTACAGAAGCAGAGTTCCAGGTGTATGCTGAAATCTGCCTTGCAATTTCTCTCTAGCTGTCTTTTCCAGATGTGCAGAAGCAGAGTTCCAGGATTATGCTGAAATCTGCCTCTGCATTTTCCCTCTAGCTTACATTTTCCAGATGTGCAGAAGCTGAGTTCAAAGATTATGGTGAAATCTACCACATCAATTTCTCTCTAGCTGACATTTTCCAGATGTGCAGAAGCTGGGTTCAAAGATTATGGTGAAATCTACCACATCAATTTCTCTCTAGCTGACATTTCCCAGATGTGCAGAAGCAGAGTTCCAGGATTATGCTGAAATATACAACTTCAATTTCTCTCTAGCTGACATTTTCCAGATGTGCAGAAGCAGAGTTCTAAGATTATGCTGAAATCTACAACATCAATTTTTCTCTAGCTGACATTTTCCAGATGTGCAAAAGCAGAGTTCCATGATTATGCTGAAATCTGCCTCTGCATTTTCCCTCTAGCTGACATTTTCAAGATGTGCAGAAGCAGAGTTCTAAGATTATGCTGAAATCTACAACATCAATTTCTCTCTAGCTTACATTTTCCAGATGTGCAGAAGCAGAGTTCCAGGATTATGCTGAAATCTACCACTTCAATTTCTCTCTAGCTCACAATTGCCAGATGTGCAGAAGCAGAGTTCCAGGATTATTCTGAAATCTGCCTTGCAATTTTTTCCCAGGTGACATTTTCCAGATGTGTACAAGCAGAGTTCAAACATTATGCTGAAATCTAACACGTCAATTTCTCTCTTGCTGACATTTTCCAGAGTTGCAGAAGCAGAGTTCCAGGGTTATGCTGAAATCTGCCTCTGCATTTTTCCTCTAGCTGACATTTTCCAGATGTGAAAAAGCAGAGTTCAAAGATTATGCTGAAATCTACAACTTCAATTTCTCTCTAGCTGACATTTTCCAGATGTGCAGAAGCAGAGTTCCAGGATTATGCTGAAATCTGCCTCTGCATTTTCCCTCTAGCTTACATTTTCCAGATGTGCAGAAGCTGAGTTCAAAGATTATGGTGAAATCTACCACATCAATTTCTCTCTAGCTGACATTTTCCAGATGTGCAGAAGCTGGGTTCAAAGATTATGGTGAAATCTACCACATCAATTTCTCTCTAGCTGACATTTTCCAGATGTGCAGAAGCAGAGTTCCAGTATTATGCTGAAATATACAACTTCAATTTCTCTCTAGCTGACATTTTCCAGATGTGCAGAAGCAGAGTTCTAAGATTATGCTGAAATCTACAACATCAATTTTTCTCTAGCTGACATTTTCCAGATGTGCAAAAGCAGAGTTCCATGATTATGCTGAAATCTGCCTCTGCATTTTCCCTCTAGCTGACATTTTCAAGATGTGCAGAAGCAGAGTTCTAAGATTATGCTGAAATCTACAACATCAATTTCTCTCTAGCTTACATTTTCCAGATGTGCAGAAGCAGAGTTCCAGGATTATGCTGAAATCTACCACTTCAATTTCTCTCTAGCTCACAATTGCCAGATGTGCAGAAGCAGAGTTCCAGGATTATTCTGAAATCTGCCTTGCAATTTTTTCCCAGGTGACATTTTCCAGATGTGTACAAGCAGAGTTCAAACATTATGCTGAAATCTAACACGTCAATTTCTCTCTTGCTGACATTTTCCAGATGTGCAGAAGCAGAGTTCCAGGATTATGCTGAAATCTGCCTCTGCATTTTTCCTCTAGCTGACATTTTCCAGATGTGAAAAAGCAGAGTTCAAAGATTATGCTGAAATCTACAACTTCAATTTCTCTCTAGCTGACATTTTCCAGATGTGCAGAAGCAGAGTTCTAAGATTATGCTGAAATCTACGACATCAATTTTTCTCTAGCTGACATTTTCCAGATGTGCAGAAGCAGAAGTCCAGTATTATGCTGAAATCTGCCTTGCAATTTCTCTCTAGCTGACTTTTCCAGATGTGCAGAAGCTGAGTTCAAAGATTATGGTGAAATCTGCCACATCAATTTCGGTCTAGCTGACATTTGCCAGATGTGCAGAAGTAGAGTTCCAGGATTATGCTGAAATCAGCCTCTGCATTTTCTCTCTAACTGACATTTTCCAGATGTGCAGAAGCAGAGTTCCAGTATTATGCTGAAATATACATCAATTTCTCTCTAACTGACATTTTCCAGATGTGTAGAACCAGAGATCCAGGATTATGCTGAAATCTGCCTTGCAATTTGTCTCCAAGTGAAATTTTCCAGATGTGGAGAAGCAGAGTTCAAAGATTATGCTGAAATCTAACACAACAATTTCTCTCTTGCTGACATTTTCCAGATGTGCAGAAGCAGAGTTCCAGGATTATGCTGAAATCTGCCTCTGCATTTTCTCTCTAGCTGACATTTTCCACATGTGCAGAAGCAGAGTTCAAAGATTATGCTGAAATCTACCACATCAATTTCTCTCTATCTGACATTTTCCAGATGTGCAGAAGCAGAGTTCCAGGATTGTGCTGAAAACCACAACATCAATTTCTCTCTAGCTGACATTTTCCAGATGTGCGGAAGCAGAGTTCCATGATTATGCTGAAATCTGCCTCTGCATTTTCCCTCTAGCTGACATTTTCCAGATGTGCAGAAGCAGAGTTCCAGGATTATGCTGAAATCTGCCTCTGCATTTTCTCTCTAGCTGACATTTTCCACATGTGCAGAAGCAGAGTTCAAAGATTATGCTGAAATCTACCACATCAATTTCTCTCTATCTGACATTTTCCAGATGTGCAGAAGCAGAGGTCCAGTATTATGCTGAAATCTGCCTTGCAATTTCTCTCTAGCTGACTTTTCCAGATGTGCAGAAGCTGAGTTCAAAGATTATGCTGAAATCTACAACTTCAATTTCTCTCTAGCTGACATTTTCCAGATGTGCAGAAGCAGAGTTCTAAGATTATGCTGAAATCTACGACATCAATTTTTCTCTAGCTGACATTTTCCAGATGTGCAGAAGCAGAAGTCCAGTATTATGCTGAAATCTGCCTTGCAATTTCTCTCTAGCTGACTTTTCCAGATGTGCAGAAGCTGAGTTCAAAGATTATGGTGAAATCTGCCACATCAATTTCGGTCTAGCTGACATTTGCCAGATGTGCAGAAGTAGAGTTCCAGGATTATGCTGAAATCAGCCTCTGCATTTTCTCTCTAACTGACATTTTCCAGATGTGCAGAAGCAGAGTTCCAGTATTATGCTGAAATATACATCAATTTCTCTCTAACTGACATTTTCCAGATGTGTAGAACCAGAGATCCAGGATTATGCTGAAATCTGCCTTGCAATTTGTCTCCAAGTGAAATTTTCCAGATGTGGAGAAGCAGAGTTCAAAGATTATGCTGAAATCTAACACAACAATTTCTCTCTTGCTGACATTTTCCAGATGTGCAGAAGCAGAGTTCCAGGATTATGCTGAAATCTGCCTCTGCATTTTCTCTCTAGCTGACATTTTCCACATGTGCAGAAGCAGAGTTCAAAGATTATGCTGAAATCTACCACATCAATTTCTCTCTATCTGACATTTTCCAGATGTGCAGAAGCAGAGTTCCAGGATTGTGCTGAAAACCACAACATCAATATCTCTCTAGCTGACATTTTCCAGATGTGCGGAAGCAGAGTTCCATGATTATGCTGAAATCTGCCTCTGCATTTTCCCTCTAGCTGACATTTTCCAGATGTGCAGAAGCAGAGTTCCAGGATTATGCTGAAATCTGCCTCTGCATTTTCTCTCTAGCTGACATTTTCCACATGTGCAGAAGCAGAGTTCAAAGATTATGCTGAAATCTACCACATCAATTTCTCTCTATCTGACATTTTCCAGATGTGCAGAAGCAGAGGTCCAGTATTATGCTGAAATCTGCCTTGCAATTTCTCTCTAGCTGACTTTTCCAGATGTGCAGAAGCTGAGTTCAAAGATTATGGTGAAATCTGCCACATCAATTTCTGTCTAGCTGACATTTGCCAGATGTGCAGAAGTAGAGTTCCAGGATTATGCTGAAATCTGCCTTGCAAGTTTTCTCAAGCTGACATTTTCCATGTGTACAGAAGCAGAGTTCCAGGTGTATGCTGAAATCTGCCTTGCAATTTCTCTCTAGCTGTCTTTTCCAGATGTGCAGAAGCAGAGTTCCAGGATTATGCTGAAATCTGCCTCTGCATTTTCCCTCTAGCTTACATTTTCCAGATGTGCAGAAGCTGAGTTCAAAGATTATGGTGAAATCTACCACATCAATTTCTCTCTAGCTGACATTTTCCAGATGTGCAGAAGCTGGGTTCAAAGATTATGGTGAAATCTACCACATCAATTTCTCTCTAGCTGACATTTCCCAGATGTGCAGAAGCAGAGTTCCAGGATTATGCTGAAATCAGCCTCTGCATTTTTTCTCTAGCTGACATTTTCCAGATGTGCAGAAGCAGAGTTCCAGTATTATGCTGAAATATACAACTTCAATTTCTCTCTAGCTGACATTTTCCAGATGTGCAGAAGCAGAGTTCTAAGATTATGCTGAAATCTACAACATCAATTTTTCTCTAGCTGACATTTTCCAGATGTGCAAAAGCAGAGTTCCATGATTATGCTGAAATCTGCCTCTGCATTTTCCCTCTAGCTGACATATTCAAGATGTGCAGAAGCAGAGTTCTAAGATTATGCTGAAATCTACAACATCAATTTCTCTCTAGCTTACATTTTCCAGATGTGCAGAAGCAGAGTTCCAGGATTATGCTGAAATCTACCACTTCAATTTCTCTCTAGCTCACAATTGCCAGATGTGCAGAAGCAGAGTTCCAGGATTATTCTGAAATCTGCCTTGCAATTTTTTCCCAGGTGACATTTTCCAGATGTGTACAAGCAGAGTTCAAACATTATGCTGAAATCTAACACGTCAATTTCTCTCTTGCTGACATTTTCCAGAGTTGCAGAAGCAGAGTTCCAGGGTTATGCTGAAATCTGCCTCTGCATTTTTCCTCTAGCTGACATTTTCCAGATGTGAAAAAGCAGAGTTCAAAGATTATGCTGAAATCTACAACTTCAATTTCTCTCTAGCTGACATTTTCCAGATGTGCAGAAGCAGAGTTCTAAGATTATGCTGAAATCTACGACATCAATTATTCTCTAGCTGACATTTTCCAGATGTGCAGAAGCAGAAGTCCAGTATTATGCTGAAATCTGCCTTGCAATTTCTCTCTAGCTGACTTTTCCAGATGTGCAGAAGCTGAGTTCAAAGATTATGGTGAAATCTGCCACATCAATTTCGGTCTAGCTGACATTTGCCAGATGTGCAGAAGTAGAGTTCCAGGATTATGCTGAAATCAGCCTCTGCATTTTCTCTCTAACTGACATTTTCCAGATGTGCAGAAGCAGAGTTCCAGAATTATGCTGAAATATACATCAATTTCTCTCTAACTGACATTTTCCAGATGTGTAGAACCAGAGATCCAGGATTATGCTGAAATCTGCCTTGCAATTTGTCTCCAAGTGAAATTTTCCAGATGTGGAGAAGCAGAGTTCAAAGATTATGCTGAAATCTAACACAACAATTTCTCTCTTGCTGACATTTTCCAGATGTGCAGAAGCAGAGTTCCAGGATTATGCTGAAATCTGCCTCTGCATTTTCTCTCTAGCTGACATTTTCCACATGTGCAGAAGCAGAGTTCAAAGATTACGCTGAAATCTACCACATCAATTTCTCTCTAGCTGACATTTTCCAGATGTGCAGAAGCAGAGTTCCAGGATTGTGCTGAAAACCACAACATCAATTTCTCTCTAGCTGACTTTCCCAGATGTGCAGAAGCAGAGGTCCAGTATTATGCTGAAATCTGCCTTGCAATTTCTCTCTAGCTGACTTTTCCAGATGTGCAGAAGCTGAGTTCAAAGATTATGGTGAAATCTACCACATCAATTTCTCTCTAGCTGACATTTTCCAGATGTGCAGAAGCAGAGTTCAAAGATTATGCTGAAATCTACCACATCAATTTCTCTCTAGCTTACATTTTCCAGATGTGCAGAAGCAGAGTTCAAAGATTATGCTGAAATCTACCACATCAATTTCTCTCTATCTGACATTTTCCAGATGTGCAGAAGCAGAGTTCCAGGATTGTGCTGAAAACCACAACATCAATTTCTCTCTAGCTGACTTTCCCAGATGTGCAGAAGCAGAGGTCCAGTATTATGCTGAAATCTGCCTTGCAATTTCTTTCTAGCTGACTTTTCCAGATGTGCAGAAGCTGAGTTCAAAGATTATGGTGAAATCTGCCACATCAATTTCTGTCTAGCTGACATTTGCCAGATGTGCAGAAGTAGAGTTCCAGGATTATGCTGAAATCTGCCTTGCAAGTTTTCTCAAGCTGATATTTTCCATATGTACAGAAGCAGAGTTCCAGGTGTATGCTGAAATCTGCCTTGCAATTTCTCTCTAGCTGTCTTTTCCAGATGTGCAGAAGCAGAGTTCAAAGATTATGCTGAAATCTAACACATCAATTTCTCTCTTGCTGACATTTTCCAGATGTGCAGAAGCAGACTTCCAGGATTATGCTGAAATCTGCCTCTGCATTTTCCCTCTAGCTTACATTTTCCAGATGTGCAGAAGCTGAGTTCAAAGATTATGGTGAAATCTACCACATCAATTTCTCTCTAGCTGACATTTTCCAGATGTGCAGAAGCTGAGTTCAAAGATTATGGTGAAATCTACCACATCAATATCTCTCTAGCTGACATTTGCCAGACGTGCATAAGCAGAGTTCCAGGATTATGCTGAAATCAGCCTCTGCATTTTTCTCTAGCTGACATTTTCCAGATGTGCAGAAGCAGAGTTCCAGTATTATACTGAAATATACAACTTCAATTTCTCTCTAGCTGACATTTTCCAGATGTGCAGAAGCAGAGTTCTAAGATTATGCTGAAATCTACAACATCAATTTTTCTCTAGCTGACATTTTCCAGATGTGCGGAAGCAGAGTTCCATGATTATGCTGAAATCTGCCTCTGCATTTTCCCTCTAGCTGACATTTTCAAGATGTGCAGAAGCAGAGTTCTAACATTATGCTGAAATCTACAACATCAATTTCTCTCTAGCTTACATTTTCCAGATGTGCAGAAGCAGAGTTCCAGGATTATGCTGAAATCTACCACTTCAATTTCTCTCTAGCTCACAATTGCCAGATGTGCAGAAGCAGAGTTCCAGGATTATTCTGAAATCTGCCTTGCAATTTTTTCCCAGGTGACATTTTCCAGATGTGTACAAGCAGAGTTCAAAGATTATGGTGAAATCTACCACATCAATTTCACTCTAGCTGACATTTTCCAGATGTGCAGAAGCTGAGTTCAAAGATTATGGTGAAATCTACCACATCAATTTCACTCTAGCTGACATTTGCCAGATGTGCAGAAGCAGAATTCCAGGATTATGCTGAAATCAGCCTCTGCATTTTCTCTCTAACTGACATTTTCCAGATGTGCAGAAGCAGAGTTCCAGTATTATGCTGAAATATACATCAATTTCTCTCTAACTGACATTTTCCAGATGTGTAGAACCAGAGATCCAGGATTATGCTGAAATCTGCCTTGCAATTTGTCTCCAAGTGAAATTTTACAGATGTGCAGAAGCAGAGTTCAAAGATTATGCTGAAATCTAACACATCAATTTCTCTCTTGCTGACATTTTCCAGATGTGCAGAAGCAGAGTTCCAGGATTATGCTGAAATCTGCCTCTGCATTTTCCCTCTAGCTGACTTTTTCCAGATGTGCAGAAGCTGAGTTCAAAGATTATGGTGAAATCTACCACATCAATTTCTCTCTAGCTGACATTTTCCAGATGTGCAGAAGCAGAGTTCCAGTATTATGCTGAAATATACATCAATTTCTCTCTAACTGACATTTTCCAGATGTGTAGAACCAGAGTTCCAGGATTATGCTGAAATCTGCCTTGCAATTTGTCTCCAAGTGAAATTTTCCAGATGTGCAGAAGCAGAGTTCAAAGATTATGCTGAAATCTAACACAACAATTTCTCTCTTGCTGACATTTTCCTGATGTGCAGAAGCAGAGTTCCAGGATTATGCTGAAATCTGCCTCTGCATTTTCCCTCTAGCTGACTTTTTCCAGATGTGCAGAAGCTGAGTTCAAAGATTATGGTGAAATCTACCACATCAATTTCTCTCTAGCTGACATTTTCCAGATGTGCAGAAGCTGAGTTCAAAGATTATGGTGAAATCTACCACATCAATTTCTCTCTAGCTGACATTTTCCAGATGTGCGGAAGCAGAGTTCCATGATTATGCTGAAATCTGCCTCTGCATTTTCCCTCTAGCTGACATTTTCCAGATGTGCAGAAGCAGAGTTCCAGGATTATGCTGAAATCTGCCTCTGCATTTTCTCTCTAGCTGACATTTTCCACATGTGCAGAAGCAGAGTTCAAAGATTATGCTGAAATCTACCACATCAATTTCTCTCTAGCTGACATTTTCCAGATGTGCAGAAGCAGAGTTCCAGGATTGTGCTGAAAACCACAACATCAATTTCTCTCTAGCTGACTTTCCCAGATGTGCAGAAGCAGAGGTCCAGTATTATGCTGAAATCTGCCTTGCAATTTCTCTCTAGCTGACTTTTCCAGATGTGCAGAAGCTGAGTTCAAAGATTATGGTGAAATCTGCCACATCAATTTCTGTCTAGCTGACATTTGCCAGATGTTCAGAAGTAGAGTTCCAGGATTATGCTGAAATCTGCCTTGCAAGTTTTCTCAAGCTGACATTTTCCATGTGTACAGAAGCAGAGTTCCAGGTGTATGCTGAAATCTGCCTTGCAATTTCTCTCTAGCTGTCTTTTCCAGATGTGCAGAAGCAGAGTTCCAGGATTATGCTGAAATCTGCCTCTGCATTTTCCCTCTAGCTTACATTTTCCAGATGTGCAGAAGCTGAGTTCAAAGATTATGGTGAAATCTACCACATCAATTTCTCTCTAGCTTACATTTTCCAGATGTGCAGAAGCAGAGTTCTAAGATTATGCTGAAATCTACAACATCAATTTCTCTCTAGCTCACAATTGCCAGATGTGCAGAAGCAGAGTTCCAGGATTATTCTGAAATCTGCCTTGCAATTTTTTCCCAGGTGACATTTTCCAGATGTGTACAAGCAGAGTTCAAACATTATGCTGAAATCTAACACGTCAATTTCTCTCTTGCTGACATTTTCCAGAGTTGCAGAAGCAGAGTTCCAGGGTTATGCTGAAATCTGCCTCTGCATTTTTCCTCTAGCTGACATTTTCCAGATGTGAAAAAGCAGAGTTCAAAGATTATGCTGAAATCTACGACATCAATTTTTCTCTAGCTGACATTTTCCAGATGTGCAGAAGCAGAAGTCCAGTATTATGCTGAAATCTGCCTTGCAATTTCTCTCTAGCTGACTTTTCCAGATGTGCAGAAGCTGAGTTCAAAGATTATGGTGAAATCTGCCACATCAATTTCGGTCTAGCTGACATTTGCCAGATGTGCAGAAGTAGAGTTCCAGGATTATGCTGAAATCAGCCTCTGCATTTTCTCTCTAACTGACATTTTCCAGATGTGCAGAAGCAGAGTTCCAGTATTATGCTGAAATATACATCAATTTCTCTCTAACTGACATTTTCCAGATGTGTAGAACCAGAGATCCAGGATTATGCTGAAATCTGCCTTGCAATTTGTCTCCAAGTGAAATTTTCCAGATGTGGAGAAGCTGAGTTCAAAGATTATGGTGAAATCTACCACATCAATTTCTCTCTAGCTGACATTTTCCAGATGTGCGGAAGCAGAGTTCCATGATTATGCTGAAATCTGCCTCTGTATTTTCCCTCTAGCTGACATTTTCAAGATGTGCAGAAGCAGAGTTCTAAGATTATGCTGAAATCTACAACATCAATTTCTCTCTAGCTTACATTTTCCAGATGTGCAGAAGCAGAGTTCAAAGATTATGCTGAAATCTACCACATCAATTTCTCTCTAGCTGACTTTCCCAGATGTGCAGAAGCAGAGGTCCAGTATTATGCTGAAATCTGCCTTGCAATTTCTCTCTAGCTGACTTTTCCAGATGTGCAGAAGCTGAGTTCAAAGATTATGGTGAAATCTGCCACATCAATTTCTGTCTAGCTGACATTTGCCAGATGTGCAGAAGTAGAGTTCCAGGATTATGCTGAAATCTGCCTTGCAAGTTTTCTCAAGCTGACATTTTCCATATGTACAGAAGCAGAGTTCCAGGTGTATGCTGAAATCTGCCTTGCAATTTCTCTCTAGCTGTCTTTTCCAGATGTGCAGAAGCAGAGTTCAAAGATTATGCTGAAATCTAACACATCAATTTCTCTCTTGCTGACATTTTCCAGATGTGCAGAAGCAGAGTTCCAGGATTATGCTGAAATCTGCCTCTGCATTTTCCCTCTAGCTTACATTTTCCAGATGTGCAGAAGCTGAGTTCAAAGATTATGGTGAAATCTACCACATCAATTTCTCTCTAGCTGACATTTTCCAGATGTGCAGAAGCTGAGTTCAAAGATTATGGTGAAATCTACCACATCAATTTCTCTCTAGCTGACATTTGCCAGATGTGCAGAAGCAGAGTTCCAGGATTATGCTGAAATCAGCCTCTGCATTTTTCTCTAGCTGACATTTTCCAGATGTGCAGAAGCAGAGTTCCAGTATTATGCTGAAATATACAACTTCAATTTCTCTCTAGCTGACATTTTCCAGATGTGCGGAAGCAGAGTTCCATGATTATGCTGAAATCTGCCTCTGCATTTTCCCTCTAGCTGACATTTTCAAGATGTGCAGAAGCAGAGTTCTAAGATTATGCTGAAATCTACAACATCAATTTCTCTCTAGCTGACATTTTCCAGATGTGCGGAAGCAGAGTTCCATGATTATGCTGAAATCTGCCTCTGCATTTTCCCTCTAGCTGACATTTTCAAGATGTGCAGAAGCAGAGTTCTAAGATTATGCTGAAATCTACAACATCAATTTCTCTCTAGCTTACATTTTCCAGATGTGCAGAAGCAGAGTTCAAAGATTATACTGAAATCTACCACATCAATTTCTCTCTATCTGACATTTTCCAGATGTGCAGATGCAGAGTTCAAAGATTATGGTGAAATCTACATCATCAATTTCACTCTAGCTGACATTTGCCAGATGTGCAGAAGCAGAATTCCAGGATTATGCTGAAATCAGCCTCTGCATTTTCTCTCTAACTGACATTTTCCAGATGTGCAGAAGCAGAGTTCCAGTATTATGCTGAAATATACATCAATTTCTCTCTAACTGACATTTTCCAGATGTGTAGAACCAGAGATCCAGGATTATGCTGAAATCTGCCTTGCAATTTGTCTCCAAGTGAAATTTTCCAGATGTGCAGAAGCAGAGTTCAAAGATTATGCTGAAATCTAACACATCAATTTCTCTCTTGCTGACATTTTCCAGATGTGCAGAAGCAGAGTTCCAGGATTATGCTGAAATCTGCCTCTGCATTTTCCCTCTAGCTGACTTTTTCCAGATGTGCAGAAGCTGAGTTCAAAGATTATGGTGAACTCTACCACATCAATTTCTCTCTAGCTGACATTTTCCAGATGTGCAGAAGCAGAGTTCCAGTATTATGCTGAAATATACATCAATTTCTCTCTAACTGACATTTTCCAGATGTGTAGAACCAGAGTTCCAGGATTATGCTGAAATCTGCCTTGCAATTTGTCTCCAAGTGAAATTTTCCAGATGTGCAGAAGCAGAGTTCAAAGATTATGCTGAAATCTAACACAACAATTTCTCTCTTGCTGACATTTTCCAGATGTGCAGAAGCAGAGTTCCAGGATTATGCTGAAATCTGCCTCTGCATTTTCCCTCTAGCTGACTTTTTCCAGATGTGCAGAAGCTGAGTTCAAAGATTATGGTGAAATCTACCACATCAATTTCTCTCTAGCTGACATTTTCCAGATGTGCAGAAGCTGAGTTCAAAGATTATGGTGAAATCTACCACATCAATTTCTCTCTAGCTGACATTTTCCAGATGTGCGGAAGCAGAGTTCCATGATTATGCTGAAATCTGCCTCTGCATTTTCCCTCTAGCTGACATTTTCCAGATGTGCAGAAGCAGAGTTCCAGGATTATGCTGAAATCTGCCTCTGCATTTTCTCTCTAGCTGACATTTTCCACATGTGCAGAAGCAGAGTTCAAAGATTATGCTGAAATCTACCACATCAATTTCTCTCTATCTGACATTTTCCAGATGTGCAGAAGCAGAGTTCCAGGATTGTGCTGAAAACCACAACATCAATTTCTCTCTAGCTGACTTTCCCAGATGTGCAGAAGCAGAGGTCCAGTATTATGCTGAAATCTGCCTTGCAATTTCTCTCTAGCTGACTTTTCCAGATGTGCAGAAGCTGCGTTCAAAGATTATGGTGAAATCTGCCACATCAATTTCTGTCTAGCTGACATTTGCCAGATGTGCAGAAGTAGAGTTCCAGGATTATGCTGAAATCTGCCTTGCAAGTTTTCTCAAGCTGACATTTTCCATGTGTACAGAAGCAGAGTTCCAGGTGTATGCTGAAATCTGCCTTGCAATTTCTCTCTAGCTGTCTTTTCCAGATGTGCAGAAGCAGAGTTCCAGGATTATGCTGAAATCTGCCTCTGCATTTTCCCTCTAGCTTACATTTTCCAGATGTGCAGAAGCTGAGTTCAAAGATTATGGTGAAATCTACCACATCAATTTCTCTCTAGCTGACATTTTCCAGATGTGCAGAAGCTGAGTTCAAAGATTATGGTGAAATCTACCACATCAATTTCTCTCTAGCTGACATTTGCCAGATGTGCAGAAGCAGAGTTCCAGGATTATGCTGAAATCAGCCTCTGCATTTTTTCTCTAGCTGACATTTTCCAGATGTGCAGAAGCAGAGTTCCAGTATTATGCTGAAATATACAACTTCAATTTCTCTCTAGCTGACATTTTCCAGATGTGCATAAGCAGAGTTCTAAGATTATGCTGAAATCTACAACATCAATTTTTCTCTAGCTGACATTTTCCAGATGTGCAAAAGCAGAGTTCCATGATTATGCTGAAATCTGCCTCTGCATTTTCCCTCTAGCTGACATTTTCAAGATGTGCAGAAGCAGAGTTCTAAGATTATGCTGAAATCTACAACATCAATTTCTCTCTAGCTTACATTTTCCAGATGTGCAGAAGCAGAGTTCCAGGATTATGCTGAAATCTACCACTTCAATTTCTCTCTAGCTCACAATTGCCAGATGTGCAGAAGCAGAGTTCCAGGATTATTCTGAAATCTGCCTTGCAATTTTTTCCCAGGTGACATTTTCCAGATGTGTACAAGCAGAGTTCAAACATTATGCTGAAATCTAACACGTCAATTTCTCTCTTGCTGACATTTTCCAGAGTTGCAGAAGCAGAGTTCCAGGGTTATGCTGAAATCTGCCTCTGCATTTTTCCTCTAGCTGACATTTTCCAGATGTGAAAAAGCAGAGTTCAAAGATTATGCTGAAATCTACAACTTCAATTTCTCTCTAGCTGACATTTTCCAGATGTGCAGAAGCAGAGTTCTAAGATTATGCTGAAATCTACGAAATCAATTTTTCTCTAGCTGACATTTTCCAGATGTGCAGAAGCAGAAGTCCAGTATTATGCTGAAATCTGCCTTGCAATTTCTCTCTAGCTGACTTTTCCAGATGTGCAGAAGCTGAGTTCAAAGATTATGGTGAAATCTGCCACATCAATTTCGGTCTAGCTGACATTTGCCAGATGTGCAGAAGTAGAGTTCCAGGATTATGCTGAAATCTGCCTTGCAAGTTTTCTCAAGCTGACATTTTCCATATGTACAGAAGCAGAGTTCCAGGTGTATGCTGAAATCTGCCTTGCAATTTCTCTCTAGCTGTCTTTTCCAGATGTGCAGAAGCAGAGTTCAAAGATTATGCTGAAATCTAACACATCAATTTCTCTCTTGCTGACATTTTCCAGATGTGCAGAAGCAGAGTTCCAGGATTATGCTGAAATCTGCCTCTGCATTTTCCCTCTAGCTTACATTTTCCAGATGTGCAGAAGCTGAGTTCAAAGATTATGGTGAAATCTACCACATCAATTTCTCTCTAGCTGACATTTGCCAATGTGCAGATGCAGAGTTCCAGGATTATTCTGAAATCTGCCTTGCAATTTTTTCCCAGGTGACATTTTCCAGATGTGTACAAGCAGAGTTCAAACATTATGCTGAAATCTAACACGTCAATTTCTCTCTTGCTGACATTTTCCAGAGTTGCAGAAGCAGAGTTCCAGGGTTATGCTGAAATCTGCCTCTGCATTTTTCCTCTAGCTGACATTTTCCAGATGTGAAAAAGCAGAGTTCAAAGATTATGCTGAAATCTACGACATCAATTTTTCTCTAGCTGACATTTTCCAGATGTGCAGAAGCAGAAGTCCAGTATTATGCTGAAATCTGCCTTGCAATTTCTCTCTAGCTGACTTTTCCAGATGTGCAGAAGCTGAGTTCAAAGATTATGGTGAAATCTGCCACATCAATTTCGGTCTAGCTGACATTTGCCAGGTGTGCAGAAGTAGAGTTCCAGGATTATGCTGAAATCAGCCTCTGCATTTTCTCTCTAACTGACATTTTCCAGATGTGCAGAAGCAGAGTTCCAGTATTATGCTGAAATATACATCAATTTCTCTCTAACTGACATTTTCCAGATGTGTAGAACCAGAGATCCAGGATTATGCTGAAATCTGCCTTGCAATTTGTCTCCAAGTGAAATTTTCCAGATGTGGAGAAGCTGAGTTCAAAGATTATGGTGAAATCTACCACATCAATTTCTCTCTAGCTGACATTTTCCAGATGTGCAGAAGCTGAGTTCAAAGATTATGGTGAAATCTACCACATCAATTTCTCTCTAGCTGACATTTTCCAGATGTGCGGAAGCAGAGTTCCATGATTATGCTGAAATCTGCCTCTGCATTTTCCCTCTAGCTGACATTTTCAAGATGTGCAGAAGCAGAGTTCTAAGATTATGCTGAAATCTACAACATCAATTTCTCTCTAGCTTACATTTTCCAGATGTGCAGAAGCTGAGTTCAAAGATTATGGTGAAATCTACCACATCAATTTCTCTCTAGCTGACATTTTCCAGATGTGCAGAAGCTGAGTTCAAAGATTATGGTGAAATCTACCACATCAATTTCTCTCTAGCTGACATTTGCCAGATGTGCAGAAGCAGAGTTCCAGGATTATGCTGAAATCTGCCTTGCAAGTTTTCTCAAGCTGACATTTTCCATAAGTACAGAAGCAGAGTTCCAGGTGTATGCTGAAATCTGCCTTGCAATTTCTCTCTAGCTGTCTTTTCCAGATGTGCAGAAGCAGAGTTCAAAGATTATGCTGAAATCTAACACATCAATTTCTCTCTTGCTGACATTTTCCAGATGTGCAGAAGCAGAGTTCCAGGATTATGCTGAAATCTGCCTCTGCATTTTCCCTCTAGCTTACATTTTCCAGATGTGCAGAAGCTGAGTTCAAAGATTATGGTGAAATCTACCACATCAATTTCTCTCTAGCTGACATTTTCCAGATGTGCAGAAGCTGAGTTCAAAGATTATGGTGAAATCTACCACATCAATTTCTCTCTAGCTGACATTTGCCAGATGTGCAGAAGCAGAGTTCCAGGATTATGCTGAAATCAGCCTCTGCATTTTTCTCTAGCTGACATTTTCCAGATGTGCAGAAGCAGAGTTCCAGTATTATGCTGAAATATACAACTTCAATTTCTCTCTAGCTGACATTTTCCAGATGTGCATAAGCAGAGTTCTAAGATTATGCTGAAATCTACAACATCAATTTTTTCTCTAGCTGACATTTTCCAGATGTGCGGAAGCAGAGTTCCATGATTATGCTGAAATCTGCCTCTGCATTTTCCCTCTAGCTGACATTTTCAAGATGTGCAGAAGCAGAGTTCTAAGATTATGCTGAAATCTACAACATCAATTTCTCTCTAGCTGACATTTTCCAGATGTGCGGAAGCAGAGTTCCATGATTATGCTGAAATCTGCCTCTGCATTTTCCCTCTAGCTGACATTTTCAAGATGTGCAGAAGCAGAGTTCTAAGATTATGCTGAAATCTACAACATCAATTTCTCTCTAGCTTACATTTTCCAGATGTGCAGAAGCAGAGTTCAAAGATTATGCTGAAATCTACCACATCAATTTCTCTCTATCTGACATTTTCCAGATGTGCAGAAGCAGAGTTCAAAGATTATGGTGAAATCTACAACATCAATTTCACTCTAGCTGACATTTGCCAGATGTGCAGAAGCAGAATTCCAGGATTATGCTGAAATCAGCCTCTGCATTTTCTCTCTAACTGACATTTTCCAGATGTGCAGAAGCAGAGTTCCAGTATTATGCTGAAATATACATCAATTTCTCTCTAACTGACATTTTCCAGATATGTAGAACCAGAGATCCAGGATTATGCTGAAATCTGCCTTGCAATTTGTCTCCAAGTGAAATTTTCCAGATGTGCAGAAGCAGAGTTCAAAGATTATGCTGAAATCTAACACATCAATTTCTCTCTTGCTGACATTTTCCAGATGTGCAGAAGCAGAGTTCCAGGATTATGCTGAAATCTGCCTCTGCATTTTCCCTCTAGCTGACTTTTTCCAGATGTGCAGAAGCTGAGTTCAAAGATTATGGTGAACTCTACCACATCAATTTCTCTCTAGCTGACATTTTCCAGATGTGCAGAAGCAGAGTTCCAGTATTATGCTGAAATATACATCAATTTCTCTCTAACTGACATTTTCCAGATGTGTAGAACCAGAGTTCCAGGATTATGCTGAAATCTGCCTCTGCATTTTCCCTCTAGCTGACTTTTTCCAGATGTGCAGAAGCTGAGTTCAAAGATTATGGTGAAATCTACCACATCAATTTCTCTCTAGCTGACATTTTCCAGATGTGCAGAAGCTGAGTTCAAAGATTATGGTGAAATCTACCACATCAATTTCTCTCTAGCTGACATTTTCCAGATGTGCGGAAGCAGAGTTCCATGATTATGCTGAAATCTGCCTCTGCATTTTCCCTCTAGCTGACATTTTCCAGATGTGCAGAAGCAGAGTTCCAGGATTATGCTGAAATCTGCCTCTGCATTTTCTCTCTAGCTGACATTTTCCACATGTGCAGAAGCAGAGTTCAAAGATTATGCTGAAATCTACCACATCAATTTCTCTCTATCTGACATTTTCCAGATGTGCAGAAGCAGAGTTCCAGGATTGTGCTGAAAACCACAACATCAATTTCTCTCTAGCTGACTTTCCCAGATGTGCAGAAGCAGAGGTCCAGTATTATGCTGAAATCTGCCTTGCAATTTCTCTCTAGCTGACTTTTCCAGATGTGCAGAAGCTGCGTTCAAAGATTATGGTGAAATCTGCCACATCAATTTCTGTCTAGCTGACATTTGCCAGATGTGCAGAAGTAGAGTTCCAGGATTATGCTGAAATCTGCCTTGCAAGTTTTCTCAAGCTGACATTTTCCATGTGTACAGAAGCAGAGTTCCAGGTGTATGCTGAAATCTGCCTTGCAATTTCTCTCTAGCTGTCTTTTCCAGATGTGCAGAAGCAGAGATCCAGGATTATGCTGAAATCTGCCTCTGCATTTTCCCTCTAGCTTACATTTTCCAGATGTGCAGAAGCTGAGTTCAAAGATTATGGTGAAATCTACCACATCAATTTCTCTCTAGCTGACATTTTCCAGATGTGCAGAAGCTGAGTTCAAAGATTATGGTGAAATCTACCACATCAATTTCTCTCTAGCTGACATTTGCCAGATGTGCAGAAGCAGAGTTCCAGGATTATGCTGAAATCAGCCTCTGCATTTTTTCTCTAGCTGACATTTTCCAGATGTGCAGAAGCAGAGTTCCAGTATTATGCTGAAATATACAACTTCAATTTCTCTCTAGCTGACATTTTCCAGATGTGCATAAGCAGAGTTCTAAGATTATGCTGAAATCTACAACATCAATTTTTCTCTAGCTGACATTTTCCAGATGTGCAAAAGCAGAGTTCCATGATTATGCTGAAATCTGCCTCTGCATTTTCCCTCTAGCTGACATTTTCAAGATGTGCAGAAGCAGAGTTCTAAGATTATGCTGAAATCTACAACATCAATTTCTCTCTAGCTTACATTTTCCAGATGTGCAGAAGCAGAGTTCCAGGATTATGCTGAAATCTACCACTTCAATTTCTCTCTAGCTCACAATTGCCAGATGTGCAGAAGCAGAGTTCCAGGATTATTCTGAAATCTGCCTTGCAATTTTTTCCCAGGTGACATTTTCCAGATGTGTACAAGCAGAGTTCAAACATTATGCTGAAATCTAACACGTCAATTTCTCTCTTGCTGACATTTTCCAGAGTTGCAGAAGCAGAGTTCCAGGGTTATGCTGAAATCTGCCTCTGCATTTTTCCTCTAGCTGACATTTTCCAGATGTGAAAAAGCAGAGTTGAAAGATTATGCTGAAATCTACAACTTCAATTTCTCTCTAGCTGACATTTTCCAGATGTGCAGAAGCAGAGTTCTAAGATTATGCTGAAATCTACGAAATCAATTTTTCTCTAGCTGACATTTTCCAGATGTGCAGAAGCAGAAGTCCAGTATTATGCTGAAATCTGCCTTGCAATTTCTCTCTAGCTGACTTTTCCAGATGTGCAGAAGCTGAGTTCAAAGATTATGGTGAAATCTGCCACATCAATTTCGGTCTAGCTGACATTTGCCAGATGTGCAGAAGTAGAGTTCCAGGATTATGCTGAAATCAGCCTCTGCATTTTTTCTCTAGCTGACATTTTCCAGATGTGCAGAAGCAGAGTTCCAGTATTATGCTGAAATATACAACTTCAATTTCTCTCTAGCTGACATTTTCCAGATGTGCATAAGCAGAGTTCTAAGATTATGCTGAAATCTACAACATCAATTTTTCTCTAGCTGACATTTTCCAGATGTGCAAAAGCAGAGTTCCATGATTATGCTGAAATCTGCCTCTGCATTTTCCCTCTAGCTGACATTTTCAAGATGTGCAGAAGCAGAGTTCTAAGATTATGCTGAAATCTACAACATCAATTTCTCTCTAGCTTACATTTTCCAGATGTGCAGAAGCAGAGTTCCAGGATTATGCTGAAATCTACCACTTCAATTTCTCTCTAGCTCACAATTGCCAGATGTGCAGAAGCAGAGTTCCAGGATTATTCTGAAATCTGCCTTGCAATTTTTTCCCAGGTGACATTTTCCAGATGTGTACAAGCAGAGTTCAAACATTATGCTGAAATCTAACACGTCAATTTCTCTCTTGCTGACATTTTCCAGAGTTGCAGAAGCAGAGTTCCAGGGTTATGCTGAAATCTGCCTCTGCATTTTTCCTCTAGCTGACATTTTCCAGATGTGAAAAAGCAGAGTTGAAAGATTATGCTGAAATCTACAACTTCAATTTCTCTCTAGCTGACATTTTCCAGATGTGCAGAAGCAGAGTTCTAAGATTATGCTGAAATCTACGAAATCAATTTTTCTCTAGCTGACATTTTCCAGATGTGCAGAAGCAGAAGTCCAGTATTATGCTGAAATCTGCCTTGCAATTTCTCTCTAGCTGACTTTTCCAGATGTGCAGAAGCTGAGTTCAAAGATTATGGTGAAATCTGCCACATCAATTTCGGTCTAGCTGACATTTGCCAGATGTGCAGAAGTAGAGTTCCAGGATTATGCTGAAATCTGCCTTGCAAGTTTTCTCAAGCTGACATTTTCCATATGTACAGAAGCAGAGTTCCAGGTGTATGCTGAAATCTGCCTTGCAATTTCTCTCTAGCTGTCTTTTCCAGATGTGCAGAAGCAGAGTTCAAAGATTATGCTGAAATCTAACACATCAATTTCTCTCTTGCTGACATTTTCCAGATGTGCAGAAGCAGAGTTCCAGGATTATGCTGAAATCTGCCTCTGCATTTTCCCTCTAGCTTACATTTTCCAGATGTGCAGAAGCTGAGTTCAAAGATTATGGTGAAATCTACCACATCAATTTCTCTCTAGCTGACATTTTCCAGATGTGCAGAAGCTGAGTTCAAAGATTATGGTGAAATCTACCACATCAATTTCTCTCTAGCTGACATTTGCCAATGTGCAGAAGCAGAGTTCCAGGATTATGCTGAAATCAGCCTCTGCATTTTTTCTCTAGCTGACATTTTCCAGATGTGCAGAAGCAGAGTTCCAGTATTATGCTGAAATATACAACTTCAATTTCTCTCTAGCTGACATTTTCCAGATGTGCAGAAGCAGAGTTCTAAGATTATGCTGAAATCTACAACATCAATTTTTCTCTAGCTGACATTTTCCAGATGTGCGGAAGCAGAGTTCCATGATTATGCTGAAATCTGCCTCTGCATTTTCCCTCTAGCTTACATTTTCCAGATGTGCAGAAGCAGAGTTCCAGGATTATGCTGAAATCTACCACTTCAATTTCTCTCTAGCTCACAATTGCCAGATGTGCAGAAGCAGAGTTCCATGATTATGCTGAAATCTGCCTTGCAATTTCTCTCTAGCTGTCTTTTCCAGATGTGCAGAAGCAGACTTCCAGGATTATGCTGAAATCTGCCTCTGCATTTTCTCTCTAGCTGACATTTTCCACATGTGCAGCAGCAGAGTTCAAAGATTATGCTGAAATCTACCACATCAATTTCTCTCTATCTGACATTTTCCAGATGTGCAGAAGCAGAGTTCCAGGATTGTGCTGAAAACCACAACATCAATTTCTCTCTAGCTGACTTTCCCAGATGTGCAGAAGCAGAGGTACAGTATTATGCTGAAATCTGCCTCTGCAGTTTCCCTCTAGCTGCCATTTTCCAGATGTGTAGAAGCAGAATTCCAGTATTATGCTGAAATATACATCAATTTCTCTCTAACTGACATTTTCCAGATGTGTAGAACCAGAAATCCAGGATTATGCTGAAATCTGCCTTGCAATTTGTCTCCAAGTGAAATTTTCCAGATGTGGAGAAGCAGAGTTCCAGGATTGTGCTGAAAGCTGCCTCTGCATTTTCCCTCTAGCTGACATTTTCCAGATGTGCAGAAGCTGAGTTCAAAGATTATGGTGAAATCTACCACATCAATTTCACTCTAGCTGACATTTGCCAGATGTGCAGAAGCAGAGTTCCAGGATTATGCTGAAATCAGCCTCTGCATTTTCTCTCTAACTGACATTTTCCAGATGTGCAGAAGCAGAGTTCCAGTATTATGCTGAAATATACATCAATTTCTCTCTAACTGACATTTTCCAGATGTGTAGAACCAGAGATCCAGGATTATGCTGAAATCTGCCTCTGCATTTTCCCTCTAGCTGACTTTTTCCAGATGTGCAGAAGCAGAGTTCAAAGATTATGGTGAAATCTACCACATCAATTTCTCTCTAGCTGACATTTTCCAGATGTGCAGAAGCAGAGTTCCAGTATTATGCTGAAATATACATCAATTTCTCTCTAACTGACATTTCCAGATGTGTAGAACCAGAGTTCCAGGATTATGCTGAAATCTGCCTTGCAATTTGTCTCCAAGTGAAATTTTCCAGATGTGCAGAAGCAGAGTTCAAAGATTATGCTGAAATCTAACACAACAATTTCTCTCTTGCTGACATTTTCCAGATGTGCAGAAGCAGAGTTCCAGGATTATGCTGAAATCTGCCTCTGCATTTTCCCTCTAGCTGACTTTTTCCAGATGTGCAGAAGCTGAGTTCAAAGATTATGGTGAAATCTACCACATCAATTTCTCTCTAGCTGACATTTTCCAGATGTGCAGAAGCTGAGTTCAAAGATTATGGTGAAATCTACCACATCAATTTCTCTCTAGCTGACATTTTCCAGATGTGCAGAAGCAGAGTTCCATGATTATGCTGAAATCTGCCTCTGCATTTTCCCTCTAGCTGACATTTTCCAGATGTGCAGAAGCAGAGTTCAAAGATTTTGCTGAAATCTACCACATCAATTTCTCTCTATCTGACATTTTCCAGATGTGCAGAAGCAGAGTTCCAGGATTGTGCTGAAAACCACAACATCAATTTCTCTCTAGCTGACTTTCCCAGATGTGCAGAAGCAGAGGTCCAGTATTATGCTGAAATCTGCCTTGCAATTTCTCTCTTGCTGACATTTTCCAGATGTGCAGAAGCAGAGTTCCAGGATTATGCTGAAATCTGCCTCTGCATTTTCCCTCTAGCTTACATTTTCCAGATGTGCAGAAGCTGAGTTCAAAGATTATGGTGAAATCTACCACATCAATTTCTCTCTAGCTGACATTTTCCAGATGTGCAGAAGCAGAGTTCTAAGATTATGCTGAAATCTACAACATCAATTTTTCTCTAGCTGACATTTTCCAGATGTGCGGAAGCAGAGTTCCATGATTATGCTGAAATCTGCCTCTGCATTTTCCCTCTAGCTGACATTTTCAAGATGTGCAGAAGCAGAGTTCTAAGATTATGCTGAAATCTACAACATCAATTTCTCTCTAGCTTACATTTTCCAGATGTGCAGAAGCAGAGTTCCAGGATTATGCTGAAATCTACCACTTCAATTTCTCTCTAGCTCACAATTGCCAGATGTGCAGAAGCAGAGTTCCAGGATTATTCTGAAATCTGCCTTGCAATTTTTTCCCAGGTGACATTTTCCAGATGTGTACAAGCAGAGTTCAAAGATTATGGTGAAATCTACCACATCAATTTCACTCTAGCTGACATTTTCCAGATGTGCAGAAGCTGAGTTCAAAGATTATGGTGAAATCTGCCACATCAATTTCTGTCTAGCTGACATTTGCCAGATGTGCAGAAGTAGAGTTCCAGGATTATGCTGAAATCTGCCTTGCAAGTTTTCTCAAGCTGACATTTTCCATGTGTACAGAAGCAGAGTTCCAGGTGTATGCTGAAATCTGCCTTGCAATTTCTCTCTAGCTGTCTTTTCCAGATGTGCAGAAGCAGAGTTCCAGGATTATGCTGAAATCTGCCTCTGCATTTTCCCTCTAGCTTACATTTTCCAGATGTGCAGAAGCTGAGTTCAAAGATTATGGTGAAATCTACCACATCAATTTCTCTCTAGCTGACATTTTCCAGATGTGCAGAAGCTGGGTTCAAAGATTATGGTGAAATCTACCACATCAATTTCTCTCTAGCTGACATTTCCCAGATGTGCAGAAGCAGAGTTCCAGGATTAGGCTGAAATCAGCCTCTGCATTTTTTCTCTAGCTGACATTTTCCAGATGTGCAGAAGCAGAGTTCCAGTATTATGCTGAAATATACAACTTCAATTTCTCTCTAGCTGACATTTTCCAGATGTGCAGAAGCAGAGTTCTAAGATTATGCTGAAATCTACAACATCAATTTCTCTCTAGCTTACATTTTCCAGATGTGCAGAAGCAGAGTTCCAGGATTATGCTGAAATCTACCACTTCAATTTCTCTCTAACTCACAATTGCCAGATGTGCAGAAGCAGAGTTCCAGGATTATTCTGAAATCTGCCTTGCAATTTTTTCCCAGGTGACATTTTCCAGATGTGTACAAGCAGAGTTCAAAGATTATGGTGAAATCTACCACATCAATTTCACTCTAGCTGACATTTTCCAGATGTGCAGAAGCTGAGTTCAAAGATTATGGTGAAATCTGCCACATCAATTTCTGTCTAGCTGACATTTGCCAGATGTGCAGAAGTAGAGTTCCAGGATTATGCTGAAATCTGCCTTGCAAGTTTTCTCAAGCTGACATTTTCCATGTGTACAGAAGCAGAGTTCCAGGTGTATGCTGAAATCTGCCTTGCAATTTCTCTCTAGCTGTCTTTTCCAGATGTGCAGAAGCAGAGTTCCAGGATTATGCTGAAATCTGCCTCTGCATTTTCCCTCTAGCTTACATTTTCCAGATGTGCAGAAGCTGAGTTCAAAGATTATGGTGAAATCTACCACATCAATTTCTCTCTAGCTGACATTTTCCAGATGTGCAGAAGCTGGGTTCAAAGATTATGGTGAAATCTACCACATCAATTTCTCTCTAGCTGACATTTCCCAGATGTGCAGAAGCAGAGTTCCAGGATTATGCTGAAATCAGCCTCTGCATTTTTTCTCTAGCTGACATTTTCCAGATGTGCAGAAGCAGAGTTCCAGTATTATGCTGAAATATACAACTTCAATTTCTCTCTAGCTGACATTTTCCAGATGTGCAGAAGCATTGTTCTAAGATTATGCTGAAATCTACAACATCAATTTTTCTCTAGCTGACATTTTCCAGATGTGCAAAAGCAGAGTTCCATGATTATGCTGAAATCTGCCTCTGCATTTTCCCTCTAGCTGACATTTTCAAGATGTGCAGAAGCAGAGTTCTAAGATTATGCTGAAATCTACAACATCAATTTCTCTCTAGCTTACATTTTCCAGATGTGCAGAAGCAGAGTTCCAGGATTATGCTGAAATCTACCACTTCAATTTCTCTCTAGCTCACAATTGCCAGATGTGCAGAAGCAGAGTTCCAGGATTATTCTGAAATCTGCCTTGCAATTTTTTCCCAGGTGACATTTTCCAGATGTGTACAAGCAGAGTTCAAACATTATGCTGAAATCTAACACGTCAATTTCTCTCTTGCTGACATTTTCCAGAGTTGCAGAAGCAGAGTTCCAGGGTTATGCTGAAATCTGCCTCTGCATTTTTCCTCTAGCTGACATTTTCCAGATGTGAAAAAGCAGAGTTCAAAGATTATGCTGAAATCTACAACTTCAATTTCTCTCTAGCTGACATTTTCCAGATGTGCAGAAGCAGAGTTCTAAGATTATGCTGAAATCTACGACATCAATTATTCTCTAGCTGACATTTTCCAGATGTGCAGAAGCAGAAGTCCAGTATTATGCTGAAATCTGCGTTGCAATTTCTCTCTAGCTGACTTTTCCAGATGTGCAGAAGCTGAGTTCAAAGATTATGGTGAAATCTGCCACATCAATTTCGGTCTAGCTGACATTTGCCAGATGTGCAGAAGTAGAGTTCCAGGATTATGCTGAAATCAGCCTCTGCATTTTCTCTCTAACTGACATTTTCCAGATGTGCAGAAGCAGAGTTCCAGTATTATGCTGAAATATACATCAATTTCTCTCTAACTGACATTTTCCAGATGTGTAGAACCAGAGATCCAGGATTATGCTGAAATCTGCCTTGCAATTTGTCTCCAAGTGAAATTTTCCAGATGTGGAGAAGCAGAGTTCAAAGATTATGCTGAAATCTAACACAACAATTTCTCTCTTGCTGACATTTTCCAGATGTGCAGAAGCAGAGTTCCAGGATTATGCTGAAATCTGCCTCTGCATTTTCTCTCTAGCTGACATTTTCCACATGTGCAGAAGCAGAGTTCAAAGATTATGCTGAAATCTACCACATCAATTTCTCTCTATCTGACATTTTCCAGATGTGCAGAAGCAGAGTTCCAGGATTGTGCTGAAAACCACAACATCAATTTCTCTCTAGCTGACTTTCCCAGATGTGCAGAAGCAGAGGTCCAGTATTATGCTGAAATCTGCCTTGCAATTTCTCTCTAGCTGACTTTTCCAGATGTGCAGAAGCTGAGTTCAAAGATTATGGTGAAATCTACCACATCAATTTCTCTCTAGCTGACATTTTCCAGATGTGCAGAAGCTGAGTTCAAAGATTATGGTGAAATCTACCACATCAATTTCTCTCTAGCTGACATTTTCCAGATGTGCGGAAGCAGAGTTCCATGATTATGCTGAAATCTGCCTCTGCATTTTCCCTCTAGCTGACATTTTCAAGATGTGCAGAAGCAGAGTTCTAAGATTATGCTGAAATCTACAACATCAATTTCTCTCTAGCTTACATTTTCCAGATGTGCAGAAGCAGAGTTCAAAGATTATGCTGAAATCTACCACATCAATTTCTCTCTAGCTTACATTTTCCAGATGTGCAGAAGCAGAGTTCAAAGATTATGCTGAAATCTACCACATCAATTTCTTTCTATCTGACATTTTCCAGATGTGCAGAAGCAGAGTTCCAGGATTGTGCTGAAAACCACAACATCAATTTCTCTCTAGCTGACTTTCCCAGATGAGCAGAAGCAGAGGTCCAGTATTATGCTGAAATCTGCCTTGCAATTTCTCTCTAGCTGACTTTTCCAGATGTGCAGAAGCTGAGTTCAAAGATTATGGTGAAATCTGCCACATCAATTTCTGTCTAGCTGACATTTGCCAGATGTGCAGAAGTAGAGTTCCAGGATTATGCTGAAATCTGCCTTGCAAGTTTTCTCAAGCTGATATTTTCCATATGTACAGAAGCAGAGTTCCAGGTGTATGCTGAAATCTGCCTTGCAATTTCTCTCTAGCTGTCTTTTCCAGATGTGCAGAAGCAGAGTTCAAAGATTATGCTGAAATCTAACACATCAATTTCTCTCTTGCTGACATTTTCCAGATGTGCAGAAGCAGACTTCCAGGATTATGCTGAAATCTGCCTCTGCATTTTCCCTCTAGCTTACATTTTCCAGATGTGCAGAAGCTGAGTTCAAAGATTATGGTGAAATCTACCACATCAATTTCTCTCTAGCTGACATTTTCCAGATGTGCAGAAGCTGAGTTCAAAGATTATGGTGAAATCTACCACATCAATTTCTCTCTACCTGACATTTGCCAGACGTGCATAAGCAGAGTTCCAGGATTATGCTGAAATCAGCCTCTGCATTTTTCTCTAGCTGACATTTTCCAGATGTGCAGAAGCAGAGTTTCAGTATTATGCTGAAATATACAACTTCAATTTCTATCTAGCTGACATTTTCCAGATGTGCAGAAGCAGAGTTCTAAGATTATGCTGAAATCTACAACATCAATTTTTCTCTAGCTGACATTTTCCAGATGTGCGGAAGCAGAGTTCCATGATTATGCTGAAATCTGCCTCTGCATTTTCCCTCTAGCTGACATTTTCAAGATGTGCAGAAGCAGAGTTCTAACATTATGCTGAAATCTACCACTTCAATTTCTCTCTAGCTCACAATTGCCAGATGTGCAGAAGCAGAGTTCCAGGATTATTCTGAAATCTGCCTTGCAATTTTTTCCCAGGTGACATTTTCCAGATGTGTACAAGCAGAGTTCAAAGATTATGGTGAAATCTACCACATCAATTTCACTCTAGCTGACATTTTCCAGATGTGCAGAAGCTGAGTTCAAAGATTATGGTGAAATCTACCACATCAATTTCACTCTAGCTGACATTTGCCAGATGTGCAGAAGTAGAGTTCCAGGATTATGCTGAAATCAGCCTCTGCATTTTCTCTCTAACTGACATTTTCCAGATGTGCAGAAGCAGAGTTCCAGTATTATGCTGAAATATACATCAATTTCTCTCTAACTGACATTTTCCAGATGTGTAGAACCAGAGATCCAGGATTATGCTGAAATCTGCCTTGCAATTTGTCTCCAAGTGAAATTTTCCAGATGTGGAGAAGCAGAGTTCAAAGATTATGCTGAAATCTAACACAACAATTTCTCTCTTGCTGACATTTTCCAGATGTGCAGAAGCAGAGTTCCAGGATTATGCTGAAATCTGCCTCTGCATTTTCTCTCTAGCTGACATTTTCCACATGTGCAGAAGCAGAGTTCAAAGATTATGCTGAAATCTACCACATCAATTTCTCTCTATCTGACATTTTCCAGATGTGCAGAAGCAGAGTTCCAGGATTGTGCTGAAAACCACAACATCAATTTCTCTCTAGCTGACATTTTCCAGATGTGCGGAAGCAGAGTTCCATGATTATGCTGAAATCTGCCTCTGCATTTTCCCTCTAGCTGACATTTTCCAGATGTGCAGAAGCAGAGTTCCAGGATTATGCTGAAATCTGCCTCTGCATTTTCTCTCTAGCTGACATTTTCCACATGTGCAGAAGCAGAGTTCAAAGATTATGCTGAAATCTACCACATCAATTTCTCTCTATCTGACATTTTCCAAATGTGCAGAAGCAGAGGTCCAGTATTGTGCTGAAATCTGCCTTGCAATTTCTCTCTAGCTGACTTTTCCAGATGTGCAGAAGCTGAGTTCAAAGATTATGGTGAAATCTGCCACATCAATTTCTGTCTAGCTGACATTTGCCAGATGTGCAGAAGTAGAGTTCCAGGATTATGCTGAAATCTGCCTTGCAAGTTTTCTCAAGCTGACATTTTCCATGTGTACAGAAGCAGAGTTCCAGGTGTATGCTGAAATCTGCCTTGCAATTTCTCTCTAGCTGTCTTTTCCAGATGTGCAGAAGCAGAGTTCCAGGATTATGCTGAAATCTGCCTCTGCATTTTCCCTCTAGCTTACATTTTCCAGATGTGCAGAAGCTGAGTTCAAAGATTATGGTGAAATCTACCACATCAATTTCTCTCTAGCTGACATTTTCCAGATGTGCAGAAGCTGAGTTCAAAGATTATGGTGAAATCTACCACATCAATTTCTCTCTAGCTGACATTTGCCAGACGTGCATAAGCAGAGTTCCAGGATTATGCTGAAATCAGCCTCTGCATTTTTCTCTAGCTGACATTTTCCAGATGTGCAGAAGCAGAGTTCCAGTATTATGCTGAAATATACAACTTCAATTTCTCTCTAGCTGACATTTTCCAGATGTGCAGAAGCATTGTTCTAAGATTATGCTGAAATCTACAACATCAATTTTTCTCTAGCTGACATTTTCCAGATGTGCGGAAGCAGAGTTCCATGATTATGCTGAAATCTGCCTCTGCATTTTCCCTCTAGCTGACATTTTCAAGATGTGCAGAAGCAGAGTTCTAACATTATGCTGAAATCTACAACATCAATTTCTCTCTAGCTTACATTTTCCAGATGTGCAGAAGCAGAGTTCCAGGATTATGCTGAAATCTACCACTTCAATTTCTCTCTAGCTCACAATTGCCAGATGTGCAGAAGCAGAGTTCCAGGATTATTCTGAAATCTGCCTTGCAATTTTTTCCCAGGTGACATTTTCCAGATGTGTACAAGCAGAGTTCAAAGATTATGGTGAAATCTACCACATCAATTTCACTCTAGCTGACATTTTCCAGATGTGCAGAAGCTGAGTTCAAAGATTATGGTGAAATCTACCACATCAATTTCACTCTAGCTGACATTTGCCAGATGTGCAGAAGCAGAATTCCAGGATTATGCTGAAATCAGCCTCTGCATTTTCTCTCTAACTGACATTTTCCAGATGTGCAGAAGCAGAGTTCCAGTATTATGCTGAAATATACATCAATTTCTCTCTAACTGACATTTTCCAGATGTGTAGAACCAGAGATCCAGGATTATGCTGAAATCTGCCTTGCAATTTGTCTCCAAGTGAAATTTTCCAGATGTGCAGAAGCAGAGTTCAAAGATTATGCTGAAATCTAACACATCAATTTCTCTCTTGCTGACATTTTCCAGATGTGCAGAAGCAGAGTTCCAGGATTATGCTGAAATCTGCCTCTGCATTTTCCCTCTAGCTGACTTTTTCCAGATGTGCAGAAGCTGAGTTCAAAGATTATGGTGAAATCTACCACATCAATTTCTCTCTAGCTGACATTTTCCAGATGTGCAGAAGCAGAGTTCCAGTATTATGCTGAAATATACATCAATTTCTCTCTAACTGACATTTTCCAGATGTGTAGAACCAGAGTTCCAGGATTATGCTGAAATCTGCCTTGCAATTTGTCTCCAAGTGAAATTTTCCAGATGTGCAGAAGCAGAGTTCAAAGATTATGCTGAAATCTAACACAACAATTTCTCTCTTGCTGACATTTTCCTGATGTGCAGAAGCAGAGTTCCAGGATTATGCTGAAATCTGCCTCTGCATTTTCCCTCTAGCTGACTTTTTCCAGATGTGCAGAAGCTGAGTTCAAAGATTATGGTGAAATCTACCACATCATTTTCTCATTAGCTGACATTTTCCAGATGTGCAGAAGCTGAGTTCAAAGATTATGGTGAAATCTACCACATCAATTTCTCTCTAGCTGACATTTTCCAGATGTGCGGAAGCAGAGTTCCATGATTATGCTGAAATCTGCCTCTGCATTTTCCCTCTAGCTGACATTTTCCAGATGTGCAGAAGCAGAGTTCCAGGATTATGCTGAAATCTGCCTCTGCATTTTCTCTCTAGCTGACATTTTCCACATGTGCAGAAGCAGAGTTCAAAGATTATGCTGAAATCTACCACATCAATTTCTCTCTATCTGACATTTTCCAGATGTGCAGAAGCAGAGTTCCAGGATTGTGCTGAAAACCACAACATCAATTTCTCTCTAGCTGACTTTCCCAGATGTGCAGAAGCAGAGGTCCAGTATTATGCTGAAATCTGCCTTGCAATTTCTCTCTAGCTGACTTTTCCAGATGTGCAGAAGCTGAGTTCAAAGATTATGGTGAAATCTGCCACATCAATTTCTGTCTAGCTGACATTTGCCAGATGTGCAGAAGTAGAGTTCCAGGATTATGCTGAAATCTGCCTTGCAAGTTTTCTCAAGCTGACATTTTCCATGTGTACAGAAGCAGAGTTCCAGGTGTATGCTGAAATCTGCCTTGCAATTTCTCTCTAGCTGTCTTTTCCAGATGTGCAGAAGCAGAGTTCCAGGATTATGCTGAAATCTGCCTCTGCATTTTCCCTCTAGCTTACATTTTCCAGATGTGCAGAAGCTGAGTTCAAAGATTATGGTGAAATCTACCACATCAATTTCTCTCTAGCTGACATTTTCCAGATGTGCAGAAGCTGAGTTCAAAGATTATGGTGAAATCTACCACATCAATTTCTCTCTAGCTGACATTTGCCAGATGTGCAGAAGCAGAGTTCCAGGATTATGCTGAAATCAGCCTCTGCATTTTTTCTCTAGCTGACATTTTCCAGATGTGCAGAAGCAGAGTTCCAGTATTATGCTGAAATATACAACTTCAATTTCTCTCTAGCTGACATTTTCCAGATGTGCAGAAGCATTGTTCTAAGATTATGCTGAAATCTACAACATCAATTTTTCTCTAGCTGACATTTTCCAGATGTGCAAAAGCAGAGTTCCATGATTATGCTGAAATCTGCCTCTGCATTTTCCCTCTAGCTGACATTTTCAAGATGTGCAGAAGCAGAGTTCTAAGATTATGCTGAAATCTACAACATCAATTTCTCTCTAGCTTACATTTTCCAGATGTGCAGAAGCAGAGTTCCAGGATTATGCTAAAATCTACCACTTCAATTTCTCTCTAGCTCACAATTGCCAGATGTGCAGAAGCAGAGTTCCAGGATTATTCTGAAATCTGCCTTGCAATTTTTTCCCAGGTGACATTTTCCAGATGTGTACAAGCAGAGTTCAAACATTATGCTGAAATCTAACACGTCAATTTCTCTCTTGCTGACATTTTCCAGAGTTGCAGAAGCAGAGTTCCAGGGTTATGCTGAAATCTGCCTCTGCATTTTTCCTATAGCTGACATTTTCCAGATGTGAAAAAGCAGAGTTCAAAGATTATGCTGAAATCTACAACTTCAATTTCTCTCTAGCTGACATTTTCCAGATGTGCAGAAGCAGAGTTCTAAGATTATGCTGAAATCTACGACATCAATTTTTCTCTAGCTGACATTTTCCAGATGTGCAGAAGCAGAAGTCCAGTATTATGCTGAAATCTGCCTTGCAATTTCTCTCTAGCTGACTTTTCCAGATGTGCAGAAGCTGAGTTCAAAGATTATGGTGAAATCTGCCACATCAATTTCGGTCTAGCTGACATTTGCCAGATGTGCAGAAGTAGAGTTCCAGGATTATGCTGAAATCAGCCTCTGCATTTTCCCTCTAGCTGACATTTTCAAGATGTGCAGAAGCAGAGTTCTAAGATTATGCTGAAATCTACAACATCAATTTCTCTCTAGCTTACATTTTCCAGATGTGCAGAAGCAGAGTTCCAGGATTATGCTGAAATCTACCACTTCAATTTCTCTCTAGCTCACAATTGCCAGATGTGCAGAAGCAGAGTTCCATGATTATGCTGAAATCTGCCTCTGCATTTTCCCTCTAGCTGACATTTTCAAGATGTGCAGAAGCAGAGTTCTAAGATTATGCTGAAATCTACCACATCAATTTCTCTCTAGCTTACATTTTCCAGATGTGCAGAAGCAGAGTTCCAGGATTATGCTGAAATCTACCACTTCAATTTCTCTCTAGCTCACAATTGCCAGATGTGCAGAAGCAGAGTTCCAGGATTATTCTGAAATCTGCCTTGCAATTTTTTCCCAGGTGACATTTTCCAGATGTGTACAAGCAGAGTTCAAACATTATGCTGAAATCTAACACGTCAATTTCTCTCTTGCTGACATTTTCCAGAGTTGCAGAAGCAGAGTTCTAAGATTATGCTGAAATCTGCCTCTGCATTTTTCCTCTAGCTGACATTTTCCAGATGTGAAAAAGCAGAGTTCAAAGATTATGCTGAAATCTACAACTTCAATTTCTCTCTAGCTGACATTTTCCAGATGTGCAGAAGCAGAGTTCTAAGATTATGCTGAAATCTACGACATCAATTTTTCTCTAGCTGACATTTTCCAGATGTGCAGAAGCAGAAGTCCAGTATTATGCTGAAATCTGCCTTGCAATTTCTCTCTAGCTGACTTTTCCAGATGTGCAGAAGCTGAGTTCAAAGATTATGGTGAAATCTGCCACATCAATTTCGGTCTAGCTGACATTTGCCAGATGTGCAGAAGTAGAGTTCCAGGATTATGCTGAAATCAGCCTCTGCATTTTCTCTCTAACTGACATTTTCCAGATGTGCAGAAGCAGAGTTCCAGTATTATGCTGAAATATACATCAATTTCTCTCTAACTGACATTTTCCAGATGTGTAGAACCAGAGATCCAGGATTATGCTGAAATCTGCCTTGCAATTTGTCTCCAAGTGAAATTTTCCAGATGTGCAGAAGCAGAGTTCAAAGATTATGCTGAAATCTAACACATCAATTTCTCTCTTGCTGACATTTTCCAGATGTGCAGAAGCAGACTTCCAGGATTATGCTGAAATCTGCCTCTGCATTTTCCCTCTAGCTTACATTTTCCAGATGTGCAGAAGCTGAGTTCAAAGATTATGGTGAAATCTACCACATCAATTTCTCTCTAGCTGACATTTTCCAGATGTGCAGAAGCTGAGTTCAAAGATTATGGTGAAATCTACCACATCAATTTCTCTCTACCTGACATTTGCCAGACGTGCATAAGCAGAGTTCCAGGATTATGCTGAAATCAGCCTCTGCATTTTTCTCTAGCTGACATTTTCCAGATGTGCAGAAGCAGAGTTTCAGTATTATGCTGAAATATACAACTTCAATTTCTCTCTAGCTGACATTTTCCAGATGTGCAGAAGCAGAGTTCTAAGATTATGCTGAAATCTACAACATCAATTTTTCTCTAGCTGACATTTTCCAGATGTGCGGAAGCAGAGTTCCATGATTATGCTGAAATCTGCCTCTGCATTTTCCCTCTAGCTGACATTTTCAAGATGTGCAGAAGCAGAGTTCTAACATTATGCTGAAATCTACCACTTCAATTTCTCTCTAGCTCACAATTGCCAGATGTGCAGAAGCAGAGTTCCAGGATTATTCTGAAATCTGCCTTGCAATTTTTTCCCAGGTGACATTTTCCAGATGTGTACAAGCAGAGTTCAAAGATTATGGTGAAATCTACCACATCAATTTCACTCTAGCTGACATTTTCCAGATGTGCAGAAGCTGAGTTCAAAGATTATGGTGAAATCTACCACATCAATTTCACTCTAGCTGACATTTGCCAGATGTGCAGAAGTAGAGTTCCAGGATTATGCTGAAATCAGCCTCTGCATTTTCTCTCTAACTGACATTTTCCAGATGTGCAGAAGCAGAGTTCCAGTATTATGCTGAAATATACATCAATTTCTCTCTAACTGACATTTTCCAGATGTGTAGAACCAGAGATCCAGGATTATGCTGAAATCTGCCTTGCAATTTGTCTCCAAGTGAAATTTTCCAGATGTGGAGAAGCAGAGTTCAAAGATTATGCTGAAATCTAACACAACAATTTCTCTCTTGCTGACATTTTCCAGATGTGCAGAAGCAGAGTTCCAGGATTATGCTGAAATCTGCCTCTGCATTTTCTCTCTAGCTGACATTTTCCACATGTGCAGAAGCAGAGTTCAAAGATTATGCTGAAATCTACCACATCAATTTCTCTCTATCTGACATTTTCCAGATGTGCAGAAGCAGAGTTCCAGGATTGTGCTGAAAACCACAACATCAATTTCTCTCTAGCTGACATTTTCCAGATGTGCGGAAGCAGAGTTCCATGATTATGCTGAAATCTGCCTCTGCATTTTCCCTCTAGCTGACATTTTCCAGATGTGCAGAAGCAGAGTTCCAGGATTATGCTGAAATCTGCCTCTGCATTTTCTCTCTAGCTGACATTTTCCACATGTGCAGAAGCAGAGTTCAAAGATTATGCTGAAATCTACCACATCAATTTCTCTCTATCTGACATTTTCCAAATGTGCAGAAGCAGAGGTCCAGTATTGTGCTGAAATCTGCCTTGCAATTTCTCTCTAGCTGACTTTTCCAGATGTGCAGAAGCTGAGTTCAAAGATTATGGTGAAATCTGCCACATCAATTTCTGTCTAGCTGACATTTGCCAGATGTGCAGAAGTAGAGTTCCAGGATTATGCTGAAATCTGCCTTGCAAGTTTTCTCAAGCTGACATTTTCCATGTGTACAGAAGCAGAGTTCCAGGTGTATGCTGAAATCTGCCTTGCAATTTCTCTCTAGCTGTCTTTTCCAGATGTGCAGAAGCAGAGTTCCAGGATTATGCTGAAATCTGCCTCTGCATTTTCCCTCTAGCTTACATTTTCCAGATGTGCAGAAGCTGAGTTCAAAGATTATGGTGAAATCTACCACATCAATTTCTCTCTAGCTGACATTTTCCAGATGTGCAGAAGCTGAGTTCAAAGATTATGGTGAAATCTACCACATCAATTTCTCTCTAGCTGACATTTGCCAGACGTGCATAAGCAGAGTTCCAGGATTATGCTGAAATCAGCCTCTGCATTTTTCTCTAGCTGACATTTTCCAGATGTGCAGAAGCAGAGTTCCAGTATTATGCTGAAATATACAACTTCAATTTCTCTCTAGCTGACATTTTCCAGATGTGCAGAAGCAGAGTTCTAAGATTATGCTGAAATCTACAACATCAATTTTTCTCTAGCTGACATTTTCCAGATGTGCGGAAGCAGAGTTCCATGATTATGCTGAAATCTGCCTCTGCATTTTCCCTCTAGCTGACATTTTCAAGATGTGCAGAAGCAGAGTTCTAACATTATGCTGAAATCTACAACATCAATTTCTCTCTAGCTTACATTTTCCAGATGTGCAGAAGCAGAGTTCCAGGATTATGCTGAAATCTACCACTTCAATTTCTCTCTAGCTCACAATTGCCAGATGTGCAGAAGCAGAGTTCCAGGATTATTCTGAAATCTGCCTTGCAATTTTTTCCCAGGTGACATTTTCCAGATGTGTACAAGCAGAGTTCAAAGATTATGGTGAAATCTACCACATCAATTTCACTCTAGCTGACATTTTCCAGATGTGCAGAAGCTGAGTTCAAAGATTATGGTGAAATCTACCACATCAATTTCACTCTAGCTGACATTTGCCAGATGTGCAGAAGCAGAATTCCAGGATTATGCTGAAATCAGCCTCTGCATTTTCTCTCTAACTGACATTTTCCAGATGTGCAGAAGCAGAGTTCCAGTATTATGCTGAAATATACATCAATTTCTCTCTAACTGACATTTTCCAGATGTGTAGAACCAGAGATCCAGGATTATGCTGAAATCTGCCTTGCAATTTGTCTCCAAGTGAAATTTTCCAGATGTGCAGAAGCAGAGTTCAAAGATTATGCTGAAATCTAACACATCAATTTCTCTCTTGCTGACATTTTCCAGATGTGCAGAAGCAGAGTTCCAGGATTATGCTGAAATCTGCCTCTGCATTTTCCCTCTAGCTGACTTTTTCCAGATGTGCAGAAGCTGAGTTCAAAGATTATGGTGAAATCTACCACATCAATTTCTCTCTAGCTGACATTTTCCAGATGTGCAGAAGCAGAGTTCCAGTATTATGCTGAAATATACATCAATTTCTCTCTAACTGACATTTTCCAGATGTGTAGAACCAGAGTTCCAGGATTATGCTGAAATCTGCCTTGCAATTTGTCTCCAAGTGAAATTTTCCAGATGTGCAGAAGCAGAGTTCAAAGATTATGCTGAAATCTAACACAACAATTTCTCTCTTGCTGACATTTTCCTGATGTGCAGAAGCAGAGTTCCAGGATTATGCTGAAATCTGCCTCTGCATTTTCCCTCTAGCTGACTTTTTCCAGATGTGCAGAAGCTGAGTTCAAAGATTATGGTGAAATCTACCACATCATTTTCTCATTAGCTGACATTTTCCAGATGTGCAGAAGCTGAGTTCAAAGATTATGGTGAAATCTACCACATCAATTTCTCTCTAGCTGACATTTTCCAGATGTGCGGAAGCAGAGTTCCATGATTATGCTGAAATCTGCCTCTGCATTTTCCCTCTAGCTGACATTTTCCAGATGTGCAGAAGCAGAGTTCCAGGATTATGCTGAAATCTGCCTCTGCATTTTCTCTCTAGCTGACATTTTCCACATGTGCAGAAGCAGAGTTCAAAGATTATGCTGAAATCTACCACATCAATTTCTCTCTAGCTGACATTTTCCAGATGTGCAGAAGCAGAGTTCCAGGATTGTGCTGAAAACCACAACATCAATTTCTCTCTAGCTGACTTTCCCAGATGTGCAGAAGCAGAGGTCCAGTATTATGCTGAAATCTGCCTTGCAATTTCTCTCTAGCTGACTTTTCCAGATGTGCAGAAGCTGAGTTCAAAGATTATGGTGAAATCTGCCACATCAATTTCTGTCTAGCTGACATTTGCCAGATGTGCAGAAGTAGAGTTCCAGGATTATGCTGAAATCTGCCTTGCAAGTTTTCTCAAGCTGACATTTTCCATGTGTACAGAAGCAGAGTTCCAGGTGTATGCTGAAATCTGCCTTGCAATTTCTCTCTAGCTGTCTTTTCCAGATGTGCAGAAGCAGAGTTCCAGGATTATGCTGAAATCTGCCTCTGCATTTTCCCTCTAGCTTACATTTTCCAGATCTGCAGAAGCTGAGTTCAAAGATTATGGTGAAATCTACCACATCAATTTCTCTCTAGCTGACATTTTCCAGATGTGCAGAAGCTGAGTTCAAAGATTATGGTGAAATCTACCACATCAATTTCTCTCTAGCTGACATTTGCCAGATGTGCAGAAGCAGAGTTCCAGGATTATGCTGAAATCAGCCTCTGCATTTTTTCTCTAGCTGACATTTTCCAGATGTGCAGAAGCAGAGTTCCAGTATTATGCTGAAATATACAACTTCAATTTCTCTCTAGCTGACATTTTCCAGATGTGCAGAAGCATTGTTCTAAGATTATGCTGAAATCTACAACATCAATTTTTCTCTAGCTGACATTTTCCAGATGTGCAAAAGCAGAGTTCCATGATTATGCTGAAATCTGCCTCTGCATTTTCCCTCTAGCTGACATTTTCAAGATGTGCAGAAGCAGAGTTCTAAGATTATGCTGAAATCTACAACATCAATTTCTCTCTAGCTTACATTTTCCAGATGTGCAGAAGCAGAGTTCCAGGATTATGCTGAAATCTACCACTTCAATTTCTCTCTAGCTCACAATTGCCAGATGTGCAGAAGCAGAGTTCCAGGATTATTCTGAAATCTGCCTTGCAATTTTTTCCCAGGTGACATTTTCCAGATGTGTACAAGCAGAGTTCAAACATTATGCTGAAATCTAACACGTCAATTTCTCTCTTGCTGACATTTTCCAGAGTTGCAGAAGCAGAGTTCCAGGGTTATGCTGAAATCTGCCTCTGCATTTTTCCTCTAGCTGACATTTTCCAGATGTGAAAAAGCAGAGTTCAAAGATTATGCTGAAATCTACAACTTCAATTTCTCTCTAGCTGACATTTTCCAGATGTGCAGAAGCAGAGTTCTAAGATTATGCTGAAATCTACGACATCAATTTTTCTCTAGCTGACATTTTCCAGATGTGCAGAAGCAGAAGTCCAGTATTATGCTGAAATCTGCCTTGCAATTTCTCTCTAGCTGACTTTTCCAGATGTGCAGAAGCTGAGTTCAAAGATTATGGTGAAATCTGCCACATCAATTTCGGTCTAGCTGACATTTGCCAGATGTGCAGAAGTAGAGTTCCAGGATTATGCTGAAATCAGCCTCTGCATTTTCCCTCTAGCTGACATTTTCAAGATGTGCAGAAGCAGAGTTCTAAGATTATGCTGAAATCTACAACATCAATTTCTCTCTAGCTTACATTTTCCAGATGTGCAGAAGCAGAGTTCCAGGATTATGCTGAAATCTACCACTTCAATTTCTCTCTAGCTCACAATTGCCAGATGTGCAGAAGCAGAGTTCCATGATTATGCTGAAATCTGCCTCTGCATTTTCCCTCTAGCTGACATTTTCAAGATGTGCAGAAGCAGAGTTCTAAGATTATGCTGAAATCTACAACATCAATTTCTCTCTAGCTTACATTTTCCAGATGTGCAGAAGCAGAGTTCCAGGATTATGCTGAAATCTACCACTTCAATTTCTCTCTAGCTCACAATTGCCAGATGTGCAGAAGCAGAGTTCCAGGATTATTCTGAAATCTGCCTTGCAATTTTTTCCCAGGTGACATTTTCCAGATGTGTACAAGCAGAGTTCAAACATTATGCTGAAATCTAACACGTCAATTTCTCTCTTGCTGACATTTTCCAGAGTTGCAGAAGCAGAGTTCCAGGGTTATGCTGAAATCTGCCTCTGCATTTTTCCTCTAGCTGACATTTTCCAGATGTGAAAAAGCAGAGTTCAAAGATTATGCTGAAATCTACAACTTCAATTTCTCTCTAGCTGACATTTTCCAGATGTGCAGAAGCAGAGTTCTAAGATTATGCTGAAATCTACGACATCAATTTTTCTCTAGCTGACATTTTCCAGATGTGCAGAAGCAGAAGTCCAGTATTATGCTGAAATCTGCCTTGCAATTTCTCTCTAGCTGACTTTTCCAGATGTGCAGAAGCTGAGTTCAAAGATTATGGTGAAATCTGCCACATCAATTTCGGTCTAGCTGACATTTGCCAGATGTGCAGAAGTAGAGTTCCAGGATTATGCTGAAATCAGCCTCTGCATTTTCTCTCTAACTGACATTTTCCAGATGTGCAGAAGCAGAGTTCCAGTATTATGCTGAAATATACATCAATTTCTCTCTAACTGACATTTTCCAGATGTGTAGAACCAGAGATCCAGGATTATGCTGAAATCTGCCTTGCAATTTGTCTCCAAGTGAAATTTTCCAGATGTGGAGAAGCTGAGTTCAAAGATTATGGTGAAATCTACCACATCAATTTCTCTCTAGCTGACATTTTCCAGATGTGCAGAAGCTGAGTTCAAAGATTATGGTGAAATCTACCACATCAATTTCTCTCTAGCTGACATTTTCCAAATGTGCGGAAGCAGAGTTCCATGATTATGCTGAAATCTGCCTCTGCATTTTCCCTCTAGCTGACATTTTCAAGATGTGCAGAAGCAGAGTTCTAAGATTATGCTGAAATCTACAACATCAATTTCTCTCTAGCTTACATTTTCCAGATGTGCAGAAGCAGAGTTCAAAGATTATGCTGAAATCTACCACATCAATTTCTCTCTATCTGACATTTTCCAGATGTGCAGAAGCAGAGTTCCAGGATTGTGCTGAAAACCACAACATCAATTTCTCTCTAGCTGACTTTCCCAGATGTGCAGAAGCAGAGGTCCAGTATTATGCTGAAATCTGCCTTGCAATTTCTCTCTAGCTGACTTTTCCAGATGTGCAGAAGCTGAGTTCAAAGATTATGGTGAAATCTGCCACATCAATTTCTGTCTAGCTGACATTTGCCAGATGTGCAGAAGTAGAGTTCCAGGATTATGCTGAAATCTGCCTTGCAAGTTTTCTCAAGCTGACATTTTCCATATGTACAGAAGCAGAGTTCCAGGTGTATGCTGAAATCTGCCTTGCAATTTCTCTCTAGCTGTCTTTTCCAGATGTGCAGAAGCAGAGTTCAAAGATTATGCTGAAATCTAACACATCAATTTCTCTCTTGCTGACATTTTCCAGATGTGCAGAAGCAGAGTTCCAGGATTATGCTGAAATCTGCCTCTGCATTTTCCCTCTAGCTTACATTTTCCAGATGTGCAGAAGCTGAGTTCAAAGATTATGGTGAAATCTACCACATCAATTTCTCTCTAGCTGACATTTTCCAGATGTGCAGAAGCTGAGTTCAAAGATTATGGTGAAATCTACCACATCAATTTCTCTCTAGCTGACATTTGCCAGATGTGCAGAAGCAGAGTTCCAGGATTATGCTGAAATCAGCCTCTGCATTTTTCTCTAGCTGACATTTTCCAGATGTGCAGAAGCAGAGTTCCAGTATTATGCTGAAATATACAACTTCAATTTCTCTCTAGCTGACATTTTCCAGATGTGCAGAAGCAGAGTTCTAAGATTATGCTGAAATCTACAACATCAATTTTTCTCTAGCTGACATTTTCCAGATGTGCGGAAGCAGAGTTCCATGATTATGCTGAAATCTGCCTCTGCATTTTCCCTCTAGCTGACATTTTCAAGATGTGCAGAAGCAGAGTTCTAAGATTATGCTGAAATCTACAACATCAATTTCTCTCTAGCTGACATTTTCCAGATGTGCGGAAGCAGAGTTCCATGATTATGCTGAAATCTGCCTCTGCATTTTCCCTCTAGCTGACATTTTCAAGATGTGCAGAAGCAGAGTTCTAAGATTATGCTGAAATCTACAACATCAATTTCTCTCTAGCTTACATTTTCCAGATGTGCAGAAGCAGAGTTCAAAGATTATGCTGAAATCTACCACATCAATTTCTCTCTATCTGACATTTTCCAGATGTGCAGAAGCATAGTTCAAAGATTATGGTGAAATCTACAACATCAATTTCACTCTAGCTGACATTTGCCAGATGTGCAGAAGCAGAATTCCAGGATTATGCTGAAATCAGCCTCTGCATTTTCTCTCTAACTGACATTTTCCAGATGTGCAGAAGCAGAGTTCCAGTATTATGCTGAAATATACATCAATTTCTCTCTAACTGACATTTTCCAGATGTGTAGAACCAGAGATCCAGGATTATGCTGAAATCTGCCTTGCAATTTGTCTCCAAGTGAAATTTTCCAGATGTGCAGAAGCAGAGTTCAAAGATTATGCTGAAATCTAACACATCAATTTCTCTCTTGCTGACATTTTCCAGATGTGCAGAAGCAGAGTTCCAGGATTATGCTGAAATCTGCCTCTGCATTTTCCCTCTAGCTGACTTTTTCCAGATGTGCAGAAGCTGAGTTCAAAGATTATGGTGAACTCTACCACATCAATTTCTCTCTAGCTGACATTTTCCAGATGTGCAGAAGCAGAGTTCCAGTATTATGCTGAAATATACATCAATTTCTCTCTAACTGACATTTTCCAGATGTGTAGAACCAGAGTTCCAGGATTATGCTGAAATCTGCCTTGCAATTTGTCTCCAAGTGAAATTTTCCAGATGTGCAGAAGCAGAGTTCAAAGATTATGCTGAAATCTAACACAACAATTTCTCTCTTGCTGACATTTTCCAGATGTGCAGAAGCAGAGTTCCAGGATTATGCTGAAATCTGCCTCTGCATTTTCCCTCTAGCTGACTTTTTCCAGATGTGCAGAAGCTGAGTTCAAAGATTATGGTGAAATCTACCACATCAATTTCTCTCTAGCTGACATTTTCCAGATGTGCAGAAGCTGAGTTCAAAGATTATGGTGAAATCTACCACATCAATTTCTCTCTAGCTGACATTTTCCAGATGTGCGGAAGCAGAGTTCCATGATTATGCTGAAATCTGCCTCTGCATTTTCCCTCTAGCTGAGATTTTCCAGATGTGCAGAAGCAGAGTTCCAGGATTATGCTGAAATCTGCCTCTGCATTTTCTCTCTAGCTGACATTTTCCACATGTGCAGAAGCAGAGTTCAAAGATTATGCTGAAATCTACCACATCAATTTCTCTCTATCTGACATTTTCCAGATGTGCAGAAGCAGAGTTCCAGGATTGTGCTGAAAACCACAACATCAATTTCTCTCTAGCTGACTTTCCCAGATGTGCAGAAGCAGAGGTCCAGTATTATGCTGAAATCTGCCTTGCAATTTCTCTCTAGCTGACTTTTCCAGATGTGCAGAAGCTGAGTTCAAAGATTATGGTGAAATCTGCCACATCAATTTCTGTCTAGCTGACATTTGCCAGATGTGCAGAAGTAGAGTTCCAGGATTATGCTGAAATCTGCCTTGCAAGTTTTCTCAAACTGACATTTTCCATATGTACAGAAGCAGAGTTCCAGGTGTATGCTGAAATCTGCCTTGCAATTTCTCTCTAGCTGTCTTTTCCAGATGTGCAGAAGCAGAGTTCAAAGATTATGCTGAAATCTAACACATCAATTTCTCTCTTGCTGACATTTTCCAGATGTGCAGAAGCAGAGTTCCAGGATTATGCTGAAATCTGCCTCTGCATTTTCCCTCTAGCTTACATTTTCCAGATGTGCAGAAGCTGAGTTCAAAGATTATGGTGAAATCTACCACATCAATTTCTCTCTAGCTGACATTTTCCAGATGTGCAGAAGCTGAGTTCAAAGATTATGGTGAAATCTACCACATCAATTTCTCTCTAGCTGACATTTGCCAGATGTGCAGAAGCAGAGTTCCAGGATTATGCTGAAATCAGCCTCTGCATTTTTCTCTAGCTGACATTTTCCAGATGTGCAGAAGCAGAGTTCCAGTATTATGCTGAAATATACAACTTCAATTTCTCTCTAGCTGACATTTTCCAGATGTGCAGAAGCAGAGTTCTAAGATTATGCTGAAATCTACAACATCAATTTTTCTCTAGCTGACATTTTCCAGATGTGCGGAAGCAGAGTTCCATGATTATGCTGAAATCTGCCTCTGCATTTTCCCTCTAGCTGACATTTTCAAGATGTGCAGAAGCAGAGTTCTAAGATTATGCTGAAATCTACAACATCAATTTCTCTCTAGCTGACATTTTCCAGATGTGCAGAAGCAGAGTTCCAGGATTATGCTGAAATCTACCACTTCAATTTCTCTCTAGCTCACAATTGCCAGATGTGCAGAAGCAGAGTTCCAGGATTATTCTGAAATCTGCCTTGCAATTTTTTCCCAGGTGACATTTTCCAGATGTGTACAAGCAGAGTTCAAACATTATGCTGAAATCTAACACGTCAATTTCTCTCTTGCTGACATTTTCCAGAGTTGCAGAAGCAGAGTTCCAGGGTTATGCTGAAATCTGCCTCTGCATTTTTCCTCTAGCTGACATTTTCCAGATGTGAAAAAGCAGAGTTCAAAGATTATGCTGAAATCTACAACTTCAATTTCTCTCTAGCTGACATTTTCCAGATGTGCAGAAGCAGAGTTCTAAGATTATGCTGAAATCTACGACATCAATTTTTCTCTAGCTGACATTTTCCAGATGTGCAGAAGCAGAAGTCCAGTATTATGCTGAAATCTGCCTTGCAATTTCTCTCTAGCTGACTTTTCCAGATGTGCAGAAGCTGAGTTCAAAGATTATGGTGAAATCTGCCACATCAATTTCGGTCTAGCTGACATTTGCCAGATGTGCAGAAGTAGAGTTCCAGGATTATGCTGAAATCTGCCTTGCAAGTTTTCTCAAGCTGACATTTTCCATATGTACAGAAGCAGAGTTCCAGGTGTATGCTGAAATCTGCCTTGCAATTTCTCTCTAGCTGTCTTTTCCAGATGTGCAGAAGCAGAGTTCAAAGATTATGCTGAAATCTAACACATCAATTTCTCTCTTGCTGACATTTTCCAGATGTGCAGAAGCAGAGTTCCAGGATTATGCTGAAATCTGCCTCTGCATTTTCCCTCTAGCTTACATTTTCCAGATGTGCAGAAGCTGAGTTCAAAGATTATGGTGAAATCTACCACATCAATTTCTCTCTAGCTGACATTTTCCAGATGTGCAGAAGCTGAGTTCAAAGATTATGGTGAAATCTACCACATCAATTTCTCTCTAGCTGACATTTGCCAATGTGCAGAAGCAGAGTTCCAGGATTATGCTGAAATCAGCCTCTGCATTTTTCTCTAGCTGACATTTTCCAGATGTGCAGAAGCAGAGTTCCAGTATTATGCTGAAATATACAACTTCAATTTCTCTCTAGCTGACATTTTCCAGATGTGCAGAAGCAGAGTTCTAAGATTATGCTGAAATCTACAACATCAATTTTTCTCTAGCTGACATTTTCCAGATGTGCGGAAGCAGAGTTCCATGATTATGCTGAAATCTGCCTCTGCATTTTCCCTCTAGCTGACATTTTCAAGATGTGCAGAAGCAGAGTTCTAAGATTATGCTGAAATCTACAACATCAATTTCTCTCTAGCTGACATTTTCCAGATGTGCGGAAGCAGAGTTCCATGATTATGCTGAAATCTGCCTCTGCATTTTCCCTCTAGCTGACATTTTCAAGATGTGCAGAAGCAGAGTTCTAAGATTATGCTGAAATCTACAACATCAATTTCTCTCTAGCTTACATTTTCCAGATGTGCAGAAGCAGAGTTCAAAGATTATGCTGAAATCTACCACATCAATTTCTCTCTATCTGACATTTTCCAGATGTGCAGAAGCAGAGTTCAAAGATTATGGTGAAATCTACAACATCAATTTCACTCTAGCTGACATTTGCCAGATGTGCAGAAGCAGAATTCCAGGATTATGCTGAAATCAGCCTCTGCATTTTCTCTCTAACTGACATTTTCCAGATGTGCAGAAGCAGAGTTCCAGTATTATGCTGAAATATACATCAATTTCTCTCTAACTGACATTTTCCAGATGTGTAGAACCAGAGATCCAGGATTATGCTGAAATCTGCCTTGCAATTTGTCTCCAAGTGAAATTTTCCAGATGTGCAGAAGCAGAGTTCAAAGATTATGCTGAAATCTAACACATCAATTTCTCTCTTGCTGACATTTTCCAGATGTGCAGAAGCAGAGTTCCAGGATTATGCTGAAATCTGCCTCTGCATTTTCCCTCTAGCTGACTTTTTCCAGATGTGCAGAAGCTGAGTTCAAAGATTATGGTGAACTCTACCACATCAATTTCTCTCTAGCTGACATTTTCCAGATGTGCAGAAGCAGAGTTCCAGTATTATGCTGAAATATACATCAATTTCTCTCTAACTGACATTTTCCAGATGTGTAGAACCAGAGTTCCAGGATTATGCTGAAATCTGCCTTGCAATTTGTCTCCAAGTGAAATTTTCCAGATGTGCAGAAGCAGAGTTCAAAGATTATGCTGAAATCTAACACAACAATTTCTCTCTTGCTGACATTTTCCAGATGTGCAGAAGCAGAGTTCCAGGATTATGCTGAAATCTGCCTCTGCATTTTCCCTCTAGCTGACTTTTTCCAGATGTGCAGAAGCTGAGTTCAAAGATTATGGTGAAATCTACCACATCAATTTCTCTCTAGCTGACATTTTCCAGATGTGCAGAAGCTGAGTTCAAAGATTATGGTGAAATCTACCACATCAATTTCTCTCTAGCTGACATTTTCCAGATGTGCGGAAGCAGAGTTCCATGATTATGCTGAAATCTGCCTCTGCATTTTCCCTCTAGCTGACATTTTCCAGATGTGCAGAAGCAGAGTTCCAGGATTATGCTGAAATCTGCCTCTGCATTTTCTCTCTAGCTGACATTTTCCACATGTGCAGAAGCAGAGTTCAAAGATTATGCTGAAATCTACCACATCAATTTCTCTCTATCTGACATTTTCCAGATGTGCAGAAGCAGAGTTCCAGGATTGTGCTGAAAACCACAACATCAATTTCTCTCTAGCTGACTTTCCCAGATGTGCAGTGGCAGAGGTCCAGTATTATGCTGAAATCTGCCTTGCAATTTCTCTCTAGCTGACTTTTCCAGATGTGCAGAAGCTGAGTTCAAAGATTATGGTGAAATCTGCCACATCAATTTCTGTCTAGCTGACATTTGCCAGATGTGCAGAAGTAGAGTTCCAGGATTATGCTGAAATCTGCCTTGCAAGTTTTCTCAAGCTGACATTTTCCATGTGTACAGAAGCAGAGTTCCAGGTGTATGCTGAAATCTGCCTTGCAATTTCTCTCTAGCTGTCTTTTCCAGATGTGCAGAAGCAGAGTTCCAGGATTATGCTGAAATCTGCCTCTGCATTTTCCCTCTAGCTTACATTTTCCAGATGTGCAGAAGCTGAGTTCAAAGATTATGGTGAAATCTACCACATCAATTTCTCTCTAGCTGACATTTTCCAGATGTGCAGAAGCTGAGTTCAAAGATTATGGTGAAATCTACCACATCAATTTCTCTCTAGCTGACATTTGCCAGATGTGCAGAAGCAGAGTTCCAGGATTATGCTGAAATCAGCCTCTGCATTTTTTCTCTAGCTGACATTTTCCAGATGTGCAGAAGCAGAGTTCCAGTATTATGCTGAAATATACAACTTCAATTTCTCTCTAGCTGACATTTTCCAGATGTGCATAAGCAGAGTTCTAAGATTATGCTGAAATCTACAACATCAATTTTTCTCTAGCTGACATTTTCCAGATGTGCAAAAGCAGAGTTCCATGATTATGCTGAAATCTGCCTCTGCATTTTCCCTCTAGCTGACATTTTCAAGATGTGCAGAAGCAGAGTTCTAAGATTATGCTGAAATCTACAACATCAATTTCTCTCTAGCTTACATTTTCCAGATGTGCAGAAGCAGAGTTCCAGGATTATGCTGAAATCTACCACTTCAATTTCTCTCTAGCTCACAATTGCCAGATGTGCAGAAGCAGAGTTCCAGGATTATTCTGAAATCTGCCTTGCAATTTTTTCCCAGGTGACATTTTCCAGATGTGTACAAGCAGAGTTCAAACATTATGCTGAAATCTAACACGTCAATTTCTCTCTTGCTGACATTTTCCAGAGTTGCAGAAGCAGAGTTCCAGGGTTATGCTGAAATCTGCCTCTGCATTTTTCCTCTAGCTGACATTTTCCAGATGTGAAAAAGCAGAGTTCAAAGATTATGCTGAAATCTACAACTTCAATTTCTCTCTAGCTGACATTTTCCAGATGTGCAGAAGCAGAGTTCTAAGATTATGCTGAAATCTACGACATCAATTTTTCTCTAGCTGACATTTTCCAGATGTGCAGAAGCAGAAGTCCAGTATTATGCTGAAATCTGCCTTGCAATTTCTCTCTAGCTGACTTTTCCAGATGTGCAGAAGCTGAGTTCAAAGATTATGGTGAAATCTGCCACATCAATTTCGGTCTAGCTGACATTTGCCAGATGTGCAGAAGTAGAGTTCCAGGATTATGCTGAAATCTGCCTTGCAAGTTTTCTCAAGCTGACATTTTCCATATGTACAGAAGCAGAGTTCCAGGTGTATGCTGAAATCTGCCTTGCAATTTCTCTCTAGCTGTCTTTTCCAGATGTGCAGAAGCAGAGTTCAAAGATTATGCTGAAATCTAACACATCAATTTCTCTCTTGCTGACATTTTCCAGATGTGCAGAAGCAGAGTTCCAGGATTATGCTGAAATCTGCCTCTGCATTTTCCCTCTAGCTTACATTTTCCAGATGTGCAGAAGCTGAGTTCAAAGATTATGGTGAAATCTACCACATCAATTTCTCTCTAGCTGACATTTTCCAGATGTGCAGAAGCTGAGTTCAAAGATTATGGTGAAATCTACCACATCAATTTCTCTCTAGCTGACATTTGCCAATGTGCAGAAGCAGAGTTCCAGGATTATGCTGAAATCAGCCTCTGCATTTTTTCTCTAGCTGACATTTTCCAGATGTGCAGAAGCAGAGTTCCAGTATTATGCTGAAATATACAACTTCAATTTCTCTCTAGCTGACATTTTCCAGATGTGCAGAAGCAGAGTTCTAAGATTATGCTGAAATCTACAACATCAATTTTTCTCTAGCTGACATTTTCCAGATGTGCGGAAGCAGAGTTCCATGATTATGCTGAAATCTGCCTCTGCATTTTCCCTCTAGCTTACATTTTCCAGATGTGCAGAAGCAGAGTTCCAGGATTATGCTGAAATCTACCACTTCAATTTCTCTCTAGCTCACAATTGCCAGATGTGCAGAAGCAGAGTTCCATGATTATGCTGAAATCTGCCTTGCAATTTCTCTCTAGCTGTCTTTTTCAGATGTGCAGCAGCAGAGTTCAAAGATTATGCTGAAATCTACCACATCAATTTCTCTCTATCTGACATTTTCCAGATGCGCAGAAGCAGAGTTCCAGGATTGTGCTGAAAACCACAACATCAATTTCTCTCTAGCTGACTTTCCCAGATGTGCAGAAGCAGAGGTACAGTATTATGCTGAAATCTGCCTCTGCAGTTTCCCTCTAGCTGCCATTTTCCAGATGTGTAGAAGCAGAATTCCAGTATTATGCTGAAATATACATCAATTTCTCTCTAACTGACATTTTCCAGATGTGTAGAACCAGAGATCCAGGATTATGCTGAAATCTGCCTTGCAATTTGTCTCCAAGTGAAATTTTCCAGATGTGGAGAAGCAGAGTTCCAGGATTGTGCTGAAAGCTGCCTCTGCATTTTCCCTCTAGCTGACATTTTCCAGATGTGCAGAAGCTGAGTTCAAAGATTATGGTGAAATCTACCACATCAATTTCACTCTAGCTGACATTTGCCAGATGTGCAGAAGCAGAGTTCCAGGATTATGCTGAAATCAGCCTCTGCATTTTCTCTCTAACTGACATTTTCCAGATGTGCAGAAGCAGAGTTCCAGTATTATGCTGAAATATACATCAATTTCTCTCTAACTGACATTTTCCAGATGTGTAGAACCAGAGATCCAGGATTATGCTGAAATCTGCCTTGCAATTTGTCTCCAAGTGAAATTTTCCAGATGTGCAGACGCAGAGTTCAAAGATTATGCTGAAATCTAACACATCAATTTCTCTCTTGCTGACATTTTCCAGATGTGCAGAAGCAGAGTTCCAGGATTATGCTGAAATCTGCCTCTGCATTTTCCCTCTAGCTGACTTTTTCCAGATGTGCAGAAGCTGAGTTCAAAGATTATGGTGAAATCTACCACATCAATTTCTCTCTAGCTGACATTTTCCAGATGTGCAGAAGCAGAGTTCCAGTATTATGCTGAAATATACATCAATTTCTCTCTAACTGACATTTTCCAGATGTGTAGAACCAGAGTTCCAGGATTATGCTGAAATCTGCCTTGCAATTTGTCTCCAAGTGAAATTTTCCAGATGTGCAGAAGCAGAGTTCAAAGATTATGCTGAAATCTAACACATCAATTTCTCTCTTGCTGACATTTTCCAGATGTGCAGAAGCAGAGTTCCAGGATTATGCTGAAATCTGCCTCTGCATTTTCCCTCTAGCTGACTTTTTCCAGATGTGCAGAAGCTGAGTTCAAAGATTATGGTGAAATCTACCACATCAATTTCTCTCTAGCTGACATTTTCCAGATGTGCAGAAGCTGAGTTCAAAGATTATGGTGAAATCTACCACATCAATTTCTCTCTAGCTGACATTTTCCAGATGTGCGGAAGCAGAGTTCCATGATTATGCTGAAATCTGCCTCTGCATTTTCCCTCTAGCTGACATTTTCCAGATGTGCAGAAGCAGAGTTCCAGGATTATGCTGAAATTTGCCTCTGCATTTTCTCTCTAGCTGACATTTTCCACATGTGCAGAAGCAGAGTTCAAAGATTATGCTGAAATCTACCACATCAATTTCTCTCTATCTGACATTTTCCAGATGTGCAGAAGCAGAGTTCCAGGATTGTGCTGAAAACCACAACATCAATTTCTCTCTAGCTGACTATCCCAGATGTGCAGAAGCAGAGGTCCAGTATTATGCTGAAATCTGCCTTGCAATTTGTCTCCAAGTGAAATTTTCCAGATGTGCAGAAGCAGAGTTCAAAGATTATGCTGAAATCTAACACATCAATTTCTCTCTTGCTGACATTTTCCAGATGTGCAGAAGCAGAATTCCAGGATTATGCTGAAATCTGCCTCTGCATTTTCCCTCTAGCTGACTTTTTCCAGATGTGCAGAAGCTGAGTTCAAAGATTATGGTGAAATCTACCACATCAATTTCTCTCTAGCTGACATTTTCCAGATGTGCAGAAGCAGAGTTCCAGTATTATGCTGAAATATACATCAATTTCTCTCTAACTGACATTTTCCAGATGTGTAGAACCAGAGTTCCAGGATTATGCTGAAATCTGCCTTGCAATTTGTCTCCAAGTGAAATTTTCCAGATGTGCAGAAGCAGAGTTCAAAGATTATGCTGAAATCTAACACAACAATTTCTCTCTTGCTGACATTTTCCAGATGTGCAGAAGCAGAGTTCCAGGATTATGCTGAAATCTGCCTCTGCATTTTCCCTCTAGCTGACTTTTTCCAGATGTGCAGAAGCTGAGTTCAAAGATTATGGTGAAATCTACCACATCAATTTCTCTCTAGCTGACATTTTCCAGATGTGCAGAAGCTGAGTTCAAAGATTATGGTGAAATCTACCACATCAATTTCTCTCTAGCTGACATTTTCCAGATGTGCGGAAGCAGAGTTCCATGATTATGCTGAAATCTGCCTCTGCATTTTCCCTCTAGCTGACATTTTCCAGATGTGCAGAAGCAGAGTTCCAGGATTATGCTGAAATTTGCCTCTGCATTTTCTCTCTAGCTGACATTTTCCACATGTGCAGAAGCAGAGTTCAAAGATTATGCTGAAATCTACCACATCAATTTCTCTCTATCTGACATTTTCCAGATGTGCAGAAGCAGAGTTCCAGGATTGTGCTGAAAACCACAACATCAATTTCTCTCTAGCTGACTATCCCAGATGTGCAGAAGCAGAGGTCCAGGATTATGCTGAAATCTGCCTTGCAAGTTTTCTCAAGCTGACATTTTCCATATGTACAGAAGCAGAGTTCCAGGTGTATGCTGAAATCTGCCTTGCAATTTCTCTCTAGCTGTCTTTTCCAGATGTGCAGAAGCAGAGTTCAAAGATTATGCTGAAATCTAACACATCAATTTCTCTCTTGCTGACATTTTCCAGATGTGCAGAAGCAGAGTTCCAGGATTATGCTGAAATCTGCCTCTGCATTTTCCCTCTAGCTTACATTTTCCAGATGTGCAGAAGCTGAGTTCAAAGATTATGGTGAAATCTACCACATCAATTTCTCTCTAGCTGACATTTTCCAGATATGCAGAAGCTGAGTTCAAAGATTATGGTGAAATCTACCACATCAATTTCTCTCTATCTGACATTTGCCAGATGTGCAGAAGCAGAGTTCCAGGATTATGCTGAAATCAGCCTCTGCATTTTTCTCTAGCTGACATTTTCCAGATATGCAGAAACAGAGTTCCAGTATTATGCTGAAATATACAACTTCAATTTCTCTCTAGCTGACATTTTCCAGATGTGCAGAAGCAGAGTTCTAAGATTATGCTGAAATCTACAACATCAATTTTTCTCTAGCTGACATTTTCCAGATGTGCAAAAGCAGAGTTCCATGATTATGCTGAAATCTGCCTCTGCATTTTCCCTCTAGCTGACATTTTCAAGATGTGCAGAAGCAGAGTTCTAAGATTATGCTGAAATCTACAACATCAATTTCTCTCTAGCTTACATTTTCCAGATGTGCAGAAGCAGAGTTCCAGGATTATGCTGAAATCTACCACTTCAATTTCTCTCTAGCTCACAATTGCCAGATGTGCAGAAGCAGAGTTCCAGGATTATTCTGAAATCTGCCTTGCAATTTTTTCCCAGGTGACATTTTCCAGATGTGTACAAGCAGAGTTCAAACATTATGCTGAAATCTAACACGTCAATTTCTCTCTTGCTGACATTTTCCAGAGTTGCAGAAGCAGAGTTCCAGGGTTATGCTGAAATCTGCCTCTGCATTTTTCCTCTAGCTGACATTTTCCAGATGTGAAAAAGCAGAGTTCAAAGATTATGCTGAAATCTACAACTTCAATTTCTCTCTAGCTGACATTTTCCAGATGTGCAGAAGCAGAGTTCTAAGATTATGCTGAAATCTACGACATCAATTTTTCTCTAGCTGACATTTTCCAGATGTGCAGAAGCAGAAGTCCAGTATTATGCTGAAATCTGCCTTGCAATTTCTCTCTAGCTGACTTTTCCAGATGTGCAGAAGCTGAGTTCAAAGATTATGGTGAAATCTGCCACATCAATTTCGGTCTAGCTGACATTTGCCAGATGTGCAGAAGTAGAGTTCCAGGATTATGCTGAAATCTGCCTTGCAAGTTTTCTCAAGCTGACATTTTCCATATGTACAGAAGCAGAGTTCCAGGTGTATGCTGAAATCTGCCTTGCAATTTCTCTCTAGCTGTCTTTTCCAGATGTGCAGAAGCAGAGTTCAAAGATTATGCTGAAATCTAACACATCAATTTCTCTCTTGCTGACATTTTCCAGATGTGCAGAAGCAGAGTTCCAGGATTATGCTGAAATCTGCCTCTGCATTTTCCCTCTAGCTTACATTTTCCAGATGTGCAGAAGCTGAGTTCAAAGATTATGGTGAAATCTACCACATCAATTTCTCTCTAGCTGACATTTTCCAGATGTGCAGAAGCTGAGTTCAAAGATTATGGTGAAATCTACCACATCAATTTCTCTCTAGCTGACATTTGCCAATGTGCAGAAGCAGAGTTCCAGGATTATGCTGAAATCAGCCTCTGCATTTTTCTCTAGCTGACATTTTCCAGATGTGCAGAAGCAGAGTTCCAGTATTATGCTGAAATATACAACTTCAATTTCTCTCTAGCTGACATTTTCCAGATGTGCAGAAGCAGAGTTCTAAGATTATGCTGAAATCTACAACATCAATTTTTCTCTAGCTGACATTTTCCAGATGTGCGGAAGCAGAGTTCCATGATTATGCTGAAATCTGCCTCTGCATTTTCCCTCTAGCTTACATTTTCCAGATGTGCAGAAGCAGAGTTTCAGGATTATGCTGAAATCTACCACTTCAATTTCTCTCTAGCTCACAATTGCCAGATGTGCAGAAGCAGAGTTCCATGATTATGCTGAAATCTGCCTTGCAATTTCTCTCTAGCTGTCTTTTCCAGATCTGCAGAAGCAGAGTTCCATGATTATGCTGAAATCTGCCTCTGCATTTTCCCTCTAGCTTACATTTTCCAGATGTGCAGAAGCTGAGTTCAAAGATTATGGTGAAATCTACCACATCAATTTCTCTCTAGCTGACATTTTCCAGATGTGCAGAAGCAGAGTTCTAAGATTATGCTGAAATCTACGACATCAATTTCTCTCTAGCTTACATTTTCCAGATGTGCAGAAGCAGACTTCCAGGATTATGCTGAAATCTGCCTCTGCATTTTCTCTCTAGCTGACATTTTCCACATGTGCAGAAGCAGAGTTCAAAGATTATGCTGAAATCTACCACATCAATTTCTCTCTATCTGACATTTTCCAGATGTGCAGAAGCAGAGTTCCAGGATTGTGCTGAAAACCACAACATCAATTTCTCTCTAGCTGACTTTCCCAGATGTGCAGAAGCAGAGGTACAGTATTATGCTGAAATCTGCCTCTGCAGTTTCCCTCTAGCTGCCATTTTCCAGATGTGTAGAAGCAGAATTCCAGTATTATGCTGAAATATACATCAATTTCTCTCTAACTGACATTTTCCAGATGTGTAGAACCAGAGATCCAGTATTATACTGAAATCTGCCTTGCAATTTGTCTCCAAGTGAAATTTTCCAGATGTGGAGAAGCAGAGTTCCAGGATTATGCTGAAAGCTGCCTCTGCATTTTCAATGTAGCTGACATTTTCCAGATGTGCAGAAGCTGAGTTCAAAGATTATGGTGAAATCTACCACATCAATTTCACTCTAGCTGACATTTTCCAGATGTGCAGAAGCAGAGTTCCAGGATTATGCTGAAATCAGCCTCTGCATTTTCTCTCTAACTGACATTTTCCAGATGTGCAGAAGCAGAGTTCAAAGATTATGGTGAAATCTACCACATCAATTTCTCTCTAGCTGACATTTTCCAGATGTGCAGAAGCAGAGTTCCAGTATTATGCTGAAATATACATCAATTTCTCTCTAACTGACATTTCCAGATGTGTAGAACCAGAGTTCCAGGATTATGCTGAAATCTGCCTTGCAATTTGTCTCCAAGTGAAATTTTCCAGATGTGCAGAAGCAGAGTTCAAAGATTATGCCGAAATCTAACACAACAATTTCTCTCTTGCTGACATTTTCCAGATGTGCAGAAGCAGAGTTCCAGGATTATGCTGAAATCTGCCTCTGCATTTTCCCTCTAGCTTACATTTTCCAGATGTGCAGAAGCTGAGTTCAAAGATTATGGTGAAATCTACCACATCAATTTCTCTCTAGCTGACATTTTCCAGATGTGCAGAAGCTGAGTTCAAAGATTATGGTGAAATCTACCACATCAATTTCTCTCTAGCTGACATTTGCCAATGTGCAGAAGCAGAGTTCCAGGATTATGCTGAAATCAGCCTCTGCATTTTTCTCTAGCTGACATTTTCCAGATGTGCAGAAGCAGAGTTCCAGTATTATGCTGAAATATACAACTTCAATTTCTCTCTAGCTGACATTTTCCAGATGTGCAGAAGCAGAGTTCTAAGATTATGCTGAAATCTACAACATCAATTTTTCTCTAGCTGACATTTTCCAGATGTGCGGAAGCAGAGTTCCATGATTATGCTGAAATCTGCCTCTGCATTTTCCCTCTAGCTGACATTTTCAAGATGTGCAGAAGCAGAGTTCTAAGATTATGCTGAAATCTACAACATCAATTTCTCTCTAGCTGACATTTTCCAGATGTGCGGAAGCAGAGTTCCATGATTATGCTGAAATCTGCCTCTGCATTTTCCCTCTAGCTGACATTTTCAAGATGTGCAGAAGCAGAGTTCTAAGATTATGCTGAAATCTACAACATCAATTTCTCTCTAGCTTACATTTTCCAGATGTGCAGAAGCAGAGTTCAAAGATTATGCTGAAATCTACCACATCAATTTCTCTCTATCTGACATTTTCCAGATGTGCAGAAGCAGAGTTCAAAGATTATGGTGAAATCTACAACATCAATTTCACTCTAGCTGACATTTGCCAGATGTGCAGAAGCAGAATTCCAGGATTATGCTGAAATCAGCCTCTGCATTTTCTCTCTAACTGACATTTTCCAGATGTGCAGAAGCAGAGTTCCAGTATTATGCTGAAATATACATCAATTTCTCTCTAACTGACATTTTCCAGATGTGTAGAACCAGAGATCCAGGATTATGCTGAAATCTGCCTTGCAATTTGTCTCCAAGTGAAATTTTCCAGATGTGCAGAAGCAGAGTTCAAAGATTATGCTGAAATCTAACACATCAATTTCTCTCTTGCTGACATTTTCCAGATGTGCAGAAGCAGAGTTCCAGGATTATGCTGAAATCTGCCTCTGCATTTTCCCTCTAGCTGACTTTTTCCAGATGTGCAGAAGCTGAGTTCAAAGATTATGGTGAACTCTACCACATCAATTTCTCTCTAGCTGACATTTTCCAGATGTGCAGAAGCAGAGTTCCAGTATTATGCTGAAATATACATCAATTTCTCTCTAACTGACATTTTCCAGATGTGTAGAACCAGAGTTCCAGGATTATGCTGAAATCTGCCTTGCAATTTGTCTCCAAGTGAAATTTTCCAGATGTGCAGAAGCAGAGTTCAAAGATTATGCTGAAATCTAACACAACAATTTCTCTCTTGCTGACATTTTCCAGATGTGCAGAAGCAGAGTTCCAGGATTATGCTGAAATCTGCCTCTGCATTTTCCCTCTAGCTGACTTTTTCCAGATGTGCAGAAGCTGAGTTCAAAGATTATGGTGAAATCTACCACATCAATTTCTCTCTAGCTGACATTTTCCAGATGTGCAGAAGCTGAGTTCAAAGATTATGGTGAAATCTACCACATCAATTTCTCTCTAGCTGACATTTTCCAGATGTGCGGAAGCAGAGTTCCATGATTATGCTGAAATCTGCCTCTGCATTTTCCCTCTAGCTGACATTTTCCAGATGTGCAGAAGCAGAGTTCCAGGATTATGCTGAAATCTGCCTCTGCATTTTCTCTCTAGCTGACATTTTCCACATGTGCAGAAGCAGAGTTCAAAGATTATGCTGAAATCTACCACATCAATTTCTCTCTATCTGACATTTTCCAGATGTGCAGAAGCAGAGTTCCAGGATTGTGCTGAAAACCACAACATCAATTTCTCTCTAGCTGACTTTCCCAGATGTGCAGTGGCAGAGGTCCAGTATTATGCTGAAATCTGCCTTGCAATTTCTCTCTAGCTGACTTTTCCAGATGTGCAGAAGCTGAGTTCAAAGATTATGGTGAAATCTGCCACATCAATTTCTGTCTAGCTGACATTTGCCAGATGTGCAGAAGTAGAGTTCCAGGATTATGCTGAAATCTGCCTTGCAAGTTTTCTCAAGCTGACATTTTCCATGTGTACAGAAGCAGAGTTCCAGGTGTATGCTGAAATCTGCCTTGCAATTTCTCTCTAGCTGTCTTTTCCAGATGTGCAGAAGCAGAGTTCCAGGATTATGCTGAAATCTGCCTCTGCATTTTCCCTCTAGCTTACATTTTCCAGATGTGCAGAAGCTGAGTTCAAAGATTATGGTGAAATCTACCACATCAATTTCTCTCTAGCTGACATTTTCCAGATGTGCAGAAGCTGAGTTCAAAGATTATGGTGAAATCTACCACATCAATTTCTCTCTAGCTGACATTTGCCAGATGTGCAGAAGCAGAGTTCCAGGATTATGCTGAAATCAGCCTCTGCATTTTTTCTCTAGCTGACATTTTCCAGATGTGCAGAAGCAGAGTTCCAGTATTATGCTGAAATATACAACTTCAATTTCTCTCTAGCTGACATTTTCCAGATGTGCATAAGCAGAGTTCTAAGATTATGCTGAAATCTACAACATCAATTTTTCTCTAGCTGACATTTTCCAGATGTGCAAAAGCAGAGTTCCATGATTATGCTGAAATCTGCCTCTGCATTTTCCCTCTAGCTGACATTTTCAAGATGTGCAGAAGCAGAGTTCTAAGATTATGCTGAAATCTACAACATCAATTTCTCTCTAGCTTACATTTTCCAGATGTGCAGAAGCAGAGTTCCAGGATTATGCTGAAATCTACCACTTCAATTTCTCTCTAGCTCACAATTGCCAGATGTGCAGAAGCAGAGTTCCAGGATTATTCTGAAATCTGCCTTGCAATTTTTTCCCAGGTGACATTTTCCAGATGTGTACAAGCAGAGTTCAAACATTATGCTGAAATCTAACACGTCAATTTCTCTCTTGCTGACATTTTCCAGAGTTGCAGAAGCAGAGTTCCAGGGTTATGCTGAAATCTGCCTCTGCATTTTTCCTCTAGCTGACATTTTCCAGATGTGAAAAAGCAGAGTTCAAAGATTATGCTGAAATCTACAACTTCAATTTCTCTCTAGCTGACATTTTCCAGATGTGCAGAAGCAGAGTTCTAAGATTATGCTGAAATCTACGACATCAATTTTTCTCTAGCTGACATTTTCCAGATGTGCAGAAGCAGAAGTCCAGTATTATGCTGAAATCTGCCTTGCAATTTCTCTCTAGCTGACTTTTCCAGATGTGCAGAAGCTGAGTTCAAAGATTATGGTGAAATCTGCCACATCAATTTCGGTCTAGCTGACATTTGCCAGATGTGCAGAAGTAGAGTTCCAGGATTATGCTGAAATCTGCCTTGCAAGTTTTCTCAAGCTGACATTTTCCATATGTACAGAAGCAGAGTTCCAGGTGTATGCTGAAATCTGCCTTGCAATTTCTCTCTAGCTGTCTTTTCCAGATGTGCAGAAGCAGAGTTCAAAGATTATGCTGAAATCTAACACATCAATTTCTCTCTTGCTGACATTTTCCAGATGTGCAGAAGCAGAGTTCCAGGATTATGCTGAAATCTGCCTCTGCATTTTCCCTCTAGCTTACATTTTCCAGATGTGCAGAAGCTGAGTTCAAAGATTATGGTGAAATCTACCACATCAATTTCTCTCTAGCTGACATTTTCCAGATGTGCAGAAGCTGAGTTCAAAGATTATGGTGAAATCTACCACATCAATTTCTCTCTAGCTGACATTTGCCAATGTGCAGAAGCAGAGTTCCAGGATTATGCTGAAATCAGCCTCTGCATTTTTTCTCTAGCTGACATTTTCCAGATGTGCAGAAGCAGAGTTCCAGTATTATGCTGAAATATACAACTTCAATTTCTCTCTAGCTGACATTTTCCAGATGTGCAGAAGCAGAGTTCTAAGATTATGCTGAAATCTACAACATCAATTTTTCTCTAGCTGACATTTTCCAGATGTGCGGAAGCAGAGTTCCATGATTATGCTGAAATCTGCCTCTGCATTTTCCCTCTAGCTTACATTTTCCAGATGTGCAGAAGCAGAGTTCCAGGATTATGCTGAAATCTACCACTTCAATTTCTCTCTAGCTCACAATTGCCAGATGTGCAGAAGCAGAGTTCCATGATTATGCTGAAATCTGCCTTGCAATTTCTCTCTAGCTGTCTTTTTCAGATGTGCAGCAGCAGAGTTCAAAGATTATGCTGAAATCTACCACATCAATTTCTCTCTATCTGACATTTTCCAGATGCGCAGAAGCAGAGTTCCAGGATTGTGCTGAAAACCACAACATCAATTTCTCTCTAGCTGACTTTCCCAGATGTGCAGAAGCAGAGGTACAGTATTATGCTGAAATCTGCCTCTGCAGTTTCCCTCTAGCTGCCATTTTCCAGATGTGTAGAAGCAGAATTCCAGTATTATGCTGAAATATACATCAATTTCTCTCTAACTGACATTTTCCAGATGTGTAGAACCAGAGATCCAGGATTATGCTGAAATCTGCCTTGCAATTTGTCTCCAAGTGAAATTTTCCAGATGTGGAGAAGCAGAGTTCCAGGATTGTGCTGAAAGCTGCCTCTGCATTTTCCCTCTAGCTGACATTTTCCAGATGTGCAGAAGCTGAGTTCAAAGATTATGGTGAAATCTACCACATCAATTTCACTCTAGCTGACATTTGCCAGATGTGCAGAAGCAGAGTTCCAGGATTATGCTGAAATCAGCCTCTGCATTTTCTCTCTAACTGACATTTTCCAGATGTGCAGAAGCAGAGTTCCAGTATTATGCTGAAATATACATCAATTTCTCTCTAACTGACATTTTCCAGATGTGTAGAACCAGAGATCCAGGATTATGCTGAAATCTGCCTTGCAATTTGTCTCCAAGTGAAATTTTCCAGATGTGCAGACGCAGAGTTCAAAGATTATGCTGAAATCTAACACATCAATTTCTCTCTTGCTGACATTTTCCAGATGTGCAGAAGCAGAGTTCCAGGATTATGCTGAAATCTGCCTCTGCATTTTCCCTCTAGCTGACTTTTTCCAGATGTGCAGAAGCTGAGTTCAAAGATTATGGTGAAATCTACCACATCAATTTCTCTCTAGCTGACATTTTCCAGATGTGCAGAAGCAGAGTTCCAGTATTATGCTGAAATATACATCAATTTCTCTCTAACTGACATTTTCCAGATGTGTAGAACCAGAGTTCCAGGATTATGCTGAAATCTGCCTTGCAATTTGTCTCCAAGTGAAATTTTCCAGATGTGCAGAAGCAGAGTTCAAAGATTATGCTGAAATCTAACACATCAATTTCTCTCTTGCTGACATTTTCCAGATGTGCAGAAGCAGAGTTCCAGGATTATGCTGAAATCTGCCTCTGCATTTTCCCTCTAGCTGACTTTTTCCAGATGTGCAGAAGCTGAGTTCAAAGATTATGGTGAAATCTACCACATCAATTTCTCTCTAGCTGACATTTTCCAGATGTGCAGAAGCTGAGTTCAAAGATTATGGTGAAATCTACCACATCAATTTCTCTCTAGCTGACATTTTCCAGATGTGCGGAAGCAGAGTTCCATGATTATGCTGAAATCTGCCTCTGCATTTTCCCTCTAGCTGACATTTTCCAGATGTGCAGAAGCAGAGTTCCAGGATTATGCTGAAATTTGCCTCTGCATTTTCTCTCTAGCTGACATTTTCCACATGTGCAGAAGCAGAGTTCAAAGATTATGCTGAAATCTACCACATCAATTTCTCTCTATCTGACATTTTCCAGATGTGCAGAAGCAGAGTTCCAGGATTGTGCTGAAAACCACAACATCAATTTCTCTCTAGCTGACTATCCCAGATGTGCAGAAGCAGAGGTCCAGTATTATGCTGAAATCTGCCTTGCAATTTGTCTCCAAGTGAAATTTTCCAGATGTGCAGAAGCAGAGTTCAAAGATTATGCTGAAATCTAACACATCAATTTCTCTCTTGCTGACATTTTCCAGATGTGCAGAAGCAGAATTCCAGGATTATGCTGAAATCTGCCTCTGCATTTTCCCTCTAGCTGACTTTTTCCAGATGTGCAGAAGCTGAGTTCAAAGATTATGGTGAAATCTACCACATCAATTTCTCTCTAGCTGACATTTTCCAGATGTGCAGAAGCAGAGTTCCAGTATTATGCTGAAATATACATCAATTTCTCTCTAACTGACATTTTCCAGATGTGTAGAACCAGAGTTCCAGGATTATGCTGAAATCTGCCTTGCAATTTGTCTCCAAGTGAAATTTTCCAGATGTGCAGAAGCAGAGTTCAAAGATTATGCTGAAATCTAACACAACAATTTCTCTCTTGCTGACATTTTCCAGATGTGCAGAAGCAGAGTTCCAGGATTATGCTGAAATCTGCCTCTGCATTTTCCCTCTAGCTGACTTTTTCCAGATGTGCAGAAGCTGAGTTCAAAGATTATGGTGAAATCTACCACATCAATTTCTCTCTAGCTGACATTTTCCAGATGTGCAGAAGCTGAGTTCAAAGATTATGGTGAAATCTACCACATCAATTTCTCTCTAGCTGACATTTTCCAGATGTGCGGAAGCAGAGTTCCATGATTATGCTGAAATCTGCCTCTGCATTTTCCCTCTAGCTGACATTTTCCAGATGTGCAGAAGCAGAGTTCCAGGATTATGCTGAAATTTGCCTCTGCATTTTCTCTCTAGCTGACATTTTCCACATGTGCAGAAGCAGAGTTCAAAGATTATGCTGAAATCTACCACATCAATTTCTCTCTATCTGACATTTTCCAGATGTGCAGAAGCAGAGTTCCAGGATTGTGCTGAAAACCACAACATCAATTTCTCTCTAGCTGACTATCCCAGATGTGCAGAAGCAGAGGTCCAGGATTATGCTGAAATCTGCCTTGCAAGTTTTCTCAAGCTGACATTTTCCATATGTACAGAAGCAGAGTTCCAGGTGTATGCTGAAATCTGCCTTGCAATTTCTCTCTAGCTGTCTTTTCCAGATGTGCAGAAGCAGAGTTCAAAGATTATGCTGAAATCTAACACATCAATTTCTCTCTTGCTGACATTTTCCAGATGTGCAGAAGCAGAGTTCCAGGATTATGCTGAAATCTGCCTCTGCATTTTCCCTCTAGCTTACATTTTCCAGATGTGCAGAAGCTGAGTTCAAAGATTATGGTGAAATCTACCACATCAATTTCTCTCTAGCTGACATTTTCCAGATATGCAGAAGCTGAGTTCAAAGATTATGGTGAAATCTACCACATCAATTTCTCTCTATCTGACATTTGCCAGATGTGCAGAAGCAGAGTTCCAGGATTATGCTGAAATCAGCCTCTGCATTTTTCTCTAGCTGACATTTTCCAGATATGCAGAAACAGAGTTCCAGTATTATGCTGAAATATACAACTTCAATTTCTCTCTAGCTGACATTTTCCAGATGTGCAGAAGCAGAGTTCTAAGATTATGCTGAAATCTACAACATCAATTTTTCTCTAGCTGACATTTTCCAGATGTGCAAAAGCAGAGTTCCATGATTATGCTGAAATCTGCCTCTGCATTTTCCCTCTAGCTGACATTTTCAAGATGTGCAGAAGCAGAGTTCTAAGATTATGCTGAAATCTACAACATCAATTTCTCTCTAGCTTACATTTTCCAGATGTGCAGAAGCAGAGTTCCAGGATTATGCTGAAATCTACCACTTCAATTTCTCTCTAGCTCACAATTGCCAGATGTGCAGAAGCAGAGTTCCAGGATTATTCTGAAATCTGCCTTGCAATTTTTTCCCAGGTGACATTTTCCAGATGTGTACAAGCAGAGTTCAAACATTATGCTGAAATCTAACACGTCAATTTCTCTCTTGCTGACATTTTCCAGAGTTGCAGAAGCAGAGTTCCAGGGTTATGCTGAAATCTGCCTCTGCATTTTTCCTCTAGCTGACATTTTCCAGATGTGAAAAAGCAGAGTTCAAAGATTATGCTGAAATCTACAACTTCAATTTCTCTCTAGCTGACATTTTCCAGATGTGCAGAAGCAGAGTTCTAAGATTATGCTGAAATCTACGACATCAATTTTTCTCTAGCTGACATTTTCCAGATGTGCAGAAGCAGAAGTCCAGTATTATGCTGAAATCTGCCTTGCAATTTCTCTCTAGCTGACTTTTCCAGATGTGCAGAAGCTGAGTTCAAAGATTATGGTGAAATCTGCCACATCAATTTCGGTCTAGCTGACATTTGCCAGATGTGCAGAAGTAGAGTTCCAGGATTATGCTGAAATCTGCCTTGCAAGTTTTCTCAAGCTGACATTTTCCATATGTACAGAAGCAGAGTTCCAGGTGTATGCTGAAATCTGCCTTGCAATTTCTCTCTAGCTGTCTTTTCCAGATGTGCAGAAGCAGAGTTCAAAGATTATGCTGAAATCTAACACATCAATTTCTCTCTTGCTGACATTTTCCAGATGTGCAGAAGCAGAGTTCCAGGATTATGCTGAAATCTGCCTCTGCATTTTCCCTCTAGCTTACATTTTCCAGATGTGCAGAAGCTGAGTTCAAAGATTATGGTGAAATCTACCACATCAATTTCTCTCTAGCTGACATTTTCCAGATGTGCAGAAGCTGAGTTCAAAGATTATGGTGAAATCTACCACATCAATTTCTCTCTAGCTGACATTTGCCAATGTGCAGAAGCAGAGTTCCAGGATTATGCTGAAATCAGCCTCTGCATTTTTCTCTAGCTGACATTTTCCAGATGTGCAGAAGCAGAGTTCCAGTATTATGCTGAAATATACAACTTCAATTTCTCTCTAGCTGACATTTTCCAGATGTGCAGAAGCAGAGTTCTAAGATTATGCTGAAATCTACAACATCAATTTTTCTCTAGCTGACATTTTCCAGATGTGCGGAAGCAGAGTTCCATGATTATGCTGAAATCTGCCTCTGCATTTTCCCTCTAGCTTACATTTTCCAGATGTGCAGAAGCAGAGTTTCAGGATTATGCTGAAATCTACCACTTCAATTTCTCTCTAGCTCACAATTGCCAGATGTGCAGAAGCAGAGTTCCATGATTATGCTGAAATCTGCCTTGCAATTTCTCTCTAGCTGTCTTTTCCAGATCTGCAGAAGCAGAGTTCCATGATTATGCTGAAATCTGCCTCTGCATTTTCCCTCTAGCTTACATTTTCCAGATGTGCAGAAGCTGAGTTCAAAGATTATGGTGAAATCTACCACATCAATTTCTCTCTAGCTGACATTTTCCAGATGTGCAGAAGCAGAGTTCTAAGATTATGCTGAAATCTACGACATCAATTTCTCTCTAGCTTACATTTTCCAGATGTGCAGAAGCAGACTTCCAGGATTATGCTGAAATCTGCCTCTGCATTTTCTCTCTAGCTGACATTTTCCACATGTGCAGAAGCAGAGTTCAAAGATTATGCTGAAATCTACCACATCAATTTCTCTCTATCTGACATTTTCCAGATGTGCAGAAGCAGAGTTCCAGGATTGTGCTGAAAACCACAACATCAATTTCTCTCTAGCTGACTTTCCCAGATGTGCAGAAGCAGAGGTACAGTATTATGCTGAAATCTGCCTCTGCAGTTTCCCTCTAGCTGCCATTTTCCAGATGTGTAGAAGCAGAATTCCAGTATTATGCTGAAATATACATCAATTTCTCTCTAACTGACATTTTCCAGATGTGTAGAACCAGAGATCCAGTATTATACTGAAATCTGCCTTGCAATTTGTCTCCAAGTGAAATTTTCCAGATGTGGAGAAGCAGAGTTCCAGGATTATGCTGAAAGCTGCCTCTGCATTTTCAATGTAGCTGACATTTTCCAGATGTGCAGAAGCTGAGTTCAAAGATTATGGTGAAATCTACCACATCAATTTCACTCTAGCTGACATTTTCCAGATGTGCAGAAGCAGAGTTCCAGGATTATGCTGAAATCAGCCTCTGCATTTTCTCTCTAACTGACATTTTCCAGATGTGCAGAAGCAGAGTTCAAAGATTATGGTGAAATCTACCACATCAATTTCTCTCTAGCTGACATTTTCCAGATGTGCAGAAGCAGAGTTCCAGTATTATGCTGAAATATACATCAATTTCTCTCTAACTGACATTTCCAGATGTGTAGAACCAGAGTTCCAGGATTATGCTGAAATCTGCCTTGCAATTTGTCTCCAAGTGAAATTTTCCAGATGTGCAGAAGCAGAGTTCAAAGATTATGCCGAAATCTAACACAACAATTTCTCTCTTGCTGACATTTTCCAGATGTGCAGAAGCAGAGTTCCAGGATTATGCTGAAATCTGCCTCTGCATTTTCCCTCTAGCTGACTTTTTCCAGATGTGCAGAAGCTGAGTTCAAAGATTATGGTGAAATCTACCACATCAATTTCTCTCTAGCTGACACTTTCCAGATGTGCAGAAGCTGAGTTCAAAGATTATGGTGAAATCTACCACATCAATTTCTCTCTAGCTGACATTTTCCAGATGTGCGGAAGCAGAGTTCCATGATTATGCTGAAATCTGCCTCTGCATTTTCCCTCTAGCTGACATTTTCCAGATGTGCAGAAGCAGAGTTCAAAGATTTTGCTGAAATCTACCGCATCAATTTCTCTCTATCTGACATTTTCCAGATGTGCAGAAGCAGAGTTCCAGGATTGTGCTGAAAACCACAACATCAATTTCTCTCTAGCTGACTTTCCCAGATGTGCAGAAGCAGTGGTCCAGTATTATGCTGAAATCTGCCTTGCAATTTCTCTCTAGCTGACATTTTCCAGATGTGCAGAAGCAGAGTTCCAGGATTATGCTGAAATCTGCCTCTGCATTTCCCTCTAGCTGACTTTTTCCAGATGTGCAGAAGCTGAGTTCAAAGATTATGGTGAAATCTACCACATCAATTTCTCTCTAGCTGACATTTTCCAGATGTGCAGAAGCTGAGTTCAAAGTTTATGGTGAAATCTACCACATCAATTTCTCTCTAACTGACATTTTCCAGATGTGTAGAACCAGAGTTCCAGGATTATGCTGAAATCTGCCTCTGCATTTTCCCTCTAGCTGACTTTTTCCAGATGTGCAGAAGCAGAGTTCAAAGATTATGGTGAAATCTACCACATCAATTTCTCTCTAGCTGACATTTTCCAGATGTGCAGAAGCAGAGTTCCAGTATTATGCTGAAATATACATCAATTTCTCTCTAACTGACATTTCCATATGTGTAGAACCAGAGTTCCAGGATTATGCTGAAATCTGCCTTGCAATTTGTCTCCAAGTGAAATTTTCCAGATGTGCAGAAGCAGAGTTCAAAGATTATGCCGAAATCTAACACAACAATTTCTCTCTTGCTGACATTTTCCAGATGTGCAGAAGCAGAGTTCCAGGATTATGCTGAAATCTGCCTCTGCATTTTCCCTCTAGCTGACTTTTTCCAGATGTGCAGAAGCTGAGTTCAAAGATTATGGTGAAATCTACCACATCAATTTCTCTCTAGCTGACACTTTCCAGATGTGCAGAAGCTGAGTTCAAAGATTATGGTGAAATCTACCACATCAATTTCTCTCTAGCTGACATTTTCCAGATGTGCGGAAGCAGAGTTCCATGATTATGCTAAAATCTGCCTCTGCATTTTCCCTCTAGCTGACATTTTCCAGATGTGCAGAAGCAGAGTTCAAAGATTTTGCTGAAATCTACCGCATCAATTTCTCTCTAGCTGACATTTTCCAGATGTGCAGAAGCAGAGTTCCAGGATTGTGCTGAAAACCACAACATCAATTTCTCTCTAGCTGACTTTCCCAGATGTGCAGAAGCAGAGGTCCAGTATTATGCTGAAATCTGCCTTGCAATTTCTCTCTAGCTGACATTTTCCAGATGTGCAGAAGCAGAGTTCCAGGATTATGCTGAAATCTGCCTCTGCATTTCCCTCTAGCTGACTTTTTCCAGATGTGCAGAAGCTGAGTTCAAAGATTATGGTGAAATCTACCACATCAATTTCTCTCTAGCTGACATTTTCCAGATGTGCAGAAGCTGAGTTCAAAGATTATGGTGAAATCTACCACATCAATTTCTCTCTAGCTGACATTTTCCAGATGTGCGGAAGCAGAGTTCCATGATTATGCTGAAATCTGGCTCTGCATTTTCCCTCTAGCTGACATTTTCCAGATGTGCAGAAGCAGAGTTCAAAGATTTTGCTGAAATCTACCACATCAATTTCTCTCTATCTGACATTTTCCAGATGTGCAGAAGCAGAGTTCCAGGATTGTGCTGAAAACCACAACATCAATTTCTCTCTAGCTGACTTTCCCAGATGTGCAGAAGCAGAGGTCCAGTATTATGCTGAAATCTGCCTTGCAATTTCTCTCTAGCTGACTTTTCCAGATGTGCAGAAGCTGAGTTCAAAGATTATGGTGAAATCTGCCACATCAATTTCTGTCTAGCTGACATTTGCCAGATGTGCAGAAGTAGAGTTCCAGGATTTTGCTGAAATCTGCCTTGCAAGTTTTCTCAAGCTGACATTTTCCATATGTACAGAAGCAGAGTTCCAGGTGTATGCTGAAATCTGCCTTGCAATTTCTCTCTAGCTGACTTTTCCAGATGTGCAGAAGCAGAATTCCAGGATTATGCTGAAATCTGCCTCTGCATTTTCCCTCTAGCTTACATTTTCCAGATGTGCAGAAGCTGAGTTCAAAGATTATGGTTAAATCTACCACATCAATTTCTCTCTAGCTGACATTTTCCAGATGTGCAGAAGCTGAGTTCAAAGATTATGGTGAAATCTACCACATCAATTTCTCTCTAGCTGACATTTGCCAGATGTGCAGAAGCAGAGTTCCAGGATTATGCTGAAATCAGCCTCTGTATTTTTTCTCTAGTTGACATTTTCCAGATGTGCAGAAGCAGAGTTCCAGTATTGTGCTGAAATATACAACTTCAATTTCTCTCTAGCTGACATATTCCAGATGTGCAGAAGCAGAGTTCTAAGATTATGCTGAAATCTACAACATCAATTTTTCTCTAGCTGACATTTTCCAGATGTGCGGAAGCAGAGTTCCATGATTATGCTGAAATCTGCCTCTGCATTTTCCCTCTAGCTGACATTTTCAAGATGTGCAGAAGCAGAGTTCTAAGATTATGCTGAAATCTACAAATTCAAATTCTCTCTAGCTTACATTTTCCAGATGTGCAGAAGCAGAGTTCAAAGATTATGCTGAAATCTACCACATCAATTTCTCTCTATCTGACATTTTCCAGATGTGCAGAAGCAGAGTTCCAGGATTGTGCTGAAAACCACAACATCAATTTCTCTCTAGCTGACTTTTCCAGATGTGCAGAAGCAGAGTTCCAGGATTATGCTGAAATCTACCACTTCAATTTCTCTCTAGCTCACAATTGCCAGATGTGCAGAAGCAGAGTTCCAGGATTATTCTGAAATCTGCCTTGCAATTTTTTTCCAGGTGACATTTTCCAGATGTGTACAAGCAGAGTTCAAACATTATGCTGAAATCTAACACGTCAATTTCTCTCTTGCTGACATTTTCCAGAGTTGCAGAAGAAGAGTTCCAGGGTTATGCTGAAATCTGCCTCTGCATTTTTCCTCTAGCTGACATTTTCCAGATGTGAAAAAGCAGAGTTCAAAGATTATGCTGAAATCTACAACTTCAATTTCTCTCTAGCTGACATTTTCCAGATGTGCAGAAGCAGAGTTCTAAGATTATGCTGAAATCTACGACATCAATTTCTCTCTAGCTTACATTTTCCAGATGTGCAGAAGCAGACTTCCAGGATTATGCTGAAATCTGCCTCTGCATTTTCTCTCTAGCTGACGTTTTCCACATGTGCAGAAGCAGAGTTCAAAGATTATGCTGAAATCTACCACATCAATTTCTCTCTAGCTGACATTTTCCAGATGTGCATAAGCAGAGTTCCAGGATTGTGCTGAAAACCACAACATCAATTTCTCTCTAGCTGACTTTCCCAGATGTGCAGAAGCAGAGGTACAGTATTATGCTGAAATCTGCCTCTGCAGTTTCCCTCTAGCTGCCATTTTCCAGATGTGTAGAAGCAGAATTCCAGTATTATGCTGAAATATACATCATTTTCTCTCTAACTGACATTTTCCAGATGTGTAGAACCAGAGATCCAGGATTATGCTGAAATCTGCCTTGCAATTTGTCTCCAAGTGAAATTTTCCAGATGTGGAGAAGCAGAGTTCCAGGATTATGCTGAAATCTGCCTCTGCATTTTCCCTCTAGCTGACATTTTCCAGATGTGCAGAAGCTGAGTTCAAAGATTATGGTGAAATCTACCACATCAATTTCACTCTAGCTGACATTTGCCAGATGTGCAGAAGCAGAGTTCCAGGATTATGCTGAAATCAGCCTCTGCATTTTCTCTCTAGCTGACATTTTCCAGATGTGCAGAAGCAGAGTTCCAGTATTATGCTGAAATATACATCAATTTCTCTCTAACTGACATTTTCCAGATGTGTAGAACCAGAGATCAGGGATTATGCTGAAATCTGCCTTGCAATTTGTCTCCAAGTGAAATTTTCCAGATGTGGAGAAGCAGAGTTCAAAGATTATGCTGAAATCTAACACATCAATTTCTCTCTTGCTGACATTTTCCAGATGTGCAGAAGCAGAGTTCCAGGATTATGCTGAAATCTGCCTCTGCATTTTCCCTCTAGCTGACTTTTTCCAGATGTGCAGAAGCAGAGTTCAAAGATTATGGTGAAATCTACCACATCAATTTCTCTCTAGCTGACATTTTCCAGATGTGCAGAAGCAGAGTTCCAGTATTATGCTGAAATATACATCAATTTCTCTCTAACTGACATTTTCCAGATGTGTAGAACCAGAGTTCCAGGATTATGCTGAAATCTGCCTTGCAATTTGTCTCCAAGTGAAATTTTCCAGATGTGCAGAAGCAGAGTTCAAAGATTATGCTGAAATCTAACACAACAATTTCTCTCTTGCTGACATTTTCCAGATGTGCAGAAGCAGAGTTCCAGGATTATGCTGAAATCTGCCTCTGCATTTTCCCTCTAGCTGACTTTTTCCAGATGTGCAGAAGCTGAGTTCAAAGATTATGGTGAAATCTACCACATCAATTTCTCTCTAGCTGACATTTTCCAGATGTGCAGAAGCAGAGTTCCATGATTATGCTGAAATCTGCCTCTGCATTTTCCCTCTAGCTGACATTTTCCAGATGTGCAGAAGCAGAGTTCAAAGATTATGCTGAAATCTACCACATCAATTTCTCTCTATCTGACATTTTCCAGATGTGCAGAAGCAGAGTTCCAGGATTGTGCTGAAAACCACAACATCAATTTCTCTCTAGCTCACTTTCCCAGATGTGCAGAAGCAGAGGTCCAGTATTATGCTGAAATCTGCCTTGCAATTTCTCTCTAGCTGACTTTTCCAGATGTGCAGAAGCTGAGTTCAAAGATTATGGTGAAATCTGCCACATCAATTTCTGTCTAGCTGACATTTGCCAGATGTGCAGAAGTAGAGTTCCAGGATTATGCTGAAATCTGCCTTGCAAGTTTTCTCAAGCTGACATTTTCCATATGTACAGAAGCAGAGTTCCAGGTGTATGCTGAAATATGCCTTGCAATTTCTCTCTAGCTGTCTTTTCCAGATGTGCAGAAGCAGAGTTCAAAGATTATGCTGAAATCTACAACTTCAATTTCTCTCTAGCTGACATTTTCCAGATGTGCAGAAGCAGAGTTCTAAGATTATGCTGAAAACCACAACATCAATTTCTCTCTAGCTGACTTTCCCAGATGTGCAGAAGCAGAGGTCCAGTATTATGCTGAAATCTGCCTCTGCAGTTTCCCTCTAGCTCACATTTGCCAGATGTGTAGAAGCAGAGTTCTAAGATTATGCTGAAATCTACAACATCAATTTCTCTCTAGCTTACATTTTCCAGATGTGCAGAAGCAGAGTTCTAAGATTATGCTGAAATCTACAACATCAATTTCTCTCTAGCTGACATTTTCCAGATGTGAGGAAGCAGAGTTCCAGGATTATGCTGAAATCAGCCTCTGCATTTTCTCTCTAGCTGACATTTTCCAGATGTGCAGAAGCAGAGTTCTAAGATTATGCTGAAATCTACAACATCAATTTCTCTCTAGCTGCCATTTTCCAGATGTGCAGAAGCAGAGTTCAAACATTATGCTGAAATCTACCACTTCAATTTCTCTCTAGCTCACATTTGCCAGATGTGCAGAAGCAGAGTTCCAGGATTATTCTGAAATCTGCCTTGCATTTTTTCTCCAGGTGACATTTTCCAGATGTGCAGAAGCAGAGTTCAAACATTATGCTGAAATCTAACAAGTCAATTTCTGTCTTGCTGACATTTTCCAGAGTTGCAGAAGCAGAGTTCCAGGGTTATGCTGAAATCTGCCTCTGCATTTTTCCTCTAGCTGACATTTTCCAGATGTGAAAAAGCAGAGTTCAAAGATTATGCTGAAATCTACAACTTCAATTTCTCTCTAGCTGACATTTTCCAGATGTGCAGAAGCAGAGTTCTAAGATTATGCTGAAATCTACGACATCAATTTCTCTCTAGCTGACATTTGCCAGATGTGCAGAAGCAGAGTTCCAAGATTATGCTGAAATCAGCCTCTGCATTTTTTCTCTAGCTGACATTTTCCAGATGTGCAGAAGCAGAGTTCCAGTATTATGCTGAAATATACAACTTCAATTTCTCTCTAGCTGACATTTTCCAGATGTGCAGAAGCAGAGTTCTAAGATTATGCTGAAATCTACAACATCAATTTTTCTCTAGCTGACATTTTCCAGATGTGCGGAAGCAGAGTTCCATGATTATGCTGAAATCTGCCTCTGCATTTTCCCTCTAGCTGACATTTTCAAGATGTGCAGAAGCAGAGTTCTAAGATTATGCTGAAATCTACAACATCAATTTCTCTCTAGCTTACATTTTCCAGATGTGCAGAAGCAGAGTTCCAGGATTATGCTGAAATCTACCACTTCAATTTCTCTCTAGCTTACAATTGCCAGATGTGCAGAAGCAGAGTTCCAGGATTATTCTGAAATCTGCCTTGCAATTTTTTTCCAGGTGACATTTTCCAGATGTGTACAAGCAGAGTTCAAACATTATGCTGAAATCTAACACGTCAATTTCTCTCTTGCTGAAATTTTCCAGAGTTGCAGAAGCAGAGTTCCAGGGTTATGCTGAAATCTGCCTCTGCATTTTTCCTCTAGCTCACATTTGCCAGATGTGCAGAAGCAGAGTTCTAAGATTATGCTGAAATCTACAACATCAATTTCTCTCTAGCTTACATTTTCCAGATGTGCAGAAGCAGAGTTCTAAGATTATGCTGAAATCTACAACATCAATTTCTCTCTAGCTGACATTTTCCAGATGTGAGGAAGCAGAGTTCCAGGATTATGCTGAAATCAGCCTCTGCATTTTCTCTCTAGCTGACATTTTCCAGATGTGCAGAAGCAGAGTTCTAAGATTATGCTGAAATCTACAACATCAATTTCTCTCTAGCTTACATTTTCCAGATGTGCAGAAGCAGAGTTCCAGTATTATGCTGAAATATACAACTTCAATTTCTCTCTAGCTGACATTTTCCAGATGTGCAGAAGTAGAGTTCTAAGATTATGCTGAAATCTACAACATCAATTTTTCTCTAGCTGACATTTTCCAGATGTGCGGAAGCAGAGTTCCAGTATTATGCTGAAATCTACAACATCAATTTTTCTCTAGCTGACATTTTCCAGATGTGCGGAAGCAGAGTTCCATGATTATGCTGAAATCTGCCTCTGCATTTTCCCTCTAGCTGACATTTTCAAGATGTGCAGAAGCAGAGTTCTAAGATTATGCTGAAATCTACAACATCAATTTCTCTCTAGCTTACATTTTCCAGATGTGCAGAAGCAGAGTTCCAGTATTATGCTGAAATATACAACTTCAATTTCTCTCTAGCTGACATTTTCCAGATGTGCAGAAGCAGAGTTCTAAGATTATGCTGAAATCTACAACATCAATTTTTCTCTAGCTGCCATTTTCCAGATGTGCGGAAGCAGAGTTCAAACATTATGCTGAAATCTAACACGTCAATTTCAATCTAGCTGACATTTTCCAGATGTGCGGAAGCAGAGTTCCATGATTATGCTGAAATCTGCCTCTGCATTTTCCCTCTAGCTGACATTTTCAAGATGTGCAGAAGCAGAGTTCTAAGATTATGCTGAAATCTACAACATCAATTTCTCTCTAGCTTACATTTTCCAGATGTGCAGAAGCAGAGTTCTAAGATTATGCTGAAATCTACAACATCAATTTCTCTCTAGCTGACATTTTCCAGATGTGAGGAAGCAGAGTTCCAGGATTATGCTGAAATCAGCCTCTGCATTTTCTCTCTAGCTGACATTTTCCAGATGTGCAGAAGCAGAGTTCTAAGATTATGCTGAAATCTACAACATCAATTTCTCTCTAGCTGCCATTTTCCAGATGTGCAGAAGCAGAGTTCAAACATTATGCTGAAATCTACCACTTCAATTTCTCTCTAGCTCACATTTGCCAGATGTGCAGAAGCAGAGTTCCAGGATTATTCTGAAATCTGCCTTGCATTTTTTCTCCAGGTGACATTTTCCAGATGTGCAGAAGCAGAGTTCAAACATTATGCTGAAATCTACAACATCAATTTTTCTCTAGCTGACATTTTCCAGATGTGCGGAAGCAGAGTTCCATGATTATGCTGAAATCTGCCTCTGCATTTTCCCTCTAGCTGACATTTTCAAGATGTGCAGAAGCAGAGTTCTAAGATTATGCTGAAATCTACAACATCAATTTCTCTCTAGCTTACATTTTCCAGATGTGCAGAAGCAGAGTTCCAGGATTATGCTGAAATCTACCACTTCAATTTCTCTCTAGCTTACAATTGCCAGATGTGCAGAAGCAGAGTTCCAGGATTATTCTGAAATCTGCCTTGCAATTTTTTTCCAGGTGACATTTTCCAGATGTGTACAAGCAGAGTTCAAACATTATGCTGAAATCTAACACGTCAATTTCTCTCTTGCTGAAATTTTCCAGAGTTGCAGAAGCAGAGTTCCAGGGTTATGCTGAAATCTGCCTCTGCATTTTTCCTCTAGCTGACATTTTCCAGATGTGAAAAAGCAGAGTTCAAAGATTATGCTGAAATCTACAACTTCAATTTCTCTCTAGCTGACATTTTCCAGATGTGCAGAAGCAGAGTTCTAAGATTATGCTGAAATCTACGACATCAATTTCTCTCTAGCTTACATTTTCCAGATGTGCAGAAGCAGACTTCCAGGATTATGCTGAAATCTGCCTCTGCATTTTCTCTCTAGCTGACATTTTCCACATGTGCAGAAGCAGAGTTCAAAGATTATGCTGAAATCTACCACATCAATTTCTCTCTATCTGACATTTTCCAGATGTGCAGAAGCAGAGTTCCAGGATTGTGCTGAAAACCACAACATCAATTTCTCTCTAGCTCACTTTCCCAGATGTGCAGAAGCAGAGGTCCAGTATTATGCTGAAATCTGCCTTGCAATTTCTCTCTAGCTGACTTTTCCAGATGTGCAGAAGCTGAGTTCAAAGATTATGCTGAAATATACATCAATTTCTCTCTAACTGACATTTTCCAGATGTGTAGAACCAGAGATCCAGGATTATGCTGAAATCTGCCTTGCAATTTGTCTCCAAGTGAAATTTTCCAGATGTGGAGAAGCAGAGTTCCAGGATTATGCTGAAATCTGCCTCTGCATTTTCCCTCTAGCTGACATTTTCCAGATGTGCAGAAGCTGAGTTCAAAGATTATGGTGAAATCTACCACATCAATTTCACTCTAGCTGACATTTGCCAGATGTGCAGAAGCAGAGTTCCAGTATTATGCTGAAATATACATCAATTTCTCTCTAACTGACATTTTCCAGATGTGTAGAACCAGAGATCCAGGATTATGCTGAAATCTGCCTTGCAATTTGTCTCCAAGTGAAATTTTCCAGATGTGGAGAAGCAGAGTTCAAAGATTATGCTGAAATCTAACACATCAATTTCTCTCTAGCTGACATTTTCCAGATGTGCAGAAGCAGAGTTCCAGGATTATGCTGAAATCTGCCTCTGCATTTTCCCTCTAGCTGACTTTTTCCAGATGTGCAGAAGCTGAGTTCAAAGATTATGGTGAAATCTACCACATCAATTTCTCTCTAGCTGACATTTTCCAGATGTGCAGAAGCTGAGTTCAAAGATTATGGTGAAATCTACCACATCAATTTCTCTCTAGCTGACATTTTCCAGATGTGCGGAAGCAGAGTTCCATGATTATGCTGAAATCTGCCTCTGCATTTTCCCTCTAGCTGACATTTTCCAGATGTGCAGAAGCAGAGTTCCAGGATTACGCTGAAATCTGCCTCTGCATTTTCTCTCTAGCTGACATTTTCCACATGTGCAGAAGCAGAGTTCAAAGATTATGCTGAAATCTACCACATCAATTTCTCTCTATCTGACATTTTCCAGATGTGCAGAAGCAGAGTTCCAGGATTGTGCTGAAAACCACAACATCAATTTCTCTCTAGCTCACTTTCCCAGATGTGCAGAAGCAGAGGTCCAGTATTATGCTGAAATCTGCCTTGCAATTTCTCTCTAGCTGACTTTTCCAGATGTGCAGAAGCTGAGTTCAAAGATTATGGTGAAATCTGCCACATCAATTTCTGTCTAGCTGACATTTGCCAGATGTGCAGAAGTAGAGTTCCAGGATTATGCTGAAATCTGCCTTGCAAGTTTTCTCAAGCTGACATTTTCGATATGTACAGAAGCAGAGTTCCAGGTGTATGCTGAAATATGCCTTGCAATTTCTCTCTAGCTGTCTTTTCCAGATGTGCAGAAGCAGCGTTCAAAGATTATGCTGAAATCTACAACTTCAATTTCTCTCTAGCTGACATTTTCCAGATGTGCAGAAGCAGAGTTCTAAGATTATGCTGAAAACCACAACATCAATTTCTCTCTAGCTGACTTTCCCAGATGTGCAGAAGCAGAGGTCCAGTATTATGCTGAAATCTGCCTCTGCAGTTTCCCTCTAGCTGCCATTTTCCAGATGTGCAGAAGCAGAGTTCAAACATTATGCTGAAATCTACCACTTCAATTTCTCTCTAGCTCACATTTGCCAGATGTGCAGAAGCAGAGTTCCAGGATTATTCTGAAATCTGCCTTGCGATTTTTTTCCAGGTGACATTTTCCAGATGTGCAGAAGCAGAGTTCAAACATGCTGAAATCTAACACATCAATTTCTCTCTAGCTGCCATTTTCCAGATGTGCAGAAGCAGAGTTCTAAGATTATGCTGAAATCTACAACATCAATTTCTCTCTAGCTTACATTTTCCAGATGTGCAGAAGCAGAGTTCTAAGATTATGCTGAAATCTACAACATCAATTTCTCTCTAGCTGACATTTTCCAGATGTGAGGAAGCAGAGTTCCAGGATTATGCTGAAATCAGCCTCTGCATTTTCTCTCTAGCTGACATTTTCCAGATGTGCAGAAGCAGAGTTCTAAGATTATGCTGAAATCTACAACGTCAATTTCTCTCTAGCTGCCATTTTCCAGATGTGCAGAAGCAGAGTTCAAACATTATGCTGAAATCTACCACTTCAATTTCTCTCTAGCTCACATTTGCCAGATGTGCAGAAGCAGAGTTCCAGGATTATTCTGAAATCTGCCTTGCATTTTTTCTCCAGGTGACATTTTCCAGATGTGCAGAAGCAGAGTTCAAACATTATGCTGAAATCTAACAAGTCAATTTCTGTCTTGCTGACATTTTCCAGAGTTGCAGAAGAAGAGTTCCAGGGTTATGCTGAAATCTGCCTCTGCGTTTTTCCTCTAGCTGACATTTTCCAGATGTGAAAAAGCATTGTTCAAAGATTATGCTGAAATCTACAACTTCAATTTCTCTCTAGCTTACATTTTCCAGATGTGCAGAAGCAGAGTTCCAGGATTATGCTGAAATCTGCCTCTGCATTTTCTCTCTAGCTGACATTTTCCACATGTGCAGAAGCAGAGTTCAAAGATTATGCTGAAATTTACCACATCAATTTCTCTCTATCGGACATTTTCCAGATGTGCAGAAGCAGAGTTCCAGGATTGTGCTGAAAACCACAACATCAATTTCTCTCTAGCTGACTTTCCCAGATGTGCAGAAGCAGAGGTCCAGTATTATGCTGAAATCTGCCTTGCAATTTCTCTCTAGCTGACTTTTCCAGATGTGCAGAAGCTGAGTTCAAAGATTATGGTGAAATCTGCCACTTCAATTTCTGTCTAGCTGACATTTGCCAGATGTGCAGAAGTAGAGTTCCAGGATTATGCTGAAATCTGCCTTGCAAGTTTTCTCAAGCTGACATTTTCCATATGTACAGAAGCAGAGTTCCAGGTGTATGCTGAAATCTGCCTTGCAATTTCTCTCTAGCTGACATTTTCCAGATGTGCAGAAGCAGAGTTCAAAGATTATGCTGAAATCTAACACATCAATTTCTCTCTAGCTGACATTTTCCAGATGTGCAGAAGCAGAGTTCAAAGATTATGCTGAAATCTAACACATCAATTTCTCTCTTGCTGACATTTTCCAGATGTGCAGAAGCAGAGTTCCAGGATTATGCTGAAATCTGCCTCTGCATTTTCCCTCTAGCTTACATTTTCCAGATGTGCAGAAGCTGAGTTCAAAGATTATGGTGAAATCTACCACATCAATTTCTCTCTAGCTGACATTTTCCAGATGTGCAGAAGCTGAGTTCAAAGATTATGGTGAAATCTACCACATCAATTTCTCTCTAGCTGACATTTTCCAGATGTGCGGAAGCAGAGTTCCATGATTATGCTGAAATCTGCCTCTGCATTTTCCCTCTAGCTGACATTTTCCAGATGTGCAGAAGCAGAGTTCCAGGATTACGCTGAAATCTGCCTCTGCATTTTCTCTCTAGCTGACATTTTCCACATGTGCAGAAGCAGAGTTCAAAGATTATGCTGAAATCTACCACATCAATTTCTCTCTATCTGACATTTTCCAGATGTGCAGAAGCAGAGTTCCAGGATTGTGCTGAAAACCACAACATCAATTTCTCTCTAGCTCACTTTCCCAGATGTGCAGAAGCAGAGGTCCAGTATTATGCTGAAATCTGCCTTGCAATTTCTCTCTAGCTGACTTTTCCAGATGTGCAGAAGCTGAGTTCAAAGATTATGGTGAAATCTGCCACATCAATTTCTGTCTAGCTGACATTTGCCAGATGTGCAGAAGTAGAGTTCCAGGATTATGCTGAAATCTGCCTTGCAAGTTTTCTCAAGCTGACATTTTCGATATGTACAGAAGCAGAGTTCCAGGTGTATGCTGAAATATGCCTTGCAATTTCTCTCTAGCTGTCTTTTCCAGATGTGCAGAAGCAGCGTTCAAAGATTATGCTGAAATCTACAACTTCAATTTCTCTCTAGCTGACATTTTCCAGATGTGCAGAAGCAGAGTTCTAAGACTATGCTGAAAACCACAACATCAATTTCTCTCTAGCTGACTTTCCCAGATGTGCAGAAGCAGAGGTCCAGTATTATGCTGAAATCTGCCTCTGCAGTTTCCCTCTAGCTGCCATTTTCCAGATGTGCAGAAGCAGAGTTCAAACATTATGCTGAAATCTACCACTTCAATTTCTCTCTAGCTCACATTTGCCAGATGTGCAGAAGCAGAGTTCCAGGATTATTCTGAAATCTGCCTTGCGATTTTTTTCCAGGTGACATTTTCCAGATGTGCAGAAGCAGAGTTCAAACATGCTGAAATCTAACACATCAATTTCTCTCTAGCTGCCATTTTCCAGATGTGCAGAAGCAGAGTTCAAACATTATGCTGAAATCTACCACTTCAATTTCTCTGTAGCTCACATTTGCCAGATGTGCAGAAGCAGAGTTCTAAGATTATGCTGAAATCTACAACATCAATTTCTCTCTAGCTTACATTTTCCAGATGTGCAGAAGCAGAGTTCTAAGATTATGCTGAAATCTACAACATCAATTTCTCTCTAGCTGACATTTTCCAGATGTGAGGAAGCAGAGTTCCAGGATTATGCTGAAATCAGCCTCTGCATTTTCTCTCTAGCTGACATTTTCCAGATGTGCAGAAGCAGAGTTCTAAGATTATGCTGAAATCTACAACGTCAATTTCTCTCTAGCTGCCATTTTCCAGATGTGCAGAAGCAGAGTTCAAACATTATGCTGAAATCTACCACTTCAATTTCTCTCTAGCTCACATTTGCCAGATGTGCAGAAGCAGAGTTCCAGGATTATTCTGAAATCTGCCTTGCATTTTTTCTCCAGGTGACATTTTCCAGATGTGCAGAAGCAGAGTTCAAACATTATGCTGAAATCTAACAAGTCAATTTCTGTCTTGCTGACATTTTCCAGAGTTGCAGAAGAAGAGTTCCAGGGTTATGCTGAAATCTGCCTCTGCGTTTTTCCTCTAGCTGACATTTTCCAGATGTGAAAAAGCATTGTTCAAAGATTATGCTGAAATCTACAACTTCAATTTCTCTCTAGCTTACATTTTCCAGATGTGCAGAAGCAGAGTTCCAGGATTATGCTGAAATCTGCCTCTGCATTTTCTCTCTAGCTGACATTTTCCACATGTGCAGAAGCAGAGTTCAAAGATTATGCTGAAATTTACCACATCAATTTCTCTCTATCGGACATTTTCCAGATGTGCAGAAGCAGAGTTCCAGGATTGTGCTGAAAACCACAACATCAATTTCTCTCTAGCTGACTTTCCCAGATGTGCAGAAGCAGAGGTCCAGTATTATGCTGAAATCTGCCTTGCAATTTCTCTCTAGCTGACTTTTCCAGATGTGCAGAAGCTGAGTTCAAAGATTATGGTGAAATCTGCCACTTCAATTTCTGTCTAGCTGACATTTGCCAGATGTGCAGAAGTAGAGTTCCAGGATTATGCTGAAATCTGCCTTGCAAGTTTTCTCAAGCTGACATTTTCCATATGTACAGAAGCAGAGTTCCAGGTGTATGCTGAAATCTGCCTTGCAATTTCTCTCTAGCTGACATTTTCCAGATGTGCAGAAGCAGAGTTCAAAGATTATGCTGAAATCTAACACATCAATTTCTCTCTTGCTGACATTTTCCAGATGTGCAGAAGCAGAGTTCCAGGATTATGCTGAAATCTGCCTCTGCATTTTCCCTCTAGCTTACATTTTCCAGATGTGCAGAAGTTGAGTTCAAAGATTATGGTGAAATCTACCACATCAATTTCTCTCTAGCTGACATTTTCCAGATGTGCAGAAGCTGAGTTCAAAGATTATGGTGAAATCTACCACATCAATTTTTCTCTAGCTGACATTTTCCAGATGTGCGGAAGCAGAGTTCCATGATTATGCTGAAATCTGCCTCTGCATTTTCCCTCTAGCTGACATTTTCCAGATGTGCAGAAGCAGAGTTCTAAGATTATGCTGAAATCTACAACATCAATTTCTCTCTAGCTTACATTTTCCAGATGTGCAGAAGCAGAGTTCAAAGATTATGCTGAAATCTACCACATCAATTTCTCTCTATCTGACATTTTCCAGATGTGCAGAAGCAGAGTTCCAGGATTGTGCTCAAAACCACAACATCAATTTCTCTCTAGCTGACTTTCCCAGATGTGCAGAAGCAGAGGTCCAGTATTATGCTGAAATCTGCCTTGCAATTTCTCTCTAGCTGACTTTTCCAGATGTGCAGAAGCTGAGTTCAAAGATTATGGTGAAATCTGCCACATCAATTTCTGTCTAGCTGACATTTGCCAGATGTGCAGAAGTAGAGTTCCAGGATTATGCTGAAATCTGCCTTGCAAGTTTCCTCAAGCTGACATTTTCCATATGTACAGAAGCAGAGTTCCAGGTGTATGCTGAAATCTGCCTTGCAAGTTTTCTCAAGCTGACATTTTCCATATGTACAGAAGCAGAGTTCCAGGTGTATGCTGAAATCTGCCTTGCAATTTCTCTCTAGCTGTCTTTTCCAGATGTGCAGAAGCAGAGTTCAAAGATTATGCTGAAATCTAACACATCAATTTCTCTCTTGCTGACATTTTCCAGATGTGCAGAAGCAGAGTTCCAGGATTATGCTGAAATCTGCCTCTGCATTTTCCCTCTAGCTTACATTTTCCAGATGTGCAGAAGCTGAGTTCAAAGATTATGCTGAAATCTACCACATCAATTTCTCTCTAGCTGACATTTTCCAGATGTGCAGAAGCTGAGTTCAAAGATTATGGTGAAATCTACCACATCAATTTCTCTCTAGCTGACATTTGCCAGATGTGCAGAAGCAGAGTTCCAGGATTATGCTGAAATCAGCCTCTGCATTTTTTCTCTAGCTGACATTTTCCAGATGTGCAGAAGCAGAGTTCCAGTATTATGCTGAAATATACAACTTCAATTTCTCTCTAGCTGTCTTTTCCAGATGTGCAGAAGCAGAGTTCAAAGATTATGCTGAAATCTACAACATCAATTTTTCTCTAGCTGACATTTTCCAGATGTGCGGAAGCAGAGTTCCATGATTATGCTGAAATCTGCCTCTGCATTTTCCCTCTAGCTGACATTTTCCAGATGTGCAGAAGCTGAGTTCAAAGATTATGGTGAAATCTACCACATCAATTTCACTCTAGCTGACATTTGCCAGATGTGCAGAAGCAGAGTTCCAGGATTATGCTGAAATCAGCCTCTGCATTTTCTCTCTAACTGACATTTTCCAGATGTGCAGAAGCAGAGTTCCAGTATTATGCTGAAATATACATCAATTTCTCTCTAACTGACATTTTCCAGATGTGTAGAACCAGAGATCCAGGATTATGCTGAAATCTGCCTTGCAATTTGTCTCCAAGTGAAATTTTACAGATGTGGAGAAGCAGAGTTCAAAGATTATGCTGAAATCTAACACATCAATTTCTCTCTTGCTGATATTTTCCAGATGTGCAGAAGCAGAGTTCCAGGATTATGCTGAAACCTGCCTCTGCATTTTCCCTCTAGCTGACTTTTTCCAGATGTGCAGAAGCTGAGTTCAAAGATTATGGTGAAATCTACCACATCAATTTCTCTCTAGCTGACATTTTCCAGATGTGCAGAAGCAGAGTTCCAGTATTATGCTGAAATATACATCAATTTCTCTCTAACTGACATTTTCCAGATGTGTAGAACCAGAGTTCCAGGATTATGCTGAAATCTGCCTTGCAATTTGTCTTCAAGTGAAATTTTCCAGATGTGCAGAAGCAGAGTTCAAAGATTATGCTGAAATCTAACACAACAATTTCTCTCTTGCTGACATTTTCCAGATGTGCAGAAGCAGAGTTCCAGGATTATGCTGAAATCTGCCTCTGCATTTTCCCTCTAGCTGACTTTTTCCAGATGTGCAGAAACTGAGTTCAAAGATTATGGTGAAATCTACCACATCAATTTCTCTCTAGCTGACATTTTCCAGATGTGCAGAAGCTGAGTTCAAAGATTATGGTGAAATCTACCACATCAATTTCTCTCTAGCTGACACTTTCCAGATGTGCGGAAGCAGAGTTCCATGATTATGCTGAAATCTGCCTCTGCATTTTCCCTCTAGCTGACATTTTCCAGATGTGCAGAAGCAGAGTTCCAGGATTATTCTGAAATCTGCCTTGCAATTTTTTCCAGGTGACATTTTCCAGATGTGTACAAGCAGAGTTCAAACATTATGCTGAAATCTAACACGTCAATTTCTCTCTTGCTGACATTTTCCAGAGTTGCAGAAGCAGAGTTCCAGGGTTATGCTGAAATCTGCCTCTGCATTTTTCCTCTAGCTGACATTTTCCAGATGTGAAAAAGCAGAGTTCAAAGATTATGCTGAAATCTACAACTTCAATTTCTCTCTAGCTGACATTTTCCAGATTTGCAGAAGCAGAGTTCTAAGATTATGCTGAAATCTACGACATCAATTTCTCTCTAGCTTACATTTTCCAGATGTGCAGAAGCAGACTTCCAGGATTATGCTGAAATCTGCCTCTGCATTTTCTCTCTAGCTGACATTTTCCACATGTGCAGAAGCAGAGTTCAAAGATTATGCTGAAATCTACCACATCAATTTCTCTCTATCTGACATTTTCCAGATGTGCAGAAGCAGAGTTCCAGGATTGTGCTGAAAACCACAACATCAATTTCTCTCTAGCTGACTTTCCCAGATGTGCAGAAACAGAGGTACAGTATTATGCTGAAATCTGCCTCTGCAGTTTCCCTCTAGCTGCCATTTTCCAGATGTGTAGAAGCAGAATTCCAGTATTATGCTGAAATATACATCAATTTCTCTCTAACTGACATTTTCCAGATGTGTAGAACCAGAGATCCAGGATTATGCTGAAATCTGCCTTGCAATTTGTCTCCAAATGAAATTTTCCAGATGTGGAGAAGCAGAGTTCCAGGATTATGCTGAAATCTGCCTCTGCATTTTCCCTCTAGCTGACATTTTCCAGATGTGCAGAAGCTGAGTTCAAAGATTATGGTGAAATCTACCACATCAATTTCACTCTAGCTGACATTTGCCAGATGTGCAGAAGCAGAGTTCCAGGATTATGCTGAAATCAGCCTCTGCATTTTCTCTCTAACTGACATTTTCCAGATGTGCAGAAGCAGAGTTCCAGTATTATGCTGAAATATACATCAATTTCTCTCTAACTGACATTTTCCAGATGTGTAGAACCAGAGATCCAGGATTATGCTGAAATCTGCCTTGCAATTTGTCTCCAAGTGAAATTTTACAGATGTGGAGAAGCAGAGTTCAAAGATTATGCTGAAATCTAACACATCAATTTCTCTCTTGCTGATATTTTCCAGATGTGCAGAAGCAGAGTTCCAGGATTATGCTGAAACCTGCCTCTGCATTTTCCCTCTAGCTGACATTTTCCAGATGTGCAGAAGCTGAGTTCAAAGATTATGGTGAAATCTACCACATCAATTTCTCTCTAGCTGACATTTTCCAGATGTGCAGAAGCAGAGTTCCAGTATTATGCTGAAATATACATCAATTTCTCTCTAACTGACATTTTCCAGATGTGTAGAACCAGAGTTCCAGGATTATGCTGAAATCTGCCTTGCAATTTGTCTTCAAGTGAAATTTTCCAGATGTGCAGAAGCAGAGTTCAAAGATTATGCTGAAATCTAACACAACAATTTCTCTCTAGCTGACTTTTTCCAGATGTGCAGAAGCTGAGTTCAAAGATTATGGTGAAACCTACCACATCAATTTCTCTCTAGCTGACATTTTCCAGATGTGCAGAAGCTGAGTTCAAAGATTATGGTGAAATCTACCACATCAATTTCTCTCTAGCTGACATTTTCCAGATGTGCGGAAGCAGAGTTCCATGATTATGCTGAAATCTGCCTCTGCATTTTCCCTCTAGCTGACATTTTCCAGATGTGCAGAAGCAGAGTTCCAGGATTATGCTGAAATCTGCCTCTGCATTTTCTCTCTAGCTGACATTTTCCACATGTGCAGAAGCAGAGTTCAAAGATTATGCTGAAATCTACCACATCAATTTCTCTCTATCTGACATTTTCCAGATGTGCAGAAGCAGAGTTCCAGGATTGTGCTGAAAACCACAACATCAATTTCTCTCTAGCTGACTTTCCCAGATGTGCAGAAGCAGAGGTACAGTATTATGCTGAAATCTGCCTTGCAATTTCTCTCTAGCTGACTTTTCCAGATGTGCAGAAGCGGAGTTCAAAGATTATGGTGAAATCTGCCACATCAATTTCTGTCTAGCTGACATTTGCCAGATGTGCAGAAGTAGAGTTCCAGGATTATGCTGAAATCTGCCTTGCAAGTTTTCTCAAGCTGACATTTTCCATATGTACAGAAGCAGAGTTCCAGGTGTATGCTGAAATCTGCCTTGCAATTTCTCTCTAGCTGTCTTTTCCAGATGTGCAGAAGCAGAGTTCAAAGATTATGCTGAAATCTAACATATCAATTTCTCTCTTGCTGACATTTTCCAGATGTGCAGAAGCAGAGTTCCAGGATTATGCTGAAATCTGCCTCTGCATTTTCCCTCTAGCTTACATTTTCCAGATGTGCAGAAGCTGAGTTCAAAGATTATGGTGAAATCTACCACATCAATTTCTCTCTAGCTGACATTTTCCAGATGTGCAGAAGCTGAGTTCAAAGATTATGGTGAAATCTACCACATCAATTTCTCTCCAGCTGACATTTGCCAGATGTGCAGAAGCAGAGTTCCAGGATTATGCTGAAATCAGCCTCTGCATTTTTCTCTAGCTGACATTTTCCAGATGTGCAGAAGCAGAGTTCCAGTATTATGCTGAAATATACAACTTCAATTTCTCTCTAGCTGACATTTTCCAGATGTGCAGAAGCAGAGCTCTAAGATTGTGCTGAAATCTACAACATCAATTTTTCTCTAGCTGACATTTTCCAGATGTGCGGAAGCAGAGTTCCATGATTATGCTGAAATCTGCCTCTGCATTTTCCCTCTAGCTGACATTTTCAAGATGTGCAGAAGCAGAGTTCTAAGATTATGCTGAAATCTACAACATCAATTTCTCTCTAGCTTACATTTTCCAGATGTGCAGAAGCAGAGTTCCAGGTTTATGCTGAAATCTACCACTTCAATTTCTCTCTAGCTCACAATTGCCAGATGTGCAGAAGCAGAGTTCCAGGATTATTCTGAAATCTGCCTTGCAATTTTTTCCCAGGTGACATTTTCCAGATGTGTACAAGCAGAGTTCAAAGATTATGGTGAAATCTACCACATCAATTTCACTCTAGCTGACATTTTCCAGATGTGCAGAAGCTGAATTCAAAGATTATGGTGAAATCTACCACATCAATTTCACTCTAGCTGACATTTGCCAGATGTGCAGAAGCAGAGTTCCAGGATTATGCTGAAATCAGCCTCTGCATTTTCTCTCTAACTGACATTTTCCAGATGTGCAGAAGCAGAGTTCCAGTATTATGCTGAAATATACATCAATTTCTCTTTAACTGACATTTTCCAGATGTGTAGAACCAGAGTTCCAGGATTATGCTGAAATCTGCCTTGCAATTTGTCTCCAAGTGAAATTTTCCAGATGTGCAGAAGCAGAGTTCAAAGATTATGCTGAAATCTAATACAATTTCTCTCTTGCTGACATTTTCCAGATGTGCAGAAGCAGAGTTCCAGGATTATGCTGAAATCTGCCTCTGCATTTTCCCTCTAGCTGACTTTTTCCAGATGTGCAGAAGCTGAGTTCAAAGATTATGGTGAAATCTACCACATCAATTTCTCTCTAGCTGACATTTTCCAGATGTGCAGAAGCTGAGTTCAAAGATTATGGTGAAATCTACCATATCAATTTCTCTCTAGCTGACATTTTCCAGATGTGCGGAAGCAGAGTTCCATGATTATGCTGAAATCTGCCTCTGCATTTTCCCTCTAGCTGACATTTTCCAGATGTGCAGAACCAGAGATCCAGGATTATGCTGAAATCTGCCTTGCAATTTGTCTCCAAGTGAAATTTTCCAGATGTGGAGAAGCAGAGTTCCAGGATTATGCTGAAATCTGCCTCTGCATTTTCCCTCTAGCTGACATTTTCCAGATGTGCAGAAGCTGAGTTCAAAGATTATGGTGAAATCTACCACATCAATTTCACTCTAGCTGACATTTGCCAGATGTGCAGAAGCAGAGTTCCAGGATTATGCTGAAATCAGCCTCTGCATTTTCTCTCTAACTGACATTTTCCAGATGTGCAGAAGCAGAGTTCCAGTATTATGCTGAAATATACATCAATTTCTCTCTAACTGACATATTCCAGATGTGTAGAACCAGAGATCCAGGATTATGCTGAAATCTGCCTTGCAATTTGTCTCTAGCTCACAATTGCCAGATGTGCAGAAGCAGAGTTCCAGGATTATTCTGAAATCTGCCTTGCAATTTTTTCCCAGGTGACATTTTCCAGATGTGTACAAGCAGAGTTCAAAGATTATGGTGAAATCTACCACATCAATTTCACTCTAGCTGACATTTTCCAGATGTGCAGAAGCTGAGTTCAAAGATTATGGTGAAATCTACCACATCAATTTCACTCTAGCTGACATTTGCCAGATGTGCAGAAGCAGAGTTCCAGGATTATGCTGAAATCAGCCTCTGCATTTTCTCTCTAACTGACATTTTCCAGATGTGCAGAAGCAGAGTTCCAGTATTATGCTGAAATATACATCAATTTCTCTTTAACTGACATTTTCCAGATGTGTAGAACCAGAGTTCCAGGATTATGCTGAAATCTGCCTTGCAATTTGTCTCCAAGTGAAATTTTCCAGATGTGCAGAAGCAGAGTTCAAAGATTATGCTGAAATCTAACACAATTTCTCTCTTGCTGACATTTTCCAGATGTGCAGAAGCAGAGTTCCAGGATTATGCTGAAATCTGCCTCTGCATTTTCCCTCTAGCTGACTTTTTCCAGATGTGCAGAAGCTGAGTTCAAAGATTATGGTGAAATCTACCACATCAATTTCTCTCTAGCTGACATTTTCCAGATGTGCGGAAGCAGAGTTCCATGATTATGCTGAAATCTGCCTCTGCATTTTCCCTCTAGCTGACATTTTCCAGATGTGCAGAACCAGAGATCCAGGATTATGCTGAAATCTGCCTTGCAATTTGTCTCCAAGTGAAATTTTCCAGATGTGGAGAAGCAGAGTTCCAGGATTATGCTGAAATCTGCCTCTGCATTTTCCCTCTAGCTGACATTTTCCAGATGTGCAGAAGCTGAGTTCAAAGATTATGGTGAAATCTACCACATCAATTTCACTCTAGCTGACATTTGCCAGATGTGCAGAAGCAGAGTTCCAGGATTATGCTGAAATCAGCCTCTGCATTTTCTCTCTAACTGACATTTTCCAGATGTGCAGAAGCAGAGTTCCAGTATTATGCTGAAATATACATCAATTTCTCTCTAACTGACATATTCCAGATGTGTAGAACCAGAGATCCAGGATTATGCTGAAATCTGCCTTGCAATTTGTCTCTAGCTCACAATTGCCAGATGTGCAGAAGCAGAGTTCCAGGATTATTCTGAAATCTGCCTTGCAATTTTTTCCCAGGTGACATTTTCCAGATGTGTACAAGCAGAGTTCAAAGATTATGGTGAAATCTACCACATCAATTTCACTCTAGCTGACATTTTCCAGATGTGCAGAAGCTGAGTTCAAAGATTATGGTGAAATCTACCACATCAATTTCACTCTAGCTGACATTTGCCAGATGTGCAGAAGCAGAGTTCCAGGATTATGCTGAAATCAGCCTCTGCATTTTCTCTCTGACATTTTCCAGATGTGCAGAAGCAGAGTTCCAGTATTATGCTGAAATATACATCAATTTCTCTTTAACTGACATTTTCCAGATGTGTAGAACCAGAGTTCCAGGATTATGCTGAAATCTGCCTTGCAATTTGTCTCCAAGTGAAATTTTCCAGATGTGCAGAAGCAGAGTTCAAAGATTATGCTGAAATCTAACACAATTTCTCTCTTGCTGACATTTTCCAGATGTGCAGAAGCAGAGTTCCAGGATTATGCTGAAATCTGCCTCTGCATTTTCCCTCTAGCTGACTTTTTCCAGATGTGCAGAAGCTGAGTTCAAAGATTATGGTGAAATCTACCACATCAATTTCTCTCTAGCTGACATTTTCCAGATGTGCAGAAGCTGAGTTCAAAGATTATGGTGAAATCTACCACATCAATTTCTCTCTAGCTGACATTTTCCAGATGTGCGGAAGCAGAGTTCCATGATTATGCTGAAATCTGCCTCTGCATTTTCCCTCTAGCTGACATTTTCCAGATGTGCAGAACCAGAGATCCAGGATTATGCTGAAATCTGCCTTGCAATTTGTCTCCAAGTGAAATTTTCCAGATGTGGAGAAGCAGAGTTCCAGGATTATGCTGAAATCTGCCTCTGCATTTTCCCTCTAGCTGACATTTTCCAGATGTGCAGAAGCTGAGTTCAAAGATTATGGTGAAATCTACCACATCAATTTCACTCTAGCTGACATTTGCCAGATGTGCAGAAGCAGAGTTCCAGGATTATGCTGAAATCAGCCTCTGCATTTTCTCTCTAACTGACATTTTCCAGATGTGCAGAACCAGAGTTCCAGGATTATGCTGAAATCTGCCTTGCAATTTGTCTCCAAGTGAAATTTTCCAGATGTGCAGAAGCAGAGTTCAAAGATTATGGTGAAATCTACCACATCAATTTCTCTCTAGCTGACATTTTCCAGATGTGCAGAAGCAGAGTTCCAGTATTATGCTGAAATATACATCAATTTCTCTCTAACTGACATTTTCCAGATGTGTAGAATCAGAGTTCCAGGATTATGCTGAAATCTGCCTTGCAATTTGTCTCCAAGTGAAATTTTCCAGATGTGCAGAAGCAGAGTTCAAAGATTATGCTGAAATCTAACACAACAATTTCTCTCTTGCTGACATTTTCCAGATGTGCAGAAGCAGAGTTCCAGGATTATGCTGAAATCTGCCTCTGCATTTTCCCTCTAGCTGACTTTTTCCAGATGTGCAGAAGCTGAGTTCAAAGATTATGGTGAAATCTACCACATCAATTTCTCTCTAGCTGACATTTTCCAGATGTGCAGAAGCTGAGTTCAAAGATTATGGTGAAATCTACCACATCAATTTCTCTCTAGCTGACATTTTCCAGATGTGCGGAAGCAGAGTTCCATGATTATGCTGAAATCTGCCTCTGCATTTTCCCTCTAGCTGACATTTTCCAGATGTGCAGAAGCAGAGTTCCAGGATTATGCTGAAATCTGCCTCTGCATTTTCTCTCTAGCTGACATTTTCCACATGTGCAGAAGCAGAGTTCAAAGATTATGCTGAAATCTACCACATCAATTTCTCTCTAGCTGACATTTTCCAGATGTGCAGAAGCAGAGTTCCAGGATTGTGCTGAAAACCACAACATCAATTTCTCTCTAGCTGACTTTCCCAGATGTGCAGAAGCAGAGGTCCAGTATTATGCTGAAATCTGCCTTGCAATTTCTCTCTAGCTGACTTTTCCAGATGTGCAGAAGCTGAGTTCAAAGATTATGGTGAAATCTGCCACATCAATTTCTGTCTAGCTGACATTTGCCAGATGTGCAGAAGCAGAGTTCCAGGATTATGCTGAAATCTGCCTCTGCATTTTCTCTCTAGCTGACATTTTCCACATGTGCAGAAGCAGAGTTCAAAGATTATGCTGAAGTCTACCACATCAATTTCTCTCTATCTGACATTTTCCAGATGTGCAGAAGCAGAGTTCCAGGATTGTGCTGAAAACCACAACATCAATTTCTCTCTAGCTGACTTTCCCAGATGTGCAGAAGCAGAGGTCCAGTATTATGCTGAAATCTGCCTTGCAATTTCTCTCTAGCTGACTTTTCCAGATGTGCAGAAGCTGAGTTCAAAGATTATGGTGAAATCTGCCACATCAATTTCTGTCTAGCTGACATTTGCCAGATGTGCAGAAGTAGAGTTCCAGGATTATGCTGAAATCTGCCTTGCAATTTGTCTCTAGCTCACAATTGCCAGATGTGCAGAAGCAGAGTTCCAGGTGTATGCTGAAATCTGCCTTGCAATTTCTCTCTAGCTGTCTTTTCCAGATGTGCAGAAGCAGAGTTCAAAGATTATGCTGAAATCTAACACATCAATTTCTCTCTTGCTGACATTTTCCAGATGTGCAGAAGCAGAGTTCCAGGATTATGCTGAAATCTGCCTCTGCATTTTCCCTCTAGCTTACATTTTCCAGATGTGCAGAAGCAGAGTTCCAGGATTATGCTGAAATCTACCACTTCAATTTCTCTCTAGCTCACAATTGCCAGATGTGCAGAAGCAGAGTTCCAGGATTATTCTGAAATCTGCCTTGCAATTTTTTCCCAGGTGACATTTTCCAGATGTGTACAAGCAGAGTTCAAAGATTATGGTGAAATCTACCACATCAATTTCACTCTAGCTGACATTTTCCAGATGTGCAGAAGCTGAGTTCAAAGATTATGGTGAAATCTACCACATCAATTTCACTCTAGCTGACATTTGCCAGATGTGCAGAAGCAGAGTTCCAGGATTATGCTGAAATCAGCCTCTGCATTTTCTCTCTAACTGACATTTTCCAGATGTGCAGAAGCAGAGTTCCAGTATTATGCTGAAATATACATCAATTTCTCTCTAACTGACATTTTCCAGATGTGTAGAACCAGAGATCCAGGATAATGCTGAAATCTGCCTTGCAATTTGTCTCCAAGTGAAATTTTCCAGATGTGGAGAAGCAGAGTTCAAAGATTATGCTGAAATCTAACACATCAATTTCTCTCTTGCTGACATTTTCCAGATGTGCAGAAGCAGAGTTCAAAGATTATGGTGAAATCTACCACATCAATTTCTCTCTAGCTGACATTTTCCAGATGTGCAGAAGCTGAGTTCAAAGATTATGTTGAAATCTACACATCAATTTCTCTCTAGCTGACATTTTCCAGATGTGCAGAAGCAGAGTTCCAGGATTATGCTGAAATCTGCCTCTGCATTTTCCCTCTAGCTGACATTTTCCAGATGTGCAGAAGCTGAGTTCAAAGATTATGGTGAAATCTACCACATCAATTTCTCTCTAGCTGACATTTTCCAGATGTGCAGAAGCTGAGTTCAAAGATTATGGTGAAATCTACCACATCAATTTCTCTCTAGCTGACATTTTCCAGATGTGCAGAAGCTGAGTTCAAAGATTATGGTGAAATCTACCACATCAATTTCACTCTAGCTGACATTTGCCAGATGTGCAGAAGCAGAGTTCCAGGATTATGCTGAAATCAGCCTCTGCATTTTCTCTCTAACTGACATTTTCCAGATGTGCAGAAGCAGAGTTCCAGTATTATGCTGAAATATACATCAATTTCTCTCTAACTGACATTTTCCAGATGTGTAGAACCAGAGATCCAGGATAATGCTGAAATCTGCCTTGCAATTTGTCTCCAAGTGAAATTTTCCAGATGTGGAGAAGCAGAGTTCAAAGATTATGCTGAAATCTAACACATCAATTTCTCTCTTGCTGACATTTTCCAGATGTGCAGAAGCAGAGTTCAAAGATTATGGTGAAATCTACCACATCAATTTCTCTCTAGCTGACATTTTCCAGATGTGCAGAAGCTGAGTTCAAAGATTATGTTGAAATCTACACATCAATTTCTCTCTAGCTGACATTTTCCAGATGTGCAGAAGCAGAGTTCCAGGATTATGCTGAAATCTGCCTCTGCATTTTCCCTCTAGCTGACATTTTCCAGATGTGCAGAAGCTGAGTTCAAAGATTATGGTGAAATCTACCACATCAATTTCTGTCTAGCTGACATTTGCCAGATGTGCAGAAGTAGAGTTCCAGGATTATGCTGAAATCTGCCTTGCAATTTGTCTCTAGCTCACAATTGCCAGATGTGCAGAAGCAGAGTTCCAGGTGTATGCTGAAATCTGCCTTGCAATTTCTCTCTAGCTGTCTTTTCCAGATGTGCAGAAGCAGAGTTCAAAGATTATGCTGAAATCTAACACATCAATTTCTCTCTTGCTGACATTTTCCAGATGTGCAGAAGCAGAGTTCCAGGATTATGCTGAAATCTGCCTCTGCATTTTCCCTCTAGCTTACATTTTCCAGATGTGCAGAAGCAGAGTTCCAGGATTATGCTGAAATCTACCACTTCAATTTCTCTCTAGCTCACAATTGCCAGATGTGCAGAAGCAGAGTTCCAGGATTATTCTGAAATCTGCCTTGCAATTTTTTCCCAGGTGACATTTTCCAGATGTGTACAAGCAGAGTTCAAAGATTATGGTGAAATCTACCACATCAATTTCACTCTAGCTGACATTTTCCAGATGTGCAGAAGCTGAGTTCAAAGATTATGGTGAAATCTACCACATCAATTTCACTCTAGCTGACATTTGCCAGATGTGCAGAAGCAGAGTTCCAGGATTATGCTGAAATCAGCCTCTGCATTTTCTCTCTAACTGACATTTTCCAGATGTGCAGAAGCAGAGTTCCAGTATTATGCTGAAATATACATCAATTTCTCTCTAACTGACATTTTCCAGATGTGTAGAACCAGAGATCCAGGATAATGCTGAAATCTGCCTTGCAATTTGTCTCCAAGTGAAATTTTCCAGATGTGGAGAAGCAGAGTTCAAAGATTATGCTGAAATCTAACACATCAATTTCTCTCTTGCTGACATTTTCCAGATGTGCAGAAGCAGAGTTCAAAGATTATGGTGAAATCTACCACATCAATTTCTCTCTAGCTGACATTTTCCAGATGTGCAGAAGCTGAGTTCAAAGATTATGTTGAAATCTACACATCAATTTCTCTCTAGCTGACATTTTCCAGATGTGCAGAAGCAGAGTTCCAGGATTATGCTGAAATCTGCCTCTGCATTTTCCCTCTAGCTGACATTTTCCAGATGTGCAGAAGCTGAGTTCAAAGATTATGGTGAAATCTACCACATCAATTTCTCTCTAGCTGACATTTTCCAGATGTGCAGAAGCTGAGTTCAAAGATTATGGTGAAATCTACACATCAATTTCTCTCTAGCTGACATTTTCCAGATGTGCAGAAGCAGAGTTCCAGGATTATGCTGAAATCTGCCTCTTCATTTTCCCTCTAGCTTACATTTTCCAGATGTGCAGAAGCTGAGTTCAAAGATTATGGTGAAATCTACCACTTCAATTTCTCTCTAGCTCACATTTGCCAGATGTGCAGAAGCAAAGTTCCAGGATTATTCTGAAATCTGCCTTGCAATTTTTCTCCAGGTGACATTTTCCAGATGTGTAGAAGCAGAGTTCAAACATTATGCTGAAATCTAACACATCAATTTCTCTCTTGCTGACATTTTCCAGATGTGCAGAAGCAGAGTTCCAGGATTGTGCTGAAAACCACAACATCAATTTCTCTCTAGCTGACTTTCCAAGATGTGCAGAAGCAGAGGTCCAGTATTATGCTGAAATCTGCCTCTGCAGTTTCCCTCTAGCTGCCATTTTCCAGATGTGCAGAAGCAGAGTTCCAGTATTATGCTGAAATATACGTCAATTTCTCTCTAACTGACATTTTCCAGATGTGTAGAACCAGAGATCCAGGATTATGCTGAAATCTGCCTTGCAATTTGTCTCCAAGTGAAATTTTCCAGATGTGGAGAATCAGAGTTCCAGGATTATGCTCAAATCTGCCTCTGCATTTTCCCTCTAGCTGACATTTTCCAGATGTGCAGAAGCTGAGTTCCAGGATTATGCTGAAATATGCCTCTGCATTTTCCCTCTAGCTGACATTTGCCAGATGTGCAGAAGCAGAGTTCCAGGATTATGCTGAAATCAGCCTCTGCATTTTCTCTCTAGCTGACATTTTCCAGATGTGCAGAAGCAGAGTTCAAACATTATGCTGAAATCTACCACTTCAATTTCTCTCTAGCTGACATTTTCCAGAGTTGCAGAAGAGGAGTTCCAGGGTTATGCTGAAATCTGCCTCGGCGTTTTTCCTCTAGCTGACATTTTTCAGATGTGAAAAAGCAGAGTTCAAAGATTATGCTGAAATCTACAACTTCAATTTCTCTCTAGCTTACATTTTCCAGATGTGCAGAAACAGAGTTCCAGGATTATGCTGAAATCTGCCTCTGCATTTTCTCTCTAGCTGACATTTTCCACATGTGCAGAAGCAGAGTTCAAAGATTATGCTGAAATCTACCACATCAATTTCTCTCTATCTGACATTTTCCAGATGTGCAGAAGCAGAGTTCCAGGATTGTGCTGAAAACCACAACATCAATTTCTCTCTAGCTTACATTTTCCAGATGTGCAGAAGCAGAGGTCCAGTATTATGCTGAAATCTGCCTTGCAATTTCTCTCTAGCTGACTTTTCCAGATGTGCAGGAGTGGTCCAGGATTATGCTGAAATCTACATCAATTTCTCTCTAGCTGACATTTTCCACATGTGCAGAAGCAGAGTTCAAAGATTATGGTGAAATCTACCACATCAATTTCACTCTAGCTGACATTTGCCAGATGTGAAGAAGCAGAGTTCCAGGATTATGCTGAAATCAGCCTCTGCATTTTCTCTCTAGCTGACATTTTCCAGATGTGCAGAAGCAGAGTTCCAGTATTATGCTGAAATATACAACATCAATTTCTCTCTAACTGACATTTTTCAGATGTGTATCACCAGAGATCCAGGATTATGCTGAAATCTGCCTTGCAATTTGTCTCCAAGTGAAATTTTCCAGATGTGGAGAAGCAGAGTCCAAAGATTATGCTGAAATCTGCCTTGCAATTTCTCTCTAACTGACATTTGCCAGATGTGCAGAAGCAGAGTTCCAGGATTATGCTGAAATCTGCCTTGCAATTTTTCTCCAGGTGACATTTTCCAGATGTGCAGAAGCAGAGTTCATGCTGAAATCTAACACATCAATTTCTCTCTTGCTGACATTTTCCAGAGTTGCAGAAGCAGAGTTCCAGGATTATGCTGAAATCAGCCTCTGCATTTTCTCTCTAGCTGACATTTTCCAGATGTGCAGAAGCAGAGTTCTAAGATTATGCTGAAATCTACAACTTCAATTTCTCTCTAGCTGACATTTTCCAGATGTGCAGAAGCAGAGTTCTAAGATTATGCTGAAAACCACAACATCAATTTCTCTCTAGCTGACTTTCCCAGATGTGCAGAAGCAGAGTTCTAAGATTATGCTGAAATCTACAACTTCAATTTCTCTCTAGCTGACATTTTCCAGATGTGCAGAAGCAGAGTTCAAACATGCTGAAATCTAACACATCAATTTCTCTCTTGCTGACATTTTCCAGAGTTGCAGCAGCAGAGTTCCAGGATTATGCTGAAATCAGCCTCTGCATTTTCTCTCTAGCTGACATTTTCCAGATGTGCAGAAGCAGAGTTCTAAGATTATACTGAAATCTACAACTTCAATTTCTCTCTAGCTGCCTTTTCCAGATGTGCAGAAGATGAGTTCAAAGATTATGGTGAAATCTGCCACATCAATTTCTGTCTAGCTGACATTTGCCAGATGTGCAGAAGTAGAGTTCAAGGATTATGCTGAAATCTGCCTTGCAAGTTTTCTCAAGCTGACATTTTCCATATGTACAGAATCAGAGTTCCTGGTGTATGCTGAAATCTGCCTTGCAATTTCTCTCTAGCTGACTTTTCCAGATGTGCAGAAGCAGAGTTCAAAGATTATGGTGAAATCTACCACATCAATTTCTCTCTAGCTGACATTTTCCAGATGTGCAGAAGCTGAGTTCAAAGATTATGGTGAAATCTACCACATCAATTTAACTCTAGCTGACATTTGCCAGATGTGCAGAAGCAGAGTTCCAGGATTATGCTGAAATCAGCCTCTGCATTTTCTCTCTAGCTGACATTTTCCAGATGTGCAGAAGCAGAGTTCCAGTATTATGCTGAAATCTACCACATCAATTTCTCTCTAACTGACATTTTCCAGATGTGTAGAACCAGAGATCCAGGATTATCCTGAAATCTGCCTTGCAATTTGTCTCCAAGTGAAATTTTCCAGATGTGGAGAAGCAGAGTTCAAAGATTACGGTGAAATCTACCACATCAATTTAACTCTAGCTGACATTTGCCAGATGTGCAGAAGCAGAGTTCCAGGATTATGCTGAAATCTACCACATCAATTTCTCTCTAACTGACATTTTCCAGATGTGTAGAACCAGAGATCCAGGATTATGCTGAAATCTGCCTTGCAATTTGTCTCCAAGTGAAATTTTCCAGATGTGGAGAAGCAGAGTTAAAAGATTATGCTGAAATCTACCACATCAATTTCTCTTTAGCTGACATTTTCCAGAAGTGCAGAAGCAGACTTCCAGGATTATGCTGAAATCTGCCTCTGCATTTTCTCTCTAGCTGACATTTTCCAGATGTGCAGAAGCAGACTTCCAGTATTATGCTGAAATATACATCAATTTCTCTCTAACTGACATTTTCCAGATGTATAGAACTAGAGATCCAGGATTATGCTGAAATCTGCCTTGCAATTTGTCTCCAAGTGATATTTTCCAGATGTGGAGAAGCAGAGTTCAAAGATTATGCTGAAATCTAACACATCAATTTCTCTCTTGCTGACAATTTCCAGAGTTGCAGAAGCAGAGTTCCAGGGTTATGATGAAATCTGCCTCTGCATTTTCCCTCTAGCTGACATTTTCCAGATGTGAAAAAGCAGAGTTCAAAGATTATGCTGAAATCTACAACTTCAATTTCTCTCTAGCTGACATTTTCCACATGTGCAGAAGCAGAGTTCCGGCATTATGCTGAAATCAGCCTTTGCAATTTCTCTCTAGCTGACATTTTCCAGATGTGCGGAAGCAGAGTTCAAAGATTATGCTGAAATCTAACACATCAATTTCTCTCTTGCTGACATTTTCCAAATGTGCAGAAGCAGAGTTCCAGGATTATGCTGAAATCTGCCTCTGCATCTTCCCTCTAGCTGACAATTTCCAGATGTGCAGAAGCAGAGTTCCAGTATTATGCTGAAATATACAACATCAATTTCTCTCTAGCTGACATTTTCCAGATGTGCAGAAGCAGAGTTCAAAGATTTTGATGAAATCTACCACATCAATTTCACTCTAGCTGACATTTTCCAGATGTGCAGAAGCAGACTTCCAGGATTATGCTGAAATCAGCCTCTGCATTTTCTCTCTAGCTGACATTTTCCACATGTGCAGAAGCAGAGTTCCAAGATTATGCTGAAATCTGCCTTGCAATTTCTCTCTAGCTGACATTTGCCAGATTTGCAGAAGCAGAGTTCCAGGATTATTCGGAAATCTGCCTTGCAATTTTTCTCCAGGTGACATTTTCCAGATGTGCAGAAGCAGAGTTCAAACATGCTGAAATCTAACACATCAATTTCTCTCTTGCTGACATTTTCCAGAGTTGCAGAAGCAGAGTTCCAGGATTATGCTGAAATCAGCCTCTGCATTTTCTCTCTAGCTGACATTTTCCAGATGTGCAGAAGCAGAGTTCTAAGATTATGGTGAAATCTACCACATCAATTTCTCTCTAGCTGACAATTTCCAGATGTGTAGAACCAGAGATCCAGGATTATGCTGAAATCTGCCTTGCAATTTGTCTCCAAGTGAAATTTTCCAGATGTGGAGAAGCAGAGTTCAAAGATTATGCTGAAATCTACCACATCAATTTCTCTCTAGCTGACATTTTCCAGATGTGCAGAAGCAGACTTCCAGGATTATGCTGAAATCTGCCTCTGCATTTTCTATCTAGCTGACATTTTCCAGATGTGCAGAAGCAGAGTTCCAGTATTATGCTGAAATATACATCAATTTCTCTCTAACTGACATTTTCCAGATGTGTAGAACCAGAGATCCAGGATTACGCTGAAATCTGCCTTGCAATTTGTCTCCAAGTGAAATTTTCCAGTTGTGGAGAAGCAGAGTTCAAAGATTATCCTGAAATCTAACACATCAATTTCTCTCTTGCTGACAATTTCCAGAGTTGCAGAAGCAGAGTTCTAGGGTTATGATGAAATCTGCCTCTGCATTTTTCCTCTAGCTGACATTTTCCAGATGTGAAAAAGCAGAGTTCAAAGATTATGCTGAAATCTACAACTTCAATTTCTCTCTAGCTGACATTTTCCACATGTGCAGAAGCAGAGTTCCGGCATTATACTGAAATCAGCCGTTGCAATTTCTCTCTAGCTGAAATTTTCCAAATGTGCAGAAGCAGAGTTCTAGGATTATGCTGAAATCTGCCTCTGCATTTTCCCTCTAGCTGACAATTTCCAGATGTGCAGAAGCAGAGTTCCAGTATTATGCTGAAATATACAACATCAATTTCTCTCAAGCTGACATTTTCCAGATGTGCAGAAGCAGATTTCTAAGATTTTGATGAAATCTACCACATCAATTTCACTCTAGCTGACATTTTCCAGATGTGCAGAAGCAGACTTCCAGGATTATGCTGAAATCAGCCTCTGCATTTTCTCTCTAGCTGACATTTTCCACATGTGCAGAAGCAGAGTTCCGGCATTATGCTGAAATCAGCCTTTGCAATTTCTCTCTAGCTGACATTTTCCAGATGTGCAGAAGCAGAGTTCAAAGATTATGCTGAAATCTAACACATCAATTTCTCTCTTGCTGACATTTTCCAAATGTGCAGAAGCTGAGTTCCAGGATTATGCTGAAATCTGCCTCTGCATTTTCCCTCTAGCTGACAATTTCCAGATGTGCAGATGCAGAGTTCCAGTATTATGCTGAAATATACAACATCAATTTCTCTCTAGCTGACATTTTCCAGATGTGCAGAAGCAGAGTTCAAAGATTTTGATGAAATCTACCACATCAATTTCACTCTAGCTGACATTTTCCAGATGTGCAGAAGCAGACTTCCAGGATTATGCTGAAATCAGCCTCTGCATTTTCTCTCTAGCTGACATTTTCCACATGTGCAGAAGCAGAGTTCCAAGATTATGCTGAAATCTGCCTTGCAATTTCTCTCTAGCTGACATTTGCCAGATTTGCAGAAGCAGAGTTCCAGGATTATTCGGAAATCTGCCTTGCAATTTTTCTCCAGGTGACATTTTCCAGATGTGCAGAAGCAGAGTTCAAACATGCTGAAATCTAACACATCAATTTCTCTCTTGCTGACATTTTCCAGAGTTGCAGAAGCAGAGTTCCAGGATTATGCTGAAATCAGCCTCTGCATTTTCTCTCTAGCTGACATTTTCCAGATGTGCAGAAGCAGAGTTCTAAGATTATGGTGAAATCTAACACATCAATTTCTCTCTAGCTGACATTTTCCAGATGTGCAGAAGCAGAGTTCAAAGATTATGGTGAAATCTACCACATCAATTTAACTCTAGCTGACATTTGCCAGATGTGCAGAAGCAGAGTTCCAGGATTATGCTGAAATCAGCCTCTGCATTTTCTCTCTAGCTGACATTTTCCAGATGTGCAGAAGCAGAGTTCCAGTATCATGCTGAAATCTACCGTATCAATTTCTCTCTAACTGACATTTTCCAGATGTGTAGAACCAGAGATCCAGGATTACGCTGAAATCTGCCTTGCAATTTGTCTCCAAGTGAAATTTTCCAGATGTGGAGAAGCAGAGTTCAAAGATTATCCTGAAATCTAACACATCAATTTCACTCTAGCTGACATTTTCCAGATGTGCAGAAGCAGACTTCCAGGATTATGCTGAAATCAGCCTCTGCATTTTCTCTCTAGCTGACATTTTCCACATGTGCAGAAGCAGAGTTCCAAGTTTATGCTAAAATCTGCCTTGCAATTTCTCTCTAGCTGACATTTGCCAGATGTGCAGAAGCAGAGTTCCAGGATTATTCTGAAATCTGCCTTGCAATTTTTCTCCAGGTGACATTTTCCAGATGTGCAGAAGCAGAGTTCAAACATTCTGAAATCTAACACATCAATTTCTCTCTTGCTGACATTTTCCAGAGTTGCAGAAGCAGAGTTCCAGGATTATGCTGAAATCAGCCTCTGCATTTTCTCTCTAGCTGACATTTTCCAGATGTGCAGAAGCAGAGTTCTAAGATTATGCTGAAATCTACAACATCAATTTTTCTCTAGCTGACATTTTCCACATGTGCAGAAGCAGAGTTCCGGCATTATGCTGAAATCAGCCTTTGCAATTTCTCTCTAGCTGACATTTTCCAGATGTGCGGAAGCAGAGTTCAAAGATTATGCTGAAATATACAACATCAATTTCTCTCTAGCTGACATTTTCCAGATGTGCAGAAGCAGAGTTCAAAGATTTTGATGAAATCTACCACATCAATTTCACTCTAGCTGACATTTTCCAGATGTGCAGAAGCAGACTTCCAGGATTATGCTGAAATCAGCCTCTGCATTTTCTCTCTAGCTGACATTTTCCACATGTGCAGAAGCAGAGTTCCAAGATTATGCTGAAATCTGCCTTGCAATTTCTCTCTAGCTGACATTTGCCAGATTTGCAGAAGCAGAGTTCCAGGATTATTCGGAAATCTGCCTTGCAATTTTTCGCCAGGTGACATTTTCCAGATGTGCAGAAGCAGAGTTCAAACATGCTGAAATCTAACACATCAATTTCTCTCTTGCTGACATTTTCCAGAGTTGCAGAAGCAGAGTTCCAGGATTATGCTGAAATCAGCCTCTGCATTTTCTCTCTAGCTGACATTTTCCAGATGTGCAGAAGCAGAGTTCTAAGATTATGGTGAAATCTAACACATCAATTTCTCTCTAGCTGACATTTTCCAGATGTGCAGAAGCAGAGTTCAAAGATTATGGAGAAATCTACCACATCAATTTAACTCTAGCTGACATTTGCCAGATGTGCAGAAGCAGAGTTCCAGGATTATGCTGAAATCAGCCTCTGCATTTTCTCTCTAGCTGACATTTTCCAGATGTGCAGAAGCAGAGTTCCAGTATTATGCTGAAATCTACCGCATGAATTTCTCTCTAACTGACATTTTCCAGATGTGTAGAACCAGAGATCCAGGATTACGCTGAAATCTGCCTTGCAATTTGTCTCCAAGTGAAATTTTCCAGATGTGGAGAAGCAGAGTTCAAAGATTATCCTGAAATCTAACACATCAATTTCTCTCTTGCTGACAATTTCCAGAGTTGCAGAAGCAGAGTTCCAGGGTTATGATGAAATCTGCCTCTGCATTTTCCCTCTAGCTGACATTTTCCAGATGTGAAAAAGCAGAGTTCAAAGATTATGCTGAAATCTACAACTTCAATTTCTCTCTAGCTGACATTTTCCACATGTGCAGAAGCAGAGTTCCGGCATTATGCTGAAATCAGCCTTTGCAATTTCTCTCTAGCTGAAATTTTCCAAATGTGCAGAAGCAGAGTTCTAGGATTATGCTGAAATCTGCCTCTGCATTTTCCCTCTAGCTGACAATTTCCAGATGGGCAGAAGCAGAGTTCCAGTATTATGCTGAAATATACAACATCAATTTCTCTCTAGCTGACATTTTCCAGATGTGCAGAAGCAGATTTCTAAGATTTTGATGAAATCTACCACATCAATTTCACTCTAGCTGACATTTTCCAGATGTGCAGAAGCAGACTTCCAGGATTATGCTGAAATCAGCCTCTGCATTTTCTCTCTAGCTGACATTTTCCAGATGTGCAGAAGCAGACTTCCAGGATTATGCTGAAATCAGCCTCTGCATTTTCTCTCTAGCTGACATTTTCCACATGTGCAGAAGCAGAGTTCCAAGTTTATGCTGAAATCTGCCTTGCAATTTCTCTCTAGCTGACATTTGCCAGATGTGCAGAAGCAGAGTTCCAGGATTATTCGGAAATCTGCCTTGCAATTTTTCTCCAGGTGACATTTTCCAGATGTGCAGAAGCAGAGTTCAAACATTCTGAAATCTAACACATCAATTTTTCTCTAGCTGACATTTTCCAGATGTGCGGAAGCAGAGTTCCATGATTATGCTGATCTGCCTCTGCATTTTCTCTCTAGCTGACATTTTCCAGATGTGCAGAAGCAGAGTTCTAAGATTATGCTGAAATCTACAACATCAATTTTTCTCTAGCTGCCATTTTCCAGATGTGCAGAAGCAGAGTTCAAACATTATGCTGAAATCTAACACGTCAATTTCTCTCTTGCTGACATTTTCCAGATGTGCAGAAGCAGAGTTCCAGGATTATGCTGAAATCTGCCTCTGCATTTTCCCTCTAGCTGACATTTTCCAGATGTGCAGAAGCAGAGTTCTAACATTATGCTGAAATTTACAACAGCAATTTCTGTCTAGCTTACATTTTCCAGATGTGAGGAAGCTGAGTTCAAGAATAATGCAGAAATCAGCCTCTGCATTTTCTCTCTAGCTGACATTTTCCACATGTGCAGAAGCAGAGTTCCAAGATTATGCTGAAATCTGCCTTGCAATTTCTCTCTAGCTGACATTTGCCAGATGTGCAGAAGCAGAGTTCCAGGATTATTCGGAAATCTGCCTTGCAATTTTTCTCCAGGTGACATTTTCCGGAGTTGCAGAAGCAGAGTTCCAGGATTATGCTGAAATCAGCCTCTGCATTTTCTCTCTAGCTGACATTTTCCAGATGTGCAGAAGCAGAGTTCTAAGATTATGCTGAAATCTACAACTTCAATTTCTCTCTAGCTGACATTTTCCAGATGTGCAGAAGCAGACTTCCAGTATTATGCTGAAATATACATCAATTTCTCTCTAACTGACATTTTCCAGATGTGCAGAAGCAGATTTCTAAGATTTTGATGAAATCTACCACATCAATTTCACTCTAGCTGACATTTTCCAGATGTGCAGAAGCAGACTTCCAGGATTATGCTGAAATCAGCCTCTGCATTTTCTCTCTAGCTGACATTTTCCACATGTGCAGAAGCAGAGTTCCAAGTTTATGCTGAAATCTGCCTTGCAATTTCTCTCTAGCTGACATTTGCCAGATGTGCAGAAGCAGAGTTCCAGGATTATTCGGAAATCTGCCTTGCAATTTTTCTCCAGGTGACATTTTCCAGATGTGCAGAAGCAGAGTTCAAACATTCTGAAATCTAACACATCAATTTCTCTCTTGCTGACATTTTCCAGAGTTGCAGAAGCAGAGTTCCAGGATTATGCTGAAATCAGCCTCTGCATTTTCTCTCTAGCTGACATTTTCCAGATGTGCAGAAGCAGAGTTCTAAGATTATGGTGAAATCTACCACATCAATTTCTCTCTAGCTGACATTTTCCAGATGTGCAGAAGCTGAGTTCAAAGATTATGGTGAAATCTACCACATCAATTTAACTCTAGCTGACATTTGCCAGATGTGCAGAAGCAGAGTTCCAGGATTATGCTGAAATCAGCCTCTGCATTTTCTCTCTAGCTGACATTTTCCAGATGTGCAGAAGCAGAGTTCCAGTATTATGCTGAAATCTACCACATCAATTTCTCTCTAACTGACATTTTCCAGATGTGTAGAACCAGAGATCCAGGATTATCCTGAAATCTGCCTTGCAATTTGTCTCCAAGTGAAATTTTCCAGATGTGGAGAAGCAGAGTTCAAAGATTACGGTGAAATCTACCACATCAATTTAACTCTAGCTGACATTTGCCAGATGTGCAGAAGCAGAATTCCAGGATTATGCTGAAATCTACCACATCAATTTCTCTCTAACTGACATTTTCCAGATGTGTAGAACCAGAGATCCAGGATTATGCTGAAATCTGCCTTGCAATTTGTCTCCAAGTGAAATTTTCCAGATGTGGAGAAGCAGAGTTAAAAGATTATGCTGAAATCTACCACATCAATTTCTCTTTAGCTGACATTTTCCAGAAGTGCAGAAGCAGACTTCCAGGATTATGCTGAAATCTGCCTCTGCATTTTCTCTCTAGCTGACATTTTCCAGATGTGCAGAAGCAGACTTCCAGTATTATGCTGAAATATACATCAATTTCTCTCTAACTGACATTTTCCAGATGTATAGAACCAGAGATCCAGGATTATGCTGAAATCTGCCTTGCAATTTGTCTCCAAGTGATATTTTCCAGATGTGGAGAAGCAGAGTTCAAAGATTATGCTGAAATCTAACACATCAATTTCTCTCTTGCTGACAATTTCGAGAGTTGCAGAAGCAGAGTTCCAGGGTTATGATGAAATCTGCCTCTGCATTTTCCCTCTAGCTGACATTTTCCAGATGTGAAAAAGCAGAGTTCAAAGATTATGCTGAAATCTACAACTTCAATTTCTCTCTAGCTGACATTTTCCACATGTGCAGAAGCAGAGTTCCGGCATTATGCTGAAATCAGCCTTTGCAATTTCTCTCTAGCTGACATTTTCCAGATGTGCGGAAGCAGAGTTCAAAGATTATGCTGAAATCTAACACATCAATTTCTCTCTTGCTGACATTTTCCAAATGTGCAGAAGCAGAGTTCCAGGATTATGCTGAAATCTGCCTCTGCATCTTCCCTCTAGCTGACAATTTCCAGATGTGCAGAAGCAGAGTTCCAGTATTATGCTGAAATATACAACATCAATTTCTCTCTAGCTGACATTTTCCAGATGTGCAGAAGCAGAGTTCCAAGTTTATGCTGAAATCTACCACATCAATTTCACTCTAGCTGACATTTTCCAGATGTGCAGAAGCAGACTTCCAGGATTATGCTGAAATCAGCCTCTGCATTTTCTCTCTAGCTGACATTTTCCACATGTGCAGAAGCAGAGTTCCAAGATTATGCTGAAATCTGCCTTGCAATTTCTCTCTAGCTGACATTTGCCAGATTTGCAGAAGCAGAGTTCCAGGATTATTCGGAAATCTGCCTTGCAATTTTTCTCCAGGTGACATTTTCCAGATGTGCAGAAGCAGAGTTCAAACATGCTGAAATCTAACACATCAATTTCTCTCTTGCTGACATTTTCCAGAGTTGCAGAAGCAGAGTTCCAGGATTATGCTGAAATCAGCCTCTGCATTTTCTCTCTAGCTGACATTTTCCAGATGTGCAGAAGCAGAGTTCTAAGATTATGGTGAAATCTACCACATCAATTTCTCTCTAGCTGACAATTTCCAGATGTGCAGAAGCAGAGTTCAAAGATTATGGTGAAATCTACCACATCAATTTAACTCTAGCTGACATTTGCCAGATGTGCAGAAGCAGAGTTCCAGGATTATGCTGAAATCAGCCTCTGCATTTTCTCTCTAGCTGACATTTTCCAGATGTGCAGAAGCAGAGTTCCAGTATTATGCTGAAATCTACCGCATCAATTTCTCTCTAACTGACATTTTCCAGATGTGTAGAACCAGAGATCCAGGATTATGCTGAAATCTGCCTTGCAATTTGTCTCCAAGTGAAATTTTCCAGAAGTGGAGAAGCAGAGTTCAAAGATTATGCTGAAATCTACCACATCAATTTCTCTCTAGCTGACATTTTCCAGATGTGCAGAAGCAGACTTCCAGGATTATGCTGAAATCTGCCTCTGCATTTTCTATCTAGCTGACATTTTCCAGATGTGCAGAAGCAGAGTTCCAGTATTATGCTGAAATATACATCAATTTCTCTCTAACTGACATTTTCCAGATGTGTAGAACCAGAGATCCAGGATTACGCTGAAATCTGCCTTGCAATTTGTCTCCAAGTGAAATTTTCCAGTTGTGGAGAAGCAGAGTTCAAAGATTATCCTGAAATCTAACACATCAATTTCTCTCTTGCTGACAATTTCCAGAGTTGCAGAAGCAGAGTTCTAGGGTTATGATGAAATCTGCCTCTGCATTTTTCCTCTAGCTGACATTTTCCAGATGTGAAAAAGCAGAGTTCAAAGATTATGCTGAAATCTACAACTTCAATTTCTCTCTAGCTGACATTTTCCACATGTGCAGAAGCAGAGTTCCGGCATTATACTGAAATCAGCCTTTGCAATTTCTCTCTAGCTGAAATTTTCCAAATGTGCAGAAGCAGAGTTCTAGGATTATGCTGAAATCTGCCTCTGCATTTTCCCTCTAGCTGACAATTTCCAGATGTGCAGAAGCAGAGTTCCAGTATTATGCTGAAATATACAACATCAATTTCTCTCAAGCTGACATTTTCCAGATGTGCAGAAGCAGATTTCTAAGATTTTGATGAAATCTACCACATCAATTTCACTCTAGCTGACATTTTCCAGATGTGCAGAAGCAGACTTCCAGGATTATGCTGAAATCAGCCTCTGCATTTTCTCTCTAGCTGACATTTTCCACATGTGCAGAAGCAGAGTTCCGGCATTATGCTGAAATCAGCCTTTGCAATTTCTCTCTAGCTGACATTTTCCAGATGTGCGGAAGCAGAGTTCAAAGATTATGCTGAAATCTAACACATCAATTTCTCTCTTGCTGACATTTTCCAAATGTGCAGAAGCTGAGTTCCAGGATTATGCTGAAATCTGCCTCTGCATTTTCCCTCTAGCTGACAATTTCCAGATGTGCAGATGCAGAGTTCCAGTATTATGCTGAAATATACAACATCAATTTCTCTCTAGCTGACATTTTCCAGATGTGCAGAAGCAGAGTTCAAAGATTTTGATGAAATCTACCACATCAATTTCACTCTAGCTGACATTTTCCAGATGTGCAGAAGCAGACTTCCAGGATTATGCTGAAATCAGCCTCTGCATTTTCTCTCTAGCTGACATTTTCCACATGTGCAGAAGCAGAGTTCCAAGATTATGCTGAAATCTGCCTTGCAATTTCTCTCTAGCTGACATTTGCCAGATTTGCAGAAGCAGAGTTCCAGGATTATTCGGAAATCTGCCTTGCAATTTTTCTCCAGGTGACATTTTCCAGATGTGCAGAAGCAGAGTTCAAACATGCTGAAATCTAACACATCAATTTCTCTCTTGCTGACATTTTCCAGAGTTGCAGAAGCAGAGTTCCAGGATTATGCTGAAATCAGCCTCTGCATTTTCTCTCTAGCTGACATTTTCCAGATGTGCAGAAGCAGAGTTCTAAGATTATGGTGAAATCTAACACATCAATTTCTCTCTAGCTGACATTTTCCAGATGTGCAGAAGCAGAGTTCAAAGATTATGGTGAAATCTACCACATCAATTTAACTCTAGCTGACATTTGCCAGATGTGCAGAAGCAGAGTTCCAGGATTATGCTGAAATCAGCCTCTGCATTTTCTCTCTAGCTGACATTTTCCAGATGTGCAGAAGCAGAGTTCCAGTATTATGCTGAAATCTACCGCATCAATTTCTCTCTAACTGACATTTTCCAGATGTGTAGAACCAGAGATCCAGGATTACGCTGAAATCTGCCTTGCAATTTGTCTCCAAGTGAAATTTTCCAGATGTGGAGAAGCAGAGTTCAAAGATTATCCTGAAATCTAACACATCAATTTCACTCTAGCTGACATTTTCCAGATGTGCAGAAGCAGACTTCCAGGATTATGCTGAAATCAGCCTCTGCATTTTCTCTCTAGCTGACATTTTCCACATGTGCAGAAGCAGAGTTCCAAGTTTATGCTGAAATCTGCCTTGCAATTTCTCTCTAGCTGACATTTGCCAGATGTGCAGAAGCAGAGTTCCAGGATTATTCGGAAATCTGCCTTGCAATTTTTCTCCAGGTGACATTTTCCAGATGTGCAGAAGCAGAGTTCAAACATTCTGAAATCTAACACATCAATTTCTCTCTTGCTGACATTTTCCAGAGTTGCAGAAGCAGAGTTCCAGGATTATGCTGAAATCAGCCTCTGCATTTTCTCTCTAGCTGACATTTTCCAGATGTGCAGAAGCAGAGTTCTAAGATTATGCTGAAATCTACAACATCAATTTTTCTCTAGCTGACATTTTCCACATGTGCAGAAGCAGAGTTCCGGCATTATGCTGAAATCAGCCTTTGCAATTTCTCTCTAGCTGACATTTTCCAGATGTGCGGAAGCAGAGTTCAAAGATTATGCTGAAATATACAACATCAATTTCTCTCTAGCTGACATTTTCCAGATGTGCAGAAGCAGAGTTCAAAGATTTTGATGAAATCTACCACATCAATTTCACTCTAGCTGACATTTTCCAGATGTGCAGAAGCAGACTTCCAGGATTATGCTGAAATCAGCCTCTGCATTTTCTCTCTAGCTGACATTTTCCACATGTGCAGAAGCAGAGTTCCAAGATTATGCTGAAATCTGCCTTGCAATTTCTCTCTAGCTGACATTTGCCAGATTTGCAGAAGCAGAGTTCCAGGATTATTCGGAAATCTGCCTTGCAATTTTTCGCCAGGTGACATTTTCCAGATGTGCAGAAGCAGAGTTCAAACATGCTGAAATCTAACACATCAATTTCTCTCTTGCTGACATTTTCCAGAGTTGCAGAAGCAGAGTTCCAGGATTATGCTGAAATCAGCCTCTGCATTTTCTCTCTAGCTGACATTTTCCAGATGTGCAGAAGCAGAGTTCTAAGATTATGGTGAAATCTAACACATCAATTTCTCTCTAGCTGACATTTTCCAGATGTGCAGAAGCAGAGTTCAAAGATTATGGAGAAATCTACCACATCAATTTAACTCTAGCTGACATTTGCCAGATGTGCAGAAGCAGAGTTCCAGGATTATGCTGAAATCAGCCTCTGCATTTTCTCTCTAGCTGACATTTTCCAGATGTGCAGAAGCAGAGTTCCAGTATTATGCTGAAATCTACCGCATGAATTTCTCTCTAACTGACATTTTCCAGATGTGTAGAACCAGAGATCCAGGATTACGCTGAAATCTGCCTTGCAATATGTCTCCAAGTGAAATTTTCCAGATGTGGAGAAGCAGAGTTCAAAGATTATCCTGAAATCTAACACATCAATTTCTCTCTTGCTGACAATTTCCAGAGTTGCAGAAGCAGAGTTCCAGGGTTATGATGAAATCTGCCTCTGCATTTTCCCTCTAGCTGACATTTTCCAGATGTGAAAAAGCAGAGTTCAAAGATTATGCTGAAATCTACAACTTCAATTTCTCTCTAGCTGACATTTTCCACATGTGCAGAAGCAGAGTTCCGGCATTATGCTGAAATCAGCCTTTGCAATTTCTCTCTAGCTGAAATTTTCCAAATGTGCAGAAGCAGAGTTCTAGGATTATGCTGAAATCTGCCTCTGCATTTTCCCTCTAGCTGACAATTTCCAGATGGGCAGAAGCAGAGTTCCAGTATTATGCTGAAATATACAACATCAATTTCTCTCTAGCTGACATTTTCCAGATGTGCAGAAGCAGATTTCTAAGATTTTGATGAAATCTACCACATCAATTTCACTCTAGCTGACATTTTCCAGATGTGCAGAAGCAGACTTCCAGGATTATGCTGAAATCAGCCTCTGCATTTTCTCTCTAGCTGACATTTTCCAGATGTGCAGAAGCAGACTTCCAGGATTATGCTGAAATCAGCCTCTGCATTTTCTCTCTAGCTGACATTTTCCACATGTGCAGAAGCAGAGTTCCAAGATTATGCTGAAATCTGCCTTGCAATTTCTCTCTAGCTGACATTTTCCACATGTGCAGAAGCAGAGTTCCAAGATTATGCTGAAATCTGCCTTGCAATTTCTCTCTAGCTGACATTTGCCAGATTTGCAGAAGCAGAGTTCCAGGAATATTCGGAAATCTGCCTTGCAATTTTTCGCCAGGTGACATTTTCCAGATGTGCAGAAGCAGAGTTCAAACATGCTGAAATCTAACACATCAATTTCTCTCTTGCTGACATTTTCCAGAGTTGCAGAAGCAGAGTTCCAGGATTATGCTGAAATCAGCCTCTGCATTTTCTCTCTAGCTGACATTTTCCAGATGTGCAGAAGCAGAGTTCTAAGATTATGGTGAAATCTAACACATCAATTTCTCTCTAGCTGACATTTTCCAGATGTGCAGAAGCAGAGTTCAAAGATTATGGAGAAATCTACCACATCAATTTAACTCTAGCTGACATTTGCCAGATGTGCAGAAGCAGAGTTCCAGGATTATGCTGAAATCAGCCTCTGCATTTTCTCTCTAGCTGACATTTTCCAGATGTGCAGAAGCAGAGTTCCAGTATTATGCTGAAATCTACCGCATGAATTTCTCTCTAACTGACATTTTCCAGATGTGTAGAACCAGAGATCCAGGATTACGCTGAAATCTGCCTTGCAATTTGTCTCCAAGTGAAATTTTCCAGATGTGGAGAAGCAGAGTTCAAAGATTATCCTGAAATCTAACACATCAATTTCTCTCTTGCTGACAATTTCCAGAGTTGCAGAAGCAGAGTTCCAGGGTTATGATGAAATCTGCCTCTGCATTTTCCCTCTAGCTGACATTTTCCAGATGTGAAAAAGCAGAGTTCAAAGATTATGCTGAAATCTACAACTTCAATTTCTCTCTAGCTGACATTTTCCACATGTGCAGAAGCAGAGTTCCGGCATTATGCTGAAATCAGCCTTTGCAATTTCTCTCTAGCTGAAATTTTCCAAATGTGCAGAAGCAGAGTTCTAGGATTATGCTGAAATCTGCCTCTGCATTTTCCCTCTAGCTGACAATTTCCAGATGGGCAGAAGCAGAGTTCCAGTATTATGCTGAAATATACAACATCAATTTCTCTCTAGCTGACATTTTCCAGATGTGCAGAAGCAGATTTCTAAGATTTTGATGAAATCTACCACATCAATTTCACTCTAGCTGACATTTTCCAGATGTGCAGAAGCAGACTTCCAGGATTATGCTGAAATCAGCCTCTGCATTTTCTCTCTAGCTGACATTTTCCAGATGTGCAGAAGCAGACTTCCAGGATTATGCTGAAATCAGCCTCTGCATTTTCTCTCTAGCTGACATTTTCCACATGTGCAGAAGCAGAGTTCCAAGATTATGCTGAAATCTGCCTTGCAATTTCTCTCTAGCTGACATTTGCCAGATTTGCAGAAGCAGAGTTCCAGGATTATTCAGAAATCTGCCTTGCAATTTTTCTCCAGGTGACATTTTCCAGATGTGCAGAAGCAGAGTTCAAACATGCTGAAATCTAACACATCAATTTCTCTCTTGCTGACATTTTCCAGAGTTGCAGAAGCAGAGTTCCAGGATTATGCTGAAATCAGCCTCTGCATTTTCTCTCTAGCTGACATTTTCCAGATGTGCAGAAGCAGAGTTCTAAGATTATGGTGAAATCTAACACATCAATTTCTCTCTAGCTGACATTTTCCAGATGTGCAGAAGCAGAGTTCAAAGATTATGGAGAAATCTACCACATCAATTTAACTCTAGCTGACATTTGCCAGATGTGCAGAAGCAGAGTTCCAGGATTATGCTGAAATCAGCCTCTGCATTTTCTCTCTAGCTGACATTTTCCACATGTGCAGAAGCAGAGTTCCAAGTTTATGCTGAAATCTGCCTTGCAATTTCTCTCTAGCTGACATTTGCCAGATGTGCAGAAGCAGAGTTCCAGGATTATTCGGAAATCTGCCTTGCAATTTTTCTCCAGGTGACATTTTCCAGATGTGCAGAAGCAGAGTTCAAACATTCTGAAATCTAACACATCAATTTTTCTCTAGCTGACATTTTCCAGATGTGCGGAAGCAGAGTTCCATGATTATGCTGATCTGCCTCTGCATTTTCTCTCTAGCTGACATTTTCCAGATGTGCAGAAGCAGAGTTCTAAGATTATGCTGAAATCTACAACATCAATTTTTCTCTAGCTGCCATTTTCCAGATGTGCAGAAGCAGAGTTCAAACATTATGCTGAAATCTAACACGTCAATTTCTCTCTTGCTGACATTTTCCAGATGTGCAGAAGCAGAGTTCCAGGATTATGCTGAAATCTGCCTCTGCATTTTCCCTCTAGCTGACATTTTCCAGATGTGCAGAAGCAGAGTTCTAACATTATGCTGAAATTTACAACAGCAATTTCTGTCTAGCTTACATTTTCCAGATGTGAGGAAGCTGAGTTCAAGAATAATGCAGAAATCAGCCTCTGCATTTTCTCTCTAGCTGACATTTTCCACATGTGCAGAAGCAGAGTTCCAAGATTATGCTGAAATCTGCCTTGCAATTTCTCTCTAGCTGACATTTGCCAGATGTGCAGAAGCAGAGTTCCAGGATTATTCGGAAATCTGCCTTGCAATTTTTCTCCAGGTGACATTTTCCGGAGTTGCAGAAGCAGAGTTCCAGGATTATGCTGAAATCAGCCTCTGCATTTTCTCTCTAGCTGACATTTTCCAGATGTGCAGAAGCAGAGTTCTAAGATTATGCTGAAATCTACAACTTCAATTTCTCTCTAGCTGACATTTTCCAGATGTGCAGAAGCAGACTTCCAGTATTATGCTGAAATATACATCAATTTCTCTCTAACTGACATTTTCCAGATGTGCAGAAGCAGATTTCTAAGATTTTGATGAAATCTACCACATCAATTTCACTCTAGCTGACATTTTCCAGATGTGCAGAAGCAGACTTCCAGGATTATGCTGAAATCAGCCTCTGCATTTTCTCTCTAGCTGACATTTTCCACATGTGCAGAAGCAGAGTTCCAAGTTTATGCTGAAATCTGCCTTGCAATTTCTCTCTAGCTGACATTTGCCAGATGTGCAGAAGCAGAGTTCCAGGATTATTCGGAAATCTGCCTTGCAATTTTTCTCCAGGTGACATTTTCCAGATGTGCAGAAGCAGAGTTCAAACATTCTGAAATCTAACACATCAATTTCTCTCTTGCTGACATTTTCCAGAGTTGCAGAAGCAGAGTTCCAGGATTATGCTGAAATCAGCCTCTGCATTTTCTCTCTAGCTGACATTTTCCAGATGTGCAGAAGCAGAGTTCCAAGATTATGCTGAAATCTACAACATCAATTTTTCTCTAGCTGACATTTTCCACATGTGCAGAAGCAGAGTTCCGGCATTATGCTGAAATCAGCCTTTGCAATTTCTCTCTAGCTGACATTTTCCAGATGTGCGGAAGCAGAGTTCAAAGATTATGCTGAAATCTAACACATCAATTTCTCTCTTGCTGACATTTTCCAAATGTGCAGATGCAGAGTTCCAGGATTATGCTGAAATCTGCCTCTGCATTTTCCCTCTAGCTGACAATTTCCAGATGTGCAGAAGCAGAGTTCCAGTATTATGCTGAAATATACAACATCAATTTCTCTCTAGCTGACATTTTCCAGATGTGCAGAAGCAGAGTTCAAAGATTTTGATGAAATCTACCACATCAATTTCACTCTAGCTGACATTTTCCAGATGTGCAGAAGCAGACTTCCAGGATTATGCTGAAATCAGCCTCTGCATTTTCTCTCTAGCTGACATTTTCCACATGTGCAGAAGCAGAGTTCCAAGATTATGCTGAAATCTGCCTTGCAATTTCTCTCTAGCTGACATTTGCCAGATTTGCAGAAGCAGAGTTCCAGGATTATTCGGAAATCTGCCTTGCAATTTTTCTCCAGGTGACATTTTCCAGATGTGCAGAAGCAGAGTTCAAACATGCTGAAATCTAACACATCAATTTCTCTCTTGCTGACATTTTCCAGAGTTGCAGAAGCAGAGTTCCAGGATTATGCTGAAATCAGCCTCTGCATTTTCTCTCTAGCTGACATTTTCCAGATGTGCAGAAGCAGAGTTCTAAGATTATGGTGAAATCTAACACATCAATTTCTCTCTAGCTGACATTTTCCAGATGTGCAGAAGCAGAGTTCAAAGATTATGGAGAAATCTACCACATCAATTTAACTCTAGCTGACATTTTCCAGATGTGCAGAAGCAGAGTTCCAGTATTATGCTGAAATCTACCGCATGAATTTCTCTCTAACTGACATTTTCCAGATGTGTAGAACCAGAGATCCAGGATTACGCTGAAATCTGCCTTGCAATTTGTCTCCAAGTGAAATTTTCCAGATGTGGAGAAGATGAGTTCAAAGATTATGCTGAAATCTACAACTTCAATTTCTCTCTAGCTGACAATTTCCAGAGTTCCAGAAGCAGAGTTCCAGGGTTATGATGAAATCTGCCTCTGCATTTTCCCTCTAGCTGACATTTTCCAGATGTGAAAAAGCAGAGTTCAAAGATTATGCTGAAATCTACAACTTCAATTTCTCTCTAGCTGACATTTTCCACATGTGCAGAAGCAGAGTTCCGGCATTATGCTGAAATCAGCCTTTGCAATTTCTCTCTAGCTGACATTTTCCAGATGTGCAGAAGCAGTGTTCAAAGATTATGCTGAAATCTAACACATCAATTTCTCTCTTGCTGACATTTTCCAAATGTGCAGAAGCAGAGTTCCAGGATTATGCTGAAATCTGCCTCTGCATTTTCCCTCTAGCTGACAATTTCCAGATGTGCAGAAGCAGAGTTCCAGTATTATGCTGAAATATACAACTTCAATTTCTCTCTAGCTGACATTATCCAGATGTGCAGAAGCAGACTTCCAGGATTATGCTGAAATCAGCCTCTGCATTTTCTCTCTAGCTGACATTTTCCACATGTGCAGAAGCAGAGTTCCAAGATTATGCTGAAATCTGCCTTGCAATTTCTCTCTAGCTGACATTTGCCAGATTTGCAGAAGCAGAGTTCCAGGATTATTCGGAAATCTGCCTTGCAATTTTTCTCCAGGTGACATTTTCCAGATGTGCAGAAGCAGAGTTCAAACATGCTGAAATCTAACACATCAATTTCTCTCTTGCTGACATTTTCCAGAGTTGCAGAAGCAGAGTTCCAGGATTATGCTGAAATCAGCCTCTGCATTTTCTCTCTAGCTGACATTTTCCAGATGTGCAGAAGCAGAGTTCTAAGATTATGGTGAAATCTACCACATCAATTTCTCTCTAGCTGACATTTTCCAGATGTGCAGAAGCAGAGTTCAAAGATTATGGTGAAATCTACCACATCAATTTAACTCTAGCTGACATTTGCCAGATGTGCAGAAGCAGAGTTCCAGGATTATGCTGAAATCAGCCTCTGCATTTTCTCTCTAGCTGACATTTTCCAGATGTGCAGAAGCAGAGTTCCAGTATTATGCTGAAATCTACCGCATCAATTTCTCTCTAACTGACATTTTCCAGATGTGTAGAACCAGAGATCCAGGATTATGCTGAAATCTGCCTTGCAATTTGTCTCCAAGTGAAATTTTCCAGATGTGGAGAAGCAGAGTTCAAAGATTATGCTGAAATCTACCACATCAATTTCTGTCTAGCTGACATTTGCCAGATGTGCAGAAGCAGAGTTCCAGGATTATGCTGAAATCTGCCTCTGCATTTTCCCTCTAGCTGACATTTTCCAGATGTGCAGAAGCTGAGTTCCAGTATTATGCTGAAATATACATCAATTTCTCTCTAACTGACATTTTCCAGATGTGTAGAACCAGAGATCCAGGATTACGCTGAAATCTGCCTTCCAATTTGTCTCCAAGTGAAATTTTCCAGTTGTGGAGAAGCAGAGTTCAAAGATTATCCTGAAATCTAACACATCAATTTCTCTCTTGCTGACAATTTCCAGAGTTCCAGAAGCAGAGTTCCAGGGTTATGATGAATTCTGCCTCTGCATTTTCCCTCTAGCTGACATTTTCCAGATGTGAAAAAGCAGAGTTCAAAGATTATGCTGAAATCTACAACTTCAATTTCTCTCTAGCTGACATTTTCCACATGTGCAGAAGCAGAGTTCCGGCATTATGCTGAAATCAGCCTTTGCAATTTCTCTCTAGCTGAAATTTTCCAAATGTGCAGAAGCAGAGTTCTAGGATTATGCTGAAATCTGCGTCTGCATTTTCCCTCTAGCTGACAATTTCCAGATGTGCAGAAGCAGAGTTCCAGTATTATGCTGAAATATACAACATCAATTTCTCTCTAGCTGACATTTTCCAGATGTGCAGAAGCAGAGTTCCAAGTTTATGCTGAAATCTGCCTTGCAATTTCTCTCTAGCTGACATTTTCCAGAGTTGCAGAAGCAGAGTTCCAGGATTATGCTGAAATCAGCCTCTGCATTTTCTCTCTAGCTGACATTTTCCAGATGTGCAGAAGCAGAGTTCTAAGATTATGCTGAAATCTACAACATCAATTTTTCTCTAGCTGACATTTTCCAGATGTGCAGAAGCAGAGTTCTAAGATTATGCTGAAATCTACAACATCAATTTTTCTCTAGCTGCCATTTTCCAGATGTGCAGAAGCAGAGTTCAAACATTATGCTGAAATCTAACACGTCAATTTCTCTCTTGCTGACATTTTCCAGATGTGCAGAAGCAGAGTTCCAGGATTATGCTGAAATCTGCCTCTGCATTTTCCCTCTAGCTGACATTTTCCAGATGTGCAGAAGCAGAGTTCTAAGATTATGCTGAAATTTACAACAGCAATTTCTGTCTAGCTTACATTTTCCAGATGTGAGGAAGCTGAGTTCAAGGATAATGCAGAAATCAGCCTCTGCATTTTCTCTCTAGCTGACATTTTCCACATGTGCAGAAGCAGAATTCCAAGATTATGCTGAAATCTGCCTTGCAATTTCTCTCTAGCTGACATTTGCCAGATGTGCAGAAGCAGAGTTCCAGGATTATTCGGAAATCTGCCTTGCAATTTTTCTCCAGGTGACATTTTCCAGATGTGCAGAAGCAGAGTTCAAACATGCTGAAATCTAACATATCAATTTCTCTCTTGCTGACATTTTACAGAGTTGCAGAAGCAGAGTTCCAGGATTATGCTGAAATCAGCCTCTGCATTTTCTCTCTAGCTGACATTTTCCAGATGTGCAGAAGCAGAGTTCTAAGATTATGCTGAAATCTACAACTTCAATTTCTCTCTAGCTGACATTTTCCAGATGTGCAGAAGCAGAGTTCCAGGATTATGCTGAAATCTGCCTCTGCATTTTCCCTCTAGCTGACATTTTCCAGATGTGCAGAAGCAGAGTTCTAAGATTATGCTGAAATCTACAACATCAATTTCTCTCTAGCTTACATTTTCCAGATGTGAGGAAGCAGAGTTCAAGGATTATGCTGATATCAGCCTCTGCATTTTCTCTCTAGCTGACATTTCCAGATGTGAAAAAGCAGAGTTCAAAGATTATGCTGAAATCTACGACATCAATTTCTCTCTATCTTACATTTTCCAGATGTGCAGAAGCAGAGTTCCAGGATTATGCTGAAATCTGCCTCTGCATTTTCCCTCTAGCTGACATTTTCCAGATGTGCAGAAGCAGAGTTCTAAGATTATGCTGAAATCTACATCAATTTCTCTCTAGCTTACATTTTCCAGATGTGAGGAAGCAGAGTTCAAGGATTATGCTGAAATCAGCCTCTGCATTTTCTCTCTAGCTGACATTTTCCACATGTGCAGAAGCAGAGTTCCAAGATTATGCTGAAATCTGCCTTGCAATTTCTCTCTAGCTGACATTTGCCAGATATGCAGAGGCAGAGTTCCAGGATTATTCGGAAATCTGCCTTGCAATTTTTCTCCAGGTGACATTTTCCAGATGTGCAGAAGCAGAGTTCAAACATGCTGAAATCTATCACATCAATTTCTCTCTTGCTGACATTTTCCAGAGTTGCAGAAGCAGAGTTCCAGGATTATGCTGAAATCAGCTTCTGCATTTTCTCTCTAGCTGACATTTGCCAGATGTGCAGAAGCAGAGTTCTAAGATTATGCTGAAATCTACAACTTCAATTTCTATCTAGCTGACATTTTCCAGATGTTCAGAAGCAGAGTTCTAAGATTATGCTGAAATCTACAACATCAATTTTTCTCTAGCTGACATTTTCCACATGTGCAGAAGCAGAGTTCCGGCATTATGCTGAAATCAGCCTTTGCAATTTCTCTCTAGCTGACATTTTCCAGATGTGCGGAAGCAGAGTTCAAAGATTATGCTGAAATCTAACACATCAATTTCTCTCTTGCTGACATTTTCCAAATGTGCAGATGCAGAGTTCCAGGATTATGCTGAAATCTGCCTCTGCATTTTCCCTCTAGCTGACAATTTCCAGATGTGCAGAAGCAGAGTTCCAGTATTATGCTGAAATATACAACATCAATTTCTCTCTAGCTGACATTTTCCAGATGTGCAGAAGCAGAGTTCAAAGATTTTGATGAAATCTACCACATCAATTTCACTCTAGCTGACATTTTCCAGATGTGCAGAAGCAGACTTCCAGGATTATGCTGAAATCAGCCTCTGCATTTTCTCTCTAGCTGACATTTTCCACATGTGCAGAAGCAGAGTTCCAAGATTATGCTGAAATCTGCCTTGCAATTTCTCTCTAGCTGACATTTGCCAGATTTGCAGAAGCAGAGTTCAAGGATTATGCTGATATCAGCCTCTGCATTTTCTCTCTAGCTGACATTTCCAGATGTGAAAAAGCAGAGTTCAAAGATTATGCTGAAATCTACGACATCAATTTCTCTCTATCTTACATTTTCCAGATGTGCAGAAGCAGAGTTCCAGGATTATGCTGAAATCTGCCTCTGCATTTTCCCTCTAGCTGACATTTTCCAGATGTGCAGAAGCAGAGTTCTAAGATTATGCTGAAATCTACATCAATTTCTCTCTAGCTTACATTTTCCAGATGTGAGGAAGCAGAGTTCAAGGATTATGCTGAAATCAGCCTCTGCATTTTCTCTCTAGCTGACATTTTCCACATGTGCAGAAGCAGAGTTCCAAGATTATGCTGAAATCTGCCTTGCAATTTCTCTCTAGCTGACATTTGCCAGATATGCAGAGGCAGAGTTCCAGGATTATTCGGAAATCTGCCTTGCAATTTTTCTCCAGGTGACATTTTCCAGATGTGCAGAAGCAGAGTTCAAACATGCTGAAATCTATCACATCAATTTCTCTCTTGCTGACATTTTCCAGAGTTGCAGAAGCAGAGTTCCAGGATTATGCTGAAATCAGCTTCTGCATTTTCTCTCTAGCTGACATTTGCCAGATGTGCAGAAGCAGAGTTCTAAGATTATGCTGAAATCTACAACTTCAATTTCTATCTAGCTGACATTTTCCAGATGTTCAGAAGCAGAGTTCTAAGATTATGCTGAAATCTACAACATCAATTTTTCTCTAGCTGACATTTTCCACATGTGCAGAAGCAGAGTTCCGGCATTATGCTGAAATCAGCCTTTGCAATTTCTCTCTAGCTGACATTTTCCAGATGTGCGGAAGCAGAGTTCAAAGATTATGCTGAAATCTAACACATCAATTTCTCTCTTGCTGACATTTTCCAAATGTGCAGATGCAGAGTTCCAGGATTATGCTGAAATCTGCCTCTGCATTTTCCCTCTAGCTGACAATTTCCAGATGTGCAGAAGCAGAGTTCCAGTATTATGCTGAAATATACAACATCAATTTCTCTCTAGCTGACATTTTCCAGATGTGCAGAAGCAGAGTTCAAAGATTTTGATGAAATCTACCACATCAATTTCACTCTAGCTGACATTTTCCAGATGTGCAGAAGCAGACTTCCAGGATTATGCTGAAATCAGCCTCTGCATTTTCTCTCTAGCTGACATTTTCCACATGTGCAGAAGCAGAGTTCCAAGATTATGCTGAAATCTGCCTTGCAATTTCTCTCTAGCTGACATTTGCCAGATTTGCAGAAGCAGAGTTCCAGGATTATTCGGAAATCTGCCTTGCAATTTTTCTCCAGGTGACATTTTCCAGATGTGCAGAAGCAGAGTTCAAACATGCTGAAATCTAACACATCAATTTCTCTCTTGCTGACATTTTCCAGAGTTGCAGAAGCAGAGTTCCAGGATTATGCTGAAATCAGCCTCTGCATTTTCTCTCTAGCTGACATTTTCCAGATGTGCAGAAGCAGAGTTCTAAGATTATGGTGAAATCTAACACATCAATTTCTCTCTAGCTGACATTTTCCAGATGTGCAGAAGCAGAGTTCAAAGATTATGGAGAAATCTACCACATCAATTTAACTCTAGCTGACATTTTCCAGATGTGCAGAAGCAGAGTTCCAGTATTATGCTGAAATCTACCGCATGAATTTCTCTCTAACTGACATTTTCCAGATGTGTAGAACCAGAGATCCAGGATTACGCTGAAATCTGCCTTGCAATTTGTCTCCAAGTGAAATTTTCCAGATGTGGAGAAGATGAGTTCAAAGATTATGCTGAAATCTACAACTTCAATTTCTCTCTAGCTGACAATTTCCAGAGTTCCAGAAGCAGAGTTCCAGGGTTATGATGAAATCTGCCTCTGCATTTTCCCTCTAGCTGACATTTTCCAGATGTGAAAAAGCAGAGTTCAAAGATTATGCTGAAATCTACAACTTCAATTTCTCTCTAGCTGACATTTTCCACATGTGCAGAAGCAGAGTTCCGGCATTATGCTGAAATCAGCCTTTGCAATTTCTCTCTAGCTGACATTTTCCAGATGTGCAGAAGCAGTGTTCAAAGATTATGCTGAAATCTAACACATCAATTTCTCTCTTGCTGACATTTTCCAAATGTGCAGAAGCAGAGTTCCAGGATTATGCTGAAATCTGCCTCTGCATTTTCCCTCTAGCTGACAATTTCCAGATGTGCAGAAGCAGAGTTCCAGTATTATGCTGAAATATACAACTTCAATTTCTCTCTAGCTGACATTATCCAGATGTGCAGAAGCAGACTTCCAGGATTATGCTGAAATCAGCCTCTGCATTTTCTCTCTAGCTGACATTTTCCACATGTGCAGAAGCAGAGTTCCAAGATTATGCTGAAATCTGCCTTGCAATTTCTCTCTAGCTGACATTTGCCAGATTTGCAGAAGCAGAGTTCCAGGATTATTCGGAAATCTGCCTTGCAATTTTTCTCCAGGTGACATTTTCCAGATGTGCAGAAGCAGAGTTCAAACATGCTGAAATCTAACACATCAATTTCTCTCTTGCTGACATTTTCCAGAGTTGCAGAAGCAGAGTTCCAGGATTATGCTGAAATCAGCCTCTGCATTTTCTCTCTAGCTGACATTTTCCAGATGTGCAGAAGCAGAGTTCTAAGATTATGGTGAAATCTACCACATCAATTTCTCTCTAGCTGACATTTTCCAGATGTGCAGAAGCAGAGTTCAAAGATTATGGTGAAATCTACCACATCAATTTAACTCTAGCTGACATTTGCCAGATGTGCAGAAGCAGAGTTCCAGGATTATGCTGAAATCAGCCTCTGCATTTTCTCTCTAGCTGACATTTTCCAGATGTGCAGAAGCAGAGTTCCAGTATTATGCTGAAATCTACCGCATCAATTTCTCTCTAACTGACATTTTCCAGATGTGTAGAACCAGAGATCCAGGATTATGCTGAAATCTGCCTTGCAATTTGTCTCCAAGTGAAATTTTCCAGATGTGGAGAAGCAGAGTTCAAAGATTATGCTGAAATCTACCACATCAATTTCTGTCTAGCTGACATTTGCCAGATGTGCAGAAGCAGAGTTCCAGGATTATGCTGAAATCTGCCTCTGCATTTTCCCTCTAGCTGACATTTTCCAGATGTGCAGAAGCTGAGTTCCAGTATTATGCTGAAATATACATCAATTTCTCTCTAACTGACATTTTCCAGATGTGTAGAACCAGAGATCCAGGATTACGCTGAAATCTGCCTTCCAATTTGTCTCCAAGTGAAATTTTCCAGTTGTGGAGAAGCAGAGTTCAAAGATTATCCTGAAATCTAACACATCAATTTCTCTCTTGCTGACAATTTCCAGAGTTCCAGAAGCAGAGTTCCAGGGTTATGATGAATTCTGCCTCTGCATTTTCCCTCTAGCTGACATTTTCCAGATGTGAAAAAGCAGAGTTCAAAGATTATGCTGAAATCTACAACTTCAATTTCTCTCTAGCTGACATTTTCCACATGTGCAGAAGCAGAGTTCCGGCATTATGCTGAAATCAGCCTTTGCAATTTCTCTCTAGCTGAAATTTTCCAAATGTGCAGAAGCAGAGTTCTAGGATTATGCTGAAATCTGCGTCTGCATTTTCCCTCTAGCTGACAATTTCCAGATGTGCAGAAGCAGAGTTCCAGTATTATGCTGAAATATACAACATCAATTTCTCTCTAGCTGACATTTTCCAGATGTGCAGAAGCAGAGTTCCAAGTTTATGCTGAAATCTGCCTTGCAATTTCTCTCTAGCTGACATTTTCCAGAGTTGCAGAAGCAGAGTTCCAGGATTATGCTGAAATCAGCCTCTGCATTTTCTCTCTAGCTGACATTTTCCAGATGTGCAGAAGCAGAGTTCTAAGATTATGCTGAAATCTACAACATCAATTTTTCTCTAGCTGACATTTTCCAGATGTGCAGAAGCAGAGTTCTAAGATTATGCTGAAATCTACAACATCAATTTTTCTCTAGCTGCCATTTTCCAGATGTGCAGAAGCAGAGTTCAAACATTATGCTGAAATCTAACACGTCAATTTCTCTCTTGCTGACATTTTCCAGATGTGCAGAAGCAGAGTTCCAGGATTATGCTGAAATCTGCCTCTGCATTTTCCCTCTAGCTGACATTTTCCAGATGTGCAGAAGCAGAGTTCTAAGATTATGCTGAAATTTACAACAGCAATTTCTGTCTAGCTTACATTTTCCAGATGTGAGGAAGCTGAGTTCAAGGATAATGCAGAAATCAGCCTCTGCATTTTCTCTCTAGCTGACATTTTCCACATGTGCAGAAGCAGAATTCCAAGATTATGCTGAAATCTGCCTTGCAATTTCTCTCTAGCTGACATTTGCCAGATGTGCAGAAGCAGAGTTCCAGGATTATTCGGAAATCTGCCTTGCAATTTTTCTCCAGGTGACATTTTCCAGATGTGCAGAAGCAGAGTTCAAACATGCTGAAATCTAACATATCAATTTCTCTCTTGCTGACATTTTACAGAGTTGCAGAAGCAGAGTTCCAGGATTATGCTGAAATCAGCCTCTGCATTTTCTCTCTAGCTGACATTTTCCAGATGTGCAGAAGCAGAGTTCTAAGATTATGCTGAAATCTACAACTTCAATTTCTCTCTAGCTGACATTTTCCAGATGTGCAGAAGCAGAGTTCCAGGATTATGCTGAAATCTGCCTCTGCATTTTCCCTCTAGCTGACATTTTCCAGATGTGCAGAAGCAGAGTTCTAAGATTATGCTGAAATCTACAACATCAATTTCTCTCTAGCTTACATTTTCCAGATGTGAGGAAGCAGAGTTCAAGGATTATGCTGATATCAGCCTCTGCATTTTCTCTCTAGCTGACATTTCCAGATGTGAAAAAGCAGAGTTCAAAGATTATGCTGAAATCTACGACATCAATTTCTCTCTATCTTACATTTTCCAGATGTGCAGAAGCAGAGTTCCAGGATTATGCTGAAATCTGCCTCTGCATTTTCCCTCTAGCTGACATTTTCCAGATGTGCAGAAGCAGAGTTCTAAGATTATGCTGAAATCTACATCAATTTCTCTCTAGCTTACATTTTCCAGATGTGAGGAAGCAGAGTTCAAGGATTATGCTGAAATCAGCCTCTGCATTTTCTCTCTAGCTGACATTTTCCACATGTGCAGAAGCAGAGTTCCAAGATTATGCTGAAATCTGCCTTGCAATTTCTCTCTAGCTGACATTTGCCAGATATGCAGAGGCAGAGTTCCAGGATTATTCGGAAATCTGCCTTGCAATTTTTCTCCAGGTGACATTTTCCAGATGTGCAGAAGCAGAGTTCAAACATGCTGAAATCTATCACATCAATTTCTCTCTTGCTGACATTTTCCAGAGTTGCAGAAGCAGAGTTCCAGGATTATGCTGAAATCAGCTTCTGCATTTTCTCTCTAGCTGACATTTGCCAGATGTGCAGAAGCAGAGTTCTAAGATTATGCTGAAATCTACAACTTCAATTTCTATCTAGCTGACATTTTCCAGATGTTCAGAAGCAGAGTTCTAAGATTATGCTGAAAACCACAACATCAATTTCTCTCTAGCTGACTTTCCCAGATGTGCAGAAGCAGAGGTCCAGTATTATGCTGAAATCTGCCTTGCAATTTCTCTCTAGCTGACATTTTCCACATGTGCAGAAGCAGAGTTCCAAGATTATGCTGAAATCTGCCTTGCAATTTCTCTCTAGCTGACATTTGCCAGATGTGCAGAAGCAGAGTTCCAGGATTATGCTGAAATCTGCCTTGCAATTTTTCTCCAGGTGACATTTTCCAGATGTGCAGAAGCAGAGTTCAAACATTATGCTGAAATCTGCCTTGCAATTTCTCTCTAGCTGACATTTGCCAGATGTGCAGAAGCAGAGTTCCAGGATTATTCGGAAATCTGCCTTGCAATTTTTCTCCAGGTGACATTTTCCAGATGTGCAGAAGCAGAGTTCAAACATGCTGAAATCTAACACATCAATTTCTCTCTTGCTGACATTTTACAGAGTTGCAGAAGCAGAGTTCCAGGATTATGCTGAAATCAGCCTCTGCATTTTCTCTCTAGCTGACATTTTCCAGATGTGCAGAAGCAGAGTTCTAAGATTATGCTGAAATCTACAACTTCAATTTCTCTCTAGCTGACATTTTCCAGATGTGCAGAAGCAGAGTTCCAGGATTATGCTGAAATCTGCCTCTGCATTTTCCCTCTAGCTGACATTTTCCAGATGTGCAGAAGCAGAGTTCTAAGATTATGCTGAAATCTACAACATCAATTTCTCTCTAGCTTACATTTTCCAGATGTGAGGAAGCAGAGTTCAAGGATTATGCTGATATCAGCCTCTGCATTTTCTCTCTAGCTGACATTTCCAGATGTGAAAAAGCAGAGTTCAAAGATTATGCTGAAATCTACGACATCAATTTCTCTCTAGCTTACATTTTCCAGATGTGCAGAAGCAGAGTTCCAGGATTATGCTGAAATCTGCCTCTGCATTTTCCCTCTAGCTGACATTTTCCAGATGTGCAGAAGCAGAGTTCTAAGATTATGCTGAAATCTACATCAATTTCTCTCTAGCTTACATTTTCCAGATGTGAGGAAGCAGAGTTCAAGGATTATGCTGAAATCAGCCTCTGCATTTTCTCTCTAGCTGACATTTTCCACATGTGCAGAAGCAGAGTTCCAAGATTATGCTGAAATCTGCCTTGCAATTTCTCTCTAGCTGACATTTGCCAGATATGCAGAGGCAGAGTTCCAGGATTATTCGGAAATCTGCCTTGCAATTTTTCTCCAGGTGACATTTTCCAGATGTGCAGAAGCAGAGTTCAAACATGCTGAAATCTATCACATCAATTTCTCTCTTGCTGACATTTTCCAGAGTTGCAGAAGCAGAGTTCCAGGATTATGCTGAAATCAGCTTCTGCATTTTCTCTCTAGCTGACATTTTCCAGATGTGCAGAAGCAGAGTTCTAAGATTATGCTGAAATCTACAACTTCAATTTCTATCTAGCTGACATTTTCCAGATGTTCAGAAGCAGAGTTCTAAGATTATGCTGAAAACCACAACATCAATTTCTCTCTAGCTAACTTTCCCAGATGTGCAGAAGCAGAGGTCCAGTATTATGCTGAAATCTGCCTTGCAATTTCTCTCTAGCTGACATTTTCCACATGTGCAGAAGCAGAGTTCCAAGATTATGCTGAAATCTGCCTTGCAATTTCTCTCTAGCTGACATTTGCCAGATGTGCAGAAGCAGAGTTCCAGGATTATGCTGAAATCTGCCTTGCAATTTTTCTCCAGGTGACATTTTCCAGATGTGCAGAAGCAGAGTTCAAACATTATGCTGAAATCTGCCTTGCAATTTCTCTCTAGCTGACATTTGCCAGATGTGCAGAAACAGAGTTCCAGGATTATTCGGAAATCTGCCTTGCAATTTTTCTCCAGGTGACATTTTCCAGATGTGCAGAAGCTGAGTTCAAAGATTATGGTGAAATCTACCACATCAATTTCTCTCTAGCTGACATTTTCCAGATGTGAGGAAGCAGAGTTCCAGGATTATGCTGAAATCAGCCTCTGCATTTTCTCTCTAGCTGACATTTTCCAGATGTGCAGAAGCAGAGTTCTAAGATTATGCTGAAATCTACAACATCAATTTCTCTCTAGCTGCCATTTTCCAGATGTGCAGAAGCAGAGTTCAAACATTATGCTGAAATCTACCACTTCAATTTCTCTCTAGCTCACATTTGCCAGATGTGCAGAAGCAGAGTTCCAGGATTATTCTGAAATCTGCCTTGCATTTTTTCTCCAGGTGACATTTTCCAGATGTGCAGAAGCAGAGTTCAAACATTATGCTGAAATCTAACAAGTCAATTTCTGTCTTGCTGACATTTTCCAGAGTTGCAGAAGAAGAGTTCCAGGGTTATGCTGAAATCTGCCTCTGCGTTTTTCCTCTAGCTGACATTTTCCAGATGTGAAAAAGCATTGTTCAAAGATTATGCTGAAATCTACAACTTCAATTTCTCTCTAGCTTACATTTTCCAGATGTGCAGAAGCAGAGTTCCAGGATTATGCTGAAATCTGCCTCTGCATTTTCTCTCTAGCTGACATTTTCCACATGTGCAGAAGCAGAGTTCAAAGATTATGCTGAAATCTACCACATCAATTTCTCTCTATCGGACATTTTCCAGATGTGCAGAAGCAGAGTTCCAGGATTGTGCTGAAAACCACAACATCAATTTCTCTCTAGCTGACTTTCCCAGATGTGCAGAAGCAGAGGTCCAGTATTATGCTGAAATCTGCCTTGCAATTTCTCTCTAGCTGACTTTTCCAGATGTGCAGAAGCTGAGTTCAAAGATTATGGTGAAATCTGCCACATCAATTTCTGTCTAGCTGACATTTGCCAGATGTGCAGAAGTAGAGTTCCAGGATTATGCTGAAATCTGCCTTGCAAGTTTTCTCAAGCTGACATTTTCCATATGTACAGAAGCAGAGTTCCAGGTGTATGCTGAAATCTGCCTTGCAATTTCTCTCTAGCTGACATTTTCCAGATGTGCAGAAGCAGAGTTCAAAGATTATGCTGAAATCTAACACATCAATTTCTCTCTTGCTGACATTTTCCAGATGTGCAGAAGCAGAGTTCCAGGATTATGCTGAAATCTGCCTCTGCATTTTCCCTCTAGCTTACATTTTCCAGATGTGCAGAAGTTGAGTTCAAAGATTATGGTGAAATCTACCACATCAATTTCTCTCTAGCTGACATTTTCCAGATGTGCAGAAGCTGAGTTCAAAGATTATGGTGAAATCTACCACATCAATTTTTCTCTAGCTGACATTTTCCAGATGTGCGGAAGCAGAGTTCCATGATTATGCTGAAATCTGCCTCTGCATTTTCCCTCTAGCTGACATTTTCCAGATGTGCAGAAGCAGAGTTCTAAGATTATGCTGAAATCTACAACATCAATTTCTCTCTAGCTTACATTTTCCAGATGTGCAGAAGCAGAGTTCAAAGATTATGCTGAAATCTACCACATCAATTTCTCTCTATCTGACATTTTCCAGATGTGCAGAAGCAGAGTTCCAGGATTGTGCTCAAAACCACAACATCAATTTCTCTCTAGCTGACTTTCCCAGATGTGCAGAAGCAGAGGTCCAGTATTATGCTGAAATCTGCCTTGCAATTTCTCTCTAGCTGACTTTTCCAGATGTGCAGAAGCAGAGTTCAAAGATTATGGTGAAATCTGCCACATCAATTTCTGTCTAGCTGACATTTGCCAGATGTGCAGAAGTAGAGTTCCAGGATTATGCTGAAATCTGCCTTGCAAGTTTTCTCAAGCTGACATTTTCGATATGTACAGAAGCAGAGTTCCAGGTGTATGCTGAAATCTGCCTTGCAAGTTTTCTCAAGCTGACATTTTCCATATGTACAGAAGCAGAGTTCCAGGTGTATGCTGAAATCTGCCTCTGCATTTTCCCTCTAGCTTACATTTTCCAGATGTGCAGAAGCTGAGTTCAAAGATTATGGTGAAATCTACCACATCAATTTCTCTCTAGCTGACATTTTCCAGATGTGCAGAAGCTGAGTTCAAAGATTATGGTGAAATCTACCACATCAATTTCTCTCTAGCTGACATTTTCCAGATGTGCAGAAGCAGAGTTCCAGGATTATGCTGAAATCTGCCTCTGCATTTTCCCTCTAGCTTACATTTTCCAGATGTGCAGAAGCTGAGTTCAAAGATTATGGTGAAATCTACCACATCAATTTCTCTCTAGCTGACATTTTCCAGATGTGCAGAAGCTGAGTTCAAAGATTATGGTGAAATCTACCACATCAATTTCTCTCTAGCTGACATTTGCCAGATGTGCAGAAGCAGAGTTCCAGGATTATGCTGAAATCAGCCTCTGCATTTTCTCTCTAGCTGCCATTTTCCAGATGTGCAGAAGTAGAGTTCCAGGATTATGCTGAAATCTGCCTTGCAAGTTTTCTCAAGCTGACATTTTCCATATGTACAGAAGCAGAGTTCCAGGTGTATGCTGAAATCTGCCTTGCAATTTCTCTCTAGCTGACATTTTCCAGATGTGCAGAAGCAGAGTTCAAAGATTATGCTGAAATCTAACACATCAATTTCTCTCTTGCTGACATTTTCCAGATGTGCAGAAGCAGAGTTCCAGGATTATGCTGAAATCTGCCTCTGCATTTTCCCTCTAGCTTACATTTTCCAGATGTGCAGAAGTTGAGTTCAAAGATTATGGTGAAATCTACCACATCAATTTCTCTCTAGCTGACATTTTCCAGATGTGCAGAAGCTGAGTTCAAAGATTATGGTGAAATCTACCACATCAATTTTTCTCTAGCTGACATTTTCCAGATGTGCGGAAGCAGAGTTCCATGATTATGCTGAAATCTGCCTCTGCATTTTCCCTCTAGCTGACATTTTCCAGATGTGCAGAAGCAGAGTTCTAAGATTATGCTGAAATCTACAACATCAATTTCTCTCTAGCTTACATTTTCCAGATGTGCAGAAGCAGAGTTCAAAGATTATGCTGAAATCTACCACATCAATTTCTCTCTATCTGACATTTTCCAGATGTGCAGAAGCAGAGTTCCAGGATTGTGCTCAAAACCACAACATCAATTTCTCTCTAGCTGACTTTCCCAGATGTGCAGAAGCAGAGGTCCAGTATTATGCTGAAATCTGCCTTGCAATTTCTCTCTAGCTGACTTTTCCAGATGTGCAGAAGCAGAGTTCAAAGATTATGGTGAAATCTGCCACATCAATTTCTGTCTAGCTGACATTTGCCAGATGTGCAGAAGTAGAGTTCCAGGATTATGCTGAAATCTGCCTTGCAAGTTTTCTCAAGCTGACATTTTCGATATGTACAGAAGCAGAGTTCCAGGTGTATGCTGAAATCTGCCTTGCAAGTTTTCTCAAGCTGACATTTTCCATATGTACAGAAGCAGAGTTCCAGGTGTATGCTGAAATCTGCCTCTGCATTTTCCCTCTAGCTTACATTTTCCAGATGTGCAGAAGCTGAGTTCAAAGATTATGGTGAAATCTACCACATCAATTTCTCTCTAGCTGACATTTTCCAGATGTGCAGAAGCTGAGTTCAAAGATTATGGTGAAATCTACCACATCAATTTCTCTCTAGCTGACATTTTCCAGATGTGCAGAAGCAGAGTTCCAGGATTATGCTGAAATCTGCCTCTGCATTTTCCCTCTAGCTTACATTTTCCAGATGTGCAGAAGCTGAGTTCAAAGATTATGGTGAAATCTACCACATCAATTTCTCTCTAGCTGACATTTTCCAGATGTGCAGAAGCTGAGTTCAAAGATTATGGTGAAATCTACCACATCAATTTCTCTCTAGCTGACATTTGCCAGATGTGCAGAAGCAGAGTTCCAGGATTATGCTGAAATCAGCCTCTGCATTTTTTCTCTAGCTGACATTTTCCAGATGTGCAGAAGCAGAGTTCCAGTATTATGCTGAAATCTACAACATCAATTTTTCTCTAGCTGACATTTTCCAGATGTGCGGAAGCAGAGTTCCATGATTATGCTGAAATCTGCCTCTGCATTTTCCCTCTAGCTGACATTTTCAAGATGTGCAGAAGCAGAGTTCTAAGATTATGCTGAAATCTACAACATCAAGTTCTCTCTAGCTTACATTTTCCAGATGTGCAGAAGCAGAGTTCCAGGATTATGCTGAAATCTACCACTTCAATTTCTCTCTAGCTCACAATTGCCAGATGTGCAGAAGCAGAGTTCCAGGATTATTCTGAAATCTGCCTTGCAATTTTTTTCCAGGTGACATTTTCCAGATGTGTACAAGCAGAGTTCAAACATTATGCTGAAATCTAACACGTCAATTTCTCTCTTGCTGACATTTTCCAGAGTTGCAGAAGCAGAGTTCCAGGGTTATGCTGAAATCTGCCTCTGCATTTTTCCTCTAGCTGACATTTTCCAGATGTGAAAAAGCAGAGTTCAAAGATTATGCTGAAATCTACAACTTCAATTTCTCTCTAGCTGACATTTTCCAGATTTGCAGAAGCAGCGTTCTAAGATTATGCTGAAATCTACGACATCAATTTCTCTCTAGCTTACATTTTCCAGATGTGCAGAAGCAGACTTCCAGGATTATGCTGAAATCTGCCTCTGCATTTTCTTTCTAGCTGACATTTTCCACATGTACAGAAGCAGAGTTCAAAGATTATGCTGAAATCTACCACATCAATTTCTCTCTATCTGACATTTTCCAGATGTGCAGAAGCAGAGTTCCAGGATTGTGCTGAAAACCACAACATCAATTTCTCTCTAGCTGACATTCCCAGATGTGCAGAAACAGAGGTACAGTATTATGCTGAAATCTGCCTCTGCAGTTTCCCTCTAGCTGCCATTTTCCAGATGTGTAGAAGCAGAATTCCAGTATTATGCTGAAATATACATCAATTTCTCTCTAACTGACATTTTCCAGATGTGTAGAACCAGAGATCCAGGATTATGCTGAAATCTGCCTTGCAATTTGTCTCCAAGTGAAATTTTCCAGATGTGGAGAAGCAGAGTTCCAGGATTATGCTGAAATCTGCCTCTGCATTTTCCCTCTAGCTGACATTTTCCAGATGTGCAGAAGCTGAGTTCAAAGATTATGGTGAAATCTACCACATCAATTTCACTCTAGCTGACATTTGCCAGATGTGCAGAAGCAGAGTTCCAGGATTATGCTGAAATCAGCCTCTGCATTTTCTCTCTAACTGACATTTTCCAGATGTGCAGAAGCAGAGTTCCAGTATTATGCTGAAATATACATCAATTTCTCTCTAACTGACATTTTCCAGATGTGTAGAACCAGAGATCCAGGATTATGCTGAAATCTGCCTTGCAATTTGTCTCCAAGTGAAATTTTCCAGATGTGGAGAAGCAGAGTTCAAAGATTATGCTGAAATCTAACACATCAATTTCTCTCTTTCTGATATTTTCCAGATGTGCAGAAGCAGAGTTCCAGGATTATGCTGAAACCTGCCTCTGCATTTTCCCTCTAGCTGACTTTTTCCAGATGTGCAGAAGCTGAGTTCAAAGATTATGGTGAAATCGACCACATCAATTTCTCTCTAGCTGACATTTTCCAGATGTGCAGAAGCTGAGTTCAAAGATTATGGTGAAATCTACCACATCAATTTTTCTCTAGCTGACATTTTCCAGATGTGCGGAAGCAGAGTTCCATGATTATGCTGAAATCTGCCTCTGCATTTTCCCTCTTGCTGACATTTTCCAGATGTGCAGAAGCAGAGTTCCAGGATTATGCTGAAATCTGCCTCTGCATTTTCTCTCTAGCTGACATTTTCCACATGTGCAGAAGCAGAGTTCAAAGATTATGCTGAAATCAACCACATCAATTTCTCTCTATCTGACATTTTCCAGATGTGCAGAAGCAGAGTTCCAGGATTGTGCTGAAAACTACAACATCAATTTCTCTCTAGCTGACTTTCCCAGATGTGCAGAAGCAGAGGTCCAGTATTATGCTGAAATCTGCCTTGCAATTTCTCTCTAGCTGACTTTTCCAGATGTGCAGAAGCTGAGTTCAAAGATTATGGTGAAATCTGCCACATCAATTTCTGTCTAGCTGACATTTGCCAGATGTGCAGAAGTAGAGTTCCAGGTGTATGCTGAAATCTGCCTTGCAATTTCTCTCTAGCTGACTTTTCCAGATGTGCAAAAGCAGAGTTCAAAGATTATGCTGAAATCTAACACATCAATTTCTCTCTTGCTGACATTTTCCAGATGTGCAGAAGCAGAGTTCCAGGATTATGCTGAAATCTGCCTCTGCATTTTCCCTCTAGCTTACATTTTCCAGATGTGCAGAAGCTGAGTTCAAAGATTATGGTGAAATCTACCACATCAATTTCTCTCTAGCTGACATTTTCAAGATGTGCAGAAGCAGAGTTCTAAGATTATGCTGAAATCTACAACATCAAGTTCTCTCTAGCTTACATTTTCCAGATGTGCGGAAGCAGAGTTCCAGGATTATGCTGAAATCTACCACTTCAATTTCTCTCTAGCTCACAATTGCCAGATGTGCAGAAGCAGAGTTCCAGGATTATTCTGAAATCTGCCTTGCAATTTTTTTCCAGGTGACATTTTCCAGATGTGTACAAGCAGAGTTCAAACATTATGCTGAAATCTAACACGTCAATTTCTCTCTTGCTGACATTTTCCAGAGTTGCAGAAGCAGAGTTCCAGGGTTATGCTGAAATCTGCCTCTGCATTTTTCCTCTAGCTGACATTTTCCAGATGTGAAAAAACAGAGTTCAAAGATTATGCTGAAATCTACAACTTCAATTTCTCTCTAGCTGACATTTTCCAGATTTGCAGAAGCAGAGTTCTAAGATTATGCTGAAATCTACGACATCAATTTCTCTCTAGCTTACATTTTCCAGATGTGCAGAAGCAGACTTCCAGGATTATGCTGAAATCTGCCTCTGCATTTTCTCTCTAGCTGACATTTTCCACATGTGCAGAAGCAGAGTTCAAAGATTATGCTGAAATCTACCACATCAATTTCTCTCTAGCTGACATTTTCCAGATGTGCAGAAGCAGAGTTCCAGGATTGTGCTGAAAACCACAACATCAATTTCTCTCTAGCTGACTTTCCCAGATGTGCAGAAACAGAGGTACAGTATTATGCTGAAATCTGCCTCTGCAGTTTCCCTCTAGCTGCCATTTTCCAGATGTGTAGAAGCAGAATTCCAGTATTATGCTGAAATATACATCAATTTCTCTCTAACTGACATTTTCCAGATGTGTAGAACCAGAGATCCAGGATTATGCTGAAATCTGCCTTGCAATTTGTCTCCAAGTGAAATTTTCCAGATGTGGAGAAGCAGAGTTCCAGGATTATGCTGAAATCTGCCTCTGCATTTTCCCTCTAGCTGACATTTTCCAGATGTGCAGAAGCTGAGTTCAAAGATTATGGTGAAATCTACCACATCAATTTCACTCTAGCTGACATTTGCCAGATGTGCAGAAGCAGAGTTCCAGGATTATGCTGAAATCAGCCTCTGCATTTTCTCTCTAACTGACATTTTCCAGATGTGCAGAAGCAGAGTTCCAGTATTATGCTGAAATATACATCAATTTCTCTCTAACTGACATTTTCCAGATGTGTAGAACCAGAGATCCAGGATTATGCTGAAATCTGCCTTGCAATTTGTCTCCAAGTGAAATTTTCCAGATGTGGAGAAGCAGAGTTCAAAGATTATGCTGAAATCTAACACATCAATTTCTCTCTTGCTGATATTTTCCAGATGTGCAGAAGCAGAGTTCCAGGATTATGCTGAAACCTGCCTCTGCATTTTCCCTCTAGCTGACTTTTTCCAGATGTGCAGAAGCTGAGTTCAAAGATTATGGTGAAATCTACCACATCAATTTCTCACTAGCTGACATTTTCCAGATGTGCAGAAGCAGAGTTCCAGTATTATGCTGAAATATACATCAATTTCTCTCTAACTGACATTTTCCAGATGTGTAGAACCAGAGATCCAGGATTATGCTGAAATCTGCCTTGCAATTTGTCTCCAAGTGAAATTTTCCAGATGTGGAGAAGCAGAGTTCAAAGATTATGCTGAAATCTAACACATCAATTTCTCTCTTGCTGATATTTTCCAGATGTGCAGAAGCAGAGTTCCAGGATTATGCTGAAACCTGCCTCTGCATTTTCCCTCTAGCTGACTTTTTCCAGATGTGCAGAAGCTGAGTTCAAAGATTATGGTGAAATCTACCACATCAATTTCTCTCTAGCTGACATTTTCCAGATGTGCAGAAGCAGAGTTCCAGTATTATGCTGAAATATACATCAATTTCTCTCTAACTGACATTTTCCAGATGTGTAGAACCAGAGTTCCAGGATTATGCTGAAATCTGCCTTGCAATTTGTCTTCAAGTGAAATTTTCCAGATGTGCAGAAGCAGAGTTCAAAGACTATGCTGAAATCTAACACAACAATTTCTCTCTTGCTGACATTTTCCAGATGTGCAGAAGCAGAGTTCCAGGATTATGCTGAAATCTGCCTCTGCATTTTCCCTCTAGCTGACTTTTTCCAGATGTGCAGAAGCTGAGTTCAAAGATTATGCTGAAATCTGCCTCTGCATTTTCTCTCTAGCTGACATTTTCCACATGTGCAGAAGCAGAGTTCAAAGATTATGCTGAAATCTACCACATCAATTTCTCTCTATCTGACATTTTCCAGATGTGCAGAAGCAGAGTTCCAGGATTGTGCTGAAAACCACAACATCAATTTCTCTCTAGCTGACTTTCCCAGATGTGCATAAGCAGAGGTCCAGTATTATGCTGAAATCTGCCTTGCAATTTCTCTCTAGCTGACTTTTCCAGATGTGCAGAAGCGGAGTTCAAACATTATGCTGAAATCTACCACTTCAATTTCTCTCTAGCTCACATTTGCCAGATGTGGAGAAGCAAAGTTCCAGCATTATTCTGAAATCTGCCTTGCAATTTTTCTCCAGGTGACATTTTCCAGATGTGTAGAAGCAGAGTTCAAACATTATGCTGAAATCTAACACATCAATTTCTCTCTTGCTGACATTTTCCAGAGTTGCAGAAGCAGAGTTCCAGGGTTATGCTGAAATCAGCCTTTGCATTTTCTCTCTAGCTGACATTTTCCACATGTGCAGAAGCTGAGTTCAAAGATTATGCTGAAATCTACCACATCAATTTCACTCTAGCGGACATTTGCCAGACGTGCAGAAGCAGAGTTCCAGGATTATGCTGAAATCAGCCTCTGCATTTTCTCTCTAGCTGCCATTTTCCAGATGTGCAGAAGCAGAGTTCCAGTATTATGCTGAAATATACATCAATTTCTCTCTAGCTTACATTTTCCAGATGTGCAGAAGCAGAGATCCAGGATTATGCTGAAATCTGCCTTGCAATTTGTCTCCAAGTGAAATTTTCCAGATGTGGAGAAGCAGAGTTCAAAGATTATGCTGAAATCTACCACATCAATTTCTCTCTAGCTGACATTTTCCAGATGTGCAGAAGCAGAGTTCCAGGATTATGCTGAAATCTGCCTCTGCATTTTCCCTCTAGCTGACATTTTTCAGATGTGCAGAAGCTGAGTACAAAGATTATGGTGAAATCTACCACATCAATTTCTCTCCAGCTGACATTTTCCAGATGTGCAGAAGCTGAGTTCAAAGATTATGGTGAAATCTACCACATCAATTTAACTCTAGCTTACATTTGCCAGATGTGCAGAAGCAGAGTTCCAGGATTATGCTGAAATCAGCCTCTGCATTTTCTCTCTAGCTGACATTTTCCAGATGTGCAGAAGCAGAGTTCCAGTATTATGCTGAAATATACATCAATTTCTCTCTAACTGACATTTTCCAGATGTGTAGAACCAGAGTTCCAGGATTATGCTGAAATCTGCCTTGCAATTTGTCTCCAAGTGAAATTTTCCAGATGTGCAGAAGCAGAGTTCAAAGATTATGCTGAAATCTAACACAACAATTTCTGTCTTGCTGACATTTTCCAGATGTGCAGAAGCAGAGTTCCAGGATTATGCTGAAATCTGCCTCTGCATTTTCCCTCTAGCTGACTTTTTCCAGATGTGCAGAAGCTGAGTTCAAAGATTATGGTGAAATCTACCACATCAATTTCTCTCTAGCTGACATTTTCCAGATGTGCAGAAGCTGAGTTCAAAGATTATGGTGAAATCTACCACATCAATTTCTCTCTAGCTGACATTTTCCAGATGTGTAGAACCAGAGATCCAGGATTATGCTGAAATCTGCCTTGCAATTTGTCTCCAAGTGAAATTTTCCAGATGTGGAGAAGCAGAGTTGCAGGATTATGCTGAAATCTGCCTCTGCATTTTCCCTCTAGCTGACATTTTCCAGATGTGTAGAACCAGAGATCCAGGATTATGCTGAAATCAGCCTTGCAATTTTTCTCCAGGTGACATTTTCCAGATGTGTAGAAGCAGAGTTCAAACATTATGCTGAAATCTAACACATCAATTTCTCTCTTGCTGACATTTTCCAGAGTTGCAGAAGCAGAGTTCCAGGGTTATGCTGAAATCAGCCTCTGCATTTTCTCTCTAGCTGACATTTTCCACATGTGCAGAAGCTGAGTTCAAAGATTATGCTGAAATCTACCACATCAATTTCACTCTAGCTTACATTTGCCAGATGTGCAGAAGCAGAGTTCCAGGATTATGCTGAAATCAGCCTCTGCATTTTCTCTCTAGCTGCCATTTTCCAGATGTGCAGAAGCAGAGTTCCAGTATTATGCTGAAATATACATCAATTTCTCTCTAACTGACATTTTCTAGATGTGTAGAACCAGAGTTGCAGGATTATGCTGAAATCTGCCTCTGCATTTTCCCTCTAGCTGACATTTTCCAGATGTGCAGAAGCTGATTTCAAAGATTATGGTGAAATCTACCACATCAATTTCTCTCTAGCTGACATTTTCCAGATGTGCAGAAGCTGAGTTCAAAGATTATGGTGAAATCTACCACATCAATTTAACTCTAGCTGACATTTGCCAGATGTGCAGAAGCAGAGTTCCAGGATTATGCTGAAATCAGCCTCTGCATTTTCTCTCTAGCTGACATTTTCCAGATGTGCAGAAGCAGAGTTCCAGTATTATGCTGAAATCTACCGCATCAATTTCTCTCTAACTGACATTTTCCAGATCTGTAGAACCAGAGATCCAGGATTATGCTGAAATCTGCCTTGCAATTTGTCTCCAAGTGAAATTTTCCAGATGTGGAGAAGCAGAGTTCAAAGATTATGCTGAAATCTACCACATCAATTTCTCTCTAGCTGACATTTTCCAGATGTGCAGAAGCAGAGTTCCAGGATTATGCTGAAATCTGCCTCTGCATTTTCCCTCTAGCTGACATTTTCCAGATGTGCAGAAGCTGAGTTCAAAGATTATGGTGAAATCTACCACATCAATTTCTCTCTAGCTGACATTTTCCAGATGTGCAGAAGCTGAGTTCAAAGATTATGGTGAAATCTACCCCATCAATTTAACTCTAGCTGACATTTGCCAGATGTGCAGAAGCAGAGTTCCAGGATTATGCTGAAATCAGCCTCTGCATTTTCTCTCTAGCTGACATTTTCCAGATGTGCAGAAGCAGAGTTCCAGTATTATGCTGAAATCTACCACATCAATTTCTCTCTAACTGACATTTTCCAGATGTCTAGAACCAGAGATCCAGGATTATGCTGAAATCTGCCTTGCAATTTGTCTCCAAGTGAAATTTTCCAGATGTGGAGAAGCAGAGTTCAAAGATTATGCTGAAATCTACCACATCAACTTCTCTCTAACTGACATTTTCCAGATGTGTAGAACCAGAGATCCAGGATTATGCTGAAATCTGCCTTGCAATTTGTCTCCAAGTGAAATTTTCCAGATGTGGAGAAGCAGAGTTGCAGGATTATGCTGAAATCTGCCTCTGCATTTTCCCTCTAGCTGACATTTTCCAGATGTGCAGAAGCTGATTTCAAAGATTATGGTGAAATCTACCACATCAATTTCTCTCTAGCTGACATTTTCCAGATGTGCAGAAGCTGAGTTCAAAGATTATGGTGAAATCTACCACATCAATTTAACTCTAGCTGACATTTTCCAGATGTGCAGAAGCAGAGTTCCAGGATTATGCTGAAATCTACCGCATCAATTTCTCTCTAACTGACATTTTCCAGATCTGTAGAACCAGAGATCCAGGATGATGCTGAAATCTGCCTTGCAATTTGTCTCCAAGTGAAATTTTCCAGATGTGGAGAAGCAGAGTTCAAAGATTATGCTGAAATCTACCACATCAATTTCTCTCTAGCTGACATTTTCCAGATGTGCAGAAGCAGAGTTCCAGGATTATGCTGAAATCTGCCTCTGCATTTTCCCTCTAGCTGACATTTTCCAGATGTGCAGAAGCTGAGTTCAAAGATTATGGTGAAATCTACCACATCAATTTCTCTCTAGCTGACATTTTCCAGATGTGCAGAAGCTGAGTTCAAAGATTATGGTGAAATCTACCCCATCAATTTAACTCTAGCTGACATTTGCCAGATGTGCAGAAGCAGAGTTCCAGGATTATGCTGAAATCAGCCTCTGCATTTTCTCTCTAGCTGACATTTTCCAGATGTGCAGAAGCAGAGTTCCAGTATTATGCTGAAATCTACCACATCAATTTCTCTCTAACTGACATTTTCCAGATGTCTAGAACCAGAGATCCAGGATTATGCTGAAATCTGCCTTGCAATTTGTCTCCAAGTGAAATTTTCCAGATGTGGAGAAGCAGAGTTCAAAGATTATGCTGAAATCTACCACATCAACTTCTCTCTAACTGACATTTTCCAGATGTGTAGAACCAGAGATCCAGGATTATGCTGAAATCTGCCTTGCAATTTGTCTCCAAGTGAAATTTTCCAGATGTGGAGAAGCAGAGTTGCAGGATTATGCTGAAATCTGCCTCTGCATTTTCCCTCTAGCTGACATTTTCCAGATGTGCAGAAGCTGATTTCAAAGATTATGGTGAAATCTACCACATCAATTTCTCTCTAGCTGACATTTTCCAGATGTGCAGAAGCTGAGTTCAAAGATTATGGTGAAATCTACCACATCAATTTAACTCTAGCTGACATTTGCCAGATGTGCAGAAGCAGAGTTCCAGGATTATGCTGAAATTAGCCTCTGCATTTTCTCTCTAGCTGACATTTTCCAGATGTGCAGAAGCAGAGTTCCAGTATTATGCTGAAATCTACCGCATCAATTTCTCTCTAACTGACATTTTCCAGATGTGTAGAACCAGAGATCCAGGATTATGCTGAAATCTGCCTCTGCATTTTCCCTCTAGCTGACATTTTCCAGATGTGGAGAAGCAGAGTTCAAAGATTATGCTGAAATCTACCACATCAATTTCTCTCTAGCTGACATTTTCCAGATGTGCAGAAGCAGAGTTCCAGGATTATGCTGAAATCTGCCTCTGCATTTTCCCTCTAGCTGACATTTTCCAGATGTGCAGAAGCTGAGTTCAAAGATTATGGTGAAATCTACCACATCAATTTCTCTCTAGCTGACATTTTCCAGATGTGCAGAAGCTGAGTTCAAAGATTATGGTGAAATCTACCCCATCAATTTAACTCTAGCTGACATTTGCCAGATGTGCAGAAGCAGAGTTCCAGGATTATGCTGAAATCAGCCTCTGCATTTTCTCTCTAGCTGACATTTTCCAGATGTGCAGAAGCAGAGTTCCAGTATTATGCTGAAATCTACCACATCAATTTCTCTCTAACTGACATTTTCCAGATGTCTAGAACCAGAGATCCAGGATTATGCTGAAATCTGCCTTGCAATTTGTCTCCAAGTGAAATTTTCCAGATGTGGAGAAGCAGAGTTCAAAGATTATGCTGAAATCTACCACATCAATTTCTCTCTAACTGACATTTTCCAGATGTGTAGAACCAGAGATCCAGGATTATGCTGAAATCTGCCTTGCAATTTGTCTCCAAGTGAAATTTTCCAGATGTGGAGAAGCAGAGTTCCAGGATTATGCTGAAATCTGCCTCTGCATTTCCCTCTAGCTTACATTTTCCAGATGTGCAGAAGCTGAGTTCAAAGATTATGGTGAAATCTACCACATCAATTTCACTCTAGCTGACATTTGCCAGATGTGCAGAAGCAGAGTTCCAGTATTATGCTGAAATATACATCAATTTCTCTCTAACTGACATTTTCCAGATGTGTAGAACCAGAGATCCAGGATTATGCTGAAATCTGCCTTGCAATTTGTCTCCAAGTGAAATTTTCCAGATGTGGAGAAGCAGAGTTCAAAGATTATGCTGAAATCTAACAAATCAATTTCTCTCTTGCTGACATTTTCCAGATGTGCAGAAGCAGAGTTCCAGGATTATGCTGAAATCTGCCTCTGCATTTTCCCTCTAGCTGACTTTTTCCAGATGTGCAGAAGCTGAGTTCAAAGATTATGGTGAAATCTACCACATCAATTTCTCTCTAGCTGACATTTTCCAGATGTGCAGAAGCAGAGTTCCAGTATTATGCTGAAATATACATCAATTTCTCTCTAACTGACATTTTCCAGATGTGTAGAACCAGAGTTCCAGGATTATGCTGAAATCTGCCTTGCAATTTGTCTCCAAGTGAAATTTTCCAGATGTGCAGAAGCAGAGTTCAAAGATTATGCTGAAATCTAACACAACAATTTCTCTCTTGCTGACATTTTCCAGATGTGCAGAAGCAGAGTTCCAGGATTATGCTGAAATCTGCCTCTGCATTTTCCCTCTAGCTGACTTTTTCCAGATGTGCAGAAGCTGAGTTCAAAGATTATGGTGAAATCTACCACATCAATTTCTCTCTAGCTGACATTTTCCAGATGTGCAGAAGCTGAGTTCAAAGATTATGGTGAAATCTACCACATCAATTTCTCTCTAGCTGACATTTTCCACATGTGCGGATGCAGAGTTCCATGATTATGCTGAAATCTGCCTCTGCATTTTCCCTCTAGCTGACATTTTCCAGATGTGCAGAAGCTGAGTTCAAAGATTATGGTGAAATCTACCACATCAATTTCTCTCTAGCTGACATTTTCCAGATGTGCAGAAGCTGAGTTCAAAGATTATGGTGAAATCTACCACATCAATTTCTCTCTAGCTGACATTTTCCAGATGTGCGGAAGCAGAGTTCCAGGATTATGCTGAAATCTGCCTTGCAATTTGTCTCCAAGTGAAATTTTCCAGATGTGCAGAAGCAGAGTTCAAAGATTATGCTGAAATCTAACACAACAATTTCTGTCTTGCTGACATTTTCCAGATGTGCAGAAGCAGAGTTCCAGGATTATGCTGAAATCTGCCTCTGCATTTTCCTTCTAGCTGACTTTTTCCAGATGTGCAGAAGCTGAGTTCAAAGATTATGGTGAAATCTACCACATCAATTTCTCTCTAGCTGACATTTTCCAGATGTGCAGAAGCTGAGTTCAAAGATTATGGTGAAATCTACCACATCAATTTCTCTCTAGCTGACATTTTCCAGATGTGTAGAACCAGAGATCCAGGATTATGCTGAAATCTGCCTTGCAATTTGTCTCCAAGTGAAATTTTCCAGATGTGGAGAAGCAGAGTTGCAGGATTATGCTGAAATCTGCCTCTGCATTTTCCCTCTAGCTGACATTTTCCAGATGTGCAGAAGCTGAGTTCAAAGATTATGGTGAAATCTACCACATCAATTTCTCTCTAGCTGACATTTGCCAGATGTGCAGAAGCAGAGTTCCAGGATTATGCTGAAATCAGCCTTGCAATTTTTCTCCAGGTGACATTTTCCAGATGTGTAGAAGCAGAGTTCAAACATTATGCTGAAATCTAACACATCAATTTCTCTCTTGCTGACATTTTCCAGAGTTGCAGAAGCAGAGTTCCAGGGTTATGCTGAAATCAGCCTCTGCATTTTCTCTCTAGCTGACATTTTCCACATGTGCAGAAGCTGAGTTCAAAGATTATGCTGAAATCTACCACATCAATTTCACTCTAGCTTACATTTGCCAGATGTGCAGAAGCAGAGTTGCAGGATTATGCTGAAATCAGCCTCTGCATTTTCTCTCTAGCTGCCATTTTCCAGATGTGCAGAAGCAGAGTTCCAGTATTATGCTGAAATATACATCAATTTCTCTCTAACTGACATTTTCTAGATGTGTAGAACCAGAGATCCAGGATTATGCTGAAATCTGCCTTGCAATTTCTCTCTAGCTGACTTTTCCAGATGTGCAGAAGCTGAGTTCAAAGATTATGGTGAAATCTACCACATCAATTTCTCTCTAGCTGACATTTGCCAGATGTGCAGAAGCAGAGTTCCAGGATTATGCTGAAATCAGCCTTGCAATTTTTCTCCAGGTGACATTTTCCAGATGTGTAGAAGCAGAGTTCAAACATTATGCTGAAATCTAACACATCAATTTCTCTCTTGCTGACATTTTCCAGAGTTGCAGAAGCAGAGTTCCAGGGTTATGCTGAAATCAGCCTCTGCATTTTCTCTCTAGCTGACATTTTCCACATGTGCAGAAGCTGAGTTCAAAGATTATGCTGAAATCTACCACATCAATTTCACTCTAGCTGACATTTGCCAGATGTGCAGAAGCAGAGTTCCAGGATTATGCTGAAATCAGCCTCTGCATTTTCTCTCTAGCTGCCATTTTCCAGATGTGCAGAAGCAGAGTTCCAGTATTATGCTGAAATATACATCAATTTCTCTCTAACTGACATTTTCTAGATGTGTAGAACCAGAGATCCAGGATTATGCTGAAATCTGCCTTGCAATTTGTCTCCAAGTGAAATTTTCCAGATGTGGAGAAGCAGAGTTGCAGGATTATGCTGAAATCTGCCTCTGCATTTTCCCTCTAGCTGACATTTTCCAGATGTGCAGAAGCTGATTTCAAAGATTATGGTGAAATCTACCACATCAATTTCTCTCTAGCTGACATTTTCCAGATGTGCAGAAGCTGAGTTCAAAGATTATGGTGAAATCTACCACATCAATTTAACTCTAGCTGACATTTGCCAGATGTGCAGAAGCAGAGTTCCAGGATTATGCTGAAATCAGCCTCTGCATTTTCTCTCTAGCTGACATTTTCCAGATGTGCAGAAGCAGAGTTCCAGTATTATGCTGAAATCTACCGCATCAATTTCTCTCTAACTGACATTTTCCAGATCTGTAGAACCAGAGATCCAGGATTATGCTGAAATCTGCCTTGCAATTTGTCTCCAAGTGAAATTTTCCAGATGTGGAGAAGCAGAGTTCAAAGATTATGCTGAAATCTACCACATCAATTTCTCTCTAGCTGACATTTTCCAGATGTGCAGAAGCAGAGTTCCAGGATTATGCTGAAATCTGCCTCTGCATTTTCCCTCTAGCTGACATTTTCCAGATGTGCAGAAGCTGAGTTCAAAGATTATGGTGAAATCTACCACATCAATTTCTCTCTAGCTGACATTTTCCAGATGTGCAGAAGCTGAGTTCAAAGATTATGGTGAAATCTACCCCATCAATTTAACTCTAGCTGACATTTGCCAGATGTGCAGAAGCAGAGTTCCAGGATTATGCTGAAATCAGCCTCTGCATTTTCTCTCTAGCTGACATTTTCCAGATGTGCAGAAGCAGAGTTCCAGTATTATGCTGAAATCTACCACATCAATTTCTCTCTAACTGACATTTTCCAGATGTCTAGAACCAGAGATCCAGGATTATGCTGAAATCTGCCTTGCAATTTGTCTCCAAGTGAAATTTTCCAGATGTGGAGAAGCAGAGTTCAAAGATTATGCTGAAATCTACCACATCAATTTCTCTCTAACTGACATTTTCCAGATGTGTAGAACCAGAGATCCAGGATTATGCTGAAATCTGCCTTGCAATTTGTCTCCAAGTGAAATTTTCCAGATGTGGAGAAGCAGAGTTGCAGGATTATGCTGAAATCTGCCTCTGCATTTTCCCTCTAGCTGACATTTTCCAGATGTGCAGAAGCTGATTTCAAAGATTATGGTGAAATCTACCACATCAATTTCTCTCTAGCTGACATTTTCCAGATGTGCATAAGCTGAGTTCAAAGATTATGGTGAAATCTACCACATCAATTTAACTCTAGCTGACATTTGCCAGATGTGCAGAAGCAGAGTTCCAGGATTATGCTGAAATCAGCCTCTGCATTTTCTCTCTAGCTGACATTTTCCAGATGTGCAGAAGCAGAGTTCCAGTATTATGCTGAAATCTACCGCATCAATTTCTCTCTAACTGACATTTTCCAGATGTGTAGAACCAGAGATCCAGGATTATGCTGAAATCTGCCTTGCAATTTGTCTCCAAGTGAAATTTTCCAGATGTGGAGAAGCAGAGTTCAAAGATTATGCTGAAATCTACCACATCAATTTCTCTCTAGCTGACATTTTCCAGATGTGCAGAAGCAGAGTTCCAGGATTATGCTGAAATCTGCCTCTGCATTTTCCCTCTAGCTGACATTTTCCAGATGTGCAGAAGCTGAGTTCAAAGATTATGGTGAAATCTACCACATCAATTTCTCTCTAGCTGACATTTTCCAGATGTGCAGAAGCTGAGTTCAAAGATTATGGTGAAATCTACCCCATCAATTTAACTCTAGCTGACATTTGCCAGATGTGCAGAAGCAGAGTTCCAGGATTATGCTGAAATCAGCCTCTGCATTTTCTCTCTAGCTGACATTTTCCAGATGTGCAGAAGCAGAGTTCCAGTATTATGCTGAAATCTACCACATCAATTTCTCTCTAACTGACATTTTCCAGATGTGGAGAAGCAGAGTTCAAAGATTATTCTGAAATCTACCACATCAATTTCTCTCTAGCTGACATTTGCCAGATGTGCAGAAGCAGAGTTCCAGGATTATGCTGAAATCAGCCTCTGCATTTTTTCTCTAGCTGACATTTTCCAGATGTGCAGAAGCAGAGTTCCAGTATTATGCTGAAATATACAACTTCAATTTGTCTCTAGCTGTCTTTTCCAGATGTGCAGAAGCAGAGTTCAAAGATTATGCTGAAATCTACCACATCAATTTTTCTCTAGCTGACATTTTCCAGATGTGCGGAAGCAGAGTTCCATGATTATGCTGAAATCTGCCTCTGCATTTTCCCTCTAGCTGACATTTTCAAGATGTGCAGAAGCAGAGTTCTAAGATTATGCTGAAATCTACAACATCAAGTTCTCTCTAGCTTACATTTTCCAGATGTGCAGAAGCAGAGTTCCAGGATTATGCTGAAATCTACCACTTCAATTTCTCTCTAGCTCACAATTGCCAGATGTGCAGAAGCAGAGTTCCAGGATTATTCTGAAATCTGCCTTGCAATTTTTTTCCAGGTGACATTTTCCAGATGTGTACAAGCAGAGTTCAAACATTATGCTGAAATCTAACACGTCAATTTCTCTCTTGCTGACATTTTCCAGAGTTGCAGAAGCAGAGTTCCAGGGTTATGCTGAAATCTGCCTCTGCATTTTTCCTCTAGCTGACATTTTCCAGATGTGAAAAAGCAGAGTTCAAAGATTATGCTGAAATCTACAACTTCAATTTCTCTCTAGCTGACATTTTCAAATTTGCAGAAGCAGAGTTCTAAGATTATGCTGAAATCTACGACATCAATTTCTCTCTAGCTTACATTTTCCAGATGTGCAGAAGCAGACTTCCAGGATTATGCTGAAATCTGCCTCTGCATTTTCTCTCTAGCTGACATTTTCCAGATGTGTACAAGCAGAGTTCAAACATTATGCTGAAATCTAACACGTCAATTTCTCTCTTGCTGACATTTTCCAGAGTTGCAGAAGCAGAGTTCCAGGATTGTGCTGAAAACCACAACATCAATTTCTCTCTAGCTGACTTTCCCAGATGTGCAGAAACAGAGGTACAGTATTATGCTGAAATCTGCCTCTGCAGTTTCCCTCTAGCTGCCATTTTCCAGATGTGTAGAAGCAGAATTCCAGTATTATGCTGAAATATACATCAATTTCTCTCTAACTGACATTTTCCAGATGTGTAGAACCAGAGATCCAGGATTATGCTGAAATCTGCCTTGCAATTTGTCTCCAAGTGAAATTTTCCAGATGTGGAGAAGCAGAGTTCCAGGATTATGCTGAAATCTGCCTCTGCATTTTCCCTCTAGCTGACATTTTCCAGATGTGCAGAAGCTGAGTTCAAAGATTATGGTGAAATCTACCACATCAATTTCACTCTAGCTGACATTTGCCAGATGTGCAGAAGCAGAGTTCCAGGATTATGCTGAAATCAGCCTCTGCATTTTCTCTCTAACTGACATTTTCCAGATGTGCAGAAGCAGAGTTCCAGTATTATGCTGAAATATACATCAATTTCTCTCTAACTGACATTTTCCAGATGTGTAGAACCAGAGATCCAGGATTATGCTGAAATCTGCCTTGCAATTTGTCTCCAAGTGAAATTTTCCAGATGTGGAGAAGCAGAGTTCAAAGATTATGCTGAAATCTAACACATCAATTTCTCTCTTGCTGATATTTTCCAGATGTGCAGAAGCAGAGTTCCAGGATTATGCTGAAACCTGCCTCTGCATTTTCCCTCTAGCTGACTTTTTCCAGATGTGCAGAAGCTGAGTTCAAAGATTATGGTGAAATCTACCACATCAATTTCTCTCTAGCTGACATTTTCCAGATGTGCAGAAGCAGAGTTCCAGTATTATGCTGAAATATACATCAATATCTCTCTAACTGACATTTTCCAGATGTGTAGTACCAGAGTTCCAGGATTATGCTGAAATCTGCCTTGCAATTTGTCTTCAAGTGAAATTTTCCAGATGTGCAGAAGCAGAGTTCAAAGATTATGCTGAAATCTAACACAACAATTTCTCTCTTGCTGACATTTTCCAGATGTGCAGAAGCAGAGTTCCAGGATTATGCTGAAATCTGCCTCTGCATTTTCCCTCTAGCTGACATTTTCCAGATGTGCAGAAGCAGAGTTCCAGGATTACGCTGAAATCTGCCTCTGCATTTTCTCTCTAGCTGACATTTTCCACATGTGCAGAAGCAGAGTTCAAAGATTATGCTGAAATCTACCACATCAATTTCTCTCTATCTGACATTTTCCAGATGTGCAGAAGCAGAGTTCCAGGATTGTGCTGAAAACCACAACATCAATTTCTCTCTAGCTCACTTTCCCAGATGTGCAGAAGCAGAGGTCCAGTATTATGCTGAAATCTGCCTTGCAATTTCTCTCTAGCTGACTTTTCCAGATGTGCAGAAGCTGAGTTCAAAGATTATGGTGAAATCTGCCACATCAATTTCTGTCTAGCTGACATTTGCCAGATGTGCAGAAGTAGAGTTCCAGGATTATGCTGAAATCTACCTTGCAAGTTTTCTCAAGCTGACATTTTCCATATGTACAGAAGCAGAGTTCCAGGTGTATGCTGAAATATGCCTTGCAATTTCTCTCTAGCTGTCTTTTCCAGATGTGCAGAAGCAGCGTTCAAAGATTATGCTGAAATCTACAACTTCAATTTCTCTCTAGCTGACATTTTCCAGATGTGCAGAAGCAGAGTTCTAAGATTATGCTGAAAACCACAACATCAATTTCTCTCTAGCTGACTTTCCCAGATGTGCAGAAGCAGAGGTCCAGTATTATGCTGAAATCTGCCTCTGCAGTTTCCCTCTAGCTGCCATTTTCCAGATGTGCAGAAGCAGAGTTCAAACATTATGCTGAAATCTACCACTTCAATTTCTCTCTAGCTCACATTTGCCAGATGTGCAGAAGCAGAGTTCCAGGATTATTCTGAAATCTGCCTTGCGATTTTTCTCCAGGTGACATTTTCCAGATGTGCAGAAGCAGAGTTCAAACATGCTGAAATCTAACACATCAATTTCTCTCTAGCTGCCATTTTCCAGATGTGCAGAAGCAGAGTTCAAACATTATGCTGAAATCTACCACTTCAATTTCTCTCTAGCTCACATTTGCCAGATGTGCAGAAGCAGAGTTCTAAGATTATGCTGAAATCTACAACATCAATTTCTCTCTAGCTTACATTTTCCAGATGTGCAGAAGCAGAGTTCTAAGATTATGCTGAAATCTACCACATCAATTTCTCTCTAGCTGACATTTTCCAGATGTGAGGAAGCAGAGTTCCAGGATTATGCTGAAATCAGCCTCTGCATTTTCTCTCTAGCTGACATTTTCCAGATGTGCAGAAGCAGAGTTCTAAGATTATGCTGAAATCTACAACATCAATTTCTCTCTAGCTGCCATTTTCCAGATGTGCAGAAGCAGAGTTCAAACATTATGCTGAAATCTACCACTTCAATTTCTCTCTAGCTCACATTTGCCAGATGTGCAGAAGCAGAGTTCCAGGATTATTCTGAAATCTGCCTTGCATTTTTTCTCCAGGTGACATTTTCCAGATGTGCAGAAGCAGAGTTCAAACATTATGCTGAAATCTAACAAGTCAATTTCTGTCTTGCTGACATTTTCCAGAGTTGCAGAAGAAGAGTTCCAGGGTTATGCTGAAATCTGCCTCTGCGTTTTTCCTCTAGCTTACATTTTCCAGATGTGAAAAAGCATTGTTCAAAGATTATGCTGAAATCTACAACTTCAATTTCTCTCTAGCTTACATTTTCCAGATGTGCAGAAGCTGAGTTCAAAGATTATGGTGAAATCTACCACATCAATTTCTCTCTAGCTGACATTTTCCAGATGTGCGGAAGCAGAGTTCCATGATTATGCTGAAATCTGCCTCTGCATTTTCCCTCTAGCTGACATTTTCCAGATGTGCAGAAGCAGAGTTCCAGGATTACGCTGAAATCTGCCTCTGCATTTTCTCTCTAGCTGACATTTTCCACATGTGCAGAAGCAGAGTTCAAAGATTATGCTGAAATCTACCACATCAATTTCTCTCTATCTGACATTTTCCAGATGTGCAGAAGCAGAGTTCCAGGATTGTGCTGAAAACCACAACATCAATTTCTCTCTAGCTCACTTTCCCAGATGTGCAGAAGCAGAGGTCCAGTATTATGCTGAAATCTACAACATCAATTTCTCTCTAGCTTACATTTTCCAGATGTGAGGAAGCAGAGTTCAAGGATTATGCTGATATCAGCCTCTGCATTTTCTCTCTAGCTGACATTTCCAGATGTGAAAAAGCAGAGTTCAAAGATTATGCTGAAATCTACGACATCAATTTCTCTCTAGCTTACATTTTCCAGATGTGCAGAAGCAGAGTTCCAGGATTATGCTGAAATCTGCCTCTGCATTTTCCCTCTAGCTGACATTTTCCAGATGTGCAGAAGCAGAGTTCTAAGATTATGCTGAAATCTACATCAATTTCTCTCTAGCTTACATTTTCCAGATGTGAGGAAGCAGAGTTCAAGGATTATGCTGAAATCAGCCTCTGCATTTTCTCTCTAGCTGACATTTTCCACATGTGCAGAAGCAGAGTTCCAAGATTATGCTGAAATCTGCCTTGCAATTTCTCTCTAGCTGACATTTGCCAGATATGCAGAGGCAGAGTTCCAGGATTATTCGGAAATCTGCCTTGCAATTTTTCTCCAGGTGACATTTTCCAGATGTGCAGAAGCAGAGTTCAAACATGCTGAAATCTATCACATCAATTTCTCTCTTGCTGACATTTTCCAGAGTTGCAGAAGCAGAGTTCCAGGATTATGCTGAAATCAGCTTCTGCATTTTCTCTCTAGCTGACATTTTCCAGATGTGCAGAAGCAGAGTTCTAAGATTATGCTGAAATCTACAACTTCAATTTCTATCTAGCTGACATTTTCCAGATGTTCAGAAGCAGAGTTCTAAGATTATGCTGAAAACCACAACATCAATTTCTCTCTAGCTAACTTTCCCAGATGTGCAGAAGCAGAGGTCCAGTATTATGCTGAAATCTGCCTTGCAATTTCTCTCTAGCTGACATTTTCCACATGTGCAGAAGCAGAGTTCCAAGATTATGCTGAAATCTGCCTTGCAATTTCTCTCTAGCTGACATTTGCCAGATGTGCAGAAGCAGAGTTCCAGGATTATGCTGAAATCTGCCTTGCAATTTTTCTCCAGGTGACATTTTCCAGATGTGCAGAAGCAGAGTTCAAACATTATGCTGAAATCTGCCTTGCAATTTCTCTCTAGCTGACATTTGCCAGATGTGCAGAAACAGAGTTCCAGGATTATTCGGAAATCTGCCTTGCAATTTTTCTCCAGGTGACATTTTCCAGATGTGCAGAAGCTGAGTTCAAAGATTATGGTGAAATCTACCACATCAATTTCTCTCTAGCTGACATTTTCCAGATGTGAGGAAGCAGAGTTCCAGGATTATGCTGAAATCAGCCTCTGCATTTTCTCTCTAGCTGACATTTTCCAGATGTGCAGAAGCAGAGTTCTAAGATTATGCTGAAATCTACAACATCAATTTCTCTCTAGCTGCCATTTTCCAGATGTGCAGAAGCAGAGTTCAAACATTATGCTGAAATCTACCACTTCAATTTCTCTCTAGCTCACATTTGCCAGATGTGCAGAAGCAGAGTTCCAGGATTATTCTGAAATCTGCCTTGCATTTTTTCTCCAGGTGACATTTTCCAGATGTGCAGAAGCAGAGTTCAAACATTATGCTGAAATCTAACAAGTCAATTTCTGTCTTGCTGACATTTTCCAGAGTTGCAGAAGAAGAGTTCCAGGGTTATGCTGAAATCTGCCTCTGCGTTTTTCCTCTAGCTGACATTTTCCAGATGTGAAAAAGCATTGTTCAAAGATTATGCTGAAATCTACAACTTCAATTTCTCTCTAGCTTACATTTTCCAGATGTGCAGAAGCAGAGTTCCAGGATTATGCTGAAATCTGCCTCTGCATTTTCTCTCTAGCTGACATTTTCCACATGTGCAGAAGCAGAGTTCAAAGATTATGCTGAAATCTACCACATCAATTTCTCTCTATCGGACATTTTCCAGATGTGCAGAAGCAGAGTTCCAGGATTGTGCTGAAAACCACAACATCAATTTCTCTCTAGCTGACTTTCCCAGATGTGCAGAAGCAGAGGTCCAGTATTATGCTGAAATCTGCCTTGCAATTTCTCTCTAGCTGACTTTTCCAGATGTGCAGAAGCTGAGTTCAAAGATTATGGTGAAATCTGCCACATCAATTTCTGTCTAGCTGACATTTGCCAGATGTGCAGAAGTAGAGTTCCAGGATTATGCTGAAATCTGCCTTGCAAGTTTTCTCAAGCTGACATTTTCCATATGTACAGAAGCAGAGTTCCAGGTGTATGCTGAAATCTGCCTTGCAATTTCTCTCTAGCTGACATTTTCCAGATGTGCAGAAGCAGAGTTCAAAGATTATGCTGAAATCTAACACATCAATTTCTCTCTTGCTGACATTTTCCAGATGTGCAGAAGCAGAGTTCCAGGATTATGCTGAAATCTGCCTCTGCATTTTCCCTCTAGCTTACATTTTCCAGATGTGCAGAAGTTGAGTTCAAAGATTATGGTGAAATCTACCACATCAATTTCTCTCTAGCTGACATTTTCCAGATGTGCAGAAGCTGAGTTCAAAGATTATGGTGAAATCTACCACATCAATTTTTCTCTAGCTGACATTTTCCAGATGTGCGGAAGCAGAGTTCCATGATTATGCTGAAATCTGCCTCTGCATTTTCCCTCTAGCTGACATTTTCCAGATGTGCAGAAGCAGAGTTCTAAGATTATGCTGAAATCTACAACATCAATTTCTCTCTAGCTTACATTTTCCAGATGTGCAGAAGCAGAGTTCAAAGATTATGCTGAAATCTACCACATCAATTTCTCTCTATCTGACATTTTCCAGATGTGCAGAAGCAGAGTTCCAGGATTGTGCTCAAAACCACAACATCAATTTCTCTCTAGCTGACTTTCCCAGATGTGCAGAAGCAGAGGTCCAGTATTATGCTGAAATCTGCCTTGCAATTTCTCTCTAGCTGACTTTTCCAGATGTGCAGAAGCAGAGTTCAAAGATTATGGTGAAATCTGCCACATCAATTTCTGTCTAGCTGACATTTGCCAGATGTGCAGAAGTAGAGTTCCAGGATTATGCTGAAATCTACCTTGCAAGTTTTCTCAAGCTGACATTTTCCATATGTACAGAAGCAGAGTTCCAGGTGTATGCTGAAATATGCCTTGCAATTTCTCTCTAGCTGTCTTTTCCAGATGTGCAGAAGCAGCGTTCAAAGATTATGCTGAAATCTACAACTTCAATTTCTCTCTAGCTGACATTTTCCAGATGTGCAGAAGCAGAGTTCTAAGATTATGCTGAAAACCACAACATCAATTTCTCTCTAGCTGACTTTCCCAGATGTGCAGAAGCAGAGGTCCAGTATTATGCTGAAATCTGCCTCTGCAGTTTCCCTCTAGCTGCCATTTTCCAGATGTGCAGAAGCAGAGTTCAAACATTATGCTGAAATCTACCACTTCAATTTCTCTCTAGCTCACATTTGCCAGATGTGCAGAAGCAGAGTTCCAGGATTATTCTGAAATCTGCCTTGCGATTTTTCTCCAGGTGACATTTTCCAGATGTGCAGAAGCAGAGTTCAAACATGCTGAAATCTAACACATCAATTTCTCTCTAGCTGCCATTTTCCAGATGTGCAGAACCAGAGTTCAAACATTATGCTGAAATCTACAACATCAATTTCTCTCTAGCTTACATTTGCCAGATGTGCAGAAGCAGAGTTCTAAGATTATGCTGAAATCTACAACATCAATTTCTCTCTAGCTGACATTTTCCAGATGTGAGGAAGCAGAGTTCCAGGATTATGCTGAAATCAGCCTCTGCATTTTCTCTCTAGCTGACATTTTCCAGATGTGCAGAAGCAGAGTTCTAAGATTATGCTGAAATCTACAACATCAATTTCTCTCTAGCTGCCATTTTCCAGATGTGCAGAAGCAGAGTTCAAACATTATGCTGAAATCTACCACTTCAATTTCTCTCTAGCTCACATTTGCCAGATGTGCAGAAGCAGAGTTCCAGGATTATTCTGAAATCTGCCTTGCATTTTTTCTCCAGGTGACATTTTCCAGATGTGCAGAAGCAGAGTTCAAACATTATGCTGAAATCTAACAAGTCAATTTCTGTCTTGCTGACATTTTCCAGAGTTGCAGAAGAAGAGTTCCAGGGTTATGCTGAAATCTGCCTCTGCGTTTTTCCTCTAGCTGACATTTTCCAGATGTGAAAAAGCATTGTTCAAAGATTATGCTGAAATCTACAACTTCAATTTCTCTCTAGCTTACATTTTCCAGATGTGCAGAAGCAGAGTTCCAGGATTATGCTGAAATCTGCCTCTGCATTTTCTCTCTAGCTGACATTTTTCACATGTGCAGAAGCAGAGTTCAAAGATTATGCTGAAATCTACCACATCAATTTCTCTCTATCGGACATTTTCCAGATGTGCAGAAGCAGAGTTCCAGGATTGTGCTGAAAACCACAACATCAATTTCTCTCTAGCTGACTTTCCCAGATGTGCAGAAGCAGAGGTCCAGTATTATGCTGAAATCTGCCTTGCAATTTCTCTCTAGCTGACTTTTCCAGATGTGCAGAAGCTGAGTTCAAAGATTATGGTGAAATCTGCCACATCAATTTCTGTCTAGCTGACATTTGCCAGATGTGCAGAAGTAGAGTTCCAGGATTATGCTGAAATCTGCCTTGCAAGTTTTCTCAAGCTGACATTTTCCATATGTACAGAAGCAGAGTTCCAGGTGTATGCTGAAATCTGCCTTGCAATTTCTCTCTAGCTGACATTTTCCAGATGTGCAGAAGCAGAGTTCAAAGATTATGCTGAAATCTAACACATCAATTTCTCTCTTGCTGACATTTTCCAGATGTGCAGAAGCAGAGTTCCAGGATTATGCTGAAATCTGCCTCTGCATTTTCCCTCTAGCTTACATTTTCCAGATGTGCAGAAGTTGAGTTCAAAGATTATGGTGAAATCTACCACATCAATTTCTCTCTAGCTGACATTTTCCAGATGTGCAGAAGCTGAGTTCAAAGATTATGGTGAAATCTACCACATCAATTTTTCTCTAGCTGACATTTTCCAGATGTGCGGAAGCAGAGTTCCATGATTATGCTGAAATCTGCCTCTGCATTTTCCCTCTAGCTGACATTTTCCAGATGTGCAGAAGCAGAGTTCTAAGATTATGCTGAAATCTACAACATCAATTTCTCTCTAGCTTACATTTTCCAGATGTGCAGAAGCAGAGTTCAAAGATTATGCTGAAATCTACCACATCAATTTCTCTCTATCTGACATTTTCCAGATGTGCAGAAGCAGAGTTCCAGGATTGTGCTCAAAACCACAACATCAATTTCTCTCTAGCTGACTTTCCCAGATGTGCAGAAGCAGAGGTCCAGTATTATGCTGAAATCTGCCTTGCAATTTCTCTCTAGCTGACTTTTCCAGATGTGCAGAAGCAGAGTTCAAAGATTATGGTGAAATCTGCCACATCAATTTCTGTCTAGCTGACATTTGCCAGATGTGCAGAAGTAGAGTTCCAGGATTATGCTGAAATCTGCCTTGCAAGTTTTCTCAAGCTGACATTTTCGATATGTACAGAAGCAGAGTTCCAGGTGTATGCTGAAATCTGCCTTGCAAGTTTTCTCAAGCTGACATTTTCCATATGTACAGAAGCAGAGTTCCAGGTGTATGCTGAAATCTGCCTTGCAATTTCTCTCTAGCTGTCTTTTCCAGATGTGCAGAAGCAGAGTTCAAAGATTATGCTGAAATCTAACACATCAATTTCTCTCTTGCTGACATTTTCCAGATGTGCAGAAGCAGAGTTCCAGGATTATGCTGAAATCTGCCTCTGCATTTTCCCTCTAGCTTACATTTTCCAGATGTGCAGAAGCTGAGTTCAAAGATTATGGTGAAATCTACCACATCAATTTCTCTCTAGCTGACATTTTCCAGATGTGCAGAAGCTGAGTTCAAAGATTATGGTGAAATCTACCACATCAATTTCTCTCTAGCTGACATTTGCCAGATGTGCAGAAGCAGAGTTCCAGGATTATGCTGAAATCAGCCTCTGCATTTTTTCTCTAGCTGACATTTTCCAGATGTGCAGAAGCAGAGTTCCAGTATTATGCTGAAATCTACAACATCAATTTTTCTCTAGCTGACATTTTCCAGATGTGCGGAAGCAGAGTTCCATGATTATGCTGAAATCTGCCTCTGCATTTTCCCTCTAGCTGACATTTTCAAGATGTGCAGAAGCAGAGTTCTAAGATTATGCTGAAATCTACAACATCAAGTTCTCTCTAGCTTACATTTTCCAGATGTGCAGAAGCAGAGTTCCAGGATTATGCTGAAATCTACCACTTCAATTTCTCTCTAGCTCACAATTGCCAGATGTGCAGAAGCAGAGTTCCAGGATTATTCTGAAATCTGCCTTGCAATTTTTTTCCAGGTGACATTTTCCAGATGTGTACAAGCAGAGTTCAAACATTATGCTGAAATCTAACACGTCAATTTCTCTCTTGCTGACATTTTCCAGAGTTGCAGAAGCAGAGTTCCAGGGTTATGCTGAAATCTGCCTCTGCATTTTTCCTCTAGCTGACATTTTCCAGATGTGAAAAAGCAGAGTTCAAAGATTATGCTGAAATCTACAACTTCAATTTCTCTCTAGCTGACATTTTCCAGATTTGCAGAAGCAGCGTTCTAAGATTATGCTGAAATCTACGACATCAATTTCTCTCTAGCTTACATTTTCCAGATGTGCAGAAGCAGACTTCCAGGATTATGCTGAAATCTGCCTCTGCATTTTCTTTCTAGCTGACATTTTCCACATGTACAGAAGCAGAGTTCAAAGATTATGCTGAAATCTACCACATCAATTTCTCTCTATCTGACATTTTCCAGATGTGCAGAAGCAGAGTTCCAGGATTGTGCTGAAAACCACAACATCAATTTCTCTCTAGCTGACTTTCCCAGATGTGCAGAAACAGAGGTACAGTATTATGCTGAAATCTGCCTCTGCAGTTTCCCTCTAGCTGCCATTTTCCAGATGTGTAGAAGCAGAATTCCAGTATTATGCTGAAATATACATCAATTTCTCTCTAACTGACATTTTCCAGATGTGTAGAACCAGAGATCCAGGATTATGCTGAAATCTGCCTTGCAATTTGTCTCCAAGTGAAATTTTCCAGATGTGGAGAAGCAGAGTTCCAGGATTATGCTGAAATCTGCCTCTGCATTTTCCCTCTAGCTGACATTTTCCAGATGTGCAGAAGCTGAGTTCAAAGATTATGGTGAAATCTACCACATCAATTTCACTCTAGCTGACATTTGCCAGATGTGCAGAAGCAGAGTTCCAGGATTATGCTGAAATCAGCCTCTGCATTTTCTCTCTAACTGACATTTTCCAGATGTGCAGAAGCAGAGTTCCAGTATTATGCTGAAATATACATCAATTTCTCTCTAACTGACATTTTCCAGATGTGTAGAACCAGAGATCCAGGATTATGCTGAAATCTGCCTTGCAATTTGTCTCCAAGTGAAATTTTCCAGATGTGGAGAAGCAGAGTTCAAAGATTATGCTGAAATCTAACACATCAATTTCTCTCTTTCTGATATTTTCCAGATGTGCAGAAGCAGAGTTCCAGGATTATGCTGAAACCTGCCTCTGCATTTTCCCTCTAGCTGACTTTTTCCAGATGTGCAGAAGCTGAGTTCAAAGATTATGGTGAAATCTACCACATCAATTTCTCTCTAGCTGACATTTTCCAGATGTGCAGAAGCTGAGTTCAAAGATTATGGTGAAATCTACCACATCAATTTTTCTCTAGCTGACATTTTCCAGATGTGCGGAAGCAGAGTTCCATGATTATGCTGAAATCTGCCTCTGCATTTTCCCTCTAGCTGACATTTTCCAGATGTGCAGAAGCAGAGTTCCAGGATTATGCTGAAATCTGCCTCTGCATTTTCTCTCTAGCTGACATTTTCCACATGTGCAGAAGCAGAGTTCAAAGATTATGCTGAAATCAACCACATCAATTTCTCTCTATCTGACATTTTCCAGATGTGCAGAAGCAGAGTTCCAGGATTGTGCTGAAAACTACAACATCAATTTCTCTCTAGCTGACTTTCCCAGATGTGCAGAAGCAGAGGTCCAGTATTATGCTGAAATCTGCCTTGCAATTTCTCTCTAGCTGACTTTTCCAGATGTGCAGAAGCTGAGTTCAAAGATTATGGTGAAATCTGCCACATCAATTTCTGTCTAGCTGACATTTGCCAGATGTGCAGAAGTAGAGTTCCAGGTGTATGCTGAAATCTGCCTTGCAATTTCTCTCTAGCTGACTTTTCCAGATGTGCAAAAGCAGAGTTCAAAGATTATGCTGAAATCTAACACATCAATTTCTCTCTTGCTGACATTTTCCAGATGTGCAGAAGCAGAGTTCCAGGATTATGCTGAAATCTGCCTCTGCATTTTCCCTCTAGCTTACATTTTCCAGATGTGCAGAAGCTGAGTTCAAAGATTATAGTGAAATCTACCACATCAATTTCTCTCTAGCTGACATTTTCAAGATGTGCAGAAGCAGAGTTCTAAGATTATGCTGAAATCTACCACTTCAATTTCTCTCTAGCTCACAATTGCCAGATGTGCAGAAGCAGAGTTCCAGGATTATTCTGAAATCTGCCTTGCAATTTTTTTCCAGGTGACATTTTCCAGATGTGTACAAGCAGAGTTCAAACATTATGCTGAAATCTAACACGTCAATTTCTCTCTTGCTGACATTTTCCAGAGTTGCAGAAGCAGAGTTCCAGGGTTATGCTGAAATCTGCCTCTGCATTTTTCCTCTAGCTGACATTTTCCAGATGTGAAAAAACAGAGTTCAAAGATTATGCTGAAATCTACAACTTCAATTTCTCTCTAGCTGACATTTTCCAGATTTGCAGAAGCAGAGTTCTAAGATTATGCTGAAATCTACGACATCAATTTCTCTCTAGCTTACATTTTCCAGATGTGCAGAAGCAGACTTCCAGGATTATGCTGAAATCTGCCTCTGCATTTTCTCTCTAGCTGACATTTTCCACATGTGCAGAAGCAGAGTTCAAAGATTATGCTGAAATCTACCACATCAATTTCTCTCTAGCTGACATTTTCCAGATGTGCAGAAGCAGAGTTCCAGGATTGTGCTGAAAACCACAACATCAATTTCTCTCTAGCTGACTTTCCCAGATGTGCAGAAACAGAGGTACAGTATTATGCTGAAATCTGCCTCTGCAGTTTCCCTCTAGCTGCCATTTTCCAGATGTGTAGAAGCAGAATTCCAGTATTATGCTGAAATATACATCAATTTCTCTCTAACTGACATTTTCCAGATGTGTAGAACCAGAGATCCAGGATTATGCTGAAATCTGCCTTGCAATTTGTCTCCAAGTGAAATTTTCCAGATGTGGAGAAGCAGAGTTCCAGGATTATGCTGAAATCTGCCTCTGCATTTTCCCTCTAGCTGACATTTTCCAGATGTGCAGAAGCTGAGTTCAAAGATTATGGTGAAATCTACCACATCAATTTCACTCTAGCTGACATTTGCCAGATGTGCAGAAGCAGAGTTCCAGGATTATGCTGAAATCAGCCTCTGCATTTTCTCTCTAACTGACATTTTCCAGATGTGCAGAAGCAGAGTTCCAGTATTATGCTGAAATATACATCAATTTCTCTCTAACTGACATTTTCCAGATGTGTAGAACCAGAGATCCAGGATTATGCTGAAATCTGCCTTGCAATTTTTCTCCAGGTGACATTTTCCAGATGTGTAGAAGCAGAGTTCAAAGATTATGCTGAAATCTAACACATCAATTTCTCTCTTGCTGATATTTTCCAGATGTGCAGAAGCAGAGTTCCAGGATTATGCTGAAACCTGCCTCTGCATTTTCCCTCTAGCTGACTTTTTCCAGATGTGCAGAAGCTGAGTTCAAAGATTATGGTGAAATCTACCACATCAATTTCTCTCTAGCTGACATTTTCCAGATGTGCAGAAGCAGAGTTCCAGTATTATGCTGAAATATACATCAATTTCTCTCTAACTGACATTTTCCAGATGTGTAGAACCAGAGATCCAGGATTATGCTGAAATCTGCCTTGCAATTTGTCTCCAAGTGAAATTTTCCAGATGTGGAGAAGCAGAGTTCAAAGATTATGCTGAAATCTAACACATCAATTTCTCTCTTGCTGATATTTTCCAGATGTGCAGAAGCAGAGTTCCAGGATTATGCTGAAACCTGCCTCTGCATTTTCCCTCTAGCTGACTTTTTCCAGATGTGCAGAAGCTGAGTTCAAAGATTATGGTGAAATCTACCACATCAATTTCTCTCTAGCTGACATTTTCCAGATGTGCAGAAGCAGAGTTCCAGTATTATGCTGAAATATACATCAATTTCTCTCTAACTGACATTTTCCAGATGTGTAGAACCAGAGTTCCAGGATTATGCTGAAATCTGCCTTGCAATTTGTCTTCAAGTGAAATTTTCCAGATGTGCAGAAGCAGAGTTCAAAGATTATGCTGAAATCTAACACAACAATTTCTCTCTTGCTGACATTTTCCAGATGTGCAGAAGCAGAGTTCCAGGATTATGCTGAAATCTGCCTCTGCATTTTCCCTCTAGCTGACTTTTTCCAGATGTGCAGAAGCTGAGTTCAAAGATTATGCTGAAATCTGCCTCTGCATTTTCTCTCTAGCTGACATTTTCCACATGTGCAGAAGCAGAGTTCAAAGATTATGCTGAAATCTACCACATCAATTTCTCTCTATCTGACATTTTCCAGATGTGCAGAAGCAGAGTTCCAGGATTGTGCTGAAAACCACAACATCAATTTCTCTCTAGCTGACTTTCCCAGATGTGCATAAGCAGAGGTCCAGTATTATGCTGCAATCTGCCTTGCAATTTCTCTCTAGCTGACTTTTCCAGATGTGCAGAAGCGGAGTTCAAACATTATGCTGAAATCTACCACTTCAATTTCTCTCTAGCTCACATTTGCCAGATGTGGAGAAGCAAAGTTCCAGCATTATTCTGAAATCTGCCTTGCAATTTTTCTCCAGGTGACATTTTCCAGATGTGTAGAAGCAGAGTTCAAACATTATGCTGAAATCTAACACATCAATTTCTCTCTTGCTGACATTTTCCAGAGTTGCAGAAGCAGAGTTCCAGGGTTATGCTGAAATCAGCCTTTGCATTTTCTCTCTAGCTGACATTTTCCACATGTGCAGAAGCTGAGTTCAAAGATTATGCTGAAATCTACCACATCAATTTCACTCTAGCGGACATTTGCCAGACGTGCAGAAGCAGAGTTCCAGGATTATGCTGAAATCAGCCTCTGCATTTTCTCTCTAGCTGCCATTTTCCAGATGTGCAGAAGCAGAGTTCCAGTATTATGCTGAAATATACATCAATTTCTCTCTAGCTTACATTTTCCAGATGTGCAGAAGCAGAGATCCAGGATTATGCTGAAATCTGCCTTGCAATTTGTCTCCAAGTGAAATTTTCCAGATGTGGAGAAGCAGAGTTCAAAGATTATGCTGAAATCTACCACATCAATTTCTCTCTAGCTGAAATTTTCCAGATGTGGAGAAGCAGAGTTGCAGGATTATGCTGAAATCTGCCTCTGCATTTTCCCTCTAGCTGACATTTTCCAGATGTGCAGAAGCTGAGTACAAAGATTATGGTGAAATCTACCACATCAATTTCTCTCCAGCTGACATTTTCCAGATGTGCAGAAGCTGAGTTCAAAGATTATGGTGAAATCTACCACATCAATTTAACTCTAGCTTACATTTGCCAGATGTGCAGAAGCAGAGTTCCAGGATTATGCTGAAATCAGCCTCTGCATTTTCTCTCTAGCTGACATTTTCCAGATGTGCAGAAGCAGAGTTCCAGTATTATGCTGAAATATACATCAATTTCTCTCTAACTGACATTTTCCAGATGTGTAGAACCAGAGTTCCAGGATTATGCTGAAATCTGCCTTGCAATTTGTCTCCAAGTGAAATTTTCCAGATGTGCAGAAGCAGAGTTCAAAGATTATGCTGAAATCTAACACAACAATTTCTGTCTTGCTGACATTTTCCAGATGTGCAGAAGCAGAGTTCCAGGATTATGCTGAAATCTGCCTCTGCATTTTCCCTCTAGCTGACTTTTTCCAGATGTGCAGAAGCTGAGTTCAAAGATTATGGTGAAATCTACCACATCAATTTCTCTCTAGCTGACATTTTCCAGATGTGCAGAAACTGAGTTCAAAGATTATGGTGAAATCTACCACATCAATTTCTCTCTAGCTGACATTTTCCAGATGTGTAGAACCAGAGATCCAGGATTATGCTGAAATCTGCCTTGCAATTTGTCTCCAAGTGAAATTTTCCAGATGTGGAGAAGCAGAGTTGCAGGATTATGCTGAAATCTGCCTCTGCATTTTCCCTCTAGCTGACATTTTCCAGATGTGTAGAACCAGAGATCCAGGATTATGCTGAAATCAGCCTTGCAATTTTTCTCCAGGTGACATTTTCCAGATGTGTAGAAGCAGAGTTCAAACATTATGCTGAAATCTAACACATCAATTTCTCTCTTGCTGACATTTTCCAGAGTTGCAGAAGCAGAGTTCCAGGGTTATGCTGAAATCAGCCTCTGCATTTTCTCTCTAGCTGACATTTTCCACATGTGCAGAAGCTGAGTTCAAAGATTATGCTGAAATCTACCACATCAATTTCACTCTAGCTTACATTTGCCAGATGTGCAGAAGCAGAGTTCCAGGATTATGCTGAAATCAGCCTCTGCATTTTCTCTCTAGCTGCCATTTTCCAGATGTGCAAAAGCAGAGTTCCAGTATTATGCTGAAATATACATCAATTTCTCTCTAACTGACATTTTCTAGATGTGTAGAACCAGAGATCCAGGATTATGCTGAAATCTGCCTTGCAATTTGTCTCCAAGTGAAATTTTCCAGATGTGGAGAAGCAGAGTTGCAGGATTATGCTGAAATCTGCCTCTGCATTTTCCCTCTAGCTGACATTTTCCAGATGTGCAGAAGCTGATTTCAAAGATTATGGTGAAATCTACCACATCAATTTCTCTCTAGCTGACATTTTCCAGATGTGCAGAAGCTGAGTTCAAAGATTATGGTGAAATCTACCACATCAATTTAACTCTACCTGACATTTGCCAGATGTGCAGAAGCAGAGTTCCAGGATTATGCTGAAATCAGCCTCTGCATTTTCTCTCTAGCTGACATTTTCCAGATGTGCAGAAGCAGAGTTCCAGTATTATGCTGAAATCTACCGCATCAATTTCTCTCTAACTGACATTTTCCAGATCTGTAGAACCAGAGATCCAGGATTATGCTGAAATCTGCCTTGCAATTTGTCTCCAAGTGAAATTTTCCAGATGTGGAGAAGCAGAGTTCAAAGATTATGCTGAAATCTACCACATCAATTTCTCTCTAGCTGACATTTTCCAGATGTGCAGAAGCAGAGTTCCAGGATTATGCTGAAATCTGCCTCTGCATTTTCCCTCTAGCTGACATTTTCCAGATGTGCAGAAGCTGAGTTCAAAGATTATGGTGAAATCTACCACATCAATTTCTCTCTAGCTGACATTTTCCAGATGTGCAGAAGCTGAGTTCAAAGATTATGGTGAAATCTACCCCATCAATTTAACTCTAGCTGACATTTGCCAGATGTGCAGAAGCAGAGTTCCAGGATTATGCTGAAATCAGCCTCTGCATTTTCTCTCTAGCTGACATTTTCCAGATGTGCAGAAGCAGAGTTCCAGTATTATGCTGAAATCTACCACATCAATTTCTCTCTAACTGACATTTTCCAGATGTCTAGAACCAGAGATCCAGGATTATGCTGAAATCTGCCTTGCAATTTGTCTCCAAGTGAAATTTTCCAGATGTGGAGAAGCAGAGTTCAAAGATTATGCTGAAATCTACCACATCAACTTCTCTCTAACTGACATTTTCCAGATGTGTAGAACCAGAGATCCAGGATTATGCTGAAATCTGCCTTGCAATTTGTCTCCAAGTGAAATTTTCCAGATGTGGAGAAGCAGAGTTGCAGGATTATGCTGAAATCTGCCTCTGCATTTTCCCTCTAGCTGACATTTTCCAGATGTGCAGAAGCTGATTTCAAAGATTATGGTGAAATCTACCACATCAATTTCTCTCTAGCTGACATTTTCCAGATGTGCAGAAGCTGAGTTCTAAGATTATGGTGAAATCTACCACATCAATTTAACTCTAGCTGACATTTGCCAGATGTGCAGAAGCAGAGTTCCAGGATTATGCTGAAATCAGCCTCTGCATTTTCTCTCTAGCTGACATTTTCCAGATGTGCAGAAGCAGAGTTCCAGTATTATGCTGAAATCTACCGCATCAATTTCTCTCTAACTGACATTTTCCAGATCTGTAGAACCAGAGATCCAGGATGATGCTGAAATCTGCCTTGCAATTTGTCTCCAAGTGAAATTTTCCAGATGTGGAGAAGCAGAGTTCAAAGATTATGCTGAAATCTACCACATCAATTTCTCTCTAGCTGACATTTTCCAGATGTGCAGAAGCAGAGTTCCAGGATTATGCTGAAATCTGCCTCTGCATTTTCCCTCTAGCTGACATTTTCCAGATGTGCAGAAGCTGAGTTCAAAGATTATGGTGAAATCTACCACATCAATTTCTCTCTAGCTGACATTTTCCAGATGTGCAGAAGCTGAGTTCAAAGATTATGGTGAAATCTACCCCATCAATTTAACTCTAGCTGACATTTGCCAGATGTGCAGAAGCAGAGTTCCAGGATTATGCTGAAATCAGCCTCTGCATTTTCTCTCTAGCTGACATTTTCCAGATGTGCAGAAGCAGAGTTCCAGTATTATGCTGAAATCTACCACATCAATTTCTCTCTAACTGACATTTTCCAGATGTCTAGAACCAGAGATCCAGGATTATGCTGAAATCTGCCTTGCAATTTGTCTCCAAGTGAAATTTTCCAGATGTGGAGAAGCAGAGTTCAAAGATTATGCTGAAATCTACCACATCAACTTCTCTCTAACTGACATTTTCCAGATGTGTAGAACCAGAGATCCAGGATTATGCTGAAATCTGCCTTGCAATTTGTCTCCAAGTGAAATTTTCCAGATGTGGAGAAGCAGAGTTGCAGGATTATGCTGAAATCTGCCTCTGCATTTTCCCTCTAGCTGACATTTTCCAGATGTGCAGAAGCTGATTTCAAAGATTATGGTGAAATCTACCACATCAATTTCTCTCTAGCTGACATTTTCCAGATGTGCAGAAGCTGAGTTCAAAGATTATGGTGAAATCTACCACATCAATTTAACTCTAGCTGACATTTGCCAGATGTGCAGAAGCAGAGTTCCAGGATTATGCTGAAATCAGCCTCTGCATTTTCTCTCTAGCTGACATTTTCCAGATGTGCAGAAGCAGAGTTCCAGCATTATGCTGAAATCTACCGCATCAATTTCTCTCTAACTGACATTTTCCAGATGTGTAGAACCAGAGATCCAGGATTATGCTGAAATCTGCCTCTGCATTTTCCCTCTAGCTGACATTTTCCAGATGTGGAGAAGCAGAGTTCAAAGATTATGCTGAAATCTACCACATCAATTTCTCTCTAGCTGACATTTTCCAGATGTGCAGAAGCAGAGTTCCAGGATTATGCTGAAATCTGCCTCTGCATTTTCCCTCTAGCTGACATTTTCCAGATGTGCAGAAGCTGAGTTCAAAGATTATGGTGAAATCTACCACATCAATTTCTCTCTAGCTGACATTTTCCAGATGTGCAGAAGCTGAGTTCAAAGATTATGGTGAAATCTACCCCATCAATTTAACTCTAGCTGACATTTGCCAGATGTGCAGAAGCAGAGTTCCAGGATTATGCTGAAATCAGCCTCTGCATTTTCTCTCTAGCTGACATTTTCCAGATGTGCAGAAGCAGAGTTCCAGTATTATGCTGAAATCTACCACATCAATTTCTCTCTAACTGACATTTTCCAGATGTCTAGAACCAGAGATCCAGGATTATGCTGAAATCTGCCTTGCAATTTGTCTCCAAGTGAAATTTTCCAGATGTGGAGAAGCAGAGTTCAAAGATTATGCTGAAATCTACCACATCAATTTCTCTCTAACTGACATTTTCCAGATGTGTAGAACCAGAGATCCAGGATTATGCTGAAATCTGCCTTGCAATTTGTCTCCAAGTGAAATTTTCCAGATGTGGAGAAGCAGAGTTCCAGGATTATGCTGAAATCTGCCTCTGCATTTCCCTCTAGCTGACATTTTCCAGATGTGCAGAAGCTGAGTTCAAAGATTATGGTGAAATCTACCACATCAATTTCACTCTAGCTGACATTTGCCAGATGTGCAGAAGCAGAGTTCCAGTATTATGCTGAAATATACATCAATTTCTCTCTAACTGACATTTTCCAGATGTGTAGAACCAGAGATCCAGGATTATGCTGAAATCTGCCTTGCAATTTGTCTCCAAGTGAAATTTTCCAGATGTGGAGAAGCAGAGTTCAAAGATTATGCTGAAATCTAACAAATCAATTTCTCTCTTGCTGACATTTTCCAGATGTGCAGAAGCAGAGTTCCAGGATTATGCTGAAATCTGCCTCTGCATTTTCCCTCTAGCTGACTTTTTCCAGATGTGCAGAAGCTGAGTTCAAAGATTATGGTGAAATCTACCACATCAATTTCTCTCTAGCTGACATTTTCCAGATGTGCAGAAGCAGAGTTCCAGTATTATGCTGAAATATACATCAATTTCTCTCTAACTGACATTTTCCAGATGTGTAGAACCAGAGTTCCAGGATTATGCTGAAATCTGCCTTGCAATTTGTCTCCAAGTGAAATTTTCCAGATGTGCAGAAGCAGAGTTCAAAGATTATGCTGAAATCTAACACAACAATTTCTCTCTTGCTGACATTTTCCAGATGTGCAGAAGCAGAGTTCCAGGATTATGCTGAAATCTGCCTCTGCATTTTCCCTCTAGCTGACTTTTTCCAGATGTGCAGAAGCTGAGTTCAAAGATTATGGTGAAATCTACCACATCAATTTCTCTCTAGCTGACATTTTCCAGATGTGCAGAAGCTGAGTTCAAAGATTATGGTGAAATCTACCACATCAATTTCTCTCTAGCTGACATTTTCCAGATGTGCGGAAGCAGAGTTCCATGATTATGCTGAAATCTGCCTCTGCATTTTCCCTCTAGCTGACATTTTCCAGATGTGCAGAAGCTGAGTTCAAAGATTATGGTGAAATCTACCACATCAATTTCTCTCTAGCTGACATTTTCCAGATGTGCAGAAGCTGAGTTCAAAGATTATGGTGAAATCTACCACATCAATTTCTCTCTAGCTGACATTTTCCAGATGTGCGGAAGCAGAGTTCCAGGATTATGCTGAAATCTGCCTTGCAATTTGTCTCCAAGTGAAATTTTCCAGATGTGCAGAAGCAGAGTTCAAAGATTATGCTGAAATCTAACACAACAATTTCTGTCTTGCTGACATTTTCCAGATGTGCAGAAGCAGAGTTCCAGGATTATGCTGAAATCTGCCTCTGCATTTTCCCTCTAGCTGACTTTTTCCAGATGTGCAGAAGCTGAGTTCAAAGATTATGGTGAAATCTACCACATCAATTTCTCTCTAGCTGACATTTTCCAGATGTGCAGAAGCTGAGTTCAAAGATTATGGTGAAATCTACCACATCAATTTCTCTCTAGCTGACATTTTCCAGATGTGTAGAACCAGAGATCCAGGATTATGCTGAAATCTGCCTTGCAATTTGTCTCCAAGTGAAATTTTCCAGATGTGGAGAAGCAGAGTTGCAGGATTATGCTGAAATCTGCCTCTGCATTTTCCCTCTAGCTGACATTTTCCAGATGTGCAGAAGCTGAGTTCAAAGATTATGGTGAAATCTACCACATCAATTTCTCTCTAGCTGACATTTGCCAGATGTGCAGAAGCAGAGTTCCAGGATTATGCTGAAATCAGCCTTGCAATTTTTCTCCAGGTGACATTTTCCAGATGTGTAGAAGCAGAGTTCAAACATTATGCTGAAATCTAACACATCAATTTCTCTCTTGCTGACATTTTCCAGAGTTGCAGAAGCAGAGTTCCAGGGTTATGCTGAAATCAGCCTCTGCATTTTCTCTCTAGCTGACATTTTCCACATGTGCAGAAGCTGAGTTCAAAGATTATGCTGAAATCTACCACATCAATTTCACTCTAGCTTACATTTGCCAGATGTGCAGAAGCAGAGTTGCAGGATTATGCTGAAATCAGCCTCTGCATTTTCTCTCTAGCTGCCATTTTCCAGATGTGCAGAAGCAGAGTTCCAGTATTATGCTGAAATATACATCAATTTCTCTCTAACTGACATTTTCTAGATGTGTAGAACCAGAGATCCAGGATTATGCTGAAATCTGCCTTGCAATTTCTCTCTAGCTGACTTTTCCAGATGTGCAGAAGCTGAGTTCAAAGATTATGGTGAAATCTACCACATCAATTTCTCTCTAGCTGACATTTGCCAGATGTGCAGAAGCAGAGTTCCAGGATTATGCTGAAATCAGCCTTGCAATTTTTCTCCAGGTGACATTTTCCAGATGTGTAGAAGCAGAGTTCAAACATTATGCTGAAATCTAACACATCAATTTCTCTCTTGCTGACATTTTCCAGAGTTGCAGAAGCAGAGTTCCAGGGTTATGCTGAAATCAGCCTCTGCATTTTCTCTCTAGCTGACATTTTCCACATGTGCAGAAGCTGAGTTCAAAGATTATGCTGAAATCTACCACATCAATTTCACTCTAGCTGACATTTGCCAGATGTGCAGAAGCAGAGTTCCAGGATTATGCTGAAATCAGCCTCTGCATTTTCTCTCTAGCTGCCATTTTCCAGATGTGCAGAAGCAGAGTTCCAGTATTATGCTGAAATATACATCAATTTCTCTCTAACTGACATTTTCTAGATGTGTAGAACCAGAGATCCAGGATTATGCTGAAATCTGCCTTGCAATTTGTCTCCAAGTGAAATTTTCCAGATGTGGAGAAGCAGAGTTGCAGGATTATGCTGAAATCTGCCTCTGCATTTTCCCTCTAGCTGACATTTTCCAGATGTGCAGAAGCTGATTTCAAAGATTATGGTGAAATCTACCACATCAATTTCTCTCTAGCTGACATTTTCCAGATGTGCAGAAGCTGAGTTCAAAGATTATGGTGAAATCTACCACATCAATTTAACTCTAGCTGACATTTGCCAGATGTGCAGAAGCAGAGTTCCAGGATTATGCTGAAATCAGCCTCTGCATTTTCTCTCTAGCTGACATTTTCCAGATGTGCAGAAGCAGAGTTCCAGTATTATGCTGAAATCTACCGCATCAATTTCTCTCTAACTGACATTTTCCAGATCTGTAAAACCAGAGATCCAGGATTATGCTGAAATCTGCCTTGCAATTTGTCTCCAAGTGAAATTTTCCAGATGTGGAGAAGCAGAGTTCAAAGATTATGCTGAAATCTACCACATCAATTTCTCTCTAGCTGACATTTTCCAGATGTGCAGAAGCAGAGTTCCAGGATTATGCTGAAATCTGCCTCTGCATTTTCCCTCTAGCTGACATTTTCCAGATGTGCAGAAGCGGAGTTCAAAGATTATGGTGAAATCTACCACATCAATTTCTCTCTAGCTGACATTTTCCAGATGTGCAGAAGCTGAGTTCAAAGATTATGGTGAAATCTACCCCATCAATTTAACTCTAGCTGACATTTGCCAGATGTGCAGAAGCAGAGTTCCAGGATTATGCTGAAATCAGCCTCTGCATTTTCTCTCTAGCTGACATTTTCCAGATGTGCAGAAGCAGAGTTCCAGTATTATGCTGAAATCTACCACATCAATTTCTCTCTAACTGACATTTTCCAGATGTCTAGAACCAGAGATCCAGGATTATGCTGAAATCTGCCTTGCAATTTGTCTCCAAGTGAAATTTTCCAGATGTGGAGAAGCAGAGTTCAAAGATTATGCTGAAATCTACCACATCAATTTCTCTCTAACTGACATTTTCCAGATGTGTAGAACCAGAGATCCAGGATTATGCTGAAATCTGCCTTGCAATTTGTCTCCAAGTGAAATTTTCCAGATGTGGAGAAGCAGAGTTGCAGGATTATGCTGAAATCTGCCTCTGCATTTTCCCTCTAGCTGACATTTTCCAGATGTGCAGAAGCTGATTTCAAAGATTATGGTGAAATCTACCACATCAATTTCTCTCTAGCTGACATTTTCCAGATGTGCAGAAGCTGAGTTCAAAGATTATGGTGAAATCTACCACATCAATTTAACTCTAGCTGACATTTGCCAGATGTGCAGAAGCAGAGTTCCAGGATTATGCTGAAATCAGCCTCTGCATTTTCTCTCTAGCTGACATTTTCCAGATGTGCAGAAGCAGAGTTCCAGTATTATGCTGAAATCTACCGCATCAATTTCTCTCTAACTGACATTTTCCAGATGTGTAGAACCAGAGATCCAGGATTATGCTGAAATCTGCCTTGCAATTTGTCTCCAAGTGAAATTTTCCAGATGTGGAGAAGCAGAGTTCAAAGATTATGCTGAAATCTACCACATCAATTTCTCTCTAGCTGACATTTTCCAGATGTGCAGAAGCAGAGTTCCAGGATTATGCTGAAATCTGCCTCTGCATTTTCCCTCTAGCTGACATTTTCCAGATGTGCAGAAGCTGAGTTCAAAGATTATGGTGAAATCTACCACATCAATTTCTCTCTAGCTGACATTTTCCAGATGTGCAGAAGCTGAGTTCAAAGATTATGGTGAAATCTACCCCATCAATTTAACTCTAGCTGACATTTGCCAGATGTGCAGAAGCAGAGTTCCAGGATTATGCTGAAATCAGCCTCTGCATTTTCTCTCTAGCTGACATTTTCCAGATGTGCACAAGCAGAGTTCCAGTATTATGCTGAAATCTACCACATCAATTTCTCTCTAACTGACATTTTCCAGATGTGGAGAAGCAGAGTTCAAAGATTATTCTGAAATCTACCACATCAATTTCTCTCTAGCTGACATTTGCCAGATGTGCAGAAGCAGAGTTCCAGGATTATGCTGAAATCAGCCTCTGCATTTTTTCTCTAGCTGACATTTTCCAGATGTGCAGAAGCAGAGTTCCAGTATTATGCTGAAATATACAACTTCAATTTGTCTCTAGCTGTCTTTTCCAGATGTGCAGAAGCAGAGTTCAAAGATTATGCTAAAATCTACCACATCAATTTTTCTCTAGCTGACATTTTCCAGATGTGCGGAAGCAGAGTTCCATGATTATGCTGAAATCTGCCTCTGCATTTTCCCTCTAGCTGACATTTTCAAGATGTGCAGAAGCAGAGTTCTAAGATTATGCTGAAATCTACAACATCAAGTTCTCTCTAGCTTACATTTTCCAGATGTGCAGAAGCAGAGTTCCAGGATTATGCTGAAATCTACCACTTCAATTTCTCTCTAGCTCACAATTGCCAGATGTGCAGAAGCAGAGTTCCAGGATTATTCTGAAATCTGCCTTGCAATTTTTTTCCAGGTGACATTTTCCAGATGTGTACAAGCAGAGTTCAAACATTATGCTGAAATCTAACACGTCAATTTCTCTCTTGCTGACATTTTCCAGAGTTGCAGAAGCAGAGTTCCAGGGTTATGCTGAAATCTGCCTCTGCATTTTTCCTCTAGCTGACATTTTCCAGATGTGAAAAAGCAGAGTTCAAAGATTATGCTGAAATCTACAACTTCAATTTCTCTCTAGCTGACATTTTCCAAATTTGCAGAAGCAGAGTTCTAAGATTATGCTGAAATCTACGACATCAATTTCTCTCTAGCTTACATTTTCCAGATGTGCAGAAGCAGACTTCCAGGATTATGCTGAAATCTGCCTCTGCATTTTCTCTCTAGCTGACATTTTCCAGATGTGTACAAGCAGAGTTCAAACATTATGCTGAAATCTAACACGTCAATTTCTCTCTTGCTGACATTTTCCAGAGTTGCAGAAGCAGAGTTCCAGGGTTATGCTGAAATCTGCCTCTGCATTTTTCCTCTAGCTGACATTTTCCAGATGTGAAAAAGCAGAGTTCAAAGATTATGCTGAAATCTACAACTTCAATTTCTCTCTATCTGACATTTTCCAGATGTGCAGAAGCAGAGTTCCAGGATTGTGCTGAAAACCACAACATCAATTTCTCTCTAGCTGACTTTCCCAGATGTGCAGAAACAGAGGTACAGTATTATGCTGAAATCTGCCTCTGCAGTTTCCCTCTAGCTGCCATTTTCCAGATGTGTAGAAGCAGAATTCCAGTATTATGCTGAAATATACATCAATTTCTCTCTAACTGACATTTTCCAGATGTGTAGAACCAGAGATCCAGGGTTATGCTGAAATCTGCCTTGCAATTTGTCTCCAAGTGAAATTTTCCAGATGTGGAGAAGCAGAGTTCCAGGATTATGCTGAAATCTGCCTCTGCATTTTCCCTCTAGCTGACATTTTCCAGATGTGCAGAAGCTGAGTTCAAAGATTATGGTGAAATCTACCACATCAATTTCACTCTAGCTGACATTTGCCAGATGTGCAGAAGCAGAGTTCCAGGATTATGCTGAAATCAGCCTCTGCATTTTCTCTCTAACTGACATTTTCCAGATGTGCAGAAGCAGAGTTCCAGTATTATGCTGAAATATACATCAATTTCTCTCTAACTGACATTTTCCAGATGTGTAGAACCAGAGATCCAGGATTATGCTGAAATCTGCCTTGCAATTTGTCTCCAAGTGAAATTTTCCAGATGTGGAGAAGCAGAGTTCAAAGATTATGCTGAAATCTAACACATCAATTTCTCTCTTGCTGATATTTTCCAGATGTGCAGAAGCAGAGTTCCAGGATTATGCTGAAACCTGCCTCTGCATTTTCCCTCTAGCTGACTTTTTCCAGATGTGCAGAAGCTGAGTTCAAAGTTTATGGTGAAATCTACCACATCAATTTCTCTCTAGCTGACATTTTCCAGATGTGCAGAAGCAGAGTTCCAGTATTATGCTGAAATATACATCAATATCTCTCTAACTGACATTTTCCAGATGTGTAGTACCAGAGTTCCAGGATTATGCTGAAATCTGCCTTGCAATTTGTCTTCAAGTGAAATTTTCCAGATGTGCAGAAGCAGAGTTCAAAGATTATGCTGAAATCTAACACAACAATTTCTCTCTTGCTGACATTTTCCAGATGTGCAGAAGCAGAGTTCCAGGATTATGCTGAAATCTGCCTCTGCATTTTCCCTCTAGCTGACTTTTTCCAGATGTGCAGAAGCTGAGTTCAAAGATTATGGTGAAATCTACCACATCAATTTCTCTCTAGCTGACATTTTCCAGATGTGCGGAAGCAGAGTTCCATGATTATGCTGAAATCTGCCTCTGCATTTTCCCTCTAGCTGACATTTTCCAGATGTGCAGAAGCAGAGTTCCAGGATTATGCTGAAATCTGCCTTTGCATTTTCTCTCTAGCTGACATTTTCCACATGTGCAGAAGCAGAGTTCAAAGATTATGCTGAAATCTACCACATCAATTTCTCTCTATCTGACATTTTCCAGATGTGCAGAAGCAGAGTTCCAGGATTGTGCTGAAAACCACAACATCAATTTCTCTCTAGCTGACTTTCCCAGATGTGCAGAAGCAGAGGTCCAGTATTATGCTGAAATCTGCCTTGCAATTTCTCTCTAGCTGACTTTTCCAGATGTGCAGAAGCGGAGTTCAAAGATTATGGTGAAATCTGCCACATCAATTTCTGTCTAGCTGACATTTGCCAGATGTGCAGAAGTAGAGTTCCAGGATTATGCTGAAATCTGCCTTGCAAGTTTTCTCAAGCTGACATTTTCCATATGTACAGAAGCAGAGTTCCAGGTGTATGCTGAAATCTGCCTTGCAATTTCTCTCTAGCTGTCTTTTCCAGATGTGCAGAAGCTGAGTTCAAAGATTATGGTGAAATCTACCACATCAATTTCACTCTAGCTGACATTTGCCAGATGTGCAGAAGCAGAGTTCCTGGATTATGCTGAAATCAGCCTCTGCATTTTCTCTCTAACTGACATTTTCCAGATGTGCAGAAGCAGAGTTCCAGTATTATGCTGAAATATACATCAATTTCTCTCTAACTGACATTTTCCAGATGTGTAGAACCAGAGATCCAGGATTATGCTGAAATCTACCTTGCAATTTGTCTCCAAGTGAAATTTTCCAGATGTGGAGAAGCAGAGTTCAAAGATTATGCTGAAATCTAACACATCAATTTCTCTCTTGCTGACATTTTCCAGATGTGCAGAAGCAGAGTTCCAGGATTATGCTGAAATCTGCCTCTGCATTTTCCCTCTAGCTGACTTTTTCCAGATGTGCAGAAGCTGAGTTCAAAGATTATGGTGAAATCTACCACATCAATTTCTCTCTAGCTGACATTTTCCAGATGTGCAGAAGCAGAGTTCCAGTATTATGCTGAAATATAGATCAATTTCTCTTTAACTGACATTTTCCAGATGTGTAGAACCAGAGTTCCAGGATTATGCTGAAATCTGCCTTGCAATTTGTCTCCAAGTGAAATTTTCCAGATGTGCAGAAGCAGAGTTCAAAGATTATGCTGAAATCTAACACAATTTCTCTCTTGCTGACATTTTCCAGATGTGCAGAAGCAGAGTTCCAGGATTATGCTGAAATCTGCCTCTGCATTTTCCCTCTAGCTGACTTTTTCCAGATGTGCAGAAGCTGAGTTCAAAGATTATGGTGAAATCTACCACATCAATTTCTCTCTAGCTGACATTTTCCAGATGTGCAGAAGCTGAGTTCAAAGATTATGGTGAAATCTACCACATCAATTTCTCTCTAGCTGACATTTTCCAGATGTGCGGAAGCAGAGTTCCATGATTATGCTGAAATTTGCCTCTGCATTTTCCCTCTAGCTGACATTTTCCAGATGTGCAGAACCAGAGATCCAGGATTATGCTGAAATCTGCCTTGCAATTTGTCTCCAAGTGAAATTTTCCAGATGTGGAGAAGCAGAGTTCCATGATTATGCTGAAATCTGCCTCTGCATTTTCCCTCTAGCTGACATTTTCCAGATGTGCAGAAGCTGAGTTCAAAGATTATGGTGAAATCTACCACATCAATTTCACTCTAGCTGACATTTGCCAGATGTGCAGAAGCAGAGTTCCAGGATTATGCTGAAATCAGCCTCTGCATTTTCTCTCTAACTGACATTTTCCAGATGTGCAGAAGCAGAGTTCCAGTATTATGCTGAAATATACATCAATTTCTCTCTAACTGACATTTTCCAGATGTGTAGAACCAGAGATCCAGGATTATGCTGAAATCTGCCTTGCAATTTGTCTCCAAGTGAAATTTTCCAGATGTGGAGAAGCAGAGTTCAAAGATTATGCTGAAATCTAACACATCAATTTCTCTCTTGCTGATATTTTCCAGATGTGCAGAAGCAGAGTTCCAGGATTATGCTGAAACCTGCCTCTGCATTTTCCCTCTAGCTGACTTTTTCCAGATGTGCAGAAGCTGAGTTCAAAGATTATGGTGAAATCTACCACATCAATTTCTCTCTAGCTGACATTTTCCAGATGTGCAGAAGCAGAGTTCCAGTATTATGCTGAAATATACATCAATTTCTCTCTAACTGACATTTTCCAGATGTGTAGAACCAGAGTTCCAGGATTATGCTGAAATCTGCCTTGCAATTTGTCTCCAAGTGAAATTTTCCAGATGTGCAGAAGCTGAGTTCAAAGATTATGGTGAAATCTACCACATCAATTTCTCTCTAGCTGACATTTTCCAGATGTGCAGAAGCTGAGTTCAAAGATTATGGTGAAATCTACCACATCAATTTCTCTCTAGCTGACATTTTCCAGATGTGCGGAAGCAGAGTTCCATGATTATGCTGAAATCTGCCTCTGCATTTTCTCTCTAGCTGACATTTTCCACATGTGCAGAAGCAGAGTTCAAAGATTATGCTGAAATCTACCACATCAATTTCTCTCTATCTGACATTTTCCAGATGTGCAGAAGCAGAGTTCCAGGATTGTGCTGAAAACCACAACATCAATTTCTCTCTAGCTGACTTTCCCAGATGTGCAGAAGCAGAGGTCCAGTATTATGCTGAAATCTGCCTTGCAATTTCTCTCTAGCTGACTTTTCCAGATGTGCAGAAGCTGAGTTCAAAGATTATGGTGAAATCTGCCACATCAATTTCTGTCTAGCTGACATTTGCCAGATGTGCAGAAGTAGAGTTCCAGGATTATGCTGAAATCTGCCTTGCAAGTTTTCTCAAGCTGACATTTTCCATATGTACAGAAGCAGAGTTCCAGGTGTATGCTGAAATCTGCCTTGCAATTTCTCTCTAGCTGTCTTTTCCAGATGTGCAGAAGCAGAGTTCAAAGATTATGCTGAAATCTAACACATCAATTTCTCTCTTGCTGACATTTTCCAGATGTGCAGAAGCAGAGTTCCAGGATTATGCTGAAATCTGCCTCTGCATTTTCCCTCTAGCTTACATTTTCCAGATGTGCAGAAGCTGAGTTCAAAGATTATGGTGAAATCTACCACATCAATTTCTCTCTAGCTGACATTTTCCAGATGTGCAGAAGCAGAGTTCCAGTATTATGCTGAAATCTACCACATCAATTTCTCTCTATCTGACATTTTCCAGATGTGCAGAAGCAGACTTCCAGGATTGTGCTGAAAACCACAACATCAATTTCTCTCTAGCTGACTTTCCCAGATGTGCAGAAGCAGAGGTCCAGTATTATGCTGAAATCTGCCTTGCAATTTCTCTCTAGCTGACTTTTCCAGATGTGCAGAAGCTGAGTTCAAAGATTATGGTGAAATCTGCCACATCAATTTCTGTCTAGCTGACATTTGCCAGATGTGCAGAAGTAGAGTTCCAGGTGTATGCTGAAATCTGCCTTGCAATTTCTCTCTAGCTGTCTTTTCCAGATGTGCAGAAGCAGAGTTCAAAGATTATGCTGAAATCTAACACATCAATTTCTCTCTTGCTGACATTTTCCAGATGTGCAGAAGCAGAGTTCCAGGATTATGCTGAAATCTGCCTCTGCATTTTCCCTCTAGCTTACATTTTCCAGATGTGCAGAAGCTGAGTTCAAAGATTATGGTGAAATCTACCACATCAATTTCTCTCTAGCTGACATTTGCCAGATGTGCAGAAGCAGAGTTCCAGGATTATGCTGAAATCAGCCTTGCAATTTTTCTCCAGGTGACATTTTCCAGATGTGTAGAAGCAGAGTTCAAACATTATGCTGAAATCTAACACATCAATTTCTCTCTTGCTGACATTTTCCAGAGTTGCAGAAGCAGAGTTCCAGGGTTATGCTGAAATCAGCCTCTGCATTTTCTCTCTAGCTGACATTTTCCACATGTGCAGAAGCTGAGTTCAAAGATTATGCTGAAATCTACCACATCAATTTCACTCTAGCTGACATTTGCCAGATGTGCAGAAGCAGAGTTCCAGGATTATGCTGAAATCAGCCTCTGCATTTTCTCTCTAGCTGCCATTTTCCAGATGTGCAGAAGCAGAGTTCCAGTATTATGCTGAAATATACATCAATTTCTCTCTAACTGACATTTTCTAGATGTGTAGAACCAGAGATCCAGGATTATGCTGAAATCTGCCTTGCAATTTGTCTCCAAGTGAAATTTTCCAGATGTGGAGAAGCAGAGTTGCAGGATTATGCTGAAATCTGCCTCTGCATTTTCCCTCTAGCTGACATTTTCCAGATGTGCAGAAGCTGATTTCAAAGATTATGGTGAAATCTACCACATCAATTTCTCTCTAGCTGACATTTTCCAGATGTGCAGAAGCTGAGTTCAAAGATTATGGTGAAATCTACCACATCAATTTAACTCTAGCTGACATTTGCCAGATGTGCAGAAGCAGAGTTCCAGGATTATGCTGAAATCAGCCTCTGCATTTTCTCTCTAGCTGACATTTTCCAGATGTGCAGAAGCAGAGTTCCAGTATTATGCTGAAATCTACCGCATCAATTTCTCTCTAACTGACATTTTCCAGATCTGTAAAACCAGAGATCCAGGATTATGCTGAAATCTGCCTTGCAATTTGTCTCCAAGTGAAATTTTCCAGATGTGGAGAAGCAGAGTTCAAAGATTATGCTGAAATCTACCACATCAATTTCTCTCTAGCTGACATTTTCCAGATGTGCAGAAGCAGAGTTCCAGGATTATGCTGAAATCTGCCTCTGCATTTTCCCTCTAGCTGACATTTTCCAGATGTGCAGAAGCTGAGTTCAAAGATTATGGTGAAATCTACCACATCAATTTCTCTCTAGCTGACATTTTCCAGATGTGCAGAAGCTGAGTTCAAAGATTATGGTGAAATCTACCCCATCAATTTAACTCTAGCTGACATTTGCCAGATGTGCAGAAGCAGAGTTCCAGGATTATGCTGAAATCAGCCTCTGCATTTTCTCTCTAGCTGACATTTTCCAGATGTGCAGAAGCAGAGTTCCAGTATTATGCTGAAATCTACCACATCAATTTCTCTCTAACTGACATTTTCCAGATGTCTAGAACCAGAGATCCAGGATTATGCTGAAATCTGCCTTGCAATTTGTCTCCAAGTGAAATTTTCCAGATGTGGAGAAGCAGAGTTCAAAGATTATGCTGAAATCTACCACATCAATTTCTCTCTAACTGACATTTTCCAGATGTGTAGAACCAGAGATCCAGGATTATGCTGAAATCTGCCTTGCAATTTGTCTCCAAGTGAAATTTTCCAGATGTGGAGAAGCAGAGTTGCAGGATTATGCTGAAATCTGCCTCTGCATTTTCCCTCTAGCTGACATTTTCCAGATGTGCAGAAGCTGATTTCAAAGATTATGGTGAAATCTACCACATCAATTTCTCTCTAGCTGACATTTTCCAGATGTGCAGAAGCTGAGTTCAAAGATTATGGTGAAATCTACCACATCAATTTAACTCTAGCTGACATTTGCCAGATGTGCAGAAGCAGAGTTCCAGGATTATGCTGAAATCAGCCTCTGCATTTTCTCTCTAGCTGACATTTTCCAGATGTGCAGAAGCAGAGTTCCAGTATTATGCTGAAATCTACCGCATCAATTTCTCTCTAACTGACATTTTCCAGATGTGTAGAACCAGAGATCCAGGATTATGCTGAAATCTGCCTTGCAATTTGTCTCCAAGTGAAATTTTCCAGATGTGGAGAAGCAGAGTTCAAAGATTATGCTGAAATCTACCACATCAATTTCTCTCTAGCTGACATTTTCCAGATGTGCAGAAGCAGAGTTCCAGGATTATGCTGAAATCTGCCTCTGCATTTTCCCTCTAGCTGACATTTTCCAGATGTGCAGAAGCTGAGTTCAAAGATTATGGTGAAATCTACCACATCAATTTCTCTCTAGCTGACATTTTCCAGATGTGCAGAAGCTGAGTTCAAAGATTATGGTGAAATCTACCCCATCAATTTAACTCTAGCTGACATTTGCCAGATGTGCAGAAGCAGAGTTCCAGGATTATGCTGAAATCAGCCTCTGCATTTTCTCTCTAGCTGACATTTTCCAGATGTGCAGAAGCAGAGTTCCAGTATTATGCTGAAATCTACCACATCAATTTCTCTCTAACTGACATTTTCCAGATGTGGAGAAGCAGAGTTCAAAGATTATTCTGAAATCTACCACATCAATTTCTCTCTAGCTGACATTTGCCAGATGTGCAGAAGCAGAGTTCCAGGATTATGCTGAAATCAGCCTCTGCATTTTTTCTCTAGCTGACATTTTCCAGATGTGCAGAAGCAGAGTTCCAGTATTATGCTGAAATATACAACTTCAATTTGTCTCTAGCTGTCTTTTCCAGATGTGCAGAAGCAGAGTTCAAAGATTATGCTGAAATCTACCACATCAATTTTTCTCTAGCTGACATTTTCCAGATGTGCGGAAGCAGAGTTCCATGATTATGCTGAAATCTGCCTCTGCATTTTCCCTCTAGCTGACATTTTCAAGATGTGCAGAAGCAGAGTTCTAAGATTATGCTGAAATCTACAACATCAAGTTCTCTCTAGCTTACATTTTCCAGATGTGCAGAAGCAGAGTTCCAGGATTATGCTGAAATCTACCACTTCAATTTCTCTCTAGCTCACAATTGCCAGATGTGCAGAAGCAGAGTTCCAGGATTATTCTGAAATCTGCCTTGCAATTTTTTTCCAGGTGACATTTTCCAGATGTGTACAAGCAGAGTTCAAACATTATGCTGAAATCTAACACGTCAATTTCTCTCTTGCTGACATTTTCCAGAGTTGCAGAAGCAGAGTTCCAGGGTTATGCTGAAATCTGCCTCTGCATTTTTCCTCTAGCTGACATTTTCCAGATGTGAAAAAGCAGAGTTCAAAGATTATGCTGAAATCTACAACTTCAATTTCTCTCTAGCTGACATTTTCCAAATTTGCAGAAGCAGAGTTCTAAGATTATGCTGAAATCTACGACATCAATTTCTCTCTAGCTTACATTTTCCAGATGTGCAGAAGCAGACTTCCAGGATTATGCTGAAATCTGCCTCTGCATTTTCTCTCTAGCTGACATTTTCCAGATGTGTACAAGCAGAGTTCAAACATTATGCTGAAATCTAACACGTCAATTTCTCTCTTGCTGACATTTTCCAGAGTTGCAGAAGCAGAGTTCCAGGGTTATGCTGAAATCTGCCTCTGCATTTTTCCTCTAGCTGACATTTTCCAGATGTGAAAAAGCAGAGTTCAAAGATTATGCTGAAATCTACAACTTCAATTTCTCTCTATCTGACATTTTCCAGATGTGCAGAAGCAGAGTTCCAGGATTGTGCTGAAAACCACAACATCAATTTCTCTCTAGCTGACTTTCCCAGATGTGCAGAAACAGAGGTACAGTATTATGCTGAAATCTGCCTCTGCAGTTTCCCTCTAGCTGCCATTTTCCAGATGTGTAGAAGCAGAATTCCAGTATTATGCTGAAATATACATCAATTTCTCTCTAACTGACATTTTCCAGATGTGTAGAACCAGAGATCCAGGGTTATGCTGAAATCTGCCTTGCAATTTGTCTCCAAGTGAAATTTTCCAGATGTGGAGAAGCAGAGTTCCAGGATTATGCTGAAATCTGCCTCTGCATTTTCCCTCTAGCTGACATTTTCCAGATGTGCAGAAGCTGAGTTCAAAGATTATGGTGAAATCTACCACATCAATTTCACTCTAGCTGACATTTGCCAGATGTGCAGAAGCAGAGTTCCAGGATTATGCTGAAATCAGCCTCTGCATTTTCTCTCTAACTGACATTTTCCAGATGTGCAGAAGCAGAGTTCCAGTATTATGCTGAAATATACATCAATTTCTCTCTAACTGACATTTTCCAGATGTGTAGAACCAGAGATCCAGGATTATGCTGAAATCTGCCTTGCAATTTGTCTCCAAGTGAAATTTTCCAGATGTGGAGAAGCAGAGTTCAAAGATTATGCTGAAATCTAACACATCAATTTCTCTCTTGCTGATATTTTCCAGATGTGCAGAAGCAGAGTTCCAGGATTATGCTGAAACCTGCCTCTGCATTTTCCCTCTAGCTGACTTTTTCCAGATGTGCAGAAGCTGAGTTCAAAGTTTATGGTGAAATCTACCACATCAATTTCTCTCTAGCTGACATTTTCCAGATGTGCAGAAGCAGAGTTCCAGTATTATGCTGAAATATACATCAATATCTCTCTAACTGACATTTTCCAGATGTGTAGTACCAGAGTTCCAGGATTATGCTGAAATCTGCCTTGCAATTTGTCTTCAAGTGAAATTTTCCAGATGTGCAGAAGCAGAGTTCAAAGATTATGCTGAAATCTAACACAACAATTTCTCTCTTGCTGACATTTTCCAGATGTGCAGAAGCAGAGTTCCAGGATTATGCTGAAATCTGCCTCTGCATTTTCCCTCTAGCTGACTTTTTCCAGATGTGCAGAAGCTGAGTTCAAAGATTATGGTGAAATCTACCACATCAATTTCTCTCTAGCTGACATTTTCCAGATGTGCGGAAGCAGAGTTCCATGATTATGCTGAAATCTGCCTCTGCATTTTCCCTCTAGCTGACATTTTCCAGATGTGCAGAAGCAGAGTTCCAGGATTATGCTGAAATCTGCCTTTGCATTTTCTCTCTAGCTGACATTTTCCACATGTGCAGAAGCAGAGTTCAAAGATTATGCTGAAATCTACGACATCAATTTCTCTCTATCTGACATTTTCCAGATGTGCAGAAGCAGAGTTCCAGGATTGTGCTGAAAACCACAACATCAATTTCTCTCTAGCTGACTTTCCCAGATGTGCAGAAGCAGAGGTCCAGTATTATGCTGAAATCTGCCTTGCAATTTCTCTCTAGCTGACTTTTCCAGATGTGCAGAAGCGGAGTTCAAAGATTATGGTGAAATCTGCCACATCAATTTCTGTCTAGCTGACATTTGCCAGATGTGCAGAAGTAGAGTTCCAGGATTATGCTGAAATCTGCCTTGCAAGTTTTCTCAAGCTGACATTTTCCATATGTACAGAAGCAGAGTTCCAGGTGTATGCTGAAATCTGCCTTGCAATTTCTCTCTAGCTGTCTTTTCCAGATGTGCAGAAGCTGAGTTCAAAGATTATGGTGAAATCTACCACATCAATTTCACTCTAGCTGACATTTGCCAGATGTGCAGAAGCAGAGTTCCAGGATTATGCTGAAATCAGCCTCTGCATTTTCTCTCTAACTGACATTTTCCAGATGTGCAGAAGCAGAGTTCCAGTATTATGCTGAAATATACATCAATTTCTCTCTAACTGACATTTTCCAGATGTGTAGAACCAGAGATCCAGGATTATGCTGAAATCTACCTTGCAATTTGTCTCCAAGTGAAATTTTCCAGATGTGGAGAAGCAGAGTTCAAAGATTATGCTGAAATCTAACACATCAATTTCTCTCTTGCTGACATTTTCCAGATGTGCAGAAGCAGAGTTCCAGGATTATGCTGAAATCTGCCTCTGCATTTTCCCTCTAGCTGACTTTTTCCAGATGTGCAGAAGCTGAGTTCAAAGATTATGGTGAAATCTACCACATCAATTTCTCTCTAGCTGACATTTTCCAGATGTGCAGAAGCAGAGTTCCAGTATTATGCTGAAATATAGATCAATTTCTCTTTAACTGACATTTTCCAGATGTGTAGAACCAGAGTTCCAGGATTATGCTGAAATCTGCCTTGCAATTTGTCTCCAAGTGAAATTTTCCAGATGTGCAGAAGCAGAGTTCAAAGATTATGCTGAAATCTAACACAATTTCTCTCTTGCTGACATTTTCCAGATGTGCAGAAGCAGAGTTCCAGGATTATGCTGAAATCTGCCTCTGCATTTTCCCTCTAGCTGACTTTTTCCAGATGTGCAGAAGCTGAGTTCAAAGATTATGGTGAAATCTACCACATCAATTTCTCTCTAGCTGACATTTTCCAGATGTGCAGAAGCTGAGTTCAAAGATTATGGTGAAATCTACCACATCAATTTCTCTCTAGCTGACATTTTCCAGATGTGCGGAAGCAGAGTTCCATGATTATGCTGAAATTTGCCTCTGCATTTTCCCTCTAGCTGACATTTTCCAGATGTGCAGAACCAGAGATCCAGGATTATGCTGAAATCTGCCTTGCAATTTGTCTCCAAGTGAAATTTTCCAGATGTGGAGAAGCAGAGTTCCAGGATTATGCTGAAATCTGCCTCTGCATTTTCCCTCTAGCTGACTTTTTCCAGATGTGCAGAAGCTGAGTTCAAAGATTATGGTGAAATCTACCACATCAATTTCTCTCTAGCTGACATTTTCCAGATGTGCAGAAGCAGAGTTCCAGTATTATGCTGAAATATAGATCAATTTCTCTTTAACTGACATTTTCCAGATGTGTAGAACCAGAGTTCCAGGATTATGCTGAAATCTGCCTTGCAATTTGTCTCCAAGTGAAATTTTCCAGATGTGCAGAAGCAGAGTTCAAAGATTATGCTGAAATCTAACACAATTTCTCTCTTGCTGACATTTTCCAGATGTGCAGAAGCAGAGTTCCAGGATTATGCTGAAATCTGCCTCTGCATTTTCCCTCTAGCTGACTTTTTCCAGATGTGCAGAAGCTGAGTTCAAAGATTATGGTGAAATCTACCACATCAATTTCTCTCTAGCTTACATTTTCCAGATGTGCAGAAGCTGAGTTCAAAGATTATGGTGAAATCTACCACATCAATTTCTCTCTAGCTGACATTTTCCAGATGTGCGGAAGCAGAGTTCCATGATTATGCTGAAATTTGCCTCTGCATTTTCCCTCTAGCTGACATTTTCCAGATGTGCAGAACCAGAGATCCAGGATTATGCTGAAATCTGCCTTGCAATTTGTCTCCAAGTGAAATTTTCCAGATGTGGAGAAGCAGAGTTCCATGATTATGCTGAAATCTGCCTCTGCATTTTCCCTCTAGCTGACATTTTCCAGATGTGCAGAAGCTGAGTTCAAAGATTATGGTGAAATCTACCACATCAATTTCACTCTAGCTGACATTTGCCAGATGTGCAGAAGCAGAGTTCCAGGATTATGCTGAAATCAGCCTCTGCATTTTCTCTCTAACTGACATTTTCCAGATGTGCAGAAGCAGAGTTCCAGTATTATGCTGAAATATACATCAATTTCTCTCTAACTGACATTTTCCAGATGTGTAGAACCAGAGATCCAGGATTATGCTGAAATCTGCCTTGCAATTTGTCTCCAAGTGAAATTTTCCAGATGTGGAGAAGCAGAGTTCAAAGATTATGCTGAAATCTAACACATCAATTTCTCTCTTGCTGATATTTTCCAGATGTGCAGAAGCAGAGTTCCAGGATTATGCTGAAACCTGCCTCTGCATTTTCCCTCTAGCTGACTTTTTCCAGATGTGCAGAAGCTGAGTTCAAAGATTATGGTGAAATCTACCACATCAATTTCTCTCTAGCTGACATTTTCCAGATGTGCAGAAGCAGAGTTCCAGTATTATGCTGAAATATACATCAATTTCTCTCTAACTGACATTTTCCAGATGTGTAGAACCAGAGTTCCAGGATTATGCTGAAATCTGCCTTGCAATTTGTCTCCAAGTGAAATTTTCCAGATGTGCAGAAGCTGAGTTCAAAGATTATGGTGAAATCTACCACATCAATTTCTCTCTAGCTGACATTTTCCAGATGTGCAGAAGCTGAGTTCAAAGATTATGGTGAAATCTACCACATCAATTTCTCTCTAGCTGACATTTTCCAGATGTGCGGAAGCAGAGTTCCATGATTATGCTGAAATCTGCCTCTGCATTTTCCCTCTAGCTGACATTTTCCAGATGTGCAGAAGCAGAGTTCCAGGATTATGCTGAAATCTGCCTCTGCATTTTCTCTCTAGCTGACATTTTCCACATGTGCAGAAGCAGAGTTCAAAGATTATGCTGAAATCTACCACATCAATTTCTCTCTATCTGACATTTTCCAGATGTGCAGAAGCAGAGTTCCAGGATTGTGCTGAAAACCACAACATCAATTTCTCTCTAGCTGACTTTCCCAGATGTGCAGAAGCAGAGGTCCAGTATTATGCTGAAATCTGCCTTGCAATTTCTCTCTAGCTGACTTTTCCAGATGTGCAGAAGCTGAGTTCAAAGATTATGGTGAAATCTGCCACATCAATTTCTGTCTAGCTGACATTTGCCAGATGTGCAGAAGTAGAGTTCCAGGATTATGCTGAAATCTGCCTTGCAAGTTTTCTCAAGCTGACATTTTCCATATGTACAGAAGCAGAGTTCCAGGTGTATGCTGAAATCTGCCTTGCAATTTCTCTCTAGCTGTCTTTTCCAGATGTGCAGAAGCAGAGTTCAAAGATTATGCTGAAATCTAACACATCAATTTCTCTCTTGCTGACATTTTCCAGATGTGCAGAAGCAGAGTTCCAGGATTATGCTGAAATCTGCCTCTGCATTTTCCCTCTAGCTTACATTTTCCAGATGTGCAGAAGCTGAGTTCAAAGATTATGGTGAAATCTACCACATCAATTTCTCTCTAGCTGACATTTTCCAGATGTGCAGAAGCAGAGTTCCAGTATTATGCTGAAATCTACCACATCAATTTCTCTCTATCTGACATTTTCCAGATGTGCAGAAGCAGACTTCCAGGATTGTGCTGAAAACCACAACATCAATTTCTCTCTAGCTGACTTTCCCAGATGTGCAGAAGCAGAGGTCCAGTATTATGCTGAAATCTGCCTTGCAATTTCTCTCTAGCTGACTTTTCCAGATGTGCAGAAGCTGAGTTCAAAGATTATGGTGAAATCTGCCACATCAATTTCTGTCTAGCTGACATTTGCCAGATGTGCAGAAGTAGAGTTCCAGGTGTATGCTGAAATCTGCCTTGCAATTTCTCTCTAGCTGTCTTTTCCAGATGTGCAGAAGCAGAGTTCAAAGATTATGCTGAAATCTAACACATCAATTTCTCTCTTGCTGACATTTTCCAGATGTGCAGAAGCAGAGTTCCAGGATTATGCTGAAATCTGCCTCTGCATTTTCCCTCTAGCTTACATTTTCCAGATGTGCAGAAGCTGAGTTCAAAGATTATGGTGAAATCTACCACATCAATTTCTCTCTAGCTGACATTTGCCAGATGTGCAGAAGCAGAGTTCCAGGATTATGCTGAAATCAGCCTCTGCATTTTTTCTCTAGCTGACATTTTCCAGATGTGCAGAAGCAGAGTTCCAGTATTATGCTGAAATATACAACTTCAATTTCTCTCTAGCTGACACTTTCCAGATGTGCAGAAGCAGATTTCTAAGATTATGCTGAAATCTACAACATCAATTTTTCTCTAGCTGACATTTTCCAGATGTGCAAAAGCAGAGTTCCATGATTATGCTGAAATCTGCCTCTGCATTTTCCCTCTAGCTGACATTTTCAAGATGTGAAGAAGCAGAGTTCTAAGATTATGCTGAAATCTACAACATCAATTTCTCTCTAGCTTACATTTTCCAGATGTGCAGAAGCAGAGTTCCAGGATTATGCTGAAATCTACCACTTCAATTTCTCTCTAGCTCACAATTGCCAGATGTGCAGAAGCAGAGTTCCAGGATTATTCTGAAATCTGCCTTGCAATTTTTTCCCAGGTGACATTTTCCAGATGTGTACAAGCAGAGTTCAAACATTATGCTGAAATCTAACACGTCAATTTCTCTCTTGCTGACATTTTCCAGAGTTGCAGAAGCAGAGTTCCAGGGTTATGCTGAAATCTGCCTCTGCATTTTTACTCTAGCTGACATTTTCCAGATGTGAAAAAGCAGAGTTCAAAGATCATGCTGAAATCTACAACTTCAATTTCTCTCTAGCTGACATTTTCCAGATGTGCAGAAGCATAGTTCTAAGATTATGCTGAAATCTACGACATCAATTTTTCTCTAGCTGACATTTTCCAGATGTGCAGAAGCAGAGGTCCAGTATTATGCTGAAATCTGCCTTGCAATTTCTCTCTAGCTGACTTTTCCAGATGTGCAGAAGCTGAGTTCAAAGATTATGGTGAAATCTGCCACATCAATTTCTGTCTAGCTGACATTTGCCAGATGTGCAGAAGTAGAGTTCCAGGTGTATGCTGAAATCTGCCTTGCAATTTCTCTCTAGCTGTCTTTTCCAGATGTGCAGAAGCAGAGTTCAAAGATTATGCTGAAATCTAACACATCAATTTCTCTCTTGCTGACATTTTCCAGATGTGCAGAAGCAGAGTTCCAGGATTATGCTGAAATCTGCCTCTGCATTTTCCCTCTAGCTTACATTTTCCAGATGTGCAGAAGCTGAGTTCAAAGATTATGGTGAAATCTACCACATCAATTTCTCTCTAGCTGACATTTTCCAGATGTGCAGTAGCAGAGTTCCAGTATTATGCTGAAATCTGCCTTGCAATTTGTCTCCAAGTGAAATTTTCCAGATGTGCAGAAGCAGAGTTCAAAGATTATGCTGAAATCTAACACAATTTCTCTCTTGCTGACATTTTCCAGATGTGCAGAAGCAGAGTTCCAGGATTATGCTGAAATCTGCCTTGCAAGTTTTCTCAAGCTGACATTTTCCATATGTACAGAAGCAGAGTTCCAGGTGTATGCTGAAATCTGCCTTGCAATTTCTCTCTAGCTGTCTTTTCCAGATGTGCAGAAGCAGAGTTCAAAGATTATGCTGAAATCTAACACATCAATTTCTCTCTTGCTGACATTTTCCAGATGTGCAGAAGCAGAGTTCCAGGATTATGCTGAAATCTGCCTCTGCATTTTCCCTCTAGCTTACATTTTCCAGATGTGCAGAAGCTGAGTTCAAAGATTATGGTGAAATCTACCACATCAATTTCTCTCTAGCTGACATTTTCCAGATGTGCAGAAGCTGAGTTCAAAGATTATGGTGAAATCTACCACATCAATTTCTCTCTAGCTGACATTTGCCAGATGTGCAGAAGCAGAGTTCCAGGATTATGCTGAAATCAGCCTCTGCATTTTTTCTCTAGCTGACATTTTCCAGATGTGCAGAAGCAGAGTTCCAGTATTATGCTGAAATATACAACTTCAATTTCTCTCTAGCTGTCTTTTCCAGATGTGCAGAAGCAGAGTTCAAAGATTATGCTGAAATCTGCAACATCAAGTTCTCTCTAGCTTACATTTTCCAGATGTGCAGAAGCAGAGTTCCAGGATTATGCTAAAATCTACCACTTCAATTTCTCTCTAGCTCACAATTGCCAGATGTGCAGAAGCAGAGTTCCAGGATTATTCTGAAATCTGCCTTGCAATTTTTTTCCAGGTGACATTTTCCAGATGTGTACAAGCAGAGTTCAAACATTATGCTGAAATCTAACACGTCAATTTCTCTCTTGCTGACATTTTCCAGAGTTGCAGAAGCAGAGTTCCAGGGTTATGCTGAAATCTGCCTCTGCATTTTTCCTCTAGCTGACATTTTCCAGATGTGAAAAAGCAGAGTTCAAAGATTATGCTGAAATCTACAACTTCAATTTCTCTCTAGCTGACATTTTCCAGATTTGCAGAAGCAGAGTTCTAAGATTATGCTGAAATCTACGACATCAATTTCTCTCTAGCTTACATTTTCCAGATGTGCAGAAGCAGACTTCCAGGATTATGCTGAAATCTGCCTCTGCATTTTCTCTCTAGCTGACATTTTCCAGATGTGCAGAAGCAGAGTTCCAGGATTGTGCTGAAAACCACAACATCAATTTCTCTCTAGCTGACTTTCCCAGATGTGCAGAAACAGAGGTACAGTATTATGCTGAAATCTGCCTCTGCAGTTTCCCTCTAGCTGCCATTTTCCAGATGTGTAGAAGCAGAATTCCAGTATTATGCTGAAATATACATCAATTTCTCTCTAACTGACATTTTCCAGATGTGTAGAACCAGAGATCCAGGATTATGCTGAAATCTGCCTTGCAATTTGTCTCCAAGTGAAATTTTCCAGATGTGGAGAAGCAGAGTTCCAGGATTATGCTGAAATCTGCCTCTGCATTTTCCCTCTAGCTGACATTTTCCAGATGTGCAGAAGCTGAGTTCAAAGATTATGGTGAAATCTACCACATCAATTTCACTCTAGCTGACATTTGCCAGATGTGCAGAAGCAGAGTTCCAGGATTATGCTGAAATCTGCCTCTGCATTTTCCCTCTAGCTGACATTTTCCAGATGTGCAGAAGCTGAGTTCAAAGATTATGGTGAAATCTACCACATCAATTTCACTCTAGCTGACATTTTCCAGATGTGTAGAACCAGAGATCCAGGATTATGCTGAAATCTGCCTTGCAATTTGTCTCCAAGTGAAATTTTCCAGATGTGGAGAAGCAGAGTTCAAAGATTATGCTGAAATCTAACACATCAATTTCTCTCTTGCTGATATTTTCCAGATGTGCAGAAGCAGAGTTCCAGGATTATGCTGAAACCTGCCTCTGCATTTTCCCTCTAGCTGACTTTTTCCAGATGTGCAGAAGCTGAGTTCAAAGATTATGGTGAAATCTACCACATCAATTTCTCTCTAGCTGACATTTTCCAGATGTGCAGAAGCAGAGTTCCAGTATTATGCTGAAATATACATCAATTTCTCTCTAACTGACATTTTCCAGATGTGTAGAACCAGAGTTCCAGGATTATGCTGAAATCTGCCTTGCAATTTGTCTTCAAGTGAAATTTTCCAAATGTGCAGAAGCAGAGTTCAAAGATTATGCTGAAATCTAACACAACAATTTCTCTCTTGCTGACATTTTCCAGATGTGCAGAAGCAGAGTTCCAGGATTATGCTGAAATCTGCCTCTGCATTTTCCCTCTAGCTGACTTTTTCCAGATGTGCAGAAGCTGAGTTCAAAGATTATGGTGAAATCTACCACATCAATTTCTCTCTAGCTGACATTTTCCAGATGTGCAGAAGCTGAGTTCAAAGATTATGGTGAAATCTACCACATCAATTTCTCTCTAGCTGACATTTTCCAGATGTGCGGAAGCAGAGTTCCATGATTATGCTGAAATCTGCCTCTGCATTTTCCCTCTAGCTGACATTTTCCAGATGTGCAGAAGCAGAGTTCCAGGATTATGCTGAAATCTGCCTCTGCATTTTCTCTCTAGCTGACATTTTCCACATGTGCAGAAGCAGAGTTCAAAGATTATGCTGAAATCTACCACATCAATTTCTCTCTATCTGACATTTTCCAGATGTGCAGAAGCAGAGTTCCAGGATTGTGCTGAAAACCACAACATCAATTTCTCTCTAGCTGACTTTCCCAGATGTGCAGAAGCAGAGGTCCAGTATTATGCTGAAATCTGCCTTGCAATTTCTCTCTAGCTGACTTTTCCAGATGTGCAGAAGCGGAGTTCAAAGATTATGGTGAAATCTGCCACATCAATTTCTGTCTAGCTGACATTTGCCAGATGTGCAGAAGTAGAGTTCCAGGATTATGCTGAAATCTGCCTTGCAAGTTTTCTCAAGCTGACATTTTCCATATGTACAGAAGCAGAGTTCCAGGTGTATGCTGAAATCTGCCTTGCAATTTCTCTCTAGCTGTCTTTTCCAGATGTGCAGAAGCAGAGTTCAAAGATTATGCTGAAATCTAACACATCAATTTCTCTCTTGCTGACATTTTCCAGATGTGCAGAAGCAGAGTTCCAGGATTATGCTGAAATCTGCCTCTGCATTTTCCCTCTAGCTTACATTTTCCAGATGTGCAGAAGCTGAGTTCAAAGATTATGGTGAAATCTACCACATCAATTTCTCTCTAGCTGACATTTTCCAGATGTGCAGAAGCTGAGTTCAAAGATTATGGTGAAATCTACCACATCAATTTCTCTCTAGCTGACATTTGCCAGATGTGCAGAAGCAGAGTTCCAGGATTATGCTGAAATCAGCCTCTGCATTTTTTCTCTAGCTGACATTTTCCAGATGTGCAGAAGCAGAGTTCCAGTATTATGCTGAAATATACAACTTCAATTTCTCTCTAGCTGACATTTTCCAGATGTGCAGAAGCAGAGCTCTAAGATTGTGCTGAAATCTACAACATCAATTTTTCTCTAGCTGACATTTTCCAGATGTGCGGAAGCAGAGTTCAATGATTATGCTGAAATCTGCCTCTGCATTTTCCCTCTAGCTGACATTTTCAAGATGTGCAGAAGCAGAGTTCTAAGATTATGCTGAAATCTACAACATCAATTTCTCTCTAGCTTACATTTTCCAGATGTGCAGAAGCAGAGTTCCAGGATTATGCTGAAATCTACCACTTCAATTTCTCTCTAGCTCACAATTGCCAGATGTGCAGAAGCAGAGTTCCAGGATTATTCTGAAATCTGCCTTGCAATTTTTTCCCAGGTGACATTTTCCAGATGTGTACAAGCAGAGTTCAAAGATTATGGTGAAATCTACCACATCAATTTCACTCTAGCTGACATTTTCCAGATGTGCAGAAGCTGAGTTCAAAGATTATGGTGAAATCTACCACATCAATTTCACTCTAGCTGACATTTGCCAGATGTGCAGAAGCAGAGTTCCAGGATTATGCTGAAATCAGCCTCTGCATTTTCTCTCTAACTGACATTTTCCAGATGTGCAGAAGCAGAGTTCCAGTATTATGCTGAAATATACATCAATTTCTCTCTAACTGACATTTTCCAGATGTGTAGAACCAGAAATCCAGGATTATGCTGAAATCTACCTTGCAATTTGTCTCCAAGTGAAATTTTCCAGATGTGGAGAAGCAGAGTTCAAAGATTATGCTGAAATCTAACACATCAATTTCTCTCTTGCTGACATTTTCCAGATGTGCAGAAGCAGAGTTCCAGGATTATGCTGAAATCTGCCTCTGCATTTTCCCTCTAGCTGACTTTTTCCAGATGTGCAGAAGCTGAGTTCAAAGATTATGGTGAAATCTACCACATCAATTTCTCTCTAGCTGACATTTTCCAGATGTGCAGAAGCAGAGTTCCAGTATTATGCTGAAATATAGATCAATTTCTCTTTAACTGACATTTTCCAGATGTGTAGAACCAGAGTTCCAGGATTATGCTGAAATCTGCCTTGCAATTTGTCTCCAAGTGAAATTTTCCAGATGTGCAGAAGCAGAGTTCAAAGATTATGCTGAAATCTAACACAATTTCTCTCTTGCTGACATTTTCCAGATGTGCAGAAGCAGAGTTCCAGGATTATGCTGAAATCGGCCTCTGCATTTTCCCTCTAGCTGACTTTTTCCAGATGTGCAGAAGCTGAGTTCAAAGATTATGGTGAAATCTACCACATCAATTTCTCTCTAGCTGACAATTTTCCAGATGTGCAGAAGCTGAGTTCAAAGATTATGGTGAAATCTACCACATCAATTTCTCTCTAGCTGACATTTTCCAGATGTGCGGAAGCAGAGTTCCATGATTATGCTGAAATTTGCCTCTGCATTTTCCCTCTAGCTGACATTTTCCAGATGTGCAGAACCAGAGATCCAGGATTATGCTGAAATCTGCCTTGCAATTTGTCTCCAAGTGAAATTTTCCAGATGTGGAGAAGCAGAGTTCCAGGATTATGCTGAAATCTGCCTCTGCATTTTCCCTCTAGCTGACATTTTCCAGATGTGCAGAAGCTGAGTTTAAAGATTATGGTGAAATCTACCACATCAATTTCACTCTAGCTGACATTTGCCAGATGTGCAGAAGCAGAGTTCCAGGATTATGCTGAAATCAGCCTCTGCATTTTCTCTCTAACTGACATTTTCCAGATGTGCAGAAGCAGAGTTCCAGTATTATGCTGAAATATACATCAATTTCTCTCTAACTGACATTTTCCAGATGTGTAGAACCAGAGATCCAGGATTATGCTGAAATCTGCCTTGCAATTTGTCTCCAAGTGAAATTTTCCAGATGTGGAGAAGCAGAGTTCAAAGATTATGCTGAAATCTAACACATCAATTTCTCTCTTGCTGATATTTTCCAGATGTGCAGAAGCAGAGTTCCAGGATTATGCTGAAACCTGCCTCTGCATTTTCCCTCTAGCTGACTTTTTCCAGATGTGCAGAAGCTGAGTTCAAAGATTATGGTGAAATCTACCACATCAATTTCTCTCTAGCTGACATTTTCCAGATGTGCAGAAGCAGAGTTCCAGTATTATGCTGAAATATACATCAATTTCTCTCTAACTGACATTTACCAGATGTGTAGAACCAGAGTTCCAGGATTATGCTGAAATCTGCCTTGCAATTTGTCTCCAAGTGAAATTTTCCAGATGTGCAGAAGCAGAGTTCAAAGATTATGGTGAAATCTACCACATCAATTTCTCTCTAGCTGACATTGTCCAGATGTGCGGAAGCAGAGTTCCATGATTATGCTGAAATCTGCCTCTGCATTTTCCCTCTAGCTGACATTTTCCAGATGTGCAGAAGCAGAGTTCCAGGATTATGCTGAAATCTGCCTCTGCATTTTCTCTCTAGCTGACATTTTCCACATGTGCAGAAGCAGAGTTCAAAGATTATGCTGAAATCTACCACATCAATTTCTCTCTATCTGACATTTTCCAGATGTGCAGAAGCAGAGTTCCAGGATTGTGCTGAAAACCACAACATCAATTTCTCTCTAGCTGACTTTCCCAGATGTGCAGAAGCAGAGGTCCAGTATTATGCTGAAATCTGCCTTGCAATTTCTCTCTAGCTGACTTTTCCAGATGTGCAGAAGCTGAGTTCAAAGATTATGGTGAAATCTGCCACATCAATTTCTGTCTAGCTGACATTTGCCAGATGTGCAGAAGTAGAGTTCCAGGATTATGCTGAAATCTGCCTTGCAAGTTTTCTCAAGCTGACATTTTCCATATGTACAGATGCAGAGTTCCAGGTGTATGCTGAAATCTGCCTTGCAATTTCTCTCTAGCTGTCTTTTCCAGATGTGCAGAAGCAGAGTTCAAAGATTATGCTGAAATCTAACACATCAATTTCTCTCTTGCTGACATTTTCCAGATGTGCAGAAGCAGAGTTCCAGGATTATGCTGAAATCTGCCTCTGCATTTTCCCTCTAGCTTACATTTTCCAGATGTGCAGAAGCTGAGTTCAAAGATTATGGTGAAATCTACCACATCAATTTCTCTCTAGCTGACATTTTCCAGATGTGCAGAAGCTGATTTCAAAGATTATGGTGAAATCTACCACATCAATTTCTCTCTAGCTGACATTTGCCAGATGTGCAGAAGCAGAGTTCCAGGATTATGCTGAAATCAGCCTCTGCATTTTTCTCTAACTGACATTTTCCAGATGTGTAGAACCAGAGATCCAGGATTATGCTGAAATCTGCCTTGCAATTTGTCTCCAAGTGAAATTTTCCAGATGTGGAGAAGCAGAGTTCCAGGATTATGCTGAAATCTGCCTCTGCATTTTCCCTCTAGCTGACATTTTCCAGATGTGCAGAAGCTGAGTTCAAAGATTATGGTGAAATCTACCACATCAATTTCACTCTAGCTGACATTTGCCAGATGTGCAGAAGCAGAGTTCCAGGATTATGCTGAAATCAGCCTCTGCATTTTCTCTCTAGCTGATATTTTCCAGATGTGCAGAAGCAGAGTTCCAGTATTATGCTGAAATATACATCAATTTCTCTCTAACTGACATTTTCCAGATGTGTAGAACCAGAGATCAGGGATTATGCTGAAATCTGCCTTGCAATTTGTCTCCAAGTGAAATTTTCCAGATGTGGAGAAGCAGAGTTCAAAGATTATGCTGAAATCTAACACATCAATTTCTCTCTTGCTGACATTTTCCAGATGTGCAGAAGCAGAGTTCCAGGATTATGCTGAAATCTGCCTCTGCATTTTCCCTCTAGCTGACTTTTTCCAGATGTGCAGAAGCAGAGTTCAAAGATTATGGTGAAATCTACCACATCAATTTCTCTCTAGCTGACATTTTCCAGATGTGCAGAAGCAGAGTTCCAGTATTATGCTGAAATATACATCAATTTCTCTGTAACTGACATTTTCCAGATGTGTAGAACCAGAGTTCCAGGATTATGCTGAAATCTGCCTTGCAATTTGTCTCCAAGTGAAATTTTCCAGATGTGCAGAAGCAGAGTTCAAAGATTATGCTGAAATCTACATCAATTTCTCTCTTGCTGACATTTTCCAGATGTGCAGAAGCAGAGTTCCAGGATTATGCTGAAATCTGCCTCTGCATTTTCCCTCTAGCTGACTTTTTCCAGATGTGCAGAAGCTGAGTTCAAAGATTATGGTGAAATCTACCACATCAATTTCTCTCTAGCTGACATTTTCCAGATGTGCAGAAGCTGAGTTCAAAGATTATGGTGAAATCTACCACATCAATTTCTCTCTAGCTGACATTTTCCAGATGTGCGGAAGCAGAGTTCCATGATTATGCTGAAATCTGCCTCTGCATTTTCCCTCTAGCTGACATTTTCCAGATGTGCAGAAGCAGAGTTCCAGGATTATGCTGAAATCTGCCTCTGCATTTACTCTCTAGCTGACATTTTCCACATGTGCAGAAGCAGAGTTCAAAGATTATGCTGAAATCTACCACATCAATTTCTCTCTATCTGACATTTTCCAGATGTGCAGAAGCAGAGTTCCAGGATTGTGCTGAAAACCACAACATCAATTTCTCTCTAGCTGACTTTCCCAGATGTGCAGAAGCAGAGGTCCAGTATTATGCTGAAATCTGCCTTGCAATTTCTCTCTAGCTGACTTTTCCAGATGTGCAGAAGCTGAGTTCAAAGATTATGGTGAAATCTGCCACATCAATTTCTGTCTAGCTGACATTTGCCAGATGTGCAGAAGTAGAGTTCCAGGATTATGCTGAAATCTGCCTTGCAAGTTTTCTCAAGCTGACATTTTCCATATGTACAGAAGCAGAGTTCCAGGTGTATGCTGAAATCTGCCTTGCAATTTCTCTCTAGCTGTCTTTTCCAGATGTGCAGAAGCAGAGTTCAAAGATTATGCTGAAATCTAACACATCAATTTCTCTCTTGCTGACATTTTCCAGATGTGCAGAAGCAGAGTTCCAGGATTATGCTGAAATCTGCCTCTGCATTTTCCCTCTAGCTTACATTTTCCAGATGTGCAGAAGCTGAGTTCAAAGATTATGGTGAAATCTACCACATCAATTTCTCTCTAGCTGACATTTTCCAGATGTGCAGAAGCAGAGTTCCAGTATTATGCTGAAATATACATCAATTTCTCTCTAACTGACATTTTCCAGATGTGTAGAACCAGAGTTCCAGGATTATGCTGAAATCTGCCTTGCAATTTGTCTCCAAGTGAAATTTTCCAGATGTGCAGAAGCAGAGTTCAAAGATTATGCTGAAATCTAACACAATTTCTCTCTTGCTGACATTTTCCAGATGTGCAGAAGCAGAGTTCCAGGATTATGCTGAAATCTGCCTCTGCATTTTCCCTCTAGCTGACTTTTTCCAGATGTGCAGAAGCTGAGTTCAAAGATTATGGTGAAATCTACCACATCAATTTCTCTCTAGCTGACATTTTCCAGATGTGCAGAAGCTGAGTTCAAAGATTATGGTGAAATCTACCACATCAATTTCTCTCTAGCTGACATTTTCCAGATGTGCAGAAGCAGAGTTCCAGGATTATGCTGAAATCTACCACATCAATTTCTCTCTATCTGACATTTTCCAGATGTGCAGAAGCAGACTTCCAGGATTGTGCTGAAAACCACAACATCAATTTCTCTCTAGCTGACTTTCCCAGATGTGCAGAAGCAGAGGTCCAGTATTATGCTGAAATCTGCCTTGCAATTTCTCTCTAGCTGACTTTTCCAGATGTGCAGAAGCTGAGTTCAAAGATTATGGTGAAATCTGCCACATCAATTTCTGTCTAGCTGACATTTGCCAGATGTGCAGAAGTAGAGTTCCAGGTGTATGCTGAAATCTGCCTAGCAATTTCTCTCTAGCTGTCTTTTCCAGATGTGCAGAAGCAGAGTTCAAAGATTATGCTGAAATCTAACACATCAATTTCTCTCTTGCTGACATTTTCCAGATGTGCAGAAGCAGAGTTCCATGATTATGCTGAAATCTGCCTCTGCATTTTCCCTCTAGCTTACATTTTCCAGATGTGCAGAAGCTGAGTTCAAAGATTATGGTGAAATCTACCACATCAATTTCTCTCTAGCTGACATTTGCCAGATGTGCAGAAGCAGAGTTCCAGGATTATGCTGAAATCAGCCTCTGCATTTTTTCTCTAGCTGACATTTTCCAGATGTGCAGAAGCAGAGTTCCAGTATTATGCTGAAATATACAACTTCAATTTCTCTCTAGCTGACACTTTCCAGATGTGCAGAAGCAGAGTTCTAAGATTATGCTGAAATCTACATCAATTTTTCTCTAGCTGACATTTTCCAGATGTGCAAAAGCAGAGTTCCATGATTATGCTGAAATCTGCCTCTGCATTTTCCCTCTAGCTGACATTTTCAAGATGTGAAGAAGCAGAGTTCTAAGATTATGCTGAAATCTACAACATCAATTTCTCTCTAGCTTACATTTTCCAGATGTGCAGAAGCAGAGTTCCAGGATTATGCTGAAATCTACCACTTCAATTTCTCTCTAGCTCACAATTGCCAGATGTGCAGAAGCAGAGTTCCAGGATTATGCTGAAATCTGCCTTGCAATTTTTTCCCAGGTGACATTTTCCAGATGTGTACAAGCAGAGTTCAAACATTATGCTGAAATCTAACACGTCAATTTCTCTCTTGCTGACATTTTCCAGATGTGCAGAAGCAGACTTCCAGGATTATGCTGAAATCTGCCTCTGCATTTTCTCTCTAGCTGACATTTTCCAGATGTGTACAAGCAGAGTTCAAACATTATGCTGAAATCTAACACGTCAATTTCTCTCTTGCTGACATTTTCCAGAGTTGCAGAAGCAGAGTTCCAGGGTTATGCTGAAATCTGCCTCTGCATTTTTCCTCTAGCTGACATTTTCCAGATGTGAAAAAGCAGAGTTCAAAGATTATGCTGAAATCTACAACTTCAATTTCTCTCTATCTGACATTTTCCAGATGTGCAGAAGCAGAGTTCCAGGATTGTGCTGAAAACCACAACATCAATTTCTCTCTAGCTGACTTTCCCAGATGTGCAGAAACAGAGGTACAGTATTATGCTGAAATCTGCCTCTGCAGTTTCCCTCTAGCTGCCATTTTCCAGATGTGTAGAAGCAGAATTCCAGTATTATGCTGAAATATACATCAATTTCTCTCTAACTGACATTTTCCAGATGTGTAGAACCAGAGATCCAGGGTTATGCTGAAATCTGCCTTGCAATTTGTCTCCAAGTGAAATTTTCCAGATGTGGAGAAGCAGAGTTCCAGGATTATGCTGAAATCTGCCTCTGCATTTTCCCTCTAGCTGACATTTTCCAGATGTGCAGAAGCTGAGTTCAAAGATTATGGTGAAATCTACCACATCAATTTCACTCTAGCTGACATTTGCCAGATGTGCAGAAGCAGAGTTCCAGGATTATGCTGAAATCAGCCTCTGCATTTTCTCTCTAACTGACATTTTCCAGATGTGCAGAAGCAGAGTTCCAGTATTATGCTGAAATATACATCAATTTCTCTCTAACTGACATTTTCCAGATGTGTAGAACCAGAGATCCAGGATTATGCTGAAATCTGCCTTGCAATTTGTCTCCAAGTGAAATTTTCCAGATGTGGAGAAGCAGAGTTCAAAGATTATGCTGAAATCTAACACATCAATTTCTCTCTTGCTGATATTTTCCAGATGTGCAGAAGCAGAGTTCCAGGATTATGCTGAAACCTGCCTCTGCATTTTCCCTCTAGCTGACTTTTTCCAGATGTGCAGAAGCTGAGTTCAAAGTTTATGGTGAAATCTACCACATCAATTTCTCTCTAGCTGACATTTTCCAGATGTGCAGAAGCAGAGTTCCAGTATTATGCTGAAATATACATCAATATCTCTCTAACTGACATTTTCCAGATGTGTAGTACCAGAGTTCCAGGATTATGCTGAAATCTGCCTTGCAATTTGTCTTCAAGTGAAATTTTCCAGATGTGCAGAAGCAGAGTTCAAAGATTATGCTGAAATCTAACACAACAATTTCTCTCTTGCTGACATTTTCCAGATGTGCAGAAGCAGAGTTCCAGGATTATGCTGAAATCTGCCTCTGCATTTTCCCTCTAGCTGACTTTTTCCAGATGTGCAGAAGCTGAGTTCAAAGATTATGGTGAAATCTACCACATCAATTTCTCTCTAGCTGACATTTTCCAGATGTGCGGAAGCAGAGTTCCATGATTATGCTGAAATCTGCCTCTGCATTTTCCCTCTAGCTGACATTTTCCAGATGTGCAGAAGCAGAGTTCCAGGATTATGCTGAAATCTGCCTTTGCATTTTCTCTCTAGCTGACATTTTCCACATGTGCAGAAGCAGAGTTCAAAGATTATGCTGAAATCTACGACATCAATTTCTCTCTATCTGACATTTTCCAGATGTGCAGAAGCAGAGTTCCAGGATTGTGCTGAAAACCACAACATCAATTTCTCTCTAGCTGACTTTCCCAGATGTGCAGAAGCAGAGGTCCAGTATTATGCTGAAATCTGCCTTGCAATTTCTCTCTAGCTGACTTTTCCAGATGTGCAGAAGCGGAGTTCAAAGATTATGGTGAAATCTGCCACATCAATTTCTGTCTAGCTGACATTTGCCAGATGTGCAGAAGTAGAGTTCCAGGATTATGCTGAAATCTGCCTTGCAAGTTTTCTCAAGCTGACATTTTCCATATGTACAGAAGCAGAGTTCCAGGTGTATGCTGAAATCTGCCTTGCAATTTCTCTCTAGCTGTCTTTTCCAGATGTGCAGAAGCTGAGTTCAAAGATTATGGTGAAATCTACCACATCAATTTCACTCTAGCTGACATTTGCCAGATGTGCAGAAGCAGAGTTCCAGGATTATGCTGAAATCAGCCTCTGCATTTTCTCTCTAACTGACATTTTCCAGATGTGCAGAAGCAGAGTTCCAGTATTATGCTGAAATATACATCAATTTCTCTCTAACTGACATTTTCCAGATGTGTAGAACCAGAGATCCAGGATTATGCTGAAATCTACCTTGCAATTTGTCTCCAAGTGAAATTTTCCAGATGTGGAGAAGCAGAGTTCAAAGATTATGCTGAAATCTAACACATCAATTTCTCTCTTGCTGACATTTTCCAGATGTGCAGAAGCAGAGTTCCAGGATTATGCTGAAATCTGCCTCTGCATTTTCCCTCTAGCTGACTTTTTCCAGATGTGCAGAAGCTGAGTTCAAAGATTATGGTGAAATCTACCACATCAATTTCTCTCTAGCTGACATTTTCCAGATGTGCAGAAGCAGAGTTCCAGTATTATGCTGAAATATAGATCAATTTCTCTTTAACTGACATTTTCCAGATGTGTAGAACCAGAGTTCCAGGATTATGCTGAAATCTGCCTTGCAATTTGTCTCCAAGTGAAATTTTCCAGATGTGCAGAAGCAGAGTTCAAAGATTATGCTGAAATCTAACACAATTTCTCTCTTGCTGACATTTTCCAGATGTGCAGAAGCAGAGTTCCAGGATTATGCTGAAATCTGCCTCTGCATTTTCCCTCTAGCTGACTTTTTCCAGATGTGCAGAAGCTGAGTTCAAAGATTATGGTGAAATCTACCACATCAATTTCTCTCTAGCTTACATTTTCCAGATGTGCAGAAGCTGAGTTCAAAGATTATGGTGAAATCTACCACATCAATTTCTCTCTAGCTGACATTTTCCAGATGTGCGGAAGCAGAGTTCCATGATTATGCTGAAATTTGCCTCTGCATTTTCCCTCTAGCTGACATTTTCCAGATGTGCAGAACCAGAGATCCAGGATTATGCTGAAATCTGCCTTGCAATTTGTCTCCAAGTGAAATTTTCCAGATGTGGAGAAGCAGAGTTCCATGATTATGCTGAAATCTGCCTCTGCATTTTCCCTCTAGCTGACATTTTCCAGATGTGCAGAAGCTGAGTTCAAAGATTATGGTGAAATCTACCACATCAATTTCACTCTAGCTGACATTTGCCAGATGTGCAGAAGCAGAGTTCCAGGATTATGCTGAAATCAGCCTCTGCATTTTCTCTCTAACTGACATTTTCCAGATGTGCAGAAGCAGAGTTCCAGTATTATGCTGAAATATACATCAATTTCTCTCTAACTGACATTTTCCAGATGTGTAGAACCAGAGATCCAGGATTATGCTGAAATCTGCCTTGCAATTTGTCTCCAAGTGAAATTTTCCAGATGTGGAGAAGCAGAGTTCAAAGATTATGCTGAAATCTAACACATCAATTTCTCTCTTGCTGATATTTTCCAGATGTGCAGAAGCAGAGTTCCAGGATTATGCTGAAACCTGCCTCTGCATTTTCCCTCTAGCTGACTTTTTCCAGATGTGCAGAAGCTGAGTTCAAAGATTATGGTGAAATCTACCACATCAATTTCTCTCTAGCTGACATTTTCCAGATGTGCAGAAGCAGAGTTCCAGTATTATGCTGAAATATACATCAATTTCTCTCTAACTGACATTTTCCAGATGTGTAGAACCAGAGTTCCAGGATTATGCTGAAATCTGCCTTGCAATTTGTCTCCAAGTGAAATTTTCCAGATGTGCAGAAGCTGAGTTCAAAGATTATGGTGAAATCTACCACATCAATTTCTCTCTAGCTGACATTTTCCAGATGTGCAGAAGCTGAGTTCAAAGATTATGGTGAAATCTACCACATCAATTTCTCTCTAGCTGACATTTTCCAGATGTGCGGAAGCAGAGTTCCATGATTATGCTGAAATCTGCCTCTGCATTTTCCCTCTAGCTGACATTTTCCAGATGTGCAGAAGCAGAGTTCCAGGATTATGCTGAAATCTGCCTCTGCATTTTCTCTCTAGCTGACATTTTCCACATGTGCAGAAGCAGAGTTCAAAGATTATGCTGAAATCTACCACATCAATTTCTCTCTATCTGACATTTTCCAGATGTGCAGAAGCAGAGTTCCAGGATTGTGCTGAAAACCACAACATCAATTTCTCTCTAGCTGACTTTCCCAGATGTGCAGAAGCAGAGGTCCAGTATTATGCTGAAATCTGCCTTGCAATTTCTCTCTAGCTGACTTTTCCAGATGTGCAGAAGCTGAGTTCAAAGATTATGGTGAAATCTGCCACATCAATTTCTGTCTAGCTGACATTTGCCAGATGTGCAGAAGTAGAGTTCCAGGATTATGCTGAAATCTGCCTTGCAAGTTTTCTCAAGCTGACATTTTCCATATGTACAGAAGCAGAGTTCCAGGTGTATGCTGAAATCTGCCTTGCAATTTCTCTCTAGCTGTCTTTTCCAGATGTGCAGAAGCAGAGTTCAAAGATTATGCTGAAATCTAACACATCAATTTCTCTCTTGCTGACATTTTCCAGATGTGCAGAAGCAGAGTTCCAGGATTATGCTGAAATCTGCCTCTGCATTTTCCCTCTAGCTTACATTTTCCAGATGTGCAGAAGCTGAGTTCAAAGATTATGGTGAAATCTACCACATCAATTTCTCTCTAGCTGACATTTTCCAGATGTGCAGAAGCAGAGTTCCAGTATTATGCTGAAATCTACCACATCAATTTCTCTCTATCTGACATTTTCCAGATGTGCAGAAGCAGACTTCCAGGATTGTGCTGAAAACCACAACATCAATTTCTCTCTAGCTGACTTTCCCAGATGTGCAGAAGCAGAGGTCCAGTATTATGCTGAAATCTGCCTTGCAATTTCTCTCTAGCTGACTTTTCCAGATGTGCAGAAGCTGAGTTCAAAGATTATGGTGAAATCTGCCACATCAATTTCTGTCTAGCTGACATTTGCCAGATGTGCAGAAGTAGAGTTCCAGGTGTATGCTGAAATCTGCCTTGCAATTTCTCTCTAGCTGTCTTTTCCAGATGTGCAGAAGCAGAGTTCAAAGATTATGCTGAAATCTAACACATCAATTTCTCTCTTGCTGACATTTTCCAGATGTGCAGAAGCAGAGTTCCAGGATTATGCTGAAATCTGCCTCTGCATTTTCCCTCTAGCTTACATTTTCCAGATGTGCAGAAGCTGAGTTCAAAGATTATGGTGAAATCTACCACATCAATTTCTCTCTAGCTGACATTTGCCAGATGTGCAGAAGCAGAGTTCCAGGATTATGCTGAAATCAGCCTCTGCATTTTTTCTCTAGCTGACATTTTCCAGATGTGCAGAAGCAGAGTTCCAGTATTATGCTGAAATATACAACTTCAATTTCTCTCTAGCTGACACTTTCCAGATGTGCAGAAGCAGATTTCTAAGATTATGCTGAAATCTACAACATCAATTTTTCTCTAGCTGACATTTTCCAGATGTGCAAAAGCAGAGTTCCATGATTATGCTGAAATCTGCCTCTGCATTTTCCCTCTAGCTGACATTTTCAAGATGTGAAGAAGCAGAGTTCTAAGATTATGCTGAAATCTACAACATCAATTTCTCTCTAGCTTACATTTTCCAGATGTGCAGAAGCAGAGTTCCAGGATTATGCTGAAATCTACCACTTCAATTTCTCTCTAGCTCACAATTGCCAGATGTGCAGAAGCAGAGTTCCAGGATTATTCTGAAATCTGCCTTGCAATTTTTTCCCAGGTGACATTTTCCAGATGTGTACAAGCAGAGTTCAAACATTATGCTGAAATCTAACACGTCAATTTCTCTCTTGCTGACATTTTCCAGAGTTGCAGAAGCAGAGTTCCAGGGTTATGCTGAAATCTGCCTCTGCATTTTTACTCTAGCTGACATTTTCCAGATGTGAAAAAGCAGAGTTCAAAGATCATGCTGAAATCTACAACTTCAATTTCTCTCTAGCTGACATTTTCCAGATGTGCAGAAGCATAGTTCTAAGATTATGCTGAAATCTACGACATCAATTTTTCTCTAGCTGACATTTTCCAGATGTGCAGAAGCAGAGGTCCAGTATTATGCTGAAATCTGCCTTGCAATTTCTCTCTAGCTGACTTTTCCAGATGTGCAGAAGCTGAGTTCAAAGATTATGGTGAAATCTGCCACATCAATTTCTGTCTAGCTGACATTTGCCAGATGTGCAGAAGTAGAGTTCCAGGTGTATGCTGAAATCTGCCTTGCAATTTCTCTCTAGCTGTCTTTTCCAGATGTGCAGAAGCAGAGTTCAAAGATTATGCTGAAATCTAACACATCAATTTCTCTCTTGCTGACATTTTCCAGATGTGCAGAAGCAGAGTTCCAGGATTATGCTGAAATCTGCCTCTGCATTTTCCCTCTAGCTTACATTTTCCAGATGTGCAGAAGCTGAGTTCAAAGATTATGGTGAAATCTACCACATCAATTTCTCTCTAGCTGACATTTTCCAGATGTGCAGTAGCAGAGTTCCAGTATTATGCTGAAATCTGCCTTGCAATTTGTCTCCAAGTGAAATTTTCCAGATGTGCAGAAGCAGAGTTCAAAGATTATGCTGAAATCTAACACAATTTCTCTCTTGCTGACATTTTCCAGATGTGCAGAAGCAGAGTTCCAGGATTATGCTGAAATCTGCCTTGCAAGTTTTCTCAAGCTGACATTTTCCATATGTACAGAAGCAGAGTTCCAGGTGTATGCTGAAATCTGCCTTGCAATTTCTCTCTAGCTGTCTTTTCCAGATGTGCAGAAGCAGAGTTCAAAGATTATGCTGAAATCTAACACATCAATTTCTCTCTTGCTGACATTTTCCAGATGTGCAGAAGCAGAGTTCCAGGATTATGCTGAAATCTGCCTCTGCATTTTCCCTCTAGCTTACATTTTCCAGATGTGCAGAAGCTGAGTTCAAAGATTATGGTGAAATCTACCACATCAATTTCTCTCTAGCTGACATTTTCCAGATGTGCAGAAGCTGAGTTCAAAGATTATGGTGAAATCTACCACATCAATTTCTCTCTAGCTGACATTTGCCAGATGTGCAGAAGCAGAGTTCCAGGATTATGCTGATATCAGCCTCTGCATTTTTTCTCTAGCTGACATTTTCCAGATGTGCAGAAGCAGAGTTCCAGTATTATGCTGAAATATACAACTTCAATTTCTCTCTAGCTGTCTTTTCCAGATGTGCAGAAGCAGAGTTCAAAGATTATGCTGAAATCTGCAACATCAAGTTCTCTCTAGCTTACATTTTCCAGATGTGCAGAAGCAGAGTTCCAGGATTATGCTAAAATCTACCACTTCAATTTCTCTCTAGCTCACAATTGCCAGATGTGCAGAAGCAGAGTTCCAGGATTATTCTGAAATCTGCCTTGCAATTTTTTTCCAGGTGACATTTTCCAGATGTGTACAAGCAGAGTTCAAACATTATGCTGAAATCTAACACGTCAATTTCTCTCTTGCTGACATTTTCCAGAGTTGCAGAAGCAGAGTTCCAGGGTTATGCTGAAATCTGCCTCTGCATTTTTCCTCTAGCTGACATTTTCCAGATGTGAAAAAGCAGAGTTCAAAGATTATGCTGAAATCTACAACTTCAATTTCTCTCTAGCTGACATTTTCCAGATTTGCAGAAGCAGAGTTCTAAGATTATGCTGAAATCTACGACATCAATTTCTCTCTAGCTTACATTTTCCAGATGTGCAGAAGCAGACTTCCAGGATTATGCTGAAATCTGCCTCTGCATTTTCTCTCTAGCTGACATTTTCCAGATGTGCAGAAGCAGAGTTCCAGGATTGTGCTGAAAACCACAACATCAATTTCTCTCTAGCTGACTTTCCCAGATGTGCAGAAACAGAGGTACAGTATTATGCTGAAATCTGCCTCTGCAGTTTCCCTCTAGCTGCCATTTTCCAGATGTGTAGAAGCAGAATTCCAGTATTATGCTGAAATATACATCAATTTCTCTCTAACTGACATTTTCCAGATGTGTAGAACCAGAGATCCAGGATTATGCTGAAATCTGCCTTGCAATTTGTCTCCAAGTGAAATTTTCCAGATGTGGAGAAGCAGAGTTCCAGGATTATGCTGAAATCTGCCTCTGCATTTTCCCTCTAGCTGACATTTTCCAGATGTGCAGAAGCTGAGTTCAAAGATTATGGTGAAATCTACCACATCAATTTCACTCTAGCTGACATTTGCCAGATGTGCAGAAGCAGAGTTCCAGGATTATGCTGAAATCTGCCTCTGCATTTTCCCTCTAGCTGACATTTTCCAGATGTGCAGAAGCTGAGTTCAAAGATTATGGTGAAATCTACCACATCAATTTCACTCTAGCTGACATTTTCCAGATGTGTAGAACCAGAGATCCAGGATTATGCTGAAATCTGCCTTGCAATTTGTCTCCAAGTGAAATTTTCCAGATGTGGAGAAGCAGAGTTCAAAGATTATGCTGAAATCTAACACATCAATTTCTCTCTTGCTGATATTTTCCAGATGTGCAGAAGCAGAGTTCCAGGATTATGCTGAAACCTGCCTCTGCATTTTCCCTCTAGCTGACTTTTTCCAGATGTGCAGAAGCTGAGTTCAAAGATTATGGTGAAATCTACCACATCAATTTCTCTCTAGCTGACATTTTCCAGATGTGCAGAAGCAGAGTTCCAGTATTATGCTGAAATATACATCAATTTCTTTCTAACTGACATTTTCCAGATGTGTAGAACCAGAGTTCCAGGATTATGCTGAAATCTGCCTTGCAATTTGTCTTCAAGTGAAATTTTCCAAATGTGCAGAAGCAGAGTTCAAAGATTATGCTGAAATCTAACACAACAATTTCTCTCTTGCTGACATTTTCCAGATGTGCAGAAGCAGAGTTCCAGGATTATGCTGAAATCTGCCTCTGCATTTTCCCTCTAGCTGACTTTTTCCAGATGTGCAGAAGCTGAGTTCAAAGATTATGGTGAAATCTACCACATCAATTTCTCTCTAGCTGACATTTTCCAGATGTGCAGAAGCTGAGTTCAAAGATTATGGTGAAATCTACCACATCAATTTCTCTCTAGCTGACATTTTCCAGATGTGCGGAAGCAGAGTTCCATGATTATGCTGAAATCTGCCTCTGCATTTTCCCTCTAGCTGACATTTTCCAGATGTGCAGAAGCAGAGTTCCAGGATTATGCTGAAATCTGCCTCTGCATTTTCTCTCTAGCTGACATTTTCCACATGTGCAGAAGCAGAGTTCAAAGATTATGCTGAAATCTACCACATCAATTTCTCTCTATCTGACATTTTCCAGATGTGCAGAAGCAGAGTTCCAGGATTGTGCTGAAAACCACAACATCAATTTCTCTCTAGCTGACTTTCCCAGATGTGCAGAAGCAGAGGTCCAGTATTATGCTGAAATCTGCCTTGCAATTTCTCTCTAGCTGACTTTTCCAGATGTGCAGAAGCGGAGTTCAAAGATTATGGTGAAATCTGCCACATCAATTTCTGTCTAGCTGACATTTGCCAGATGTGCAGAAGTAGAGTTCCAGGATTATGCTGAAATCTGCCTTGCAAGTTTTCTCAAGCTGACATTTTCCATATGTACAGAAGCAGAGTTCCAGGTGTATGCTGAAATCTGCCTTGCAATTTCTCTCTAGCTGTCTTTTCCAGATGTGCAGAAGCAGAGTTCAAAGATTATGCTGAAATCTAACACATCAATTTCTCTCTTGCTGACATTTTCCAGATGTGCAGAAGCAGAGTTCCAGGATTATGCTGAAATCTGCCTCTGCATTTTCCCTCTAGCTTACATTTTCCAGATGTGCAGAAGCTGAGTTCAAAGATTATGGTGAAATCTACCACATCAATTTCTCTCTAGCTGACATTTTCCAGATGTGCAGAAGCTGAGTTCAAAGATTATGGTGAAATCTACCACATCAATTTCTCTCTAGCTGACATTTGCCAGATGTGCAGAAGCAGAGTTCCAGGATTATGCTGAAATCAGCCTCTGCATTTTTTCTCTAGCTGACATTTTCCAGATGTGCAGAAGCAGAGTTCCAGTATTATGCTGAAATATACAACTTCAATTTCTCTCTAGCTGACATTTTCCAGATGTGCAGAAGCAGAGCTCTAAGATTGTGCTGAAATCTACAACATCAATTTTTCTCTAGCTGACATTTTCCAGATGTGCGGAAGCAGAGTTCAATGATTATGCTGAAATCTGCCTCTGCATTTTCCCTCTAGCTGACATTTTCAAGATGTGCAGAAGCAGAGTTCTAAGATTATGCTGAAATCTACAACATCAATTTCTCTCTAGCTTACATTTTCCAGATGTGCAGAAGCAGAGTTCCAGGATTATGCTGAAATCTACCACTTCAATTTCTCTCTAGCTCACAATTGCCAGATGTGCAGAAGCAGAGTTCCAGGATTATTCTGAAATCTGCCTTGCAATTTTTTCCCAGGTGACATTTTCCAGATGTGTACAAGCAGAGTTCAAAGATTATGGTGAAATCTACCACATCAATTTCACTCTAGCTGACATTTTCCAGATGTGCAGAAGCTGAGTTCAAAGATTATGGTGAAATCTACCACATCAATTTCACTCTAGCTGACATTTGCCAGATGTGCAGAAGCAGAGTTCCAGGATTATGCTGAAATCAGCCTCTGCATTTTCTCTCTAACTGACATTTTCCAGATGTGCAGAAGCAGAGTTCCAGTATTATGCTGAAATATACATCAATTTCTCTCTAACTGACATTTTCCAGATGTGTAGAACCAGAAATCCAGGATTATGCTGAAATCTACCTTGCAATTTGTCTCCAAGTGAAATTTTCCAGATGTGGAGAAGCAGAGTTCAAAGATTATGCTGAAATCTAACACATCAATTTCTCTCTTGCTGACATTTTCCAGATGTGCAGAAGCAGAGTTCCAGGATTATGCTGAAATCTGCCTCTGCATTTTCCCTCTAGCTGACATTTTCCAGATGTGCAGAAGCTGAGTTCAAAGATTATGGTGAAATCTACCACATCAATTTCACTCTAGCTGACATTTTCCAGATGTGTAGAACCAGAGATCCAGGATTATGCTGAAATCTACCTTGCAATTTGTCTCCAAGTGAAATTTTCCAGATGTGGAGAAGCAGAGTTCAAAGATTATGCTGAAATCTAACACATCAATTTCTCTCTTGCTGACATTTTCCAGATGTGCAGAAGCAGAGTTCCAGGATTATGCTGAAATCTGCCTCTGCATTTTCCCTCTAGCTGACATTTTCCAGATGTGCAGAAGCTGAGTTCAAAGATTATGGTGAAATCTACCACATCAATTTCACTCTAGCTGACATTTTCCAGATGTGTAGAACCAGAGATCCAGGATTATGCTGAAATCTGCCTTGCAATTTGTCTCCAAGTGAAATTTTCCAGATGTGGAGAAGCAGAGTTCAAAGATTATGCTGAAATCTAACACATCAATTTCTCTCTTGCTGATATTTTCCAGATGTGCAGAAGCAGAGTTCCAGGATTATGCTGAAACCTGCCTCTGCATTTTCCCTCTAGCTGACTTTTTCCAGATGTGCAGAAGCTGAGTTCAAAGATTATGGTGAAATCTACCACATCAATTTCTCTCTAGCTGACATTTTCCAGATGTGCAGAAGCAGAGTTCCAGTATTATGCTGAAATATACATCAATTTCTCTCTAACTGACATTTTCCAGATGTGTAGAACCAGAGTTCCAGGATTATGCTGAAATCTGCCTTGCAATTTGTCTTCAAGTGAAATTTTCCAAATGTGCAGAAGCAGAGTTCAAAGATTATGCTGAAATCTAACACAACAATTTCTCTCTTGCTGACATTTTCCAGATGTGCAGAAGCAGAGTTCCAGGATTATGCTGAAATCTGCCTCTGCATTTTCCCTCTAGCTGACTTTTTCCAGATGTGCAGAAGCTGAGTTCAAAGATTATGGTGAAATCTACCACATCAATTTCTCTCTAGCTGACATTTTCCAGATGTGCAGAAGCTGAGTTCAAAGATTATGGTGAAATCTACCACATCAATTTCTCTCTAGCTGACATTTTCCAGATGTGCGGAAGCAGAGTTCCATGATTATGCTGAAATCTGCCTCTGCATTTTCCCTCTAGCTGACATTTTCCAGATGTGCAGAAGCAGAGTTCCAGGATTATGCTGAAATCTGCCTCTGCATTTTCTCTCTAGCTGACATTTTCCACATGTGCAGAAGCAGAGTTCAAAGATTATGCTGAAATCTACCACATCAATTTCTCTCTATCTGACATTTTCCAGATGTGCAGAAGCAGAGTTCCAGGATTGTGCTGAAAACCACAACATCAATTTCTCTCTAGCTGACTTTCCCAGATGTGCAGAAGCAGAGGTCCAGTATTATGCTGAAATCTGCCTTGCAATTTCTCTCTAGCTGACTTTTCCAGATGTGCAGAAGCGGAGTTCAAAGATTATGGTGAAATCTGCCACATCAATTTCTGTCTAGCTGACATTTGCCAGATGTGCAGAAGTAGAGTTCCAGGATTATGCTGAAATCTGCCTTGCAAGTTTTCTCAAGCTGACATTTTCCATATGTACAGAAGCAGAGTTCCAGGTGTATGCTGAAATCTGCCTTGCAATTTCTCTCTAGCTGTCTTTTCCAGATGTGCAGAAGCAGAGTTCAAAGATTATGCTGAAATCTAACACATCAATTTCTCTCTTGCTGACATTTTCCAGATGTGCAGAAGCAGAGTTCCAGGATTATGCTGAAATCTGCCTCTGCATTTTCCCTCTAGCTTACATTTTCCAGATGTGCAGAAGCTGAGTTCAAAGATTATGGTGAAATCTACCACATCAATTTCTCTCTAGCTGACATTTTCCAGATGTGCAGAAGCTGAGTTCAAAGATTATGGTGAAATCTACCACATCAATTTCTCTCTAGCTGACATTTGCCAGATGTGCAGAAGCAGAGTTCCAGGATTATGCTGAAATCAGCCTCTGCATTTTTTCTCTAGCTGACATTTTCCAGATGTGCAGAAGCAGAGTTCCAGTATTATGCTGAAATATACAACTTCAATTTCTCTCTAGCTGACATTTTCCAGATGTGCAGAAGCAGAGCTCTAAGATTGTGCTGAAATCTACAACATCAATTTTTCTCTAGCTGACATTTTCCAGATGTGCGGAAGCAGAGTTCAATGATTATGCTGAAATCTGCCTCTGCATTTTCCCTCTAGCTGACATTTTCAAGATGTGCAGAAGCAGAGTTCTAAGATTATGCTGAAATCTACAACATCAATTTCTCTCTAGCTTACATTTTCCAGATGTGCAGAAGCAGAGTTCCAGGATTATGCTGAAATCTACCACTTCAATTTCTCTCTAGCTCACAATTGCCAGATGTGCAGAAGCAGAGTTCCAGGATTATTCTGAAATCTGCCTTGCAATTTTTTCCCAGGTGACATTTTCCAGATGTGTACAAGCAGAGTTCAAAGATTATGGTGAAATCTACCACATCAATTTCACTCTAGCTGACATTTTCCAGATGTGCAGAAGCTGAGTTCAAAGATTATGGTGAAATCTACCACATCAATTTCACTCTAGCTGACATTTGCCAGATGTGCAGAAGCAGAGTTCCAGGATTATGCTGAAATCAGCCTCTGCATTTTCTCTCTAACTGACATTTTCCAGATGTGCAGAAGCAGAGTTCCAGTATTATGCTGAAATATACATCAATTTCTCTCTAACTGACATTTTCCAGATGTGTAGAACCAGAAATCCAGGATTATGCTGAAATCTACCTTGCAATTTGTCTCCAAGTGAAATTTTCCAGATGTGGAGAAGCAGAGTTCAAAGATTATGCTGAAATCTAACACATCAATTTCTCTCTTGCTGACATTTTCCAGATGTGCAGAAGCAGAGTTCCAGGATTATGCTGAAATCTGCCTCTGCATTTTCCCTCTAGCTGACTTTTTCCAGATGTGCAGAAGCTGAGTTCAAAGATTATGGTGAAATCTACCACATCAATTTCTCTCTAGCTGACATTTTCCAGATGTGCAGAAGCAGAGTTCCAGTATTATGCTGAAATATAGATCAATTTCTCTTTAACTGACATTTTCCAGATGTGTAGAACCAGAGTTCCAGGATTATGCTGAAATCTGCCTTGCAATTTGTCTCCAAGTGAAATTTTCCAGATGTGCAGAAGCAGAGTTCAAAGATTATGCTGAAATCTAACACAATTTCTCTCTTGCTGACATTTTCCAGATGTGCAGAAGCAGAGTTCCAGGATTATGCTGAAATCGGCCTCTGCATTTTCCCTCTAGCTGACTTTTTCCAGATGTGCAGAAGCTGAGTTCAAAGATTATGGTGAAATCTACCACATCAATTTCTCTCTAGCTGACATTTTCCAGATGTGCAGAAGCTGAGTTCAAAGATTATGGTGAAATCTACCACATCAATTTCTCTCTAGCTGACATTTTCCAGATGTGCGGAAGCAGAGTTCCATGATTATGCTGAAATTTGCCTCTGCATTTTCCCTCTAGCTGACATTTTCCAGATGTGCAGAACCAGAGATCCAGGATTATGCTGAAATCTGCCTTGCAATTTGTCTCCAAGTGAAATTTTCCAGATGTGGAGAAGCAGAGTTCCAGGATTATGCTGAAATCTGCCTCTGCATTTTCCCTCTAGCTGACATTTTCCAGATGTGCAGAAGCTGAGTTTAAAGATTATGGTGAAATCTACCACATCAATTTCACTCTAGCTGACATTTGCCAGATGTGCAGAAGCAGAGTTCCAGGATTATGCTGAAATCAGCCTCTGCATTTTCTCTCTAACTGACATTTTCCAGATGTGCAGAAGCAGAGTTCCAGTATTATGCTGAAATATACATCAATTTCTCTCTAACTGACATTTTCCAGATGTGTAGAACCAGAGATCCAGGATTATGCTGAAATCTGCCTTGCAATTTGTCTCCAAGTGAAATTTTCCAGATGTGGAGAAGCAGAGTTCAAAGATTATGCTGAAATCTAACACATCAATTTCTCTCTTGCTGATATTTTCCAGATGTGCAGAAGCAGAGTTCCAGGATTATGCTGAAACCTGCCTCTGCATTTTCCCTCTAGCTGACTTTTTCCAGATGTGCAGAAGCTGAGTTCAAAGATTATGGTGAAATCTACCACATCAATTTCTCTCTAGCTGACATTTTCCAGATGTGCAGAAGCAGAGTTCCAGTATTATGCTGAAATATACATCAATTTCTCTCTAACTGACATTTACCAGATGTGTAGAACCAGAGTTCCAGGATTATGCTGAAATCTGCCTTGCAATTTGTCTCCAAGTGAAATTTTCCAGATGTGCAGAAGCAGAGTTCAAAGATTATGGTGAAATCTACCACATCAATTTCTCTCTAGCTGACATTGTCCAGATGTGCGGAAGCAGAGTTCCATGATTATGCTGAAATCTGCCTCTGCATTTTCCCTCTAGCTGACATTTTCCAGATGTGCAGAAGCAGAGTTCCAGGATTATGCTGAAATCTGCCTCTGCATTTTCTCTCTAGCTGACATTTTCCACATGTGCAGAAGCAGAGTTCAAAGATTATGCTGAAATCTACCACATCAATTTCTCTCTATCTGACATTTTCCAGATGTGCAGAAGCAGAGTTCCAGGATTGTGCTGAAAACCACAACATCAATTTCTCTCTAGCTGACTTTCCCAGATGTGCAGAAGCAGAGGTCCAGTATTATGCTGAAATCTGCCTTGCAATTTCTCTCTAGCTGACTTTTCCAGATGTGCAGAAGCTGAGTTCAAAGATTATGGTGAAATCTGCCACATCAATTTCTGTCTAGCTGACATTTGCCAGATGTGCAGAAGTAGAGTTCCAGGATTATGCTGAAATCTGCCTTGCAAGTTTTCTCAAGCTGACATTTTCCATATGTACAGATGCAGAGTTCCAGGTGTATGCTGAAATCTGCCTTGCAATTTCTCTCTAGCTGTCTTTTCCAGATGTGCAGAAGCAGAGTTCAAAGATTATGCTGAAATCTAACACATCAATTTCTCTCTTGCTGACATTTTCCAGATGTGCAGAAGCAGAGTTCCAGGATTATGCTGAAATCTGCCTCTGCATTTTCCCTCTAGCTTACATTTTCCAGATGTGCAGAAGCTGAGTTCAAAGATTATGGTGAAATCTACCACATCAATTTCTCTCTAGCTGACATTTTCCAGATGTGCAGAAGCTGATTTCAAAGATTATGGTGAAATCTACCACATCAATTTCTCTCTAGCTGACATTTGCCAGATGTGCAGAAGCAGAGTTCCAGGATTATGCTGAAATCAGCCTCTGCATTTTTCTCTAACTGACATTTTCCAGATGTGTAGAACCAGAGATCCAGGATTATGCTGAAATCTGCCTTGCAATTTGTCTCCAAGTGAAATTTTCCAGATGTGGAGAAGCAGAGTTCCAGGATTATGCTGAAATCTGCCTCTGCATTTTCCCTCTAGCTGACATTTTCCAGATGTGCAGAAGCTGAGTTCAAAGATTATGGTGAAATCTACCACATCAATTTCACTCTAGCTGACATTTGCCAGATGTGCAGAAGCAGAGTTCCAGGATTATGCTGAAATCAGCCTCTGCATTTTCTCTCTAGCTGACATTTTCCAGATGTGCAGAAGCAGAGTTCCAGTATTATGCTGAAATATACATCAATTTCTCTCTAACTGACATTTTCCAGATGTGTAGAACCAGAGATCAGGGATTATGCTGAAATCTGCCTTGCAATTTGTCTCCAAGTGAAATTTTCCAGATGTGGAGAAGCAGAGTTCAAAGATTATGCTGAAATCTAACACATCAATTTCTCTCTTGCTGACATTTTCCAGATGTGCAGAAGCAGAGTTCCAGGATTATGCTGAAATCTGCCTCTGCATTTTCCCTCTAGCTGACTTTTTCCAGATGTGCAGAAGCAGAGTTCAAAGATTATGGTGAAATCTACCACATCAATTTCTCTCTAGCTGACATTTTCCAGATGTGCAGAAGCAGAGTTCCAGTATTATGCTGAAATATACATCAATTTCTCTGTAACTGACATTTTCCAGATGTGTAGAACCAGAGTTCCAGGATTATGCTGAAATCTGCCTTGCAATTTGTCTCCAAGTGAAATTTTCCAGATGTGCAGAAGCAGAGTTCAAAGATTATGCTGAAATCTACATCAATTTCTCTCTTGCTGACATTTTCCAGATGTGCAGAAGCAGAGTTCCAGGATTATGCTGAAATCTGCCTCTGCATTTTCCCTCTAGCTGACTTTTTCCAGATGTGCAGAAGCTGAGTTCAAAGATTATGGTGAAATCTACCACATCAATTTCTCTCTAGCTGACATTTTCCAGATGTGCAGAAGCTGAGTTCAAAGATTATGGTGAAATCTACCACATCAATTTCTCTCTAGCTGACATTTTCCAGATGTGCGGAAGCAGAGTTCCATGATTATGCTGAAATCTGCCTCTGCATTTTCCCTCTAGCTGACATTTTCCAGATGTGCAGAAGCAGAGTTCCAGGATTATGCTGAAATCTGCCTCTGCATTTACTCTCTAGCTGACATTTTCCACATGTGCAGAAGCAGAGTTCAAAGATTATGCTGAAATCTACCACATCAATTTCTCTCTATCTGACATTTTCCAGATGTGCAGAAGCAGAGTTCCAGGATTGTGCTGAAAACCACAACATCAATTTCTCTCTAGCTGACTTTCCCAGATGTGCAGAAGCAGAGGTCCAGTATTATGCTGAAATCTGCCTTGCAATTTCTCTCTAGCTGACTTTTCCAGATGTGCAGAAGCTGAGTTCAAAGATTATGGTGAAATCTGCCACATCAATTTCTGTCTAGCTGACATTTGCCAGATGTGCAGAAGTAGAGTTCCAGGATTATGCTGAAATCTGCCTTGCAAGTTTTCTCAAGCTGACATTTTCCATATGTACAGAAGCAGAGTTCCAGGTGTATGCTGAAATCTGCCTTGCAATTTCTCTCTAGCTGTCTTTTCCAGATGTGCAGAAGCAGAGTTCAAAGATTATGCTGAAATCTAACACATCAATTTCTCTCTTGCTGACATTTTCCAGATGTGCAGAAGCAGAGTTCCAGGATTATGCTGAAATCTGCCTCTGCATTTTCCCTCTAGCTTACATTTTCCAGATGTGCAGAAGCTGAGTTCAAAGATTATGGTGAAATCTACCACATCAATTTCTCTCTAGCTGACATTTTCCAGATGTGCAGAAGCAGAGTTCCAGTATTATGCTGAAATATACATCAATTTCTCTCTAACTGACATTTTCCAGATGTGTAGAACCAGAGTTCCAGGATTATGCTGAAATCTGCCTTGCAATTTGTCTCCAAGTGAAATTTTCCAGATGTGCAGAAGCAGAGTTCAAAGATTATGCTGAAATCTAACACAATTTCTCTCTTGCTGACATTTTCCAGATGTGCAGAAGCAGAGTTCCAGGATTATGCTGAAATCTGCCTCTGCATTTTCCCTCTAGCTGACTTTTTCCAGATGTGCAGAAGCTGAGTTCAAAGATTATGGTGAAATCTACCACATCAATTTCTCTCTAGCTGACATTTTCCAGATGTGCAGAAGCTGAGTTCAAAGATTATGGTGAAATCTACCACATCAATTTCTCTCTAGCTGACATTTTCCAGATGTGCAGAAGCAGAGTTCCAGGATTATGCTGAAATCTACCACATCAATTTCTCTCTATCTGACATTTTCCAGATGTGCAGAAGCAGACTTCCAGGATTGTGCTGAAAACCACAACATCAATTTCTCTCTAGCTGACTTTCCCAGATGTGCAGAAGCAGAGGTCCAGTATTATGCTGAAATCTGCCTTGCAATTTCTCTCTAGCTGACTTTTCCAGATGTGCAGAAGCTGAGTTCAAAGATTATGGTGAAATCTGCCACATCAATTTCTGTCTAGCTGACATTTGCCAGATGTGCAGAAGTAGAGTTCCAGGTGTATGCTGAAATCTGCCTAGCAATTTCTCTCTAGCTGTCTTTTCCAGATGTGCAGAAGCAGAGTTCAAAGATTATGCTGAAATCTAACACATCAATTTCTCTCTTGCTGACATTTTCCAGATGTGCAGAAGCAGAGTTCCATGATTATGCTGAAATCTGCCTCTGCATTTTCCCTCTAGCTTACATTTTCCAGATGTGCAGAAGCTGAGTTCAAAGATTATGGTGAAATCTACCACATCAATTTCTCTCTAGCTGACATTTGCCAGATGTGCAGAAGCAGAGTTCCAGGATTATGCTGAAATCAGCCTCTGCATTTTTTCTCTAGCTGACATTTTCCAGATGTGCAGAAGCAGAGTTCCAGTATTATGCTGAAATATACAACTTCAATTTCTCTCTAGCTGACACTTTCCAGATGTGCAGAAGCAGAGTTCTAAGATTATGCTGAAATCTACATCAATTTTTCTCTAGCTGACATTTTCCAGATGTGCAAAAGCAGAGTTCCATGATTATGCTGAAATCTGCCTCTGCATTTTCCCTCTAGCTGACATTTTCAAGATGTGAAGAAGCAGAGTTCTAAGATTATGCTGAAATCTACAACATCAATTTCTCTCTAGCTTACATTTTCCAGATGTGCAGAAGCAGAGTTCCAGGATTATGCTGAAATCTACCACTTCAATTTCTCTCTAGCTCACAATTGCCAGATGTGCAGAAGCAGAGTTCCAGGATTATGCTGAAATCTGCCTTGCAATTTTTTCCCAGGTTACATTTTCCAGATGTGTACAAGCAGAGTTCAAACATTATGCTGAAATCTAACACGTCAATTTCTCTCTTGCTGACATTTTCCAGAGTTGCAGAAGCAGAGTTCCAGGGTTATGCTGAAATCTGCCTCTGCATTTTTACTCTAGCTGACATTTTCCAGATGTGAAAAAGCAGAGTTCAAAGATCATGCTGAAATCTACAACTTCAATTTCTCTCTAGCTGACATTTTCCAGATGTGCAGAAGCATAGTTCTAAGATTATGCTGAAATCTACGACATCAATTTTTCTCTAGCTGACATTTTCCAGATGTGCAGAAGCAGAGGTCCAGTATTATGCTGAAATCTGCCTTGCAATTTCTCTCTAGCTGACTTTTCCAGATGTGCAGAAGCTGAGTTCAAAGATTATGGTGAAATCTGCCACATCAATTTCTGTCTAGCTGACATTTGCCAGATGTGCAGAAGTAGAGTTCCAGGTGTATGCTGAAATCTGCCTTGCAATTTCTCTCTAGCTGTCTTTTCCAGATGTGCAGAAGCAGAGTTCAAAGATTATGCTGAAATCTAACACATCAATTTCTCTCTTGCTGACATTTTCCAGATGTGCAGAAGCAGAGTTCCAGGATTATGCTGAAATCTGCCTCTGCATTTTCCCTCTAGCTTACATTTTCCAGATGTGCAGAAGCTGAGTTCAAAGATTATGGTGAAATCTACCACATCAATTTCTCTCTAGCTGACATTTTCCAGATGTGCAGAAGCAGAGTTCCAGTATTATGCTGAAATATACATCAATTTCTCTCTAACTGACATTTTCCAGATGTGTAGAACCAGAGTTCCAGGATTATGCTGAAATCTGCCTTGCAATTTGTCTCCAAGTGAAATTTTCCAGATGTGCAGAAGCAGAGTTCAAAGATTATGCTGAAATCTAACACAATTTCTCTCTTGCTGACATTTTCCAGATGTGCAGAAGCAGAGTTCCAGGATTATGCAGAAATCTGCCTCTGCATTTTCCCTCTAGCTGACTTTTTCCAGATGTGCAGAAGCTGAGTTCAAAGATTATGGTGAAATCTACCACATCAATTTCTCTCTAGCTGACATTTTCCAGATGTGCAGAAGCTGAGTTCAAAGATTATGGTGAAATCTACCACATCAATTTCTCTCTAGCTGACATTTTCCAGATGTGCGGAAGCAGAGTTCCAGGATTATGCTGAAATCTGCCTCTGCATTTTCCCTCTAGCTGACATTTTCCAGATGTGCAGAAGCAGAGTTCCAGGATTATGCTGAAATCTGCCTCTGCATTTTCTCTCTAGCTGACATTTTCCACATGTGCAGAAGCAGAGTTCAAAGATTATGCTGAAATCTACCACATCAATTTCTCTCTATCTGACATTTTCCAGATGTGCAGAAGCAGAGTTCCAGGATTGTGCTCAAAACCACAACATCAATTTCTCTCTAGCTGACTTTCCCAGATGTGCAGAAGCAGAGGTCCAGTATTATGCTGAAATCTGCCTTGCAATTTCTCTCTAGCTGACTTTTCCAGATGTGCAGAAGCTGAGTTCAAAGATTATGGTGAAATCTGCCACATCAATTTCTGTCTAGCTGACATTTGCCAGATGTGCAGAAGTAGAGTTCCAGGATTATGCTGAAATCTGCCTTGCAAGTTTTCTCAAGCTGACATTTTCCATATGTACAGAAGCAGAGTTCCAGGTGTATGCTGAAATCTGCCTTGCAATTTCTCTCTAGCTGTCTTTTCCAGATGTGCAGAAGCAGAGTTCAAAGATTATGCTGAAATCTAACACATCAATTTCTCTCTTGCTGACATTTTCCAGATGTGCAGAAGCAGAGTTCCAGGATTATGCTGAAATCTGCCTCTGCATTTTCCCTCTAGCTTACATTTTCCAGATGTGCAGAAGCTGAGTTCAAAGATTATGGTGAAATCTACCACATCAATTTCTCTCTAGCTGGCATTTTCCAGATGTGCAGAAGCTGAGTTCAAAGATTATGGTGAAATCTACCACATCAATTTCTCTCTAGCTGACATTTTCCAGATGTGCAGAAGCAGAGTTCCAGGATTATGCTGAAATCTACCACTTCAATTTCTCTCTAGCTCACAATTGCCAGATGTGCAGAAGCAGAGTTCCAGGATTATGCTGAAATCTGCCTTGCAATTTTTTCCCAGGTGACATTTTCCAGATGTGTACAAGCAGAGTTCAAACATTATGCTGAAATCTAACACGTCAATTTCTCTCTTGCTGACATTTTCCAGAGTTGCAGAAGCAGAGTTCCAGGGTTATGCTGAAATCTGCCTCTGCATTTTTCCTCTAGCTGACATTTTCCAGATGTGAAAAAGCAGAGTTCAAAGATCATGCTGAAATCTACAAATTCAATTTCTCTCTAGCTGACATTTTCCAGATGTGCAGAAGCATAGTTCTAAGATTATGCTGAAATCTACGACATCAATTTTTCTCTAGCTGACATTTTCCAGATGTGCAGAAGCAGAGGTCCAGTATTATGCTGAAATCTGCCTTGCAATTTCTCTCTAGCTGACTTTTCCAGATGTGCAGAAGCTGAGTTCAAAGATTATGGTGAAATCTGCCACATCAATTTCTGTCTAGCTGACATTTGCCAGATGTGCAGAAGTAGAGTTCCAGGTGTATGCTGAAATCTGCCTTGCAATTTCTCTCTAGCTGTCTTTTCCAGATGTGCAGAAGCAGAGTTCAAAGATTATGCTGAAATCTAACACATCAATTTCTCTCTTGCTGACATTTTCCAGATGTGCAGAAGCAGAGTTCCAGGATTATGCTGAAATCTGCCTCTGCATTTTCCCTCTAGCTTACATTTTCCAGATGTGCAGAAGCTGAGTTCAAAGATTATGGTGAAATCTACCACATCAATTTCTCTCTAGCTGACATTTTCCAGATGTGCAGAAGCAGAGTTCCAGTATTATGCTGAAATATACATCAATTTCTCTCTAACTGACATTTTCCAGATGTGTAGAACCAGAGTTCCAGGATTATGCTGAAATCTGCCTTGCAATTTGTCTCCAAGTGAAATTTTCCAGATGTGCAGAAGCAGAGTTCAAAGATTATGCTGAAATCTAACACAATTTCTCTCTTGCTGACATTTTCCAGATGTGCAGAAGCAGAGTTCCAGGATTATGCAGAAATCTGCCTCTGCATTTTCCCTCTAGCTGACTTTTTCCAGATGTGCAGAAGCTGAGTTCAAAGATTATGGTGAAATCTACCACATCAATTTCTCTCTAGCTGACATTTTCCAGATGTGCAGAAGCTGAGTTCAAAGATTATGGTGAAATCTACCACATCAATTTCTCTCTAGCTGACATTTTCCAGATGTGCGGAAGCAGAGTTCCAGGATTATGCTGAAATCTGCCTCTGCATTTTCCCTCTAGCTGACATTTTCCAGATGTGCAGAAGCAGAGTTCCAGGATTATGCTGAAATCTGCCTCTGCATTTTCTCTCTAGCTGACATTTTCCACATGTGCAGAAGCAGAGTTCAAAGATTATGCTGAAATCTACCACATCAATTTCTCTCTATCTGACATTTTCCAGATGTGCAGAAGCAGAGTTCCAGGATTGTGCTCAAAACCACAACATCAATTTCTCTCTAGCTGACTTTCCCAGATGTGCAGAAGCAGAGGTCCAGTATTATGCTGAAATCTGCCTTGCAATTTCTCTCTAGCTGACTTTTCCAGATGTGCAGAAGCTGAGTTCAAAGATTATGGTGAAATCTGCCACATCAATTTCTGTCTAGCTGACATTTGCCAGATGTGCAGAAGTAGAGTTCCAGGATTATGCTGAAATCTGCCTTGCAAGTTTTCTCAAGCTGACATTTTCCATATGTACAGAAGCAGAGTTCCAGGTGTATGCTGAAATCTGCCTTGCAATTTCTCTCTAGCTGTCTTTTCCAGATGTGCAGAAGCAGAGTTCAAAGATTATGCTGAAATCTAACACATCAATTTCTCTCTTGCTGACATTTTCCAGATGTGCAGAAGCAGAGTTCCAGGATTATGCTGAAATCTGCCTCTGCATTTTCCCTCTAGCTTACATTTTCCAGATGTGCAGAAGCTGAGTTCAAAGATTATGGTGAAATCTACCACATCAATTTCTCTCTAGCTGGCATTTTCCAGATGTGCAGAAGCTGAGTTCAAAGATTATGGTGAAATCTACCACATCAATTTCTCTCTAGCTGACATTTTCCAGATGTGCAGAAGCAGAGTTCCAGGATTATGCTGAAATCTACCACTTCAATTTCTCTCTAGCTCACAATTGCCAGATGTGCAGAAGCAGAGTTCCAGGATTATTCTGAAATCTGCCTTGCAATTTTTTCCCAGGTGACATTTTCCAGATGTGTACAAGCAGAGTTCAAACATTATGCTGAAATCTAACACGTCAATTTCTCTCTTGCTGACATTTTCCAGAGTTGCAGAAGCAGAGTTCCAGGGTTATGCTGAAATCTGCCTCTGCATTTTTCCTCTAGCTGACATTTTCCAGATGTGAAAAAGCAGAGTTCAAAGATCATGCTGAAATCTACAAATTCAATTTCTCTCTAGCTGACATTTTCCAGATGTGCAGAAGCATAGTTCTAAGATTATGCTGAAATCTACGACATCAATTTTTCTCTAGCTGACATTTTCCAGATGTGCAGAAGCAGAGGTCCAGTATTATGCTGAAATCTGCCTTGCAATTTCTCTCTAGCTGACTTTTCCAGATGTGCAGAAGCTGAGTTCAAAGATTATGGTGAAATCTGCCACATCAATTTCTGTCTAGCTGACATTTGCCAGATGTGCAGAAGTAGAGTTCCAGGTGTATGCTGAAATCTGCCTTGCAATTTCTCTCTAGCTGTCTTTTCCAGATGTGCAGAAGCAGAGTTCAAAGATTATGCTGAAATCTAACACATCAATTTCTCTCTTGCTGACATTTTCCAGATGTGCAGAAGCAGAGTTCCAGGATTATGCTGAAATCTGCCTCTGCATTTTCCCTCTAGCTTACATTTTCCAGATGTGCAGAAGCTGAGTTCAAAGATTATGGTGAAATCTACCACATCAATTTCTCTCTAGCTGACATTTTCCAGATGTGCAGAAGCGGAGCTCAAAGATTATGGTGAAATCTACCACATCAATTTCTCTCTAGCTGACATTTGCCAATGTGCAGAAGCAGAGTTCCAGGATTATGCTGAAATCAGCCTCTGCATTTTTTCTCTAGCTGACATTTTCCAGATGTGCAGAAGCAGAGTTCCAGTATTATGCTGAAATATACAACTTCAATTTCTCTCTAGCTGACATTTTCCAGATGTGCAAAAGCAGACTTCTAAGATTATGCTGAAATCTACAACATCAATTTTTCTCTAGCTGACATTTTCCTGATGTGCGGAAGCAGAGTTCCATGATTATGCTGAAATCTGCCTCTGCATTTTCCCTCTAGCTTACATTTTCCAGATGTGCAGAAGCAGAGTTCCAGGATTATGCTGAAATCTACCACTTCAATTTCTCTCTAGCTCACAATTGCCAGATGTGCAGAAGCAGAGTTCCAGGATTATTCTGAAATCTGCCTTGCAATTTTTTCCCAGGTGACATTTTCCAGATGTGTACAAGCAGAGTTCAAACATTATGCTGAAATCTAACACGTCAATTTCTCTCTTGCTGACATTTTCCAGATGTGCAGAAGCAGAGTTCCAGGATTATGCTGAAATCTGCCTCTGCATTTTTCCTCTAGCTGACATTTTCCAGATGTGAAAAAGCAGAGTTCTAAGATTATGCTGAAATCTACGACATCAATTTCTCTCTAGCTTACATTTTCCAGATGTGCAGAAGCAGACTTCCAGGATTATGCTGAAATCTGCCTCTGCATTTTCTCTCTAGCTGACATTTTCCACATGTGCAGAAGCAGAGTTCAAAGATTATGCTGAAATCTACCACATCAATTTCTCTCTATCTGACATTTTCCACATGTGCAGAAGCAGAGTTCCAGGATTGTGCTGAAAACCACAACATCAATTTCTCTCTAGCTGACTTTCCCAGATGTGCAGAAGCAGAGGTACAGTATTATGCTGAAATCTGCCTCTGCAGTTTCCCTCTAGCTGCCATTTTCCAGATGTGTAGAAGCAGAATTCCAGTATTATGCTGAAATATACATCAATTTCTCTCTAACTGACATTTTCCAGTTGTGTAGAACCAGAGATCCAGGATTATGCTGAAATCTGCCTTGCAATTTGTCTCCAAGTGAAATTTTCCAGATGTGGAGAAGCAGAATTCCAGGATTATGCTGAAATCTGCCTCTGCATTTTCCCTCTAGCTGACATTTTCCAGATGTGCAGAAGCTGAGTTCAAAGATTATGGTGAAATCTACCACATCAATTTCACTCTAGCTGACATTTGCCAGATGTGCAGAAGCAGAGTTCCAGGATTATGCTGAAATCAGCCTCTGCATTTTCTCTCTAACTGACATTTTCCAGATGTGCAGAAGCAGAGTTCCAGTATTATGCTGAAATATACATCAATTTCTCTCTAACTGACATTTTCCAGATGTGTAGAACCAGAGATCCAGGATTATGCTGAAATCTGCCTTGCAATTTCTCTCTAGCTGACATTTTCCAGATGTGCAGAAGCAGAGTTCAAAGATTATGCTGAAATCTAACACATCAATTTCTCTCTTGCTGACATTTTCCAGATGTGCAGAAGCAGAGTTCCAGGATTATGCTGAAATCTGCCTCTGCATTTTCCCTCTAGCTTACATTTTCCAGATGTGCAGAAGTTGAGTTCAAAGATTATGGTGAAATCTACCACATCAATTTCTCTCTAGCTGACATTTTCCAGATGTGCAGAAGCTGAGTTCAAAGATTATGGTGAAATCTACCACATCAATTTTTCTCTAGCTGACATTTTCCAGATGTGCGGAAGCAGAGTTCCATGATTATGCTGAAATCTGCCTCTGCATTTTCCCTCTAGCTGACATTTTCCAGATGTGCAGAAGCAGAGTTCCAGGATTATGCTGAAATCTACAACATCAATTTCTCTCTAGCTTACATTTTCCAGATGTGCAGAAGCAGAGTTCAAAGATTATGCTGAAATCTACCACATCAATTTCTCTCTATCTGACATTTTCCAGATGTGCAGAAGCAGAGTTCCAGGATTGTGCTCAAAACCACAACATCAATTTCTCTCTAGCTGACTTTCCCAGATGTGCAGAAGCAGAGGTCCAGTATTATGCTGAAATCTGCCTTGCAATTTCTCTCTAGCTGACTTTTCCAGATGTGCAGAAGCTGAGTTCAAAGATTATGCTGAAATCTAACATATCAATTTCTCTCTTGCTGACATTTTCCAGATGTGCAGAAGCAGAGTTCCAGGATTATGCTGAAATCTGCCTTGCAAGTTTTCTCAAGCTGACATTTTCCATATGTACAGAAGCAGAGTTCCAGGTGTATGCTGAAATCTGCCTTGCAAGTTTTCTCAAGCTGACATTTTCCATATGTACAGAAGCAGAGTTCCAGGTGTATGCTGAAATCTGCCTTGCAATTTCTCTCTAGCTGTCTTTTCCAGATGTGCAGAAGCAGAGTTCAAAGATTATGGTGAAATCTACCACATCAATTTCTCTCTAGCTGACATTTTCCAGATGTGCAGAAGCTGAGTTCAAAGATTATGGTGAAATCTACCACATCAATTTCTCTCTAGCTGACATTTGCCAGATGTGCAGAAGCAGAGTTCCAGGATTATGCTGAAATCAGCCTCTGCATTTTTTCTCTAGCTGACATTTTCCAGATGTGCAGAAGCAGAGTTCCAGTATTATGCTGAAATATACAACTTCAATTTCTCTCTAGCTGTCTTTTCCAGATGTGCAGAAGCAGAGTTCAAAGATTATGCTGAAATCTACAACATCAATTTTTCTCTAGCTGACATTTTCCAGATGTGCGGAAGCAGAGTTCCATGATTATGCTGAAATCTGCCTCTGCATTTTCCCTCTAGCTGACATTTTCCAGATGTGCAGAAGCAGAGTTCCAGGATTATGCTGAAATCTGCCTCTGCATTTACTCTCTAGCTGACATTTTCCACATGTGCAGAAGCAGAGTTCAAAGATTATGCTGAAATCTACCACATCAATTTCTCTCTATCTGACATTTTCCAGATGTGCAGAAGCAGAGTTCCAGGATTGTGCTGAAAACCACAACATCAATTTCTCTCTAGCTGACTTTCCCAGATGTGCAGAAGCAGAGGTCCAGTATTATGCTGAAATCTGCCTTGCAATTTCTCTCTAGCTGACTTTTCCAGATGTGCAGAAGCTGAGTTCAAAGATTATGGTGAAATCTGCCACATCAATTTCTGTCTAGCTGACATTTGCCAGATGTGCAGAAGTAGAGTTCCAGGATTATGCTGAAATCTGCCTTGCAAGTTTTCTCAAGCTGACATTTTCCATATGTACAGAAGCAGAGTTCCAGGTGTATGCTGAAATCTGCCTTGCAATTTCTCTCTAGCTGTCTTTTCCAGATGTGCAGAAGCAGAGTTCAAAGATTATGCTGAAATCTAACACATCAATTTCTCTCTTGCTGACATTTTCCAGATGTGCAGAAGCAGAGTTCCAGGATTATGCTGAAATCTGCCTCTGCATTTTCCCTCTAGCTTACATTTTCCAGATGTGCAGAAGCTGAGTTCAAAGATTATGGTGAAATCTACCACATCAATTTCTCTCTAGCTGACATTTTCCAGATGTGCAGAAGCAGAGTTCCAGTATTATGCTGAAATATACATCAATTTCTCTCTAACTGACATTTTCCAGATGTGTAGAACCAGAGTTCCAGGATTATGCTGAAATCTGCCTTGCAATTTGTCTCCAAGTGAAATTTTCCAGATGTGCAGAAGCAGAGTTCAAAGATTATGCTGAAATCTAACACAATTTCTCTCTTGCTGACATTTTCCAGATGTGCAGAAGCAGAGTTCCAGGATTATGCTGAAATCTGCCTCTGCATTTTCCCTCTAGCTGACTTTTTCCAGATGTGCAGAAGCTGAGTTCAAAGATTATGGTGAAATCTACCACATCAATTTCTCTCTAGCTGACATTTTCCAGATGTGCAGAAGCTGAGTTCAAAGATTATGGTGAAATCTACCACATCAATTTCTCTCTAGCTGACATTTTCCAGATGTGCAGAAGCAGAGTTCCAGGATTATGCTGAAATCTACCACATCAATTTCTCTCTATCTGACATTTTCCAGATGTGCAGAAGCAGACTTCCAGGATTGTGCTGAAAACCACAACATCAATTTCTCTCTAGCTGACTTTCCCAGATGTGCAGAAGCAGAGGTCCAGTATTATGCTGAAATCTGCCTTGCAATTTCTCTCTAGCTGACTTTTCCAGATGTGCAGAAGCTGAGTTCAAAGATTATGGTGAAATCTGCCACATCAATTTCTGTCTAGCTGACATTTGCCAGATGTGCAGAAGTAGAGTTCCAGGTGTATGCTGAAATCTGCCTAGCAATTTCTCTCTAGCTGTCTTTTCCAGATGTGCAGAAGCAGAGTTCAAAGATTATGCTGAAATCTAACACATCAATTTCTCTCTTGCTGACATTTTCCAGATGTGCAGAAGCAGAGTTCCATGATTATGCTGAAATCTGCCTCTGCATTTTCCCTCTAGCTTACATTTTCCAGATGTGCAGAAGCTGAGTTCAAAGATTATGGTGAAATCTACCACATCAATTTCTCTCTAGCTGACATTTGCCAGATGTGCAGAAGCAGAGTTCCAGGATTATGCTGAAATCAGCCTCTGCATTTTTTCTCTAGCTGACATTTTCCAGATGTGCAGAAGCAGAGTTCCAGTATTATGCTGAAATATACAACTTCAATTTCTCTCTAGCTGACACTTTCCAGATGTGCAGAAGCAGAGTTCTAAGATTATGCTGAAATCTACATCAATTTTTCTCTAGCTGACATTTTCCAGATGTGCAAAAGCAGAGTTCCATGATTATGCTGAAATCTGCCTCTGCATTTTCCCTCTAGCTGACATTTTCAAGATGTGAAGAAGCAGAGTTCTAAGATTATGCTGAAATCTACAACATCAATTTCTCTCTAGCTTACATTTTCCAGATGTGCAGAAGCAGAGTTCCAGGATTATGCTGAAATCTACCACTTCAATTTCTCTCTAGCTCACAATTGCCAGATGTGCAGAAGCAGAGTTCCAGGATTATGCTGAAATCTACAAATTCAATTTCTCTCTAGCTGACATTTTCCAGATGTGCAGAAGCATAGTTCTAAGATTATGCTGAAATCTACGACATCAATTTTTCTCTAGCTGACATTTTCCAGATGTGCAGAAGCAGAGGTCCAGTATTATGCTGAAATCTGCCTTGCAATTTCTCTCTAGCTGACTTTTCCAGATGTGCAGAAGCTGAGTTCAAAGATTATGGTGAAATCTGCCACATCAATTTCTGTCTAGCTGACATTTGCCAGATGTGCAGAAGTAGAGTTCCAGGTGTATGCTGAAATCTGCCTTGCAATTTCTCTCTAGCTGTCTTTTCCAGATGTGCAGAAGCAGAGTTCAAAGATTATGCTGAAATCTAACACATCAATTTCTCTCTTGCTGACATTTTCCAGATGTGCAGAAGCAGAGTTCCAGGATTATGCTGAAATCTGCCTCTGCATTTTCCCTCTAGCTTACATTTTCCAGATGTGCAGAAGCTGAGTTCAAAGATTATGGTGAAATCTACCACATCAATTTCTCTCTAGCTGACATTTTCCAGATGTGCAGAAGCGGAGCTCAAAGATTATGGTGAAATCTACCACATCAATTTCTCTCTAGCTGACATTTGCCAATGTGCAGAAGCAGAGTTCCAGGATTATGCTGAAATCAGCCTCTGCATTTTTTCTCTAGCTGACATTTTCCAGATGTGCAGAAGCAGAGTTCCAGTATTATGCTGAAATATACAACTTCAATTTCTCTCTAGCTGACATTTTCCAGATGTGCAAAAGCAGACTTCTAAGATTATGCTGAAATCTACAACATCAATTTTTCTCTAGCTGACATTTTCCTGATGTGCGGAAGCAGAGTTCCATGATTATGCTGAAATCTGCCTCTGCATTTTCCCTCTAGCTTACATTTTCCAGATGTGCAGAAGCAGAGTTCCAGGATTATGCTGAAATCTACCACTTCAATTTCTCTCTAGCTCACAATTGCCAGATGTGCAGAAGCAGAGTTCCAGGATTATTCTGAAATCTGCCTTGCAATTTTTTCCCAGGTGACATTTTCCAGATGTGTACAAGCAGAGTTCAAACATTATGCTGAAATCTAACACGTCAATTTCTCTCTTGCTGACATTTTCCAGATGTGCAGAAGCAGAGTTCCAGGATTATGCTGAAATCTGCCTCTGCATTTTTCCTCTAGCTGACATTTTCCAGATGTGAAAAAGCAGAGTTCTAAGATTATGCTGAAATCTACGACATCAATTTCTCTCTAGCTTACATTTTCCAGATGTGCAGAAGCAGACTTCCAGGATTATGCTGAAATCTGCCTCTGCATTTTCTCTCTAGCTGACATTTTCCACATGTGCAGAAGCAGAGTTCAAAGATTATGCTGAAATCTACCACATCAATTTCTCTCTATCTGACATTTTCCACATGTGCAGAAGCAGAGTTCCAGGATTGTGCTGAAAACCACAACATCAATTTCTCTCTAGCTGACTTTCCCAGATGTGCAGAAGCAGAGGTACAGTATTATGCTGAAATCTGCCTCTGCAGTTTCCCTCTAGCTGCCATTTTCCAGATGTGTAGAAGCAGAATTCCAGTATTATGCTGAAATATACATCAATTTCTCTCTAACTGACATTTTCCAGTTGTGTAGAACCAGAGATCCAGGATTATGCTGAAATCTGCCTTGCAATTTGTCTCCAAGTGAAATTTTCCAGATGTGGAGAAGCAGAATTCCAGGATTATGCTGAAATCTGCCTCTGCATTTTCCCTCTAGCTGACATTTTCCAGATGTGCAGAAGCTGAGTTCAAAGATTATGGTGAAATCTACCACATCAATTTCACTCTAGCTGACATTTGCCAGATGTGCAGAAGCAGAGTTCCAGGATTATGCTGAAATCAGCCTCTGCATTTTCTCTCTAACTGACATTTTCCAGATGTGCAGAAGCAGAGTTCCAGTATTATGCTGAAATATACATCAATTTCTCTCTAACTGACATTTTCCAGATGTGTAGAACCAGAGATCCAGGATTATGCTGAAATCTGCCTTGCAATTTCTCTCTAGCTGACATTTTCCAGATGTGCAGAAGCAGAGTTCAAAGATTATGCTGAAATCTAACACATCAATTTCTCTCTTGCTGACATTTTCCAGATGTGCAGAAGCAGAGTTCCAGGATTATGCTGAAATCTGCCTCTGCATTTTCCCTCTAGCTTACATTTTCCAGATGTGCAGAAGTTGAGTTCAAAGATTATGGTGAAATCTACCACATCAATTTCTCTCTAGCTGACATTTTCCAGATGTGCAGAAGCTGAGTTCAAAGATTATGGTGAAATCTACCACATCAATTTTTCTCTAGCTGACATTTTCCAGATGTGCGGAAGCAGAGTTCCATGATTATGCTGAAATCTGCCTCTGCATTTTCCCTCTAGCTGACATTTTCCAGATGTGCAGAAGCAGAGTTCCAGGATTATGCTGAAATCTACAACATCAATTTCTCTCTAGCTTACATTTTCCAGATGTGCAGAAGCAGAGTTCAAAGATTATGCTGAAATCTACCACATCAATTTCTCTCTATCTGACATTTTCCAGATGTGCAGAAGCAGAGTTCCAGGATTGTGCTCAAAACCACAACATCAATTTCTCTCTAGCTGACTTTCCCAGATGTGCAGAAGCAGAGGTCCAGTATTATGCTGAAATCTGCCTTGCAATTTCTCTCTAGCTGACTTTTCCAGATGTGCAGAAGCTGAGTTCAAAGATTATGCTGAAATCTAACATATCAATTTCTCTCTTGCTGACATTTTCCAGATGTGCAGAAGCAGAGTTCCAGGATTATGCTGAAATCTGCCTTGCAAGTTTTCTCAAGCTGACATTTTCCATATGTACAGAAGCAGAGTTCCAGGTGTATGCTGAAATCTGCCTTGCAAGTTTTCTCAAGCTGACATTTTCCATATGTACAGAAGCAGAGTTCCAGGTGTATGCTGAAATCTGCCTTGCAATTTCTCTCTAGCTGTCTTTTCCAGATGTGCAGAAGCAGAGTTCAAAGATTATGGTGAAATCTACCACATCAATTTCTCTCTAGCTGACATTTTCCAGATGTGCAGAAGCTGAGTTCAAAGATTATGGTGAAATCTACCACATCAATTTCTCTCTAGCTGACATTTGCCAGATGTGCAGAAGCAGAGTTCCAGGATTATGCTGAAATCAGCCTCTGCATTTTTTCTCTAGCTGACATTTTCCAGATGTGCAGAAGCAGAGTTCCAGTATTATGCTGAAATATACAACTTCAATTTCTCTCTAGCTGTCTTTTCCAGATGTGCAGAAGCAGAGTTCAAAGATTATGCTGAAATCTACAACATCAATTTTTCTCTAGCTGACATTTTCCAGATGTGCGGAAGCAGAGTTCCATGATTATGCTGAAATCTGCCTCTGCATTTTCCCTCTAGCTGACATTTTCCAGATGTGCAGAAGCAGAGTTCCAGGATTATGCTGAAATCTGCCTCTGCATTTACTCTCTAGCTGACATTTTCCACATGTGCAGAAGCAGAGTTCAAAGATTATGCTGAAATCTACCACATCAATTTCTCTCTATCTGACATTTTCCAGATGTGCAGAAGCAGAGTTCCAGGATTGTGCTGAAAACCACAACATCAATTTCTCTCTAGCTGACTTTCCCAGATGTGCAGAAGCAGAGGTCCAGTATTATGCTGAAATCTGCCTTGCAATTTCTCTCTAGCTGACTTTTCCAGATGTGCAGAAGCTGAGTTCAAAGATTATGGTGAAATCTGCCACATCAATTTCTGTCTAGCTGACATTTGCCAGATGTGCAGAAGTAGAGTTCCAGGATTATGCTGAAATCTGCCTTGCAAGTTTTCTCAAGCTGACATTTTCCATATGTACAGAAGCAGAGTTCCAGGTGTATGCTGAAATCTGCCTTGCAATTTCTCTCTAGCTGTCTTTTCCAGATGTGCAGAAGCAGAGTTCAAAGATTATGCTGAAATCTAACACATCAATTTCTCTCTTGCTGACATTTTCCAGATGTGCAGAAGCAGAGTTCCAGGATTATGCTGAAATCTGCCTCTGCATTTTCCCTCTAGCTTACATTTTCCAGATGTGCAGAAGCTGAGTTCAAAGATTATGGTGAAATCTACCACATCAATTTCTCTCTAGCTGACATTTTCCAGATGTGCAGAAGCAGAGTTCCAGTATTATGCTGAAATATACATCAATTTCTCTCTAACTGACATTTTCCAGATGTGTAGAACCAGAGTTCCAGGATTATGCTGAAATCTGCCTTGCAATTTGTCTCCAAGTGAAATTTTCCAGATGTGCAGAAGCAGAGTTCAAAGATTATGCTGAAATCTAACACAATTTCTCTCTTGCTGACATTTTCCAGATGTGCAGAAGCAGAGTTCCAGGATTATGCTGAAATCTGCCTCTGCATTTTCCCTCTAGCTGACTTTTTCCAGATGTGCAGAAGCTGAGTTCAAAGATTATGGTGAAATCTACCACATCAATTTCTCTCTAGCTGACATTTTCCAGATGTGCAGAAGCTGAGTTCAAAGATTATGGTGAAATCTACCACATCAATTTCTCTCTAGCTGACATTTTCCAGATGTGCAGAAGCAGAGTTCCAGGATTATGCTGAAATCTACCACATCAATTTCTCTCTATCTGACATTTTCCAGATGTGCAGAAGCAGACTTCCAGGATTGTGCTGAAAACCACAACATCAATTTCTCTCTAGCTGACTTTCCCAGATGTGCAGAAGCAGAGGTCCAGTATTATGCTGAAATCTGCCTTGCAATTTCTCTCTAGCTGACTTTTCCAGATGTGCAGAAGCTGAGTTCAAAGATTATGGTGAAATCTGCCACATCAATTTCTGTCTAGCTGACATTTGCCAGATGTGCAGAAGTAGAGTTCCAGGTGTATGCTGAAATCTGCCTAGCAATTTCTCTCTAGCTGTCTTTTCCAGATGTGCAGAAGCAGAGTTCAAAGATTATGCTGAAATCTAACACATCAATTTCTCTCTTGCTGACATTTTCCAGATGTGCAGAAGCAGAGTTCCATGATTATGCTGAAATCTGCCTCTGCATTTTCCCTCTAGCTTACATTTTCCAGATGTGCAGAAGCTGAGTTCAAAGATTATGGTGAAATCTACCACATCAATTTCTCTCTAGCTGACATTTGCCAGATGTGCAGAAGCAGAGTTCCAGGATTATGCTGAAATCAGCCTCTGCATTTTTTCTCTAGCTGACATTTTCCAGATGTGCAGAAGCAGAGTTCCAGTATTATGCTGAAATATACAACTTCAATTTCTCTCTAGCTGACACTTTCCAGATGTGCAGAAGCAGAGTTCTAAGATTATGCTGAAATCTACATCAATTTTTCTCTAGCTGACATTTTCCAGATGTGCAAAAGCAGAGTTCCATGATTATGCTGAAATCTGCCTCTGCATTTTCCCTCTAGCTGACATTTTCAAGATGTGAAGAAGCAGAGTTCTAAGATTATGCTGAAATCTACAACATCAATTTCTCTCTAGCTTACATTTTCCAGATGTGCAGAAGCAGAGTTCCAGGATTATGCTGAAATCTACCACTTCAATTTCTCTCTAGCTCACAATTGCCAGATGTGCAGAAGCAGAGTTCCAGGATTATGCTGAAATCTGCCTTGCAATTTTTTCCCAGGTGACATTTTCCAGATGTGTACAAGCAGAGTTCAAACATTATGCTGAAATCTACCACATCAATTTTTCTCTAGCTGACATTTTCCAGATGTGCGGAAGCAGAGTTCCATGATTATGCTGAAATCTGCCTCTGCATTTTCCCTCTAGCTGACATTTTCCAGATGTGCAGAAGCAGAGTTCCAGGATTATGCTGAAATCTACAACATCAATTTCTCTCTAGCTTACATTTTCCAGATGTGCAGAAGCAGAGTTCAAAGATTATGCTGAAATCTACCACATCAATTTCTCTCTATCTGACATTTTCCAGATGTGCAGAAGCAGAGTTCCAGGATTGTGCTCAAAACCACAACATCAATTTCTCTCTAGCTGACTTTCCCAGATGTGCAGAAGCAGAGGTCCAGTATTATGCTGAAATCTGCCTTGCAATTTCTCTCTAGCTGACTTTTCCAGATGTGCAGAAGCTGAGTTCAAAGATTATGCTGAAATCTAACATATCAATTTCTCTCTTGCTGACATTTTCCAGATGTGCAGAAGCAGAGTTCCAGGATTATGCTGAAATCTGCCTTGCAAGTTTTCTCAAGCTGACATTTTCCATATGTACAGAAGCAGAGTTCCAGGTGTATGCTGAAATCTGCCTTGCAAGTTTTCTCAAGCTGACATTTTCCATATGTACAGAAGCAGAGTTCCAGGTGTATGCTGAAATCTGCCTTGCAATTTCTCTCTAGCTGTCTTTTCCAGATGTGCAGAAGCAGAGTTCAAAGATTATGGTGAAATCTACCACATCAATTTCTCTCTAGCTGACATTTTCCAGATGTGCAGAAGCTGAATTCAAAGATTATGGTGAAATCTACCACATCAATTTCTCTCTAGCTGACATTTGCCAGATGTGCAGAAGCAGAGTTCCAGGATTATGCTGAAATCAGCCTCTGCATTTTTTCTCTAGCTGACATTTTCCAGATGTGCAGAAGCAGAGTTCCAGTATTATGCTGAAATATACAACTTCAATTTCTCTCTAGCTGTCTTTTCCAGATGTGCAGAAGCAGAGTTCAAAGATTATGCTGAAATCTACAACATCAATTTTTCTCTAGCTGACATTTTCCAGATGTGCGGAAGCAGAGTTCCATGATTATGCTGAAATCTGCCTCTGCATTTTCCCTCTAGCTGACATTTTCCAGATGTGCAGAAGCAGAGTTCCAGGATTATGCTGAAATCTGCCTCTGCATTTACTCTCTAGCTGACATTTTCCACATGTGCAGAAGCAGAGTTCAAAGATTATGCTGAAATCTACCACATCAATTTCTCTCTATCTGACATTTTCCAGATGTGCAGAAGCAGAGTTCCAGGATTGTGCTGAAAACCACAACATCAATTTCTCTCTAGCTGACTTTCCCAGATGTGCAGAAGCAGAGGTCCAGTATTATGCTGAAATCTGCCTTGCAATTTCTCTCTAGCTGACTTTTCCAGATGTGCAGAAGCTGAGTTCAAAGATTATGGTGAAATCTGCCACATCAATTTCTGTCTAGCTGACATTTGCCAGATGTGCAGAAGTAGAGTTCCAGGATTATGCTGAAATCTGCCTTGCAAGTTTTCTCAAGCTGACATTTTCCATATGTACAGAAGCAGAGTTCCAGGTGTATGCTGAAATCTGCCTTGCAATTTCTCTCTAGCTGTCTTTTCCAGATGTGCAGAAGCAGAGTTCAAAGATTATGCTGAAATCTAACACATCAATTTCTCTCTTGCTGACATTTTCCAGATGTGCAGAAGCAGAGTTCCAGGATTATGCTGAAATCTGCCTCTGCATTTTCCCTCTAGCTTACATTTTCCAGATGTGCAGAAGCTGAGTTCAAAGATTATGGTGAAATCTACCACATCAATTTCTCTCTAGCTGACATTTTCCAGATGTGCAGAAGCAGAGTTCCAGTATTATGCTGAAATATACATCAATTTCTCTCTAACTGACATTTTCCAGATGTGTAGAACCAGAGTTCCAGGATTATGCTGAAATCTGCCTTGCAATTTGTCTCCAAGTGAAATTTTCCAGATGTGCAGAAGCAGAGTTCAAAGATTATGCTGAAATCTAACACAATTTCTCTCTTGCTGACATTTTCCAGATGTGCAGAAGCAGAGTTCCAGGATTATGCTGAAATCTGCCTCTGCATTTTCCCTCTAGCTGACTTTTTCCAGATGTGCAGAAGCTGAGTTCAAAGATTATGGTGAAATCTACCACATCAATTTCTCTCTAGCTGACATTTTCCAGATGTGCAGAAGCTGAGTTCAAAGATTATGGTGAAATCTACCACATCAATTTCTCTCTAGCTGACATTTTCCAGATGTGCAGAAGCAGAGTTCCAGGATTATGCTGAAATCTACCACATCAATTTCTCTCTATCTGACATTTTCCAGATGTGCAGAAGCAGACTTCCAGGATTGTGCTGAAAACCACAACATCAATTTCTCTCTAGCTGACTTTCCCAGATGTGCAGAAGCAGAGGTCCAGTATTATGCTGAAATCTGCCTTGCAATTTCTCTCTAGCTGACTTTTCCAGATGTGCAGAAGCTGAGTTCAAAGATTATGGTGAAATCTGCCACATCAATTTCTGTCTAGCTGACATTTGCCAGATGTGCAGAAGTAGAGTTCCAGGTGTATGCTGAAATCTGCCTAGCAATTTCTCTCTAGCTGTCTTTTCCAGATGTGCAGAAGCAGAGTTCAAAGATTATGCTGAAATCTAACACATCAATTTCTCTCTTGCTGACATTTTCCAGATGTGCAGAAGCAGAGTTCCATGATTATGCTGAAATCTGCCTCTGCATTTTCCCTCTAGCTTACATTTTCCAGATGTGCAGAAGCTGAGTTCAAAGATTATGGTGAAATCTACCACATCAATTTCTCTCTAGCTGACATTTGCCAGATGTGCAGAAGCAGAGTTCCAGGATTATGCTGAAATCAGCCTCTGCATTTTTTCTCTAGCTGACATTTTCCAGATGTGCAGAAGCAGAGTTCCAGTATTATGCTGAAATATACAACTTCAATTTCTCTCTAGCTGACACTTTCCAGATGTGCAGAAGCAGAGTTCTAAGATTATGCTGAAATCTACATCAATTTTTCTCTAGCTGACATTTTCCAGATGTGCAAAAGCAGAGTTCCATGATTATGCTGAAATCTGCCTCTGCATTTTCCCTCTAGCTGACATTTTCAAGATGTGAAGAAGCAGAGTTCTAAGATTATGCTGAAATCTACAACATCAATTTCTCTCTAGCTTACATTTTCCAGATGTGCAGAAGCAGAGTTCCAGGATTATGCTGAAATCTACCACTTCAATTTCTCTCTAGCTCACAATTGCCAGATGTGCAGAAGCAGAGTTCCAGGATTATGCTGAAATCTGCCTTGCAATTTTTTCCCAGGTGACATTTTCCAGATGTGTACAAGCAGAGTTCAAACATTATGCTGAAATCTAACACATCAATTTCTCTCTTGCTGACATTTTCCAGAGTTGCAGAAGCAGAGTTCCAGGGTTATGCTGAAATCTGCCTCTGCATTTTTACTCTAGCTGACATTTTCCAGATGTGAAAAAGCAGAGTTCAAAGATCATGCTGAAATCTACAACTTCAATTTCTCTCTAGCTGACATTTTCCAGATGTGCAGAAGCATAGTTCTAAGATTATGCTGAAATCTACGACATCAATTTTTCTCTAGCTGACATTTTCCAGATGTGCAGAAGCAGAGGTCCAGTATTATGCTGAAATCTGCCTTGCAATTTCTCTCTAGCTGACTTTTCCAGATGTGCAGAAGCTGAGTTCAAAGATTATGGTGAAATCTGCCACATCAATTTCTGTCTAGCTGACATTTGCCAGATGTGCAGAAGTAGAGTTCCAGGTGTATGCTGAAATCTGCCTTGCAATTTCTCTCTAGCTGTCTTTTCCAGATGTGCAGAAGCAGAGTTCAAAGATTATGCTGAAATCTAACACATCAATTTCTCTCTTGCTGACATTTTCCAGATGTGCAGAAGCAGAGTTCCAGGATTATGCTGAAATCTGCCTCTGCATTTTCCCTCTAGCTTACATTTTCCAGATGTGCAGAAGCTGAGTTCAAAGATTATGGTGAAATCTACCACATCAATTTCTCTCTAGCTGACATTTTCCAGATGTGCAGAAGCAGAGTTCCAGTATTATGCTGAAATATACATCAATTTCTCTCTAACTGACATTTTCCAGATGTGTAGAACCAGAGTTCCAGGATTATGCTGAAATCTGCCTTGCAATTTGTCTCCAAGTGAAATTTTCCAGATGTGCAGAAGCAGAGTTCAAAGATTATGCTGAAATCTAACACAATTTCTCTCTTGCTGACATTTTCCAGATGTGCAGAAGCAGAGTTCCAGGATTATGCAGAAATCTGCCTCTGCATTTTCCCTCTAGCTGACTTTTTCCAGATGTGCAGAAGCTGAGTTCAAAGATTATGGTGAAATCTACCACATCAATTTCTCTCTAGCTGACATTTTCCAGATGTGCAGAAGCTGAGTTCAAAGATTATGGTGAAATCTACCACATCAATTTCTCTCTAGCTGACATTTTCCAGATGTGCGGAAGCAGAGTTCCAGGATTATGCTGAAATCTGCCTCTGCATTTTCCCTCTAGCTGACATTTTCCAGATGTGCAGAAGCAGAGTTCCAGGATTATGCTGAAATCTGCCTCTGCATTTTCTCTCTAGCTGACATTTTCCACATGTGCAGAAGCAGAGTTCAAAGATTATGCTGAAATCTACCACATCAATTTCTCTCTATCTGACATTTTCCAGATGTGCAGAAGCAGAGTTCCAGGATTGTGCTCAAAACCACAACATCAATTTCTCTCTAGCTGACTTTCCCAGATGTGCAGAAGCAGAGGTCCAGTATTATGCTGAAATCTGCCTTGCAATTTCTCTCTAGCTGACTTTTCCAGATGTGCAGAAGCTGAGTTCAAAGATTATGGTGAAATCTGCCACATCAATTTCTGTCTAGCTGACATTTGCCAGATGTGCAGAAGTAGAGTTCCAGGATTATGCTGAAATCTGCCTTGCAAGTTTTCTCAAGCTGACATTTTCCATATGTACAGAAGCAGAGTTCCAGGTGTATGCTGAAATCTGCCTTGCAATTTCTCTCTAGCTGTCTTTTCCAGATGTGCAGAAGCAGAGTTCAAAGATTATGCTGAAATCTAACACATCAATTTCTCTCTTGCTGACATTTTCCAGATGTGCAGAAGCAGAGTTCCAGGATTATGCTGAAATCTGCCTCTGCATTTTCCCTCTAGCTTACATTTTCCAGATGTGCAGAAGCTGAGTTCAAAGATTATGGTGAAATCTACCACATCAATTTCTCTCTAGCTGGCATTTTCCAGATGTGCAGAAGCTGAGTTCAAAGATTATGGTGAAATCTACCACATCAATTTCTCTCTAGCTGACATTTTCCAGATGTGCAGAAGCAGAGTTCCAGGATTATGCTGAAATCTACCACTTCAATTTCTCTCTAGCTCACAATTGCCAGATGTGCAGAAGCAGAGTTCCAGGATTATTCTGAAATCTGCCTTGCAATTTTTTCCCAGGTGACATTTTCCAGATGTGTACAAGCAGAGTTCAAACATTATGCTGAAATCTAACACGTCAATTTCTCTCTTGCTGACATTTTCCAGAGTTGCAGAAGCAGAGTTCCAGGGTTATGCTGAAATCTGCCTCTGCATTTTTCCTCTAGCTGACATTTTCCAGATGTGAAAAAGCAGAGTTCAAAGATCATGCTGAAATCTACAAATTCAATTTCTCTCTAGCTGACATTTTCCAGATGTGCAGAAGCATAGTTCTAAGATTATGCTGAAATCTACGACATCAATTTTTCTCTAGCTGACATTTTCCAGATGTGCAGAAGCAGAGGTCCAGTATTATGCTGAAATCTGCCTTGCAATTTCTCTCTAGCTGACTTTTCCAGATGTGCAGAAGCTGAGTTCAAAGATTATGGTGAAATCTGCCACATCAATTTCTGTCTAGCTGACATTTGCCAGATGTGCAGAAGTAGAGTTCCAGGTGTATGCTGAAATCTGCCTTGCAATTTCTCTCTAGCTGTCTTTTCCAGATGTGCAGAAGCAGAGTTCAAAGATTATGCTGAAATCTAACACATCAATTTCTCTCTTGCTGACATTTTCCAGATGTGCAGAAGCAGAGTTCCAGGATTATGCTGAAATCTGCCTCTGCATTTTCCCTCTAGCTTACATTTTCCAGATGTGCAGAAGCTGAGTTCAAAGATTATGGTGAAATCTACCACATCAATTTCTCTCTAGCTGACATTTTCCAGATGTGCAGAAGCGGAGCTCAAAGATTATGGTGAAATCTACCACATCAATTTCTCTCTAGCTGACATTTGCCAATGTGCAGAAGCAGAGTTCCAGGATTATGCTGAAATCAGCCTCTGCATTTTTTCTCTAGCTGACATTTTCCAGATGTGCAGAAGCAGAGTTCCAGTATTATGCTGAAATATACAACTTCAATTTCTCTCTAGCTGACATTTTCCAGATGTGCAAAAGCAGACTTCTAAGATTATGCTGAAATCTACAACATCAATTTTTCTCTAGCTGACATTTTCCTGATGTGCGGAAGCAGAGTTCCATGATTATGCTGAAATCTGCCTCTGCATTTTCCCTCTAGCTTACATTTTCCAGATGTGCAGAAGCAGAGTTCCAGGATTATGCTGAAATCTACCACTTCAATTTCTCTCTAGCTCACAATTGCCAGATGTGCAGAAGCAGAGTTCCAGGATTATTCTGAAATCTGCCTTGCAATTTTTTCCCAGGTGACATTTTCCAGATGTGTACAAGCAGAGTTCAAACATTATGCTGAAATCTAACACGTCAATTTCTCTCTTGCTGACATTTTCCAGATGTGCAGAAGCAGAGTTCCAGGATTATGCTGAAATCAGCCTCTGCATTTTTTCTCTAGCTGACATTTTCCAGATGTGCAGAAGCAGAGTTCCAGTATTATGCTGAAATATACAACTTCAATTTCTCTCTAGCTGACATTTTCCAGATGTGCAAAAGCAGAGTTCTAAGATTATGCTGAAATCTACGACATCAATTTCTCTCTAGCTTACATTTTCCAGATGTGCAGAAGCAGACTTCCAGGATTATGCTGAAATCTGCCTCTGCATTTTCTCTCTAGCTGACATTTTCCACATGTGCAGAAGCAGAGTTCAAAGATTATGCTGAAATCTACCACATCAATTTCTCTCTATCTGACATTTTCCACATGTGCAGAAGCAGAGTTCCAGGATTGTGCTGAAAACCACAACATCAATTTCTCTCTAGCTGACTTTCCCAGATGTGCAGAAGCAGAGGTACAGTATTATGCTGAAATCTGCCTCTGCAGTTTCCCTCTAGCTGCCATTTTCCAGATGTGTAGAAGCAGAATTCCAGTATTATGCTGAAATATACATCAATTTCTCTCTAACTGACATTTTCCAGTTGTGTAGAACCAGAGATCCAGGATTATGCTGAAATCTGCCTTGCAATTTGTCTCCAAGTGAAATTTTCCAGATGTGGAGAAGCAGAATTCCAGGATTATGCTGAAATCTGCCTCTGCATTTTCCCTCTAGCTGACATTTTCCAGATGTGCAGAAGCTGAGTTCAAAGATTATGGTGAAATCTACCACATCAATTTCACTCTAGCTGACATTTGCCAGATGTGCAGAAGCAGAGTTCCAGGATTATGCTGAAATCAGCCTCTGCATTTTCTCTCTAACTGACATTTTCCAGATGTGCAGAAGCAGAGTTCCAGTATTATGCTGAAATATACATCAATTTCTCTCTAACTGACATTTTCCAGATGTGTAGAACCAGAGATCCAGGATTATGCTGAAATCTGCCTTGCAATTTCTCTCTAGCTGACATTTTCCAGATGTGCAGAAGCAGAGTTCAAAGATTATGCTGAAATCTAACACATCAATTTCTCTCTTGCTGACATTTTCCAGATGTGCAGAAGCAGAGTTCCAGGATTATGCTGAAATCTGCCTCTGCATTTTCCCTCTAGCTTACATTTTCCAGATGTGCAGAAGTTGAGTTCAAAGATTATGGTGAAATCTACCACATCAATTTCTCTCTAGCTGACATTTTCCAGATGTGCAGAAGCTGAGTTCAAAGATTATGGTGAAATCTACCACATCAATTTTTCTCTAGCTGACATTTTCCAGATGTGCGGAAGCAGAGTTCCATGATTATGCTGAAATCTGCCTCTGCATTTTCCCTCTAGCTGACATTTTCCAGATGTGCAGAAGCAGAGTTCCAGGATTATGCTGAAATCTACAACATCAATTTCTCTCTAGCTTACATTTTCCAGATGTGCAGAAGCAGAGTTCAAAGATTATGCTGAAATCTACCACATCAATTTCTCTCTATCTGACATTTTCCAGATGTGCAGAAGCAGAGTTCCAGGATTGTGCTCAAAACCACAACATCAATTTCTCTCTAGCTGACTTTCCCAGATGTGCAGAAGCAGAGGTCCAGTATTATGCTGAAATCTGCCTTGCAATTTCTCTCTAGCTGACTTTTCCAGATGTGCAGAAGCTGAGTTCAAAGATTATGCTGAAATCTAACATATCAATTTCTCTCTTGCTGACATTTTCCAGATGTGCAGAAGCAGAGTTCCAGGATTATGCTGAAATCTGCCTTGCAAGTTTTCTCAAGCTGACATTTTCCATATGTACAGAAGCAGAGTTCCAGGTGTATGCTGAAATCTGCCTTGCAAGTTTTCTCAAGCTGACATTTTCCATATGTACAGAAGCAGAGTTCCAGGTGTATGCTGAAATCTGCCTTGCAATTTCTCTCTAGCTGTCTTTTCCAGATGTGCAGAAGCAGAGTTCAAAGATTATGGTGAAATCTACCACATCAATTTCTCTCTAGCTGACATTTTCCAGATGTGCAGAAGCTGAGTTCAAAGATTATGGTGAAATCTACCACATCAATTTCTCTCTAGCTGACATTTGCCAGATGTGCAGAAGCAGAGTTCCAGGATTATGCTGAAATCAGCCTCTGCATTTTTTCTCTAGCTGACATTTTCCAGATGTGCAGAAGCAGAGTTCCAGTATTATGCTGAAATATACAACTTCAATTTCTCTCTAGCTGTCTTTTCCAGATGTGCAGAAGCAGAGTTCAAAGATTATGCTGAAATCTACAACATCAATTTTTCTCTAGCTGACATTTTCCAGATGTGCGGAAGCAGAGTTCCATGATTATGCTGAAATCTGCCTCTGCATTTTCCCTCTAGCTGACATTTTCAAGATGTGCAGAAGCAGAGTTCTAAGATTATGCTGAAATCTAACACGTCAATTTCTCTCTTGCTGACATTTTCCAGATGTGCAGAAGCAGAGTTCCAGGATTATGCTGAAATCTGCCTCTGCATTTTTCCTCTAGCTGACATTTTCCAGATGTGAAAAAGCAGAGTTCTAAGATTATGCTGAAATCTACGACATCAATTTCTCTCTAGCTTACATTTTCCAGATGTGCAGAAGCAGACTTCCAGGATTATGCTGAAATCTGCCTCTGCATTTTCTCTCTAGCTGACATTTTCCACATGTGCAGAAGCAGAGTTCAAAGATTATGCTGAAATCTACCACATCAATTTCTCTCTATCTGACATTTTCCACATGTGCAGAAGCAGAGTTCCAGGATTGTGCTGAAAACCACAACATCAATTTCTCTCTAGCTGACTTTCCCAGATGTGCAGAAGCAGAGGTACAGTATTATGCTGAAATCTGCCTCTGCAGTTTCCCTCTAGCTGCCATTTTCCAGATGTGTAGAAGCAGAATTCCAGTATTATGCTGAAATATACATCAATTTCTCTCTAACTGACATTTTCCAGTTGTGTAGAACCAGAGATCCAGGATTATGCTGAAATCTGCCTTGCAATTTGTCTCCAAGTGAAATTTTCCAGATGTGGAGAAGCAGAATTCCAGGATTATGCTGAAATCTGCCTCTGCATTTTCCCTCTAGCTGACATTTTCCAGATGTGCAGAAGCTGAGTTCAAAGATTATGGTGAAATCTACCACATCAATTTCACTCTAGCTGACATTTGCCAGATGTGCAGAAGCAGAGTTCCAGGATTATGCTGAAATCAGCCTCTGCATTTTCTCTCTAACTGACATTTTCCAGATGTGCAGAAGCAGAGTTCCAGTATTATGCTGAAATATACATCAATTTCTCTCTAACTGACATTTTCCAGATGTGTAGAACCAGAGATCCAGGATTATGCTGAAATCTGCCTTGCAATTTCTCTCTAGCTGACATTTTCCAGATGTGCAGAAGCAGAGTTCAAAGATTATGCTGAAATCTAACACATCAATTTCTCTCTTGCTGACATTTTCCAGATGTGCAGAAGCAGAGTTCCAGGATTATGCTGAAATCTGCCTCTGCATTTTCCCTCTAGCTTACATTTTCCAGATGTGCAGAAGTTGAGTTCAAAGATTATGGTGAAATCTACCACATCAATTTCTCTCTAGCTGACATTTTCCAGATGTGCAGAAGCTGAGTTCAAAGATTATGGTGAAATCTACCACATCAATTTTTCTCTAGCTGACATTTTCCAGATGTGCGGAAGCAGAGTTCCATGATTATGCTGAAATCTGCCTCTGCATTTTCCCTCTAGCTGACATTTTCCAGATGTGCAGAAGCAGAGTTCCAGGATTATGCTGAAATCTACAACATCAATTTCTCTCTAGCTTACATTTTCCAGATGTGCAGAAGCAGAGTTCAAAGATTATGCTGAAATCTACCACATCAATTTCTCTCTATCTGACATTTTCCAGATGTGCAGAAGCAGAGTTCCAGGATTGTGCTCAAAACCACAACATCAATTTCTCTCTAGCTGACTTTCCCAGATGTGCAGAAGCAGAGGTCCAGTATTATGCTGAAATCTGCCTTGCAATTTCTCTCTAGCTGACTTTTCCAGATGTGCAGAAGCTGAGTTCAAAGATTATGCTGAAATCTAACATATCAATTTCTCTCTTGCTGACATTTTCCAGATGTGCAGAAGCAGAGTTCCAGGATTATGCTGAAATCTGCCTTGCAAGTTTTCTCAAGCTGACATTTTCCATATGTACAGAAGCAGAGTTCCAGGTGTATGCTGAAATCTGCCTTGCAAGTTTTCTCAAGCTGACATTTTCCATATGTACAGAAGCAGAGTTCCAGGTGTATGCTGAAATCTGCCTTGCAATTTCTCTCTAGCTGTCTTTTCCAGATGTGCAGAAGCAGAGTTCAAAGATTATGGTGAAATCTACCACATCAATTTCTCTCTAGCTGACATTTTCCAGATGTGCAGAAGCTGAGTTCAAAGATTATGGTGAAATCTACCACATCAATTTCTCTCTAGCTGACATTTGCCAGATGTGCAGAAGCAGAGTTCCAGGATTATGCTGAAATCAGCCTCTGCATTTTTTCTCTAGCTGACATTTTCCAGATGTGCAGAAGCAGAGTTCCAGTATTATGCTGAAATATACAACTTCAATTTCTCTCTAGCTGTCTTTTCCAGATGTGCAGAAGCAGAGTTCAAAGATTATGCTGAAATCTACAACATCAATTTTTCTCTAGCTGACATTTTCCAGATGTGCGGAAGCAGAGTTCCATGATTATGCTGAAATCTGCCTCTGCATTTTCCCTCTAGCTGACATTTTCAAGATGTGCAGAAGCAGAGTTCTAAGATTATGCTGAAATCTACAACATCAAGTTCTCTCTAGCTTACATTTTCCAGATGTGCAGAAGCAGAGTTCCAGGATTATGCTGAAATCTACCACTTCAATTTCTCTCTAGCTCACAATTGCCAGATGTGCAGAAGCAGAGTTCCAGGATTATTCTGAAATCTGCCTTGCAATTTTTTTCCAGGTGACATTTTCCAGATGTGTACAAGCAGAGTTCAAACATTATGCTGAAATCTAACACGTCAATTTCTCTCTTGCTGACATTTTCCAGAGTTGCAGAAGCAGAGTTCCAGGGTTATGCTGAAATCTGCCTCTGCATTTTTCCTCTAGCTGACATTTTCCAGATGTGAAAAAGCAGAGTTCAAACATTATGCTGAAATCTAACACGTCAATTTCTCTCTAGCTGACATTTTCCAGATGTGCAGAAGCAGAGTTCCAGTATTATGCTGAAATATACATCAATTTCTCTCTAACTGACATTTTCCAGATGTGTAGAACCAGAGTTCCAGGATTATGCTGAAATCTGCCTTGCAATTTGTCTCCAAGTGAAATTTTCCAGATGTGCAGAAGCAGAGTTCAAAGATTATGCTGAAATCTAACACAATTTCTCTCTTGCTGACATTTTCCAGATGTGCAGAAGCAGAGTTCCAGGATTATGCTGAAATCTGCCTCTGCATTTTCCCTCTAGCTGACTTTTTCCAGATGTGCAGAAGCTGAGTTCAAAGATTATGGTGAAATCTACCACATCAATTTCTCTCTAGCTGACATTTTCCAGATGTGCAGAAGCTGAGTTCAAAGATTATGGTGAAATCTACCACATCAATTTCTCTCTAGCTGACATTTTCCAGATGTGCAGAAGCAGAGTTCCAGGATTATGCTGAAATCTACCACATCAATTTCTCTCTATCTGACATTTTCCAGATGTGCAGAAGCAGACTTCCAGGATTGTGCTGAAAACCACAACATCAATTTCTCTCTAGCTGACTTTCCCAGATGTGCAGAAGCAGAGGTCCAGTATTATGCTGAAATCTGCCTTGCAATTTCTCTCTAGCTGACTTTTCCAGATGTGCAGAAGCTGAGTTCAAAGATTATGGTGAAATCTGCCACATCAATTTCTGTCTAGCTGACATTTGCCAGATGTGCAGAAGTAGAGTTCCAGGTGTATGCTGAAATCTGCCTAGCAATTTCTCTCTAGCTGTCTTTTCCAGATGTGCAGAAGCAGAGTTCAAAGATTATGCTGAAATCTAACACATCAATTTCTCTCTTGCTGACATTTTCCAGATGTGCAGAAGCAGAGTTCCATGATTATGCTGAAATCTGCCTCTGCATTTTCCCTCTAGCTTACATTTTCCAGATGTGCAGAAGCTGAGTTCAAAGATTATGGTGAAATCTACCACATCAATTTCTCTCTAGCTGACATTTGCCAGATGTGCAGAAGCAGAGTTCCAGGATTATGCTGAAATCAGCCTCTGCATTTTTTCTCTAGCTGACATTTTCCAGATGTGCAGAAGCAGAGTTCCAGTATTATGCTGAAATATACAACTTCAATTTCTCTCTAGCTGACACTTTCCAGATGTGCAGAAGCAGAGTTCTAAGATTATGCTGAAATCTACAACATCAATTTTTCTCTAGCTGACATTTTCCAGATGTGCAAAAGCAGAGTTCCATGATTATGCTGAAATCTGCCTCTGCATTTTCCCTCTAGCTGACATTTTCAAGATGTGAAGAAGCGGAGTTCTAAGATTATGCTGAAATCTACAACATCAATTTCTCTCTAGCTTACATTTTCCAGATGTGCAGAAGCAGAGTTCCAGGATTATGCTGAAATCTACCACTTCAATTTCTCTCTAGCTCACAATTGCCAGATGTGCAGAAGCAGAGTTCCAGGATTATGCTGAAATCTGCCTTGCAATTTTTTCCCAGGTGACATTTTCCAGATGTGTACAAGCAGAGTTCAAACATTATGCTGAAATCTAACACGTCAATTTCTCTCTTGCTGACATTTTCCAGAGTTGCAGAAGCAGAGTTCCAGGGTTATGCTGAAATCTGCCTCTGCATTTTTACTCTAGCTGACATTTTCCAGATGTGAAAAAGCAGAGTTCAAAGATCATGCTGAAATCTACAACTTCAATTTCTCTCTAGCTGACATTTTCCAGATGTGCAGAAGCATAGTTCTAAGATTATGCTGAAATCTACGACATCAATTTTTCTCTAGCTGACATTTTCCAGATGTGCAGAAGCAGAGGTCCAGTATTATGCTGAAATCTGCCTTGCAATTTCTCTCTAGCTGACTTTTCCAGATGTGCAGAAGCTGAGTTCAAAGATTATGGTGAAATCTGCCACATCAATTTCTGTCTAGCTGACATTTGCCAGATGTGCAGAAGTAGAGTTCCAGGTGTATGCTGAAATCTGCCTTGCAATTTCTCTCTAGCTGTCTTTTCCAGATGTGCAGAAGCAGAGTTCAAAGATTATGCTGAAATCTAACACATCAATTTCTCTCTTGCTGACATTTTCCAGATGTGCAGAAGCAGAGTTCCAGGATTATGCTGAAATCTGCCTCTGCATTTTCCCTCTAGCTTACATTTTCCAGATGTGCAGAAGCTGAGTTCAAAGATTATGGTGAAATCTACCACATCAATTTCTCTCTAGCTGACATTTTCCAGATGTGCAGAAGTGGAGCTCAAAGATTATGCTGAAATCAGCCTCTGCATTTTTTCTCTAGCTGACATTTTCCAGATGTGCAGAAGCAGAGTTCCAGTATTATGCTGAAATATACAACTTCAATTTCTCTCTAGCTGACATTTTCCAGATGTGCAAAAGCAGACTTCTAAGATTATGCTGAAATCTACAACATCAATTTTTCTCTAGCTGACATTTTCCTGATGTGCGGAAGCAGAGTTCCATGATTATGCTGAAATCTGCCTCTGCATTTTCCCTCTAGCTTACATTTTCCAGATGTGCAGAAGCAGAGTTCCAGGATTATGCTGAAATCTACCACTTCAATTTCTCTCTAGCTCACAATTGCCAGATGTGCAGAAGCAGAGTTCCAGGATTATTCTGAAATCTGCCTTGCAATTTTTTCCCAGGTGACATTTTCCAGATGTGTACAAGCAGAGTTCAAACATTATGCTGAAATCTAACACGTCAATTTCTCTCTTGCTGACATTTTCCAGATGTGCAGAAGCAGAGTTCCAGGATTATGCTGAAATCTGCCTCTGCATTTTTCCTCTAGCTGACATTTTCCAGATGTGAAAAAGCAGAGTTCTAAGATTATGCTGAAATCTACGACATCAATTTCTCTCTAGCTTACATTTTCCAGATGTGCAGAAGCAGACTTCCAGGATTATGCTGAAATCTGCCTCTGCATTTTCTCTCTAGCTGACATTTTCCACATGTGCAGAAGCAGAGTTCAAAGATTATGCTGAAATCTACCACATCAATTTCTCTCTATCTGACATTTTCCACATGTGCAGAAGCAGAGTTCCAGGATTGTGCTGAAAACCACAACATCAATTTCTCTCTAGCTGACTTTCCCAGATGTGCAGAAGCAGAGGTACAGTATTATGCTGAAATCTGCCTCTGCAGTTTCCCTCTAGCTGCCATTTTCCAGATGTGTAGAAGCAGAATTCCAGTATTATGCTGAAATATACATCAATTTCTCTCTAACTGACATTTTCCAGTTGTGTAGAACCAGAGATCCAGGATTATGCTGAAATCTGCCTTGCAATTTGTCTCCAAGTGAAATTTTCCAGATGTGGAGAAGCAGAATTCCAGGATTATGCTGAAATCTGCCTCTGCATTTTCCCTCTAGCTGACATTTTCCAGATGTGCAGAAGCTGAGTTCAAAGATTATGGTGAAATCTACCACATCAATTTCACTCTAGCTGACATTTGCCAGATGTGCAGAAGCAGAGTTCCAGGATTATGCTGAAATCAGCCTCTGCATTTTCTCTCTAACTGACATTTTCCAGATGTGCAGAAGCAGAGTTCCAGTATTATGCTGAAATATACATCAATTTCTCTCTAACTGACATTTTCCAGATGTGTAGAACCAGAGATCCAGGATTATGCTGAAATCTGCCTTGCAATTTCTCTCTAGCTGACATTTTCCAGATGTGCAGAAGCAGAGTTCAAAGATTATGCTGAAATCTAACACATCAATTTCTCTCTTGCTGACATTTTCCAGATGTGCAGAAGCAGAGTTCCAGGATTATGCTGAAATCTGCCTCTGCATTTTCCCTCTAGCTTACATTTTCCAGATGTGCAGAAGTTGAGTTCAAAGATTATGGTGAAATCTACCACATCAATTTCTCTCTAGCTGACATTTTCCAGATGTGCAGAAGCTGAGTTCAAAGATTATGGTGAAATCTACCACATCAATTTTTCTCTAGCTGACATTTTCCAGATGTGCGGAAGCAGAGTTCCATGATTATGCTGAAATCAGCCTCTGCATTTTCCCTCTAGCTGACATTTTCCAGATGTGCAGAAGCAGAGTTCCAGGATTATGCTGAAATCTACAACATCAATTTCTCTCTAGCTTACATTTTCCAGATGTGCAGAAGCAGAGTTCAAAGATTATGCTGAAATCTACCACATCAATTTCTCTCTATCTGACATTTTCCAGATGTGCAGAAGCAGAGTTCCAGGATTGTGCTCAAAACCACAACATCAATTTCTCTCTAGCTGACTTTCCCAGATGTGCAGAAGCAGAGGTCCAGTATTATGCTGAAATCTGCCTTGCAATTTCTCTCTAGCTGACTTTTCCAGATGTGCAGAAGCTGAGTTCAAAGATTATGCTGAAATCTAACATATCAATTTCTCTCTTGCTGACATTTTCCAGATGTGCAGAAGCAGAGTTCCAGGATTATGCTGAAATCTGCCTTGCAAGTTTTCTCAAGCTGACATTTTCCATATGTACAGAAGCAGAGTTCCAGGTGTATGCTGAAATCTGCCTTGCAAGTTTTCTCAAGCTGACATTTTCCATATGTACAGAAGCAGAGTTCCAGGTGTATGCTGAAATCTGCCTTGCAATTTCTCTCTAGCTGTCTTTTCCAGATGTGCAGAAGCAGAGTTCAAAGATTATGGTGAAATCTACCACATCAATTTCTCTCTAGCTGACATTTTCCAGATGTGCAGAAGCTGAGTTCAAAGATTATGGTGAAATCTACCACATCAATTTCTCTCTAGCTGACATTTGCCAGATGTGCAGAAGCAGAGTTCCAGGATTATGCTGAAATCAGCCTCTGCATTTTTTCTCTAGCTGACATTTTCCAGATGTGCAGAAGCAGAGTTCCAGTATTATGCTGAAATATACAACTTCAATTTCTCTCTAGCTGTCTTTTCCAGATGTGCAGAAGCAGAGTTCAAAGATTATGCTGAAATCTACAACATCAATTTTTCTCTAGCTGACATTTTCCAGATGTGCGGAAGCAGAGTTCCATGATTATGCTGAAATCTGCCTCTGCATTTTCCCTCTAGCTGACATTTTCAAGATGTGCAGAAGCAGAGTTCTAAGATTATGCTGAAATCTACAACATCAAGTTCTCTCTAGCTTACATTTTCCAGATGTGCAGAAGCAGAGTTCCAGGATTATGCTGAAATCTACCACTTCAATTTCTCTCTAGCTCACAATTGCCAGATGTGCAGAAGCAGAGTTCCAGGATTATTCTGAAATCTGCCTTGCAATTTTTTTCCAGGTGACATTTTCCAGATGTGTACAAGCAGAGTTCAAACATTATGCTGAAATCTAACACGTCAATTTCTCTCTTGCTGACATTTTCCAGAGTTGCAGAAGCAGAGTTCCAGGGTTATGCTGAAATCTGCCTCTGCATTTTTCCTCTAGCTGACATTTTCCAGATGTGAAAAAGCAGAGTTCAAAGATTATGCTGAAATCTACAACTTCAATTTCTCTCTAGCTGACATTTTCCAGATTTGCAGAAGCAGAGTTCTAAGATTATGCTGAAATCTACGACATCAATTTCTCTCTAGCTTACATTTTCCAGATGTGCAGAAGCAGACTTCCAGGATTATGCTGAAATCTACCTCTGCATTTTCTCTCTAGCTGACATTTTCCACATGTGCAGAAGCAGAGTTCAAAGATTATGCTGAAATCTACCACATCAATTTCTCTCTATCTGACATTTTCCAGATGTGCAGAAGCAGAGTTCCAGGATTGTGCTGAAAACCACAACATCAATTTCTCTCTAGCTGACTTTCCCAGATGTGCAGAAACAGAGGTACAGTATTATACTGAAATCTGCCTCTGCAGTTTCCCTCTAGCTGACATTTTCCAGATGTGTAGAAGCAGAATTCCAGTATTATGCTGAAATTTACATCAATTTCTCTCTCTTACTGACATTTTCCAGATGTGTAGAACCAGAGATCCAGGATTATGCTGAAATCTGCCTTGCAATTTGTCTCCAAGTGAAATTTTCCAGATGTGGAGAAGCAGAGTTCCAGGATTATGCTGAAATCTGCCTCTGCATTTTCCCTCTAGCTGACATTTTCCAGATGTGCAGAAGCTGAGTTCAAAGATTATGGTGAAATCTACCACATCAATTTCACTCTAGCTGACATTTGCCAGATGTGCAGAAGCAGAGTTCCAGGATTATGCTGAAATCAGCCTCTGCATTTCTCTCTAACTGACATTTTCCAGATGTGCAGAAGCAGAGTTCCAGGATTATTCTGAAATCTGCCTTGCATTTTTTCTCCAGGTGACATTTTCCAGATGTGCAGAAGCAGAGTTCAAAGATTATGCTGAAATCTAACACATCAATTTCTCTCTTGCTGACATTTTCCAGATGTGCAGAAGCAGAGTTCCAGGATTATGCTGAAATCTGCCTCTGCATTTTCCCTCTAGCTTACATTTTCCAGATGTGCAGAAGCTGAGTTCAAAGATTATGGTGAAATCTACCACATCAATTTCTCTCTAGCTGACATTTTCCAGATGTGCAGAAGCTGAGTTCAAAGATTATGGTGAAATCTACCACATCAATTTCTCTCTAGCTGACATTTGCCAGATGTGCAGAAGCAGAGTTCCAGGATTATGCTGAAATCAGCCTCTGCATTTTTCTCTAGCTGACATTTTCCAGATGTGCAGAAGCAGAGTTCCAGTATTATGCTGAAATATACAACTTCAATTTCTCTCTAGCTGACATTTTCCAGATGTGCAGAAGCAGAGCTCTAAGATTGTGCTGAAATCTACAACATCAATTTTTCTCTAGCTGACATTTTCCAGATGTGCGGAAGCAGAGTTCCATGATTATGCTGAAATCTGCCTCTGCATTTTCCCTCTAGCTGACATTTTCAAGATGTGCAGAAGCAGAGTTCTAAGATTATGCTGAAATCTACAACATCAATTTCTCTCTAGCTTACATTTTCCAGATGTGCAGAAGCAGAGTTCCAGGATTATGCTGAAATCTGCCTCTGCATTTTTCCTCTAGCTGACATTTTCCAGATGTGAAAAAGCAGAGTTCAAAGATTATGCTGAAATCTACAACTTCAATTTCTCTCTAGCTGACATTTTCCAGATGTGCAGAAGCAGAGTTCTAAGATTATGCTGAAATCTACGACATCAATTTCTCTCTAGCTTACATTTTCCAGATGTGCAGAAGCAGACTTCCAGGATTATGCTGAAATCTGCCTCTGCATTTTCTCTCTAGCTGACATTTTCCACATGTGCAGAAGCAGAGTTCAAAGATTATGCTGAAATCTACCACATCAATTTCTCTCTATCTGACATTTTCCACATGTGCAGAAGCAGAGTTCCAGGATTGTGCTGAAAACCACAACATCAATTTCTCTCTAGCTGACTTTCCCAGATGTGCAGAAGCAGAGGTACAGTATTATGCTGAAATCTGCCTCTGCAGTTTCCCTCTAGCTGCCATTTTCCAGATGTGTAGAAGCAGAATTCCAGTATTATGCTGAAATATACATCAATTTCTCTCTAACTGACATTTTCCAGTTGTGTAGAACCAGAGATCCAGGATTATGCTGAAATCTGCCTTGCAATTTGTCTCCAAGTGAAATTTTCCAGATGTGGAGAAGCAGAGTTCCAGGATTATGCTGAAATCTGCCTCTGCATTTTCCCTCTAGCTGACATTTTCCAGATGTGCAGAAGCTGAGTTCAAAGATTATGGTGAAATCTACCACATCAATTTCACTCTAGCTGACATTTGCCAGATGTGCAGAAGCAGAGTTCCAGGATTATGCTGAAATCAGCCTCTGCATTTTCTCTCTAACTGACATTTTCCAGATGTGCAGAAGCAGAGTTCCAGTATTATGCTGAAATATACATCAATTTCTCTCTAACTGACATTTTCCAGATGTGTAGAACCAGAGATCCAGGATTATGCTGAAATTTGCCTTGCAATTTCTCTCTAGCTGACATTTTCCAGATGTGCAGAAGCAGAGTTCAAAGATTATGCTGAAATCTAACACATCAATTTCTCTCTTGCTGACATTTTCCAGATGTGCAGAAGCAGAGTTCCATGATTATGCTGAAATCTGCCTCTGCATTTTCCCTCTAGCTGACATTTTCCAGATGTGCAGAAGCAGAGTTCTAAGATTATGCTGAAATCTACAACATCAATTTCTCTCTAGCTTACATTTTCCAGATGTGCAGAAGCAGAGTTCAAAGATTATGCTGAAATCTACCACATCAATTTCTCTCTATCTGACATTTTCCAGATGTGCAGAAGCAGAGTTCCAGGATTGTGCTCAAAACCACAACATCAATTTCTCTCTAGCTGACTTTCCCAGATGTGCAGAAGCAGAGGTCCAGTATTATGCTGAAATCTGCCTTGCAATTTCTCTCTAGCTGACTTTTCCAGATGTGCAGAAGCTGAGTTCAAAGATTATGCTGAAATCTAACACATCAATTTCTCTCTTGCTGACATTTTCCAGATGTGCAGAAGCAGAGTTCCAGGATTATGCTGAAATCTGCCTTGCAAGTTTTCTCAAGCTGACATTTTCCATATGTACAGAAGCAGAGTTCCAGGTGTATGCTGAAATCTGCCTTGCAAGTTTTCTCAAGCTGACATTTTCCATATGTACAGAAGCAGAGTTCCAGGTGTATGCTGAAATCTGCCTTGCAATTTCTCTCTAGCTGTCTTTTCCAGATGTGCAGAAGCAGAGTTCAAAGATTATGGTGAAATCTACCACATCAATTTCTCTCTAGCTGAGATTTTCCAGATGTGCAGAAGCTGAGTTCAAAGATTATGGTGAAATCTACCACATCAATTTCTCTCTAGCTGACATTTGCCAGATGTGCAGAAGCAGAGTTCCAGGATTATGCTGAAATCAGCCTCTGCATTTTTTCTCTAGCTGACATTTTCCAGATGTGCAGAAGCAGAGTTCCAGTATTATGCTGAAATATACAACTTCAATTTCTCTCTAGCTGTCTTTTCCAGATGTGCAGAAGCAGAGTTCAAAGATTATGCTGAAATCTACAACATCAATTTTTCTCTAGCTGACATTTTCCAGATGTGCGGAAGCAGAGTTCCATGATTATGCTGAAATCAGCCTCTGCATTTTCCCTCTAGCTGACATTTTCAAGATGTGCAGAAGCAGAGTTCTAAGATTATGCTGAAATCTACAACATCAAGTTCTCTCTAGCTTACATTTTCCAGATGTGCAGAAGCAGAGTTCCAGGATTATGCTGAAATCTACCACTTCAATTTCTCTCTAGCTCACAATTGCCAGATGTGCAGAAGCAGAGTTCCAGGATTATTCTGAAATCTGCCTTGCAATTTTTTTCCAGGTGACATTTTCCAGATGTGTACAAGCAGAGTTCAAACATTATGCTGAAATCTAACACGTCAATTTCTCTCTTGCTGACATTTTCCAGAGTTGCAGAAGCAGAGTTCCAGGGTTATGCTGAAATCTGCCTCTGCATTTTTCCTCTAGCTGACATTTTCCAGATGTGAAAAAGCAGAGTTCAAAGATTATGCTGAAATCTACAACTTCAATTTCTCTCTAGCTGACATTTTCCAGATTTGCAGAAGCAGAGTTCTAAGATTATGCTGAAATCTACGACATCAATTTCTCTCTAGCTTACATTTTCCAGATGTGCAGAAGCAGACTTCCAGGATTATGCTGAAATCTGCCTCTGCATTTTCTCTCTAGCTGACATTTTCCACATGTGCAGAAGCAGAGTTCAAAGATTATGCTGAAATCTACCACATCAATTTCTCTCTATCTGACATTTTCCAGATGTGCAGAAGCAGAGTTCCAGGATTGTGCTGAAAACCACAACATCAATTTCTCTCTAGCTGACTTTCCCAGATGTGCAGAAACAGAGGTACAGTATTATGCTGAAATCTGCCTCTGCAGTTTCCCTCTAGCTGCCATTTTCCAGATGTGTAGAAGCAGAATTCCAGTATTATGCTGAAATATACATCAATTTCTCTCTAACTGACATTTTCCAGTTGTGTAGAACCAGAGATCCAGGATTATGCTGAAATCTGCCTTGCAATTTGTCTCCAAGTGAAATTTTCCAGATGTGGAGAAGCAGAGTTCCAGGATTATGCTGAAATCTGCCTCTGCATTTTCCCTCTAGCTGACATTTTCCAGATGTGCAGAAGCTGAGTTCAAAGATTATGGTGAAATCTACCACATCAATTTCACTCCAGCTGACATTTGCCAGATGTGCAGAAGCAGAGTTCCAGGATTATGCTGAAATCAGCCTCTGCATTTTCTCTCTAACTGACATTTTCCAGATGTGCAGAAGCAGAGTTCCAGTATTATGCTGAAATATACATCAATTTCTCTCTAACTGACATTTTCCAGATGTGTAGAACCAGAGATCTAGGATTATGCTGAAATCTGCCTTGCAATTTCTCTCTAGCTGACATTTTCCAGATGTGCAGAAGCAGAGTTCCAGGATTATGCTGAAATGTGCCTCTGCATTTTCCCTCTAGCTTACATTTTCCAGATGTGCAGAAGTTGAGTTCAAAGATTATGGTGAAATCTACCACATCAATTTCTCTCTAGCTGACATTTTCCAGATGTGCAGAAGCTGAGTTCAAAGATTATGGTGAAATCTACCACATCAATTTTTCTCTAGCTGACATTTTCCAGATGTGCGGAAGCAGAGTTCCATGATTATGCTGAAATCTGCCTCTGCATTTTCCCTCTAGCTGACATTTTCCAGATGTGCAGAAGCAGAGTTCTAAGATTATGCTGAAATCTACAACATCAATTTCTCTCTAGCTTACATTTTCCAGATGTGCAGAAGCAGAGTTCAAAGATTATGCTGAAATCTACCACATCAATTTCTCTCTATCTGACATTTTCCAGATGTGCAGAGGCAGAGTTCCAGGATTGTGCTCAAAACCACAACATCAATTTCTCTCTAGCTGACGTTCCCAGATGTGCAGAAGCAGAGGTCCAGTATTATGCTGAAATCTGCCTTGCAATTTCTCTCTAGCTGACTTTTCCAGATGTGCAGAAGCAGAGTTCCAGGATTATGCTGAAATCTGCCTTGCAAGTTTTCTCAAGCTGACATTTTCCATATGTACAGAAGCAGAGTTCCAGGATTATGCTGAAATCTGCCTTGCAAGTTTTCTCAAGCTGACATTTTCCATATGTACAGAAGCAGAGTTCCAGGTGTATGCTGAAATCTGCCTTGCAAGTTTTCTCAAGCTGACATTTTCCATATGTACAGAAGCAGAGTTCCAGGTGTATGCTGAAATCTGCCTTGCAATTTCTCTCTAGCTGTCTTTTCCAGATGTGCAGAAGCAGAGTTCAAAGATTATGCTGAAATCTAACACATCAATTTCTCTCTTGCTGACATTTTCCAGATGTGCAGAAGCAGAGTTCCAGGATTATGCTGAAATCTGCCTCTGCATTTTCCCTCTAGCTTACATTTTCCAGATGTGCAGAAGCTGAGTTCAAAGATTATGGTGAAATCTACCACATCAATTTCTCTCTAGCTGACATTTTCCAGATGTGCAGAAGCTGAGTTCAAAGATTATGCTGAAATCTACCACATCAATTTCTCTCTAGCTGACATTTGCCAGATGTGCAGAAGCAGAGTTCCAGGATTATGCTGAAATCAGCCTCTGCATTTTTTCTCTAGCTGACATTTTCCAGATGTGCAGAAGCAGAGTTCCAGTATTATGCTGAAATATACAACTTCAATTTCTCTCTAGCTGTCTTTTCCAGATGTGCAGAAGCAGAGTTCAAAGATTATGCTGAAATCTACAACATCAATTTTTCTCTAGCTGACATTTTCCAGATGTGCAGAAGCAGAGTTCCAAGATTATGCTGAAATCTGCCTCTGCATTTTCCCTCTAGCTTACATTTTCCAGATGTGCAGAAGCAGAGTTCCAGGATTATGCTGAAATCTACCACTTCAATTTCTCTCTAGCTCACAATTGCCAGATGTGCAGAAGCAGAGTTCCAGGATTATTCTGAAATCTGCCTTGCAATTTTTTCCCAGGTGACATTTTCCAGATGTGTACAAGCAGAGTTCAAACATTATGCTGAAATCTAACACGTCAATTTCTCTCTTGCTGACATTTTCCAGATGTGAAAAAGCAGAGTTCAAAGATTATCCTGAAATCTACAACTTCAATTTCTCTCTAGCTGACATTTTCCAGATGTGCAGAAGCAGAGTTCTAAGATTATGCTGAAATCTACGACATCAATTTCTCTCTAGCTTACATTTTCCAGATGTGCAGAAGCAGACTTCCAGGATTATGCTGAAATCTGCCTCTGCATTTTCTCTCTAGCTGACATTTTCCACATGTGCAGAAGCAGAGTTCCAGGATTGTGCTGAAAACCACAACATCAATTTCTCTCTAGCTGACTTTCCCAGATGTGCAGAAGCAGAGGTACAGTATTATGCTGAAATCTGCCTCTGCAGTTTCCCTCTAGCTGCCATTTTCCAGATGTGTAGAAGCAGAATTCCAGTATTATGCTGAAATATACATCAATTTCTCTCTAACTGACATTTTCCAGTTGTGTAGAACCAGAGATCCAGGATTATGCTGAAATCTGCCTTGCAATTTGTCTCCAAGTGAAATTTTCCAGATGTGGAGAAGCAGAGTTCCAGGATTATGCTGAAATCTGCCTCTGCATTTTCCCTCTAGCTGACATTTTCCAGATGTGCAGAAGCTGAGTTCAAAGATTATGGTGAAATCTACCACATCAATTTCACTCTAGCTGACATTTGCCAGATGTGCAGAAGCAGAGTTCCAGGATTATGCTGAAATCAGCCTCTGCATTTTCTCTCTAACTGACATTTTCCAGATGTGCAGAAGCAGAGTTCCAGTATTATGCTGAAATATACATCAATTTCTCTCTAACTGACATTTTCCAGATGTGCGGAAGCAGAGTTCCAGTATTATGCTGAAATATACATCAATTTCTCTCTAACTGACATTTTCCAGATGTGTAGAACCAGAGTTCCAGGATTATGCTGAAATCTGCCTTGCAATTTGTCTCCAAGTGAAATTTTCCAGATGTGCAGAAGCAGAGTTCAAAGATTATGCTGAAATCTAACACAACAATTTCTCTCTTGCTGACATTTTCCAGATGTGCAGAAGCAGAGTTCCAGGATTATGCTGAAATCTGCCTTGCAATTTCTCTCTAGCTGACTTTTCCAGATGTGCAGAAGCTGAGTTCAAAGATTATGGTGAAATCTGCCACATCAATTTCTGTCTAGCTGACATTTGCCAGATGTGCAGAAGTAGAGTTCCAGGATTATGTTGAAATCTGCCTTGCAAGTTTTCTCAAGCTGACATTTTCCATATGTACAGAAGCAGAGTTCCAGGTGTATGCTGAAATCTGCCTTGCAATTTCTCTCTAGCTGACATTTTCCAGATGTGCAGAAGCAGAGTTCAAAGATTATGCTGAAATCTAACACATCAATTTCTCTCTTGCTGACATTTTCCAGATGTGCAGAAGCAGAGTTCCAGGATTATGCTGAAATCTGCCTCTGCATTTTCCCTCTAGCTTACATTTTCCAGATGTGCAGAAGTTGAGTTCAAAGATTATGGTGAAATCTACCACATCAATTTCTCTCTAGCTGACATTTTCCAGATGTGCAGAAGCTGAGTTCAAAGATTATGGTGAAATCTACCACATCAATTTCTCTCTAGCTGACATTTTCCAGATGTGCGGAAGCAGAGTTCCATGATTATGCTGAAATCTGCCTCTGCATTTTCCCTCTAGCTGACATTTTCCAGATGTGCAGAAGCAGAGTTCTAAGATTATGCTGAAATCTACCACATCAATTTCTCTCTATCTGACATTTTCCAGATGTGCAGAAGCAGATTTCCAGAATTGTGCTCAAAACCACAACATCAATTTCTCTCTAGCTGACTTTCCCAGATGTGCAGAAGCAGAGGTCCAGTATTATGCTGAAATCTGCCTTGCAATTTCTCTCTAGCTGACTTTTCCAGATGTGCAGAAGCTGAGTTCAAAGATTATGGTGAAATCTGCCACATCAATTTCTGTCTAGCTGACATTTGCCAGATGTGCAGAAGTAGAGTTCCAGGATTATGCTGAAATCTGCCTTGCAAGTTTTCTCAAGCTGACATTTTCCATATGTACAGAAGCAGAGTTCCAGGTGTATGCTGAAATCTGCCTTGCAATTTCTCTCTAGCTGTCTTTTCCAGATGTGCAGAAGCAGAGTTCAAAGATTATGCTGAAACCTAACACATCAATTTCTCTCTTGCTGACATTTTCCAGATGTGCAGAAGCAGAGTTCCAGGATTATGCTGAAATCTGCCTCTGCATTTTCCCTCTAGCTTACATTTTCCAGATGTGCAGAAGCTGAGTTCAAAGATTATGGTGAAATCTACCACATCAATTTCTCTCTAGCTGACATTTTCCAGATGTGCAGAAGCTGAGTTCAAAGATTATGGTGAAATCTACCACATCAATTTCTCTCTAGCTGACATTTGCCAGATGTGCAGAAGCAGAGTTCCAGGATTATGCTGAAATCAGCCTCTGCATTTTTTCTCTAGCTGACATTTTCCAGATGTGCAGAAGCAGAGTTCCAGTATTATGCTGAAATATACAACTTCAATTTCTCTCTAGCTGTCTTTTCCAGATGTGCAGAAGCAGAGTTCAAAGATTATGCTGAAATCTACAACATCAATTTTTCTCTAGCTGACATTTTCCAGATGTGCGGAAGCAGAGTTCCATGATTATGCTGAAATCTGCCTCTGCATTTTTCCTCTAGCTGACATTTTCAAGATGTGCAGAAGCAGAGTTCTAAGATTATGCTGAAATCTACAACATCAAGTTCTCTAGCTTACATTTTCCAGATGTGCAGAAGCAGAGTTCCAGGATTATGCTGAAATCTACCACTTCAATTTCTCTCTAGCTCACAATTGCCAGATGTGCAGAAGCAGAGTTCCAGGATTATTCTGAAATCTGCCTTGCAATTTTTTTCCAGGTGACATTTTCCAGATGTGTACAAGCAGAGTTCAAACATTATGCTGAAATCTAACACGTCAATTTCTCTCTTGCTGACATTTTCCAGAGTTGCAGAAGCAGAGTTCCAGGGTTATGCTGAAATCTGCCTCTGCATTTTTCCTCTAGCTGACATTTTCCAGATGTGAAAAAGCAGAGTTCAAAGATTATGCTGAAATCTACAACTTCAATTTCTCTCTAGCTGACATTTTCCAGATTTGCAGAAGCAGAGTTCTAAGATTATGCTGAAATCTACGACATCAATTTCTCTCTAGCTTACATTTTCCAGATGTGCAGAAGCAGAGTTCCAGGATTATGCTGAAATCAGCCTCTGCATTTTTTCTCTAGCTGACATTTTCCAGATGTGCAGAAGCAGAGTTCCAGTATTATGCTGAAATATACAACTTCAATTTCTCTCTAGCTGTCTTTTCCAGATGTGCAGAAGCAGAGTTCAAAGATTATGCTGAAATCTACAACATCAATTTTTCTCTAGCTGACATTTTCCAGATGTGCAGAAGCAGAGTTCCAAGATTATGCTGAAATCTGCCTCTGCATTTTCCCTCTAGCTTACATTTTCCAGATGTGCAGAAGCAGAGTTCCAGGATTATGCTGAAATCTACCACTTCAATTTCTCTCTAGCTCACAATTGCCAGATGTGCAGAAGCAGAGTTCCAGGATTATTCTGAAATCTGCCTTGCAATTTTTTCCCAGGTGACATTTTCCAGATGTGTACAAGCAGAGTTCAAACATTATGCTGAAATCTAACACGTCAATTTCTCTCTTGCTGACATTTTCCAGATGTGAAAAAGCAGAGTTCAAAGATTATCCTGAAATCTACAACTTCAATTTCTCTCTAGCTGACATTTTCCAGATGTGCAGAAGCAGAGTTCTAAGATTATGCTGAAATCTACGACATCAATTTCTCTCTAGCTTACATTTTCCAGATGTGCAGAAGCAGACTTCCAGGATTATGCTGAAATCTGCCTCTGCATTTTCTCTCTAGCTGACATTTTCCACATGTGCAGAAGCAGAGTTCCAGGATTGTGCTGAAAACCACAACATCAATTTCTCTCTAGCTGACTTTCCCAGATGTGCAGAAGCAGAGGTACAGTATTATGCTGAAATCTGCCTCTGCAGTTTCCCTCTAGCTGCCATTTTCCAGATGTGTAGAAGCAGAATTCCAGTATTATGCTGAAATATACATCAATTTCTCTCTAACTGACATTTTCCAGTTGTGTAGAACCAGAGATCCAGGATTATGCTGAAATCTGCCTTGCAATTTGTCTCCAAGTGAAATTTTCCAGATGTGGAGAAGCAGAGTTCCAGGATTATGCTGAAATCTGCCTCTGCATTTTCCCTCTAGCTGACATTTTCCAGATGTGCAGAAGCTGAGTTCAAAGATTATGGTGAAATCTACCACATCAATTTCACTCTAGCTGACATTTGCCAGATGTGCAGAAGCAGAGTTCCAGGATTATGCTGAAATCAGCCTCTGCATTTTCTCTCTAACTGACATTTTCCAGATGTGCAGAAGCAGAGTTCCAGTATTATGCTGAAATATACATCAATTTCTCTCTAACTGACATTTTCCAGATGTGCGGAAGCAGAGTTCCAGTATTATGCTGAAATATACATCAATTTCTCTCTAACTGACATTTTCCAGATGTGTAGAACCAGAGTTCCAGGATTATGCTGAAATCTGCCTTGCAATTTGTCTCCAAGTGAAATTTTCCAGATGTGCAGAAGCAGAGTTCAAAGATTATGCTGAAATCTAACACAACAATTTCTCTCTTGCTGACATTTTCCAGATGTGCAGAAGCAGAGTTCCAGGATTATGCTGAAATCTGCCTTGCAATTTCTCTCTAGCTGACTTTTCCAGATGTGCAGAAGCTGAGTTCAAAGATTATGGTGAAATCTGCCACATCAATTTCTGTCTAGCTGACATTTGCCAGATGTGCAGAAGTAGAGTTCCAGGATTATGTTGAAATCTGCCTTGCAAGTTTTCTCAAGCTGACATTTTCCATATGTACAGAAGCAGAGTTCCAGGTGTATGCTGAAATCTGCCTTGCAATTTCTCTCTAGCTGACATTTTCCAGATGTGCAGAAGCAGAGTTCAAAGATTATGCTGAAATCTAACACATCAATTTCTCTCTTGCTGACATTTTCCAGATGTGCAGAAGCAGAGTTCCAGGATTATGCTGAAATCTGCCTCTGCATTTTCCCTCTAGCTTACATTTTCCAGATGTGCAGAAGTTGAGTTCAAAGATTATGGTGAAATCTACCACATCAATTTCTCTCTAGCTGACATTTTCCAGATGTGGAGAAGCTGAGTTCAAAGATTATGGTGAAATCTACCACATCAATTTTTCTCTAGCTGACATTTTCCAGATGTGCGGAAGCAGAGTTCCATGATTATGCTGAAATCTGCCTCTGCATTTTCCCTCTAGCTGACATTTTCCAGATGTGCAGAAGCAGAGTTCTAAGATTATGCTGAAATCTACCACATCAATTTCTCTCTATCTGACATTTTCCAGATGTGCAGAAGCAGATTTCCAGAATTGTGCTCAAAACCACAACATCAATTTCTCTCTAGCTGACTTTCCCAGATGTGCAGAAGCAGAGGTCCAGTATTATGCTGAAATCTGCCTTGCAATTTCTCTCTAGCTGACTTTTCCAGATGTGCAGAAGCTGAGTTCAAAGATTATGGTGAAATCTGCCACATCAATTTCTGTCTAGCTGACATTTGCCAGATGTGCAGAAGTAGAGTTCCAGGATTATGCTGAAATCTGCCTTGCAAGTTTTCTCAAGCTGACATTTTCCATATGTACAGAAGCAGAGTTCCAGGTGTATGCTGAAATCTGCCTTGCAATTTCTCTCTAGCTGTCTTTTCCAGATGTGCAGAAGCAGAGTTCAAAGATTATGCTGAAACCTAACACATCAATTTCTCTCTTGCTGACATTTTCCAGATGTGCAGAAGCAGAGTTCCAGGATTATGCTGAAATCTGCCTCTGCATTTTCCCTCTAGCTTACATTTTCCAGATGTGCAGAAGCTGAGTTCAAAGATTATGGTGAAATCTACCACATCAATTTCTCTCTAGCTGACATTTTCCAGATGTGCAGAAGCTGAGTTCAAAGATTATGGTGAAATCTACCACATCAATTTCTCTCTAGCTGACATTTGCCAGATGTGCAGAAGCAGAGTTCCAGGATTATGCTGAAATCAGCCTCTGCATTTTTTCTCTAGCTGACATTTTCCAGATGTGCAGAAGCAGAGTTCCAGTATTATGCTGAAATATACAACTTCAATTTCTCTCTAGCTGTCTTTTCCAGATGTGCAGAAGCAGAGTTCAAAGATTATGCTGAAATCTACAACATCAATTTTTCTCTAGCTGACATTTTCCAGATGTGCGGAAGCAGAGTTCCATGATTATGCTGAAATCTGCCTCTGCATTTTTCCTCTAGCTGACATTTTCAAGATGTGCAGAAGCAGAGTTCTAAGATTATGCTGAAATCTACAACATCAAGTTCTCTAGCTTACATTTTCCAGATGTGCAGAAGCAGAGTTCCAGGATTATGCTGAAATCTACCACTTCAATTTCTCTCTAGCTCACAATTGCCAGATGTGCAGAAGCAGAGTTCCAGGATTATTCTGAAATCTGCCTTGCAATTTTTTTCCAGGTGACATTTTCCAGATGTGTACAAGCAGAGTTCAAACATTATGCTGAAATCTAACACGTCAATTTCTCTCTTGCTGACATTTTCCAGAGTTGCAGAAGCAGAGTTCCAGGGTTATGCTGAAATCTGCCTCTGCATTTTTCCTCTAGCTGACATTTTCCAGATGTGAAAAAGCAGAGTTCAAAGATTATGCTGAAATCTACAACTTCAATTTCTCTCTAGCTGACATTTTCCAGATTTGCAGAAGCAGAGTTCTAAGATTATGCTGAAATCTACGACATCAATTTCTCTCTAGCTTACATTTTCCAGATGTGCAGAAGCAGACTTCCAGGATTATGCTGAAATCTGCCTCTGCATTTTCTCTCTAGCTGACATTTTCCACATGTGCAGAAGCAGAGTTCAAAGATTATGCTGAAATCTACCACATCAATTTCTCTCTATCTGACATTTTCCAGATGTGCAGAAGCAGAGTTCCAGGATTGTGCTGAAAACCACAACATCAATTTCTCTCTAGCTGACTTTCCCATATGTGCAGAAACAGAGGTACAGTATTATGCTGAAATCTGCCTCTGCAGTTTCCCTCTAGCTGCCATTTTCCAGATGTGTAGAAGCAGAATTCCAGTATTATGCTGAAATATACATCAATTTCTCTCTAACTGACATTTTCCAGATGTGTAGAACCAGAGTTGCAGGATTATGCTGAAATCTGCCTTGCAATTTGTCTCCAAGTGAAATTTTCCAGATGTGGAGAAGCAGAGTTCCAGGATTATGCTGAAATCTGCCTCTGCATTTTCCCTCTAGCTGACATTTTCCAGATGTGCGGAAGCAGAGTTCCATGATTATGCTGAAATCTGCCTCTGCATTTTTCCTCTAGCTGACATTTTCAAGATGTGCAGAAGCAGAGTTCTAAGATTATGCTGAAATCTACAACATCAAGTTCTCTAGCTTACATTTTCCAGATGTGCAGAAGCAGAGTTCCAGGATTATGCTGAAATCTACCACTTCAATTTCTCTCTAGCTCACAATTGCCAGATGTGCAGAAGCAGAGTTCCAGGATTATTCTGAAATCTGCCTTGCAATTTTTTTCCAGGTGACATTTTCCAGATGTGTACAAGCAGAGTTCAAACATTATGCTGAAATCTAACACGTCAATTTCTCTCTTGCTGACATTTTCCAGAGTTGCAGAAGCAGAGTTCCAGGGTTATGCTGAAATCTGCCTCTGCATTTTTCCTCTAGCTGACATTTTCCAGATGTGAAAAAGCAGAGTTCAAAGATTATGCTGAAATCTACAACTTCAATTTCTCTCTAGCTGACATTTTCCAGATTTGCAGAAGCAGAGTTCTAAGATTATGCTGAAATCTACGACATCAATTTCTCTCTAGCTTACATTTTCCAGATGTGCAGAAGCAGACTTCCAGGATTATGCTGAAATCTGCCTCTGCATTTTCTCTCTAGCTGACATTTTCCACATGTGCAGAAGCAGAGTTCAAAGATTATGCTGAAATCTACCACATCAATTTCTCTCTATCTGACATTTTCCAGATGTGCAGAAGCAGAGTTCCAGGATTGTGCTGAAAACCACAACATCAATTTCTCTCTAGCTGACTTTCCCAGATGTGCAGAAACAGAGGTACAGTATTATACTGAAATCTGCCTCTGCAGTTTCCCTCTAGCTGACATTTTCCAGATGTGTAGAAGCAGAATTCCAGTATTATGCTGAAATTTACATCAATTTCTCTCTCTTACTGACATTTTCCAGATGTGTAGAACCAGAGATCCAGGATTATGCTGAAATCTGCCTTGCAATTTGTCTCCAAGTGAAATTTTCCAGATGTGGAGAAGCAGAGTTCCAGGATTATGCTGAAATCTGCCTCTGCATTTTCCCTCTAGCTGACATTTTCCAGATGTGCAGAAGCTGAGTTCAAAGATTATGGTGAAATCTACCACATCAATTTCACTCTAGCTGACATTCGCCAGATGTGCAGAAGCAGAGTTCCAGGATTATGCTGAAATCAGCCTCTGCATTTCTCTCTAACTGACATTTTCCAGATGTGCAGAAGCAGAGTTCCAGTATTATGCTGAAATATACATCAATTTCTCTCTAACTGACATTTTCCAGATGTGTAGAACCAGAGTTCCAGGATTATGCTGAAATCTGCCTTGCAATTTGTCTCCAAGTGAAATTTTCCAGATGTGCAGAAGCAGAGTTCAAAGATTATGCTGAAATCTAACACAACAATTTCTCTCTTGCTGACATTTTCCAGATGTGCAGAAGCAGAGTTCCAGGATTATGCTGAAATCTGCCTTGCAATTTCTCTCTAGCTGACTTTTCCAGATGTGCAGAAGCTGAGTTCAAAGATTATGGTGAAATCTGCCACATCAATTTCTGTCTAGCTGACATTTGCCAGATGTGCAGAAGTAGAGTTCCAGGATTATGTTGAAATCTGCCTTGCAAGTTTTCTCAAGCTGACATTTTCCATATGTACAGAAGCAGAGTTCCAGGTGTATGCTGAAATCTGCCTTGCAATTTCTCTCTAGCTGACATTTTCCAGATGTGCAGAAGCAGAGTTCAAAGATTATGCTGAAATCTAACACATCAATTTCTCTCTTGCTGACATTTTCCAGATGTGCAGAAGCAGAGTTCCAGGATTATGCTGAAATCTGCCTCTGCATTTTCCCTCTAGCTTACATTTTCCAGATGTGCAGAAGTTGAGTTCAAAGATTATGGTGAAATCTACCACATCAATTTCTCTCTAGCTGACATTTTCCAGATGTGGAGAAGCTGAGTTCAAAGATTATGGTGAAATCTACCACATCAATTTTTCTCTAGCTGACATTTTCCAGATGTGCGGAAGCAGAGTTCCATGATTATGCTGAAATCTGCCTCTGCATTTTCCCTCTAGCTGACATTTTCCAGATGTGCAGAAGCAGAGTTCTAAGATTATGCTGAAATCTACAACATCAATTTCTCTCTAGCTTACATTTTCCAGATGTGCAGAAGCAGAGTTCAAAGATTATGCTGAAATCTACCACATCAATTTCTCTCTATCTGACATTTTCCAGATGTGCAGAAGCAGAGTTCCAGGATTGTGCTGAAAACCACAACATCAATTTCTCTCTAGCTGACTTTCCCAGATGTGCAGAAACAGAGGTACAGTATTATGCTGAAATCTGCCTCTGCAGTTTCCCTCTAGCTGCCATTTTCCAGATGTGTAGAAGCAGAATTCCAGTATTATGCTGAAATATACATCAATTTCTCTCTAACTGACATTTTCCAGATGTGTAGAACCAGAGTTGCAGGATTATGCTGAAATCTGCCTTGCAATTTGTCTCCAAGTGAAATTTTCCAGATGTGGAGAAGCAGAGTTCCAGGATTATGCTGAAATCTGCCTCTGCATTTTCCCTCTAGCTGACATTTTCCAGATGTGCAGAAGCTGAGTTCAAAGATTATGGTGAAATCTACCACATCAATTTCACTCTAGCTGACATTTGCCAGATGTGCAGAAGCAGAGTTCCAGGATTATGCTGAAATCAGCCTCTGCATTTCTCTCTAACTGACATTTTCCAGATGTGCAGAAGCAGAGTTCCAGTATTATGCTGAAATATACATCAATTTCTCTCTAACTGACATTTTCCAGATGTGTAGAACCAGAGTTCCAGGATTATGCTGAAATCTGCCTTGCAATTTGTCTCCAAGTGAAATTTTCCAGATGTGCAGAAGCAGAGTTCAAAGATTATGCTGAAATCTAACACAACAATTTCTCTCTTGCTGACATTTTCCAGAGTTGCAGAAGCAGAGTTCCAGGGTTATGCTGAAATCTGCCTCTGCATTTTTCCTCTAGCTGACATTTTCCAGATGTGAAAAAGCAGAGTTCAAAGATTATGCTGAAATCTACAACTTCAATTTCTCTCTAGCTGACATTTTCCAGATTTGCAGAAGCAGAGTTCTAAGATTATGCTGAAATCTACGACATCAATTTCTCTCTAGCTTACATTTTCCAGATGTGCAGAAGCAGACTTCCAGGATTATGCTGAAATCTGCCTCTGCATTTTCTCTCTAGCTGACATTTTCCACATGTGCAGAAGCAGAGTTCAAAGATTATGCTGAAATCTACCACATCAATTTCTCTCTATCTGACATTTTCCAGATGTGCAGAAGCAGAGTTCCAGGATTGTGCTGAAAACCACAACATCAATTTCTCTCTAGCTGACTTTCCCAGATGTGCAGAAACAGAGGTACAGTATTATGCTGAAATCTGCCTCTACAGTTTCCCTCTAGCTGCCATTTTCCAGATGTGTAGAAGCAGAATTCCAGTATTATGCTGAAATTTACATCAATTTCTCTCTAACTGACATTTTCCAGATGTGTAGAACCAGAGATCCAGGATTATGCTGAAATCTGCCTTGCAATTTGTCTCCAAGTGAAATTTTCCAGATGTGGAGAAGCAGAGTTCCAGGATTATGCTGAAATCTGCCTCTGCATTTTCCCTCTAGCTGACATTTTCCAGATGTGCAGAAGCTGAGTTCAAAGATTATGGTGAAATCTACCACATCAATTTCACTCTAGCTGACATTTGCCAGATGTGCAGAAGCAGAGTTCCAGGATTATGCTGAAATCAGCCTCTGCATTTCTCTCTAACTGACATTTTCCAGATGTGCAGAAGCAGAGTTCCAGTATTATGCTGAAATATACATCAATTTCTCTCTAACTGACATTTTCCAGATGTGTAGAACCAGAGTTCCAGGATTATGCTGAAATCTGCCTTGCAATTTGTCTCCAAGTGAAATTTTCCAGATGTGCAGAAGCAGAGTTCAAAGATTATGCTGAAATCTAACACAACAATTTCTCTCTTGCTGACATTTTCCAGATGTGCAGAAGCAGAGTTCCAGGATTATGCTGAAATCTGCCTTGCAATTTCTCTCTAGCTGACTTTTCCAGATGTGCAGAAGCTGAGTTCAAAGATTATGGTGAAATCTGCCACATCAATTTCTGTCTAGCTGACATTTGCCAGATGTGCAGAAGTAGAGTTCCAGGATTATGTTGAAATCTGCCTTGCAAGTTTTCTCAAGCTGACATTTTCCATATGTACAGAAGCAGAGTTCCAGGTGTATGCTGAAATCTGCCTTGCAATTTCTCTCTAGCTGACATTTTCCAGATGTGCAGAAGCAGAGTTCAAAGATTATGCTGAAATCTAACACATCAATTTCTCTCTTGCTGACATTTTCCAGATGTGCAGAAGCAGAGTTCCAGGATTATGCTGAAATCTGCCTCTGCATTTTCCCTCTAGCTTACATTTTCCAAATGTGCAGAAGTTGAGTTCAAAGATTATGGTGAAATCTACCACATCAATTTCTCTCTAGCTGACATTTTCCAGATGTGGAGAAGCTGAGTTCAAAGATTATGGTGAAATCTACCACATCAATTTTTCTCTAGCTGACATTTTCCAGATGTGCGGAAGCAGAGTTCCATGATTATGCTGAAATCTGCCTCTGCATTTTCCCTCTAGCTGACATTTTCCAGATGTGCAGAAGCAGAGTTCTAAGATTATGCTGAAATCTACAACATCAATTTCTCTCTAGCTTACATTTTCCAGATGTGCAGAAGCAGAGTTCAAAGATTATGCTGAAATCTACCACATCAATTTCTCTCTATCTGACATTTTCCAGATGTGCAGAAGCAGATTTGCAGGATTGTGCTCAAAACCACAACATCAATTTCTCTCTAGCTGACTTTCCCAGATGTGCAGAAGCAGAGGTCCAGTATTATGCTGAAATCTGCCTTGCAATTTCTCTCTAGCTGACTTTTCCAGATGTGCAGAAGCTGAGTTCAAAGATTATGGTGAAATCTGCCACATCAATTTCTGTCTAGCTGACATTTGCCAGATGTGCAGAAGTAGAGTTCCAGGATTATGCTGAAATCTGCCTTGCAAGTTTTCTCAAGCTGACATTTTCCATATGTACAGAAGCAGAGTTCCAGGTGTATGCTGAAATCTGCCTTGCAAGTTTTCTCAAGCTGACATTTTCCATATGTACAGAAGCAGAGTTCCAGGTGTATGCTGAAATCTGCCTTGCAATTTCTCTCTAGCTGTCTTTTCCAGATGTGCAGAAGCAGAGTTCAAAGATTATGCTGAAATCTAACACATCAATTTCTCTCTTGCTGACATTTTCCAGATGTGCAGAAGCAGAGTTCCAGGATTATGCTGAAATCTGCCTCTGCATTTTCCCTCTAGCTTACATTTTCCAGATGTGCAGAAGCTGAGTTCAAAGATTATGGTGAAATCTACCACATCAATTTCTCTCTAGCTGACATTTTCCAGATGTGCAGAAGCTGAGTTCAAAGATTATGGTGAAATCTACCACATCAATTTCTCTCTAGCTGACATTTGCCAGATGTGCAGAAGCAGAGTTCCAGGATTATGCTGAAATCAGCCTCTGCATTTTTTCTCTAGCTGACATTTTCCAGATGTGCAGAAGCAGAGTTCCAGTATTATGCTGAAATATACAACTTCAATTTCTCTCTAGCTGTCTTTTCCAGATGTGCAGAAGCAGAGTTCAAAGATTATGCTGAAATCTACAACATCAATTTTTCTCTAGCTGACATTTTCCAGATGTGCGGAAGCAGAGTTCCATGATTATGCTGAAATCTGCCTCTGCATTTTTCCTCTAGCTGACATTTTCAAGATGTGCAGAAGCAGAGTTCTAAGATTATGCTGAAATCTACAACATCAAGTTCTCTAGCTTACATTTTCCAGATGTGCAGAAGCAGAGTTCCAGGATTATGCTGAAATCTACCACTTCAATTTCTCTCTAGCTCACAATTGCCAGATGTGCAGAAGCAGAGTTCCAGGATTATTCTGAAATCTGCCTTGCAATTTTTTTCCAGGTGACATTTTCCAGATGTGTACAAGCAGAGTTCAAACATTATGCTGAAATCTAACACGTCAATTTCTCTCTTGCTGACATTTTCCAGAGTTGCAGAAGCAGAGTTCCAGGGTTATGCTGAAATCTGCCTCTGCATTTTTCCTCTAGCTGACATTTTCCAGATGTGAAAAAGCAGAGTTCAAAGATTATGCTGAAATCTACAACTTCAATTTCTCTCTAGCTGACATTTTCCAGATTTGCAGAAGCAGAGTTCTAAGATTATGCTGAAATCTACGACATCAATTTCTCTCTAGCTTACATTTTCCAGATGTGCAGAAGCAGACTTCCAGGATTATGCTGAAATCTGCCTCTGCATTTTCTCTCTAGCTGACATTTTCCACATGTGCAGAAGCAGAGTTCAAAGATTATGCTGAAATCTACCACATCAATTTCTCTCTATCTGACATTTTCCAGATGTGCAGAAGCAGAGTTCCAGGATTGTGCTGAAAACCACAACATCAATTTCTCTCTAGCTGACTTTCCCAGATGTGCAGAAACAGAGGTACAGTATTATGCTGAAATCTGCCTCTGCAGTTTCCCTCTAGCTGCCATTTTCCAGATGTGTAGAAGCAGAATTCCAGTATTATGCTGAAATATACATCAATTTCTCTCTAACTGACATTTTCCAGATGTGTAGAACCAGAGTTGCAGGATTATGCTGAAATCTGCCTTGCAATTTGTCTCCAAGTGAAATTTTCCAGATGTGGAGAAGCAGAGTTCCAGGATTATGCTGAAATCTGCCTCTGCATTTTCCCTCTAGCTGACATTTTCCAGATGTGCGGAAGCAGAGTTCCATGATTATGCTGAAATCTGCCTCTGCATTTTTCCTCTAGCTGACATTTTCAAGATGTGCAGAAGCAGAGTTCTAAGATTATGCTGAAATCTACAACATCAAGTTCTCTAGCTTACATTTTCCAGATGTGCAGAAGCAGAGTTCCAGGATTATGCTGAAATCTACCACTTCAATTTCTCTCTAGCTCACAATTGCCAGATGTGCAGAAGCAGAGTTCCAGGATTATTCTGAAATCTGCCTTGCAATTTTTTTCCAGGTGACATTTTCCAGATGTGTACAAGCAGAGTTCAAACATTATGCTGAAATCTAACACGTCAATTTCTCTCTTGCTGACATTTTCCAGAGTTGCAGAAGCAGAGTTCCAGGGTTATGCTGAAATCTGCCTCTGCATTTTTCCTCTAGCTGACATTTTCCAGATGTGAAAAAGCAGAGTTCAAAGATTATGCTGAAATCTACAACTTCAATTTCTCTCTAGCTGACATTTTCCAGATTTGCAGAAGCAGAGTTCTAAGATTATGCTGAAATCTACGACATCAATTTCTCTCTAGCTTACATTTTCCAGATGTGCAGAAGCAGACTTCCAGGATTATGCTGAAATCTGCCTCTGCATTTTCTCTCTAGCTGACATTTTCCACATGTGCAGAAGCAGAGTTCAAAGATTATGCTGAAATCTACCACATCAATTTCTCTCTATCTGACATTTTCCAGATGTGCAGAAGCAGAGTTCCAGGATTGTGCTGAAAACCACAACATCAATTTCTCTCTAGCTGACTTTCCCAGATGTGCAGAAACAGAGGTACAGTATTATACTGAAATCTGCCTCTGCAGTTTCCCTCTAGCTGACATTTTCCAGATGTGTAGAAGCAGAATTCCAGTATTATGCTGAAATTTACATCAATTTCTCTCTCTTACTGACATTTTCCAGATGTGTAGAACCAGAGATCCAGGATTATGCTGAAATCTGCCTTGCAATTTGTCTCCAAGTGAAATTTTCCAGATGTGGAGAAGCAGAGTTCCAGGATTATGCTGAAATCTGCCTCTGCATTTTCCCTCTAGCTGACATTTTCCAGATGTGCAGAAGCTGAGTTCAAAGATTATGGTGAAATCTACCACATCAATTTCACTCTAGCTGACATTCGCCAGATGTGCAGAAGCAGAGTTCCAGGATTATGCTGAAATCAGCCTCTGCATTTCTCTCTAACTGACATTTTCCAGATGTGCAGAAGCAGAGTTCCAGTATTATGCTGAAATATACATCAATTTCTCTCTAACTGACATTTTCCAGATGTGTAGAACCAGAGTTCCAGGATTATGCTGAAATCTGCCTTGCAATTTGTCTCCAAGTGAAATTTTCCAGATGTGCAGAAGCAGAGTTCAAAGATTATGCTGAAATCTAACACAACAATTTCTCTCTTGCTGACATTTTCCAGATGTGCAGAAGCAGAGTTCCAGGATTATGCTGAAATCTGCCTTGCAATTTCTCTCTAGCTGACTTTTCCAGATGTGCAGAAGCTGAGTTCAAAGATTATGGTGAAATCTGCCACATCAATTTCTGTCTAGCTGACATTTGCCAGATGTGCAGAAGTAGAGTTCCAGGATTATGTTGAAATCTGCCTTGCAAGTTTTCTCAAGCTGACATTTTCCATATGTACAGAAGCAGAGTTCCAGGTGTATGCTGAAATCTGCCTTGCAATTTCTCTCTAGCTGACATTTTCCAGATGTGCAGAAGCAGAGTTCAAAGATTATGCTGAAATCTAACACATCAATTTCTCTCTTGCTGACATTTTCCAGATGTGCAGAAGCAGAGTTCCAGGATTATGCTGAAATCTGCCTCTGCATTTTCCCTCTAGCTTACATTTTCCAGATGTGCAGAAGTTGAGTTCAAAGATTATGGTGAAATCTACCACATCAATTTCTCTCTAGCTGACATTTTCCAGATGTGGAGAAGCTGAGTTCAAAGATTATGGTGAAATCTACCACATCAATTTTTCTCTAGCTGACATTTTCCAGATGTGCGGAAGCAGAGTTCCATGATTATGCTGAAATCTGCCTCTGCATTTTCCCTCTAGCTGACATTTTCCAGATGTGCAGAAGCAGAGTTCTAAGATTATGCTGAAATCTACAACATCAATTTCTCTCTAGCTTACATTTTCCAGATGTGCAGAAGCAGAGTTCAAAGATTATGCTGAAATCTACCACATCAATTTCTCTCTATCTGACATTTTCCAGATGTGCAGAAGCAGAGTTCCAGGATTGTGCTGAAAACCACAACATCAATTTCTCTCTAGCTGACTTTCCCAGATGTGCAGAAACAGAGGTACAGTATTATGCTGAAATCTGCCTCTGCAGTTTCCCTCTAGCTGCCATTTTCCAGATGTGTAGAAGCAGAATTCCAGTATTATGCTGAAATATACATCAATTTCTCTCTAACTGACATTTTCCAGATGTGTAGAACCAGAGTTGCAGGATTATGCTGAAATCTGCCTTGCAATTTGTCTCCAAGTGAAATTTTCCAGATGTGGAGAAGCAGAGTTCCAGGATTATGCTGAAATCTGCCTCTGCATTTTCCCTCTAGCTGACATTTTCCAGATGTGCAGAAGCTGAGTTCAAAGATTATGGTGAAATCTACCACATCAATTTCACTCTAGCTGACATTTGCCAGATGTGCAGAAGCAGAGTTCCAGGATTATGCTGAAATCAGCCTCTGCATTTCTCTCTAACTGACATTTTCCAGATGTGCAGAAGCAGAGTTCCAGTATTATGCTGAAATATACATCAATTTCTCTCTAACTGACATTTTCCAGATGTGTAGAACCAGAGTTCCAGGATTATGCTGAAATCTGCCTTGCAATTTGTCTCCAAGTGAAATTTTCCAGATGTGCAGAAGCAGAGTTCAAAGATTATGCTGAAATCTAACACAACAATTTCTCTCTTGCTGACATTTTCCAGAGTTGCAGAAGCAGAGTTCCAGGGTTATGCTGAAATCTGCCTCTGCATTTTTCCTCTAGCTGACATTTTCCAGATGTGAAAAAGCAGAGTTCAAAGATTATGCTGAAATCTACAACTTCAATTTCTCTCTAGCTGACATTTTCCAGATTTGCAGAAGCAGAGTTCTAAGATTATGCTGAAATCTACGACATCAATTTCTCTCTAGCTTACATTTTCCAGATGTGCAGAAGCAGACTTCCAGGATTATGCTGAAATCTGCCTCTGCATTTTCTCTCTAGCTGACATTTTCCACATGTGCAGAAGCAGAGTTCAAAGATTATGCTGAAATCTACCACATCAATTTCTCTCTATCTGACATTTTCCAGATGTGCAGAAGCAGAGTTCCAGGATTGTGCTGAAAACCACAACATCAATTTCTCTCTAGCTGACTTTCCCAGATGTGCAGAAACAGAGGTACAGTATTATGCTGAAATCTGCCTCTGCAGTTTCCCTCTAGCTGCCATTTTCCAGATGTGTAGAAGCAGAATTCCAGTATTATGCTGAAATTTACATCAATTTCTCTCTAACTGACATTTTCCAGATGTGTAGAACCAGAGATCCAGGATTATGCTGAAATCTGCCTTGCAATTTGTCTCCAAGTGAAATTTTCCAGATGTGGAGAAGCAGAGTTCCAGGATTATGCTGAAATCTGCCTCTGCATTTTCCCTCTAGCTGACATTTTCCAGATGTGCAGAAGCTGAGTTCAAAGATTATGGTGAAATCTACCACATCAATTTCACTCTAGCTGACATTTGCCAGATGTGCAGAAGCAGAGTTCCAGGATTATGCTGAAATCAGCCTCTGCATTTCTCTCTAACTGACATTTTCCAGATGTGCAGAAGCAGAGTTCCAGTATTATGCTGAAATATACATCAATTTCTCTCTAACTGACATTTTCCAGATGTGTAGAACCAGAGTTCCAGGATTATGCTGAAATCTGCCTTGCAATTTGTCTCCAAGTGAAATTTTCCAGATGTGCAGAAGCAGAGTTCAAAGATTATGCTGAAATCTAACACAACAATTTCTCTCTTGCTGACATTTTCCAGATGTGCAGAAGCAGAGTTCCAGGATTATGCTGAAATCTGCCTTGCAATTTCTCTCTAGCTGACTTTTCCAGATGTGCAGAAGCTGAGTTCAAAGATTATGGTGAAATCTGCCACATCAATTTCTGTCTAGCTGACATTTGCCAGATGTGCAGAAGTAGAGTTCCAGGATTATGTTGAAATCTGCCTTGCAAGTTTTCTCAAGCTGACATTTTCCATATGTACAGAAGCAGAGTTCCAGGTGTATGCTGAAATCTGCCTTGCAATTTCTCTCTAGCTGACATTTTCCAGATGTGCAGAAGCAGAGTTCAAAGATTATGCTGAAATCTAACACATCAATTTCTCTCTTGCTGACATTTTCCAGATGTGCAGAAGCAGAGTTCCAGGATTATGCTGAAATCTGCCTCTGCATTTTCCCTCTAGCTTACATTTTCCAAATGTGCAGAAGTTGAGTTCAAAGATTATGGTGAAATCTACCACATCAATTTCTCTCTAGCTGACATTTTCCAGATGTGGAGAAGCTGAGTTCAAAGATTATGGTGAAATCTACCACATCAATTTTTCTCTAGCTGACATTTTCCAGATGTGCGGAAGCAGAGTTCCATGATTATGCTGAAATCTGCCTCTGCATTTTCCCTCTAGCTGACATTTTCCAGATGTGCAGAAGCAGAGTTCTAAGATTATGCTGAAATCTACAACATCAATTTCTCTCTAGCTTACATTTTCCAGATGTGCAGAAGCAGAGTTCAAAGATTATGCTGAAATCTACCACATCAATTTCTCTCTATCTGACATTTTCCAGATGTGCAGAAGCAGATTTGCAGGATTGTGCTCAAAACCACAACATCAATTTCTCTCTAGCTGACTTTCCCAGATGTGCAGAAGCAGAGGTCCAGTATTATGCTGAAATCTGCCTTGCAATTTCTCTCTAGCTGACTTTTCCAGATGTGCAGAAGCTGAGTTCAAAGATTATGGTGAAATCTGCCACATCAATTTCTGTCTAGCTGACATTTGCCAGATGTGCAGAAGTAGAGTTCCAGGATTATGCTGAAATCTGCCTTGCAAGTTTTCTCAAGCTGACATTTTCCATATGTACAGAAGCAGAGTTCCAGGTGTATGCTGAAATCTGCCTTGCAAGTTTTCTCAAGCTGACATTTTCCATATGTACAGAAGCAGAGTTCCAGGTGTATGCTGAAATCTGCCTTGCAATTTCTCTCTAGCTGTCTTTTCCAGATGTGCAGAAGCAGAGTTCAAAGATTATGCTGAAATCTAACACATCAATTTCTCTCTTGCTGACATTTTCCAGATGTGCAGAAGCAGAGTTCCAGGATTATGCTGAAATCTGCCTCTGCATTTTCCCTCTAGCTTACATTTTCCAGATGTGCAGAAGCTGAGTTCAAAGATTATGGTGAAATCTACCACATCAATTTCTCTCTAGCTGACATTTTCCAGATGTGCAGAAGCTGAGTTCAAAGATTATGGTGAAATCTACCACATCAATTTCTCTCTAGCTGACATTTGCCAGATGTGCAGAAGCAGAGTTCCAGGATTATGCTGAAATCAGCCTCTGCATTTTTTCTCTAGCTGACATTTTCCAGATGTGCAGAAGCAGAGTTCCAGTATTATGCTGAAATATACAACTTCAATTTCTCTCTAGCTATCTTTTCCAGATGTGCAGAAGCAGAGTTCAAAGATTATGCTGAAATCTACAACATCAATTTTTCTCTAGCTGACATTTGCCAGATGTGCAGAAGCAGAGTTCCAGGATTATGCTGAAATCAGCCTCTGCATTTTTTCTCTAGCTGACATTTTCCAGATGTGCAGAAGCAGAGTTCCAGTATTATGCTGAAATATACAACTTCAATTTCTCTCTAGCTGTCTTTTCCAGATGTGCGGAAGCAGAGTTCCATGATTATGCTGAAATCTGCCTCTGCATTTTCCCTCTAGCTCACATTTTCAAGATGTGCAGAAGCAGAGTTCTAAGATTATGCTGAAATCTACAACATCAAGTTCTCTAGCTTACATTTTCCAGATGTGCAGAAGCAGAGTTCCAGGATTATGCTGAAATCTACCACTTCATTTTCTCTCTAGCTCACAATTGCCAGATGTGCAGAAGCAGAGTTCCAGGATTATTCTGAAATCTGCCTTGCAATTTTTTTCCAGGTGACATTTTCCAGATGTGTACAAGCAGAGTTCAAACATTATGCTGAAATCTAACACGTCAATTTCTCTCTTGCTGACATTTTCCAGAGTTGCAGAAGCAGAGTTCCAGGGTTATGCTGAAATCTGCCTCTGCATTTTTCCTCTAGCTGACATTTTCCAGATGTGAAAAAGCAGAGTTCAAAGATTATGCTGAAATCTACAACTTCAATTTCTCTCTAGCTGACATTTTCCAGATTTGCAGAAGCAGAGTTCTAAGATTATGCTGAAATCTACGACATCAATTTCTCTCTAGCTTACATTTTCCAGATGTGCAGAAGCAGACTTCCAGGATTATGCTGAAATCTGCCTCTGCATTTTCTCTCTAGCTGACATTTTCCACATGTGCAGAAGCAGAGTTCAAAGATTATGCTGAAATCTACCACATCAATTTCTCTCTATCTGACATTTTCCAGATGTGCAGAAGCAGAGTTCCAGGATTGTGCTGAAAACCACAACATCAATTTCTCTCTAGCTGACTTTCCCAGATGTGCAGAAACAGAGGTACAGTATTATGCTGAAATCTGCCTCTGCAGTTTCCCTCTAGCTGCCATTTTCCAGATGTGTAGAAGCAGAATTCCAGTATTATGCTGAAATTTACATCAATTTCTCTCTAACTGACATTTTCCAGATGTGTAGAACCAGAGATCCAGGATTATGCTGAAATCTGCCTTGCAATTTGTCTCCAAGTGAAATTTTCCAGATGTGGAGAAGCAGAGTTCCAGGATTATGCTGAAATCTGCCTCTGCATTTTCCCTCTAGCTGACATTTTCCAGATGTGCAGAAGCTGAGTTCAAAGATTATGGTGAAATCTACCACATCAATTTCACTCTAGCTGACATTTGCCAGATGTGCAGAAGCAGAGTTCCAGGATTATGCTGAAATCAGCCTCTGCATTTCTCTCTAACTGACATTTTCCAGATGTGCAGAAGCAGAGTTCCAGTATTATGCTGAAATATACATCAATTTCTCTCTAACTGACATTTTCCAGATGTGTAGAACCAGAGTTCCAGGATTATGCTGAAATCTGCCTTGCAATTTGTCTCCAAGTGAAATTTTCCAGATGTGCAGAAGCAGAGTTCAAAGATTATGCTGAAATCTAACACAACAATTTCTCTCTTGCTGACATTTTCCAGATGTGCAGAAGCAGAGTTCCAGGATTATGCTGAAATCTGCCTTGCAATTTCTCTCTAGCTGACTTTTCCAGATGTGCAGAAGCTGAGTTCAAAGATTATGGTGAAATCTGCCACATCAATTTCTGTCTAGCTGACATTTGCCAGATGTGCAGAAGTAGAGTTCCAGGATTATGTTGAAATCTGCCTTGCAAGTTTTCTCAAGCTGACATTTTCCATATGTACAGAAGCAGAGTTCCAGGTGTATGCTGAAATCTGCCTTGCAATTTCTCTCTAGCTGACATTTTCCAGATGTGCAGAAGCAGAGTTCAAAGATTATGCTGAAATCTAACACATCAATTTCTCTCTTGCTGACATTTTCCAGATGTGCAGAAGCAGAGTTCCAGGATTATGCTGAAATCTGCCTCTGCATTTTCCCTCTAGCTTACATTTTCCAAATGTGCAGAAGTTGAGTTCAAAGATTATGGTGAAATCTACCACATCAATTTCTCTCTAGCTGACATTTTCCAGATGTGGAGAAGCTGAGTTCAAAGATTATGGTGAAATCTACCACATCAATTTTTCTCTAGCTGACATTTTCCAGATGTGCGGAAGCAGAGTTCCATGATTATGCTGAAATCTGCCTCTGCATTTTCCCTCTAGCTGACATTTTCCAGATGTGCAGAAGCAGAGTTCTAAGATTATGCTGAAATCTACAACATCAATTTCTCTCTAGCTTACATTTTCCAGATGTGCAGAAGCAGAGTTCAAAGATTATGCTGAAATCTACCACATCAATTTCTCTCTATCTGACATTTTCCAGATGTGCAGAAGCAGATTTGCAGGATTGTGCTCAAAACCACAACATCAATTTCTCTCTAGCTGACTTTCCCAGATGTGCAGAAGCAGAGGTCCAGTATTATGCTGAAATCTGCCTTGCAATTTCTCTCTAGCTGACTTTTCCAGATGTGCAGAAGCTGAGTTCAAAGATTATGGTGAAATCTGCCACATCAATTTCTGTCTAGCTGACATTTGCCAGATGTGCAGAAGTAGAGTTCCAGGATTATGCTGAAATCTGCCTTGCAAGTTTTCTCAAGCTGACATTTTCCATATGTACAGAAGCAGAGTTCCAGGTGTATGCTGAAATCTGCCTTGCAAGTTTTCTCAAGCTGACATTTTCCATATGTACAGAAGCAGAGTTCCAGGTGTATGCTGAAATCTGCCTTGCAATTTCTCTCTAGCTGTCTTTTCCAGATGTGCAGAAGCAGAGTTCAAAGATTATGCTGAAATCTAACACATCAATTTCTCTCTTGCTGACATTTTCCAGATGTGCAGAAGCAGAGTTCCAGGATTATGCTGAAATCTGCCTCTGCATTTTCCCTCTAGCTTACATTTTCCAGATGTGCAGAAGCTGAGTTCAAAGATTATGGTGAAATCTACCACATCAATTTCTCTCTAGCTGACATTTTCCAGATGTGCAGAAGCTGAGTTCAAAGATTATGGTGAAATCTACCACATCAATTTCTCTCTAGCTGACATTTGCCAGATGTGCAGAAGCAGAGTTCCAGGATTATGCTGAAATCAGCCTCTGCATTTTTTCTCTAGCTGACATTTTCCAGATGTGCAGAAGCAGAGTTCCAGTATTATGCTGAAATATACAACTTCAATTTCTCTCTAGCTGTCTTTTCCAGATGTGCAGAAGCAGAGTTCAAAGATTATGCTGAAATCTACAACATCAATTTTTCTCTAGCTGACATTTTCCAGATGTGCGGAAGCAGAGTTCCATGATTATGCTGAAATCTGCCTCTGCATTTTTCCTCTAGCTGACATTTTCAAGATGTGCAGAAGCAGAGTTCTAAGATTATGCTGAAATCTACAACATCAAGTTCTCTAGCTTACATTTTCCAGATGTGCAGAAGCAGAGTTCCAGGATTATGCTGAAATCTACCACTTCAATTTCTCTCTAGCTCACAATTGCCAGATGTGCAGAAGCAGAGTTCCAGGATTATTCTGAAATCTGCCTTGCAATTTTTTTCCAGGTGACATTTTCCAGATGTGTACAAGCAGAGTTCAAACATTATGCTGAAATCTAACACGTCAATTTCTCTCTTGCTGACATTTTCCAGAGTTGCAGAAGCAGAGTTCCAGGGTTATGCTGAAATCTGCCTCTGCATTTTTCCTCTAGCTGACATTTTCCAGATGTGAAAAAGCAGAGTTCAAAGATTATGCTGAAATCTACAACTTCAATTTCTCTCTAGCTGACATTTTCCAGATTTGCAGAAGCAGAGTTCTAAGATTATGCTGAAATCTACGACATCAATTTCTCTCTAGCTTACATTTTCCAGATGTGCAGAAGCAGACTTCCAGGATTATGCTGAAATCTGCCTCTGCATTTTCTCTCTAGCTGACATTTTCCACATGTGCAGAAGCAGAGTTCAAAGATTATGCTGAAATCTACCACATCAATTTCTCTCTATCTGACATTTTCCAGATGTGCAGAAGCAGAGTTCCAGGATTGTGCTGAAAACCACAACATCAATTTCTCTCTAGCTGACTTTCCCAGATGTGCAGAAACAGAGGTACAGTATTATGCTGAAATCTGCCTCTGCAGTTTCCCTCTAGCTGCCATTTTCCAGATGTGTAGAAGCAGAATTCCAGTATTATGCTGAAATATACATCAATTTCTCTCTAACTGACATTTTCCAGATGTGTAGAACCAGAGTTGCAGGATTATGCTGAAATCTGCCTTGCAATTTGTCTCCAAGTGAAATTTTCCAGATGTGGAGAAGCAGAGTTCCAGGATTATGCTGAAATCTGCCTCTGCATTTTCCCTCTAGCTGACATTTTCCAGATGTGCGGAAGCAGAGTTCCATGATTATGCTGAAATCTGCCTCTGCATTTTTCCTCTAGCTGACATTTTCAAGATGTGCAGAAGCAGAGTTCTAAGATTATGCTGAAATCTACAACATCAAGTTCTCTAGCTTACATTTTCCAGATGTGCAGAAGCAGAGTTCCAGGATTATGCTGAAATCTACCACTTCAATTTCTCTCTAGCTCACAATTGCCAGATGTGCAGAAGCAGAGTTCCAGGATTATTCTGAAATCTGCCTTGCAATTTTTTTCCAGGTGACATTTTCCAGATGTGTACAAGCAGAGTTCAAACATTATGCTGAAATCTAACACGTCAATTTCTCTCTTGCTGACATTTTCCAGAGTTGCAGAAGCAGAGTTCCAGGGTTATGCTGAAATCTGCCTCTGCATTTTTCCTCTAGCTGACATTTTCCAGATGTGAAAAAGCAGAGTTCAAAGATTATGCTGAAATCTACAACTTCAATTTCTCTCTAGCTGACATTTTCCAGATTTGCAGAAGCAGAGTTCTAAGATTATGCTGAAATCTACGACATCAATTTCTCTCTAGCTTACATTTTCCAGATGTGCAGAAGCAGACTTCCAGGATTATGCTGAAATCTGCCTCTGCATTTTCTCTCTAGCTGACATTTTCCACATGTGCAGAAGCAGAGTTCAAAGATTATGCTGAAATCTACCACATCAATTTCTCTCTATCTGACATTTTCCAGATGTGCAGAAGCAGAGTTCCAGGATTGTGCTGAAAACCACAACATCAATTTCTCTCTAGCTGACTTTCCCAGATGTGCAGAAACAGAGGTACAGTATTATACTGAAATCTGCCTCTGCAGTTTCCCTCTAGCTGACATTTTCCAGATGTGTAGAAGCAGAATTCCAGTATTATGCTGAAATTTACATCAATTTCTCTCTCTTACTGACATTTTCCAGATGTGTAGAACCAGAGATCCAGGATTATGCTGAAATCTGCCTTGCAATTTGTCTCCAAGTGAAATTTTCCAGATGTGGAGAAGCAGAGTTCCAGGATTATGCTGAAATCTGCCTCTGCATTTTCCCTCTAGCTGACATTTTCCAGATGTGCAGAAGCTGAGTTCAAAGATTATGGTGAAATCTACCACATCAATTTCACTCTAGCTGACATTCGCCAGATGTGCAGAAGCAGAGTTCCAGGATTATGCTGAAATCAGCCTCTGCATTTCTCTCTAACTGACATTTTCCAGATGTGCAGAAGCAGAGTTCCAGTATTATGCTGAAATATACATCAATTTCTCTCTAACTGACATTTTCCAGATGTGTAGAACCAGAGTTCCAGGATTATGCTGAAATCTGCCTTGCAATTTGTCTCCAAGTGAAATTTTCCAGATGTGCAGAAGCAGAGTTCAAAGATTATGCTGAAATCTAACACAACAATTTCTCTCTTGCTGACATTTTCCAGATGTGCAGAAGCAGAGTTCCAGGATTATGCTGAAATCTGCCTTGCAATTTCTCTCTAGCTGACTTTTCCAGATGTGCAGAAGCTGAGTTCAAAGATTATGGTGAAATCTGCCACATCAATTTCTGTCTAGCTGACATTTGCCAGATGTGCAGAAGTAGAGTTCCAGGATTATGTTGAAATCTGCCTTGCAAGTTTTCTCAAGCTGACATTTTCCATATGTACAGAAGCAGAGTTCCAGGTGTATGCTGAAATCTGCCTTGCAATTTCTCTCTAGCTGACATTTTCCAGATGTGCAGAAGCAGAGTTCAAAGATTATGCTGAAATCTAACACATCAATTTCTCTCTTGCTGACATTTTCCAGATGTGCAGAAGCAGAGTTCCAGGATTATGCTGAAATCTGCCTCTGCATTTTCCCTCTAGCTTACATTTTCCAGATGTGCAGAAGTTGAGTTCAAAGATTATGGTGAAATCTACCACATCAATTTCTCTCTAGCTGACATTTTCCAGATGTGGAGAAGCTGAGTTCAAAGATTATGGTGAAATCTACCACATCAATTTTTCTCTAGCTGACATTTTCCAGATGTGCGGAAGCAGAGTTCCATGATTATGCTGAAATCTGCCTCTGCATTTTCCCTCTAGCTGACATTTTCCAGATGTGCAGAAGCAGAGTTCTAAGATTATGCTGAAATCTACAACATCAATTTCTCTCTAGCTTACATTTTCCAGATGTGCAGAAGCAGAGTTCAAAGATTATGCTGAAATCTACCACATCAATTTCTCTCTATCTGACATTTTCCAGATGTGCAGAAGCAGAGTTCCAGGATTGTGCTGAAAACCACAACATCAATTTCTCTCTAGCTGACTTTCCCAGATGTGCAGAAACAGAGGTACAGTATTATGCTGAAATCTGCCTCTGCAGTTTCCCTCTAGCTGCCATTTTCCAGATGTGTAGAAGCAGAATTCCAGTATTATGCTGAAATATACATCAATTTCTCTCTAACTGACATTTTCCAGATGTGTAGAACCAGAGTTGCAGGATTATGCTGAAATCTGCCTTGCAATTTGTCTCCAAGTGAAATTTTCCAGATGTGGAGAAGCAGAGTTCCAGGATTATGCTGAAATCTGCCTCTGCATTTTCCCTCTAGCTGACATTTTCCAGATGTGCAGAAGCTGAGTTCAAAGATTATGGTGAAATCTACCACATCAATTTCACTCTAGCTGACATTTGCCAGATGTGCAGAAGCAGAGTTCCAGGATTATGCTGAAATCAGCCTCTGCATTTCTCTCTAACTGACATTTTCCAGATGTGCAGAAGCAGAGTTCCAGTATTATGCTGAAATATACATCAATTTCTCTCTAACTGACATTTTCCAGATGTGTAGAACCAGAGTTCCAGGATTATGCTGAAATCTGCCTTGCAATTTGTCTCCAAGTGAAATTTTCCAGATGTGCAGAAGCAGAGTTCAAAGATTATGCTGAAATCTAACACAACAATTTCTCTCTTGCTGACATTTTCCAGAGTTGCAGAAGCAGAGTTCCAGGGTTATGCTGAAATCTGCCTCTGCATTTTTCCTCTAGCTGACATTTTCCAGATGTGAAAAAGCAGAGTTCAAAGATTATGCTGAAATCTACAACTTCAATTTCTCTCTAGCTGACATTTTCCAGATTTGCAGAAGCAGAGTTCTAAGATTATGCTGAAATCTACGACATCAATTTCTCTCTAGCTTACATTTTCCAGATGTGCAGAAGCAGACTTCCAGGATTATGCTGAAATCTGCCTCTGCATTTTCTCTCTAGCTGACATTTTCCACATGTGCAGAAGCAGAGTTCAAAGATTATGCTGAAATCTACCACATCAATTTCTCTCTATCTGACATTTTCCAGATGTGCAGAAGCAGAGTTCCAGGATTGTGCTGAAAACCACAACATCAATTTCTCTCTAGCTGACTTTCCCAGATGTGCAGAAACAGAGGTACAGTATTATGCTGAAATCTGCCTCTGCAGTTTCCCTCTAGCTGCCATTTTCCAGATGTGTAGAAGCAGAATTCCAGTATTATGCTGAAATTTACATCAATTTCTCTCTAACTGACATTTTCCAGATGTGTAGAACCAGAGATCCAGGATTATGCTGAAATCTGCCTTGCAATTTGTCTCCAAGTGAAATTTTCCAGATGTGGAGAAGCAGAGTTCCAGGATTATGCTGAAATCTGCCTCTGCATTTTCCCTCTAGCTGACATTTTCCAGATGTGCAGAAGCTGAGTTCAAAGATTATGGTGAAATCTACCACATCAATTTCACTCTAGCTGACATTTGCCAGATGTGCAGAAGCAGAGTTCCAGGATTATGCTGAAATCAGCCTCTGCATTTCTCTCTAACTGACATTTTCCAGATGTGCAGAAGCAGAGTTCCAGTATTATGCTGAAATATACATCAATTTCTCTCTAACTGACATTTTCCAGATGTGTAGAACCAGAGTTCCAGGATTATGCTGAAATCTGCCTTGCAATTTGTCTCCAAGTGAAATTTTCCAGATGTGCAGAAGCAGAGTTCAAAGATTATGCTGAAATCTAACACAACAATTTCTCTCTTGCTGACATTTTCCAGATGTGCAGAAGCAGAGTTCCAGGATTATGCTGAAATCTGCCTTGCAATTTCTCTCTAGCTGACTTTTCCAGATGTGCAGAAGCTGAGTTCAAAGATTATGGTGAAATCTGCCACATCAATTTCTGTCTAGCTGACATTTGCCAGATGTGCAGAAGTAGAGTTCCAGGATTATGTTGAAATCTGCCTTGCAAGTTTTCTCAAGCTGACATTTTCCATATGTACAGAAGCAGAGTTCCAGGTGTATGCTGAAATCTGCCTTGCAATTTCTCTCTAGCTGACATTTTCCAGATGTGCAGAAGCAGAGTTCAAAGATTATGCTGAAATCTAACACATCAATTTCTCTCTTGCTGACATTTTCCAGATGTGCAGAAGCAGAGTTCCAGGATTATGCTGAAATCTGCCTCTGCATTTTCCCTCTAGCTTACATTTTCCAAATGTGCAGAAGTTGAGTTCAAAGATTATGGTGAAATCTACCACATCAATTTCTCTCTAGCTGACATTTTCCAGATGTGGAGAAGCTGAGTTCAAAGATTATGGTGAAATCTACCACATCAATTTTTCTCTAGCTGACATTTTCCAGATGTGCGGAAGCAGAGTTCCATGATTATGCTGAAATCTGCCTCTGCATTTTCCCTCTAGCTGACATTTTCCAGATGTGCAGAAGCAGAGTTCTAAGATTATGCTGAAATCTACAACATCAATTTCTCTCTAGCTTACATTTTCCAGATGTGCAGAAGCAGAGTTCAAAGATTATGCTGAAATCTACCACATCAATTTCTCTCTATCTGACATTTTCCAGATGTGCAGAAGCAGATTTGCAGGATTGTGCTCAAAACCACAACATCAATTTCTCTCTAGCTGACTTTCCCAGATGTGCAGAAGCAGAGGTCCAGTATTATGCTGAAATCTGCCTTGCAATTTCTCTCTAGCTGACTTTTCCAGATGTGCAGAAGCTGAGTTCAAAGATTATGGTGAAATCTGCCACATCAATTTCTGTCTAGCTGACATTTGCCAGATGTGCAGAAGTAGAGTTCCAGGATTATGCTGAAATCTGCCTTGCAAGTTTTCTCAAGCTGACATTTTCCATATGTACAGAAGCAGAGTTCCAGGTGTATGCTGAAATCTGCCTTGCAAGTTTTCTCAAGCTGACATTTTCCATATGTACAGAAGCAGAGTTCCAGGTGTATGCTGAAATCTGCCTTGCAATTTCTCTCTAGCTGTCTTTTCCAGATGTGCAGAAGCAGAGTTCAAAGATTATGCTGAAATCTAACACATCAATTTCTCTCTTGCTGACATTTTCCAGATGTGCAGAAGCAGAGTTCCAGGATTATGCTGAAATCTGCCTCTGCATTTTCCCTCTAGCTTACATTTTCCAGATGTGCAGAAGCTGAGTTCAAAGATTATGGTGAAATCTACCACATCAATTTCTCTCTAGCTGACATTTTCCAGATGTGCAGAAGCTGAGTTCAAAGATTATGGTGAAATCTACCACATCAATTTCTCTCTAGCTGACATTTGCCAGATGTGCAGAAGCAGAGTTCCAGGATTATGCTGAAATCAGCCTCTGCATTTTTTCTCTAGCTGACATTTTCCAGATGTGCAGAAGCAGAGTTCCAGTATTATGCTGAAATATACAACTTCAATTTCTCTGTAGCTGTCTTTTCCAGATGTGCAGAAGCAGAGTTCAAAGATTATGCTGAAATCTACAACATCAATTTTTCTCTAGCTGACATTTGCCAGATGTGCAGAAGCAGAGTTCCAGGATTATGCTGAAATCAGCCTCTGCATTTTTTCTCTAGCTGACATTTTCCAGATGTGCAGAAGCAGAGTTCCAGTATTATGCTGAAATATACAACTTCAATTTCTCTCTAGCTGTCTTTTCCAGATGTGCGGAAGCAGAGTTCCATGATTATGCTGAAATCTGCCTCTGCATTTTCCCTCTAGCTCACATTTTCAAGATGTGCAGAAGCAGAGTTCTAAGATTATGCTGAAATCTACAACATCAAGTTCTCTAGCTTACATTTTCCAGATGTGCAGAAGCAGAGTTCCAGGATTATGCTGAAATCTACCACTTCATTTTCTCTCTAGCTCACAATTGCCAGATGTGCAGAAGCAGAGTTCCAGGATTATTCTGAAATCTGCCTTGCAATTTTTTTCCAGGTGACATTTTCCAGATGTGTACAAGCAGAGTTCAAACATTATGCTGAAATCTAACACGTCAATTTCTCTCTTGCTGACATTTTCCAGAGTTGCAGAAGCAGAGTTCCAGGGTTATGCTGAAATCTGCCTCTGCATTTTTCCTCTAGCTGACATTTTCCAGATGTGAAAAAGCAGAGTTCAAAGATTATGCTGAAATCTACAACTTCAATTTCTCTCTAGCTGACATTTTCCAGATTTGCAGAAGCAGAGTTCTAAGATTATGCTGAAATCTACGACATCAATTTCTCTCTAGCTTACATTTTCCAGATGTGCAGAAGCAGACTTCCAGGATTATGCTGAAATCTGCCTCTGCATTTTCTCTCTAGCTGACATTTTCCACATGTGCAGAAGCAGAGTTCAAAGATTATGCTGAAATCTACCACATCAATTTCTCTCTATCTGACATTTTCCAGATGTGCAGAAGCAGAGTTCCAGGATTGTGCTGAAAACCACAACATCAATTTCTCTCTAGCTGACTTTCCCAGATGTGCAGAAACAGAGGTACAGTATTATGCTGAAATCTGCCTCTGCAGTTTCCCTCTAGCTGCCATTTTCCAGATGTGTAGAAGCAGAATTCCAGTATTATGCTGAAATTTACATCAATTTCTCTCTAACTGACATTTTCCAGATGTGTAGAACCAGAGATCCAGGATTATGCTGAAATCTGCCTTGCAATTTGTCTCCAAGTGAAATTTTCCAGATGTGGAGAAGCAGAGTTCCAGGATTATGCTGAAATCTGCCTCTGCATTTTCCCTCTAGCTGACATTTTCCAGATGTGCAGAAGCAGAGTTCCAGTATTATGCTGAAATATACATCAATTTCTCTCTAACTGACATTTTCCAGATGTGCAGAAGCAGAGTTCCAGGATTATGCTGAAATCTGCCTTGCAATTTCTCTCTAGCTGACTTTTCCAGATGTGCAGAAGCTGAGTTCAAAGATTATGGTGAAATCTGCCACATCAATTTCTGTCTAGCTGACATTTGCCAGATGTGCAGAAGTAGAGTTCCAGGATTATGTTGAAATCTGCCTTGCAAGTTTTCTCAAGCTGACATTTTCCATATGTACAGAAGCAGAGTTCCAGGTGTATGCTGAAATCTGCCTTGCAATTTCTCTCTAGCTGACATTTTCCAGATGTGCAGAAGCAGAGTTCAAAGATTATGCTGAAATCTAACACATAAATTTCTCTCTTGCTGACATTTTCCAGATGTGCAGAAGCAGAGTTCCAGGATTATGCTGAAATCTGCCTCTGCATTTTCCCTCTAGCTTACATTTTCCAGATGTGCAGAAGTTGAGTTCAAAGATTATGGTGAAATCTACCACATCAATTTCTCTCTAGCTGACATTTTCCAGATATGCAGAAGCTGAGTTCAAAGATTATGGTGAAATCTACCACATCAATTTTTCTCTACCTGACATTTTCCAGATGTGCGGAGGCAGAGTTCCATGATTATGCTGAAATCTGCCTCTGCATTTTCCCTCTAGCTGACATTTTCCAGATGTGCAGAAGCAGAGTTCTAAGATTATGCTGAAATCTACAACATCAATTTCTCTCTAGCTTACATTTTCCAGATGTGCAGAAGCAGAGTTCAAAGATTATGCTGAAATCTACCACATCAATTTCTCTCTATCTGACATTTTCCAGATGTGCAGAAGCAGATTTCCAGAATTGTGCTCAAAACCACAACATCAATTTCTCTCTAGCTGACTTTCCCAGATGTGCAGAAGCAGAGGTCCAGTATTATGCTGAAATCTGCCTTGCAATTTCTCTCTAGCTGACTTTTCCAGATGTGCAGAAGCTGAGTTCAAAGATTATGGTGAAATCTGCCACATCAATTTCTGTCTAGCTGACATTTGCCAGATGTGCAGAAGTAGAGTTCCAGGATTATGCTGAAATCTGCCTTGCAAGTTTTCTCAAGCTGACATTTTCCATATGTACAGAAGCAGAGTTCCAGGTGTATGCTGAAATCTGCCTTGCAAGTTTTCTCAAGCTGACATTTTCCATATGTACAGAAGCAGAGTTCCAGGTGTATGCTGAAATCTGCCTTGCAAGTTTTCTCAAGCTGACATTTTCCATATGTACAGAAGCAGAGTTCCAGGTGTATGCTGAAATCTGCCTTGCAATTTCTCTCTAGCTGTCTTTTCCAGATGTGCAGAAGCAGAGTTCAAAGATTATGCTGAAACCTAACACATCAATTTCTCTCTTGCTGACATTTTCCAGATGTGCAGAAGCAGAGTTCCAGGATTATGCTGAAATCTGCCTCTGCATTTTCCCTCTAGCTTACATTTTCCAGATGTGCAGAAGCTGAGTTCAAAGATTATGGTGAAATCTACCACATCAATTTCTCTCTAGCTGACATTTTCCAGATGTGCAGAAGCTGAGTTCAAAGATTATGGTGAAATCTACCACATCAATTTCTCTCTAGCTGACATTTTCCAGATGTGCAGAAGCAGAGTTCCAGGATTATGCTGAAATATACAACTTCAATTTCTCTCTAGCTGTCTTTTCCAGATGTGCAGAAGCAGAGTTCAAAGATTATGCTGAAATCTACAACATCAATTTTTCTCTAGCTGACATTTTCCAGATGTGCGGAAGCAGAGTTCCATGATTATGCTGAAATCTGCCTCTGCATTTTCCCTCTAGCTGACATTTTCAAGATGTGCAGAAGCAGAGTTCTAAGATTATGCTGAAATCTACAACATCAAGTTCTCTAGCTTACATTTTCCAGATGTGCAGAAGCAGAGTTCCAGGATTATGCTGAAATCTACCACTTCAATTTCTCTCTAGCTTACATTTTCCAGATGTGCAGAAGCAGAGTTCCAGGATTATGCTGAAATCTGCCTCTGCATTTTCCCTCTAGCTTACATTTTCCAGATGTGCAGAAGTTGAGTTCAAAGATTATGGTGAAATCTACCACATCAATTTCTCTCTAGCTGACATTTTCCAGATATGCAGAAGCTGAGTTCAAAGATTATGGTGAAATCTACCACATCAATTTTTCTCTACCTGACATTTTCCAGATGTGCGGAGGCAGAGTTCCATGATTATGCTGAAATCTGCCTCTGCATTTTCCCTCTAGCTGACATTTTCCAGATGTGCAGAAGCAGAGTTCTAAGATTATGCTGAAATCTACAACATCAATTTCTCTCTAGCTTACATTTTCCAGATGTGCAGAAGCAGAGTTCAAAGATTATGCTGAAATCTACCACATCAATTTCTCTCTATCTGACATTTTCCAGATGTGCAGAAGCAGATTTCCAGAATTGTGCTCAAAACCACAACATCAATTTCTCTCTAGCTGACTTTCCCAGATGTGCAGAAGCAGAGGTCCAGTATTATGCTGAAATCTGCCTTGCAATTTCTCTCTAGCTGACTTTTCCAGATGTGCAGAAGCTGAGTTCAAAGATTATGGTGAAATCTGCCACATCAATTTCTGTCTAGCTGACATTTGCCAGATGTGCAGAAGTAGAGTTCCAGGATTATGCTGAAATCTGCCTTGCAAGTTTTCTCAAGCTGACATTTTCCATATGTACAGAAGCAGAGTTCCAGGTGTATGCTGAAATCTGCCTTGCAAGTTTTCTCAAGCTGACATTTTCCATATGTACAGAAGCAGAGTTCCAGGTGTATGCTGAAATCTGCCTTGCAATTTCTCTCTAGCTGTCTTTTCCAGATGTGCAGAAGCAGAGTTCAAAGATTATGCTGAAACCTAACACATCAATTTCTCTCTTGCTGACATTTTCCAGATGTGCAGAAGCAGAGTTCCAGGATTATGCTGAAATCTGCCTCTGCATTTTCCCTCTAGCTTACATTTTCCAGATGTGCAGAAGCTGAGTTCAAAGATTATGGTGAAATCTACCACATCAATTTCTCTCTAGCTGACATTTTCCAGATGTGCAGAAGCTGAGTTCAAAGATTATGGTGAAATCTACCACATCAATTTCTCTCTAGCTGACATTTTCCAGATGTGCAGAAGCAGAGTTCCAGGATTATGCTGAAATATACAACTTCAATTTCTCTCTAGCTGTCTTTTCCAGATGTGCAGAAGCAGAGTTCAAAGATTATGCTGAAATCTACAACATCAATTTTTCTCTAGCTGACATTTTCCAGATGTGCGGAAGCAGAGTTCCATGATTATGCTGAAATCTGCCTCTGCATTTTCCCTCTAGCTGACATTTTCAAGATGTGCAGAAGCAGAGTTCTAAGATTATGCTGAAATCTACAACATCAAGTTCTCTAGCTTACATTTTCCAGATGTGCAGAAGCAGAGTTCCAGGATTATGCTGAAATCTACCACTTCAATTTCTCTCTAGCTCACAATTGCCAGATGTGCAGAAGCAGAGTTCCAGGATTATTCTGAAATCTGCCTTGCAATTTTTTTCCAGGTGACATTTTCCAGATGTGTACAAGCAGAGTTCAAACATTATGCTGAAATCTAACACGTCAATTTCTCTCTAGCTGACATTTTCCAGAGTTGCAGAAGCAGAGTTCCAGGGTTATGCTGAAATCTGCCTCTGCATTTTTCCTCTAGCTGACATTTTCCAGATGTGAAAAAGCAGAGTTCAAAGATTATGCTGAAATCTACAACTTCAATTTCTCTCTAGCTGACATTTTCCAGATTTGCAGAAGCAGAGTTCTAAGATTATGCTGAAATCTACGACATCAATTTCTCTCTAGCTTACATTTTCCAGATGTGCAGAAGCAGACTTCCAGGATTATGCTGAAATCTGCCTCTGCATTTTCTCTCTAGCTGACATTTTCCACATGTGCAGAAGCAGAGTTCAAAGATTATGCTGAAATCTACCACATCAATTTCTCTCTATCTGACATTTTCCAGATGTGCAGAAGCAGAGTTCCAGGATTGTGCTGAAAACCACAACATCAATTTCTCTCTAGCTGACTTTCCCAGATGTGCAGAAACAGAGGTACAGTATTATGCTGAAATCTGCCTCTGCAGTTTCCCTCTAGCTGCCATTTTCCAGATGTGTAGAAGCAGAATTCCAGTATTATGCTGAAATTTACATCAATTTCTCTCTAACTGACATTTTCCAGATGTGTAGAACCAGAGATCCAGGATTATGCTGAAATCTGCCTTGCAATTTGTCTCCAAGTGAAATTTTCCAGATGTGGAGAAGCAGAGTTCCAGGATTATGCTGAAATCTGCCTCTGCATTTTCCCTCTAGCTGACATTTTCCAGATGTGCAGAAGCTGAGTTCAAAGATTATGGTGAAATCTACCACATCAATTTCACTCTAGCTGACATTTGCCAGATGTGCAGAAGCAGAGTTCCAGGATTATGCTGAAATCAGCCTCTGCATTTCTCTCTAACTGACATTTTCCAGATGTGCAGAAGCAGAGTTCCAGTATTATGCTGAAATATACATCAATTTCTCTCTAACTGACATTTTCCAGATGTGTAGAACCAGAGTTCCAGGATTATGCTGAAATCTGCCTTGCAATTTGTCTCCAAGTGAAATTTTCCAGATGTGCAGAAGCAGAGTTCAAAGATTATGCTGAAATCTAACACAACAATTTCTCTCTTGCTGACATTTTCCAGATGTGCAGAAGCAGAGTTCCAGGATTATGCTGAAATCTGCCTTGCAATTTCTCTCTAGCTGACTTTTCCAGATGTGCAGAAGCTGAGTTCAAAGATTATGGTGAAATCTGCCACATCAATTTCTGTCTAGCTGACATTTGCCAGATGTGCAGAAGTAGAGTTCCAGGATTATGTTGAAATCTGCCTTGCAAGTTTTCTCAAGCTGACATTTTCCATATGTACAGAAGCAGAGTTCCAGGTGTATGCTGAAATCTGCCTTGCAATTTCTCTCTAGCTGACATTTTCCAGATGTGCAGAAGCAGAGTTCAAAGATTATGCTGAAATCTAACACATCAATTTCTCTCTTGCTGACATTTTCCAGATGTGCAGAAGCAGAGTTCCAGGATTATGCTGAAATCTGCCTCTGCATTTTCCCTCTAGCTTACATTTTCCAGATGTGCAGAAGTTGAGTTCAAAGATTATGGTGAAATCTACCACATCAATTTCTCTCTAGCTGACATTTTCCAGATGTGGAGAAGCTGAGTTCAAAGATTATGGTGAAATCTACCACATCAATTTTTCTCTAGCTGACATTTTCCAGATGTGCGGAAGCAGAGTTCCATGATTATGCTGAAATCTGCCTCTGCATTTTCCCTCTAGCTGACATTTTCCAGATGTGCAGAAGCAGAGTTCTAAGATTATGCTGAAATCTACAACATCAATTTCTCTCTAGCTTACATTTTCCAGATGTGCAGAAGCAGAGTTCAAAGATTATGCTGAAATCTACCACATCAATTTCACTCTAGCTGACATTTGCCAGATGTGCAGAAGCAGAGTTCCAGGATTATGCTGAAATCAGCCTCTGCATTTCTCTCTAACTGACATTTTCCAGATGTGCAGAAGCAGAGTTCCAGTATTATGCTGAAATATACATCAATTTCTCTCTAACTGACATTTTCCAGATGTGTAGAACTAGAGTTCCAGGATTATGCTGAAATCTGCCTTGCAATTTGTCTCCAAGTGAAATTTTCCAGATGTGCGGAAGCAGAGTTCAAAGATTATGATGAAATATACCACATAAATTTTCCCCAGCTGACATTTTCCAGATGTGCAGAAGCTGAGTTCCAGGATTGTGCTTAAAACCACCACATCAATTTCTCTCTAGCTGACTTTTCCAGATGTGCAGAAGCAGAGTTCAAGCATTATGCTGAAATCTAACACATCAATTTCTCTCTAGCTTACATTTTCCAGATGTGCAGAAGCAGAATTCCAGGATTATGCTGAAATCTGCCTCTGCATTTTCCCTCTAGCTGACATTTTCCAGATGTGAGGAAGCAGTGTTCCAGGATTATGCTGAAATCAGCCTCTGCATTTTCTCTCTAGCTGACATTTTCCAGATGTGCAGAAGCAGAGTTCAAAGATTATGCTGAAATCTGCCTTGCAATTTCTCTCTAGCTGACATTTTCCAGATGAGCGCAAGCAGAGTTCAAAGATTATGGTGAACTCTACCACATCAATTTCTCTCTAGCTTACATTTTCCAGATGTGCAGAAGCAGAGTTCAAAGATTATGCTGAAATCTACCACATAAATTCCTCTCTATCTTACATTTTCCAGATGTGCAGAAGCAGAGTTCCAGGATTATGCTGAAATCTGCCTCTGCATTTTACCTCTAGCAGACATTTTCCAGATGTTCAGAAGCAGAGAGCAAAGATTATGCTGAAATATACCACATAAATTTTCCCCAGCTGACATTTTCCAGATGTGCAGAAGCAGAGTTCAAAGATTATGCTGAAATCTACGACATCAATTTCTCTCTAGTTTACATTTTCCAGATGTGCACAAGCAGAGTTCCAGTATTATGCTGAAATCTGCCTCTGCATTTCCCCTCTAGCTGACATTTTCCAGATGTGCGGAAGCAGAGTTCAAAGATTATGCTGAAATCTGCCTCTGCATTTCCCCTCTAACTGTCATTTTCCAGATGTGCGGAAGCAGAGTTCAAAGATTATGCTGAAATCTGCCTCTGCATTTTCTTTCTAGCTGACATTTTCTAGATGTGTGGAAGCAGAGTTCCAAGATTATGCTGAAATCTGCCTCTGCATTTTCCCTCTAGCTTACATTTTCCAAATGTGCAGAAGTTGAGTTCAAAGATTATGGTGAAATCTACCACATCAATTTCTCTCTAGCTGACATTTTCCAGATGTGGAGAAGCTGAGTTCAAAGATTATGGTGAAATCTACCACATCAATTTTTCTCTAGCTGACATTTTCCAGATGTGCGGAAGCAGAGTTCCATGATTATGCTGAAATCTGCCTCTGCATTTTCCCTCTAGCTGACATTTTCCAGATGTGCAGAAGCAGAGTTCTAAGATTATGCTGAAATCTACAACATCAATTTCTCTCTAGCTTACATTTTCCAGATGTGCAGAAGCAGAGTTCAAAGATTATGCTGAAATCTACCACATCAATTTCTCTCTATCTGACATTTTCCAGATGTGCAGAAGCAGATTTGCAGGATTGTGCTCAAAACCACAACATCAATTTCTCTCTAGCTGACTTTCCCAGATGTGCAGAAGCAGAGGTCCAGTATTATGCTGAAATCTGCCTTGCAATTTCTCTCTAGCTGACTTTTCCAGATGTGCAGAAGCTGAGTTCAAAGATTATGGTGAAATCTGCCACATCAATTTCTGTCTAGCTGACATTTGCCAGATGTGCAGAAGTAGAGTTCCAGGATTATGCTGAAATCTGCCTTGCAAGTTTTCTCAAGCTGACATTTTCCATATGTACAGAAGCAGAGTTCCAGGTGTATGCTGAAATCTGCCTTGCAAGTTTTCTCAAGCTGACATTTTCCATATGTACAGAAGCAGAGTTCCAGGTGTATGCTGAAATCTGCCTTGCAATTTCTCTCTAGCTGTCTTTTCCAGATGTGCAGAAGCAGAGTTCAAAGATTATGCTGAAATCTAACACATCAATTTCTCTCTTGCTGACATTTTCCAGATGTGCAGAAGCAGAGTTCCAGGATTATGCTGAAATCTGCCTCTGCATTTTCCCTCTAGCTTACATTTTCCAGATGTGCAGAAGCTGAGTTCAAAGATTATGGTGAAATCTACCACATCAATTTCTCTCTAGCTGACATTTTCCAGATGTGCAGAAGCTGAGTTCAAAGATTATGGTGAAATCTACCACATCAATTTCTCTCTAGCTGACATTTGCCAGATGTGCAGAAGCAGAGTTCCAGGATTATGCTGAAATCAGCCTCTGCATTTTTTCTCTAGCTGACATTTTCCAGATGTGCAGAAGCAGAGTTCCAGTATTATGCTGAAATATACAACTTCAATTTCTCTCTAGCTGTCTTTTCCAGATGTGCAGAAGCAGAGTTCAAAGATTATGCTGAAATCTACAACATCAATTTTTCTCTAGCTGACATTTGCCAGATGTGCAGAAGCAGAGTTCCAGGATTATGCTGAAATCAGCCTCTGCATTTTTTCTCTAGCTGACATTTTCCAGATGTGCAGAAGCAGAGTTCCAGTATTATGCTGAAATATACAACTTCAATTTCTCTCTAGCTGTCTTTTCCAGATGTGCGGAAGCAGAGTTCCATGATTATGCTGAAATCTGCCTCTGCATTTTCCCTCTAGCTCACATTTTCAAGATGTGCAGAAGCAGAGTTCTAAGATTATGCTGAAATCTACAACATCAAGTTCTCTAGCTTACATTTTCCAGATGTGCAGAAGCAGAGTTCCAGGATTATGCTGAAATCTACCACTTCATTTTCTCTCTAGCTCACAATTGCCAGATGTGCAGAAGCAGAGTTCCAGGATTATTCTGAAATCTGCCTTGCAATTTTTTTCCAGGTGACATTTTCCAGATGTGTACAAGCAGAGTTCAAACATTATGCTGAAATCTAACACGTCAATTTCTCTCTTGCTGACATTTTCCAGAGTTGCAGAAGCAGAGTTCCAGGGTTATGCTGAAATCTGCCTCTGCATTTTTCCTCTAGCTGACATTTTCCAGATGTGAAAAAGCAGAGTTCAAAGATTATGCTGAAATCTACAACTTCAATTTCTCTCTAGCTGACATTTTCCAGATTTGCAGAAGCAGAGTTCTAAGATTATGCTGAAATCTACGACATCAATTTCTCTCTAGCTTACATTTTCCAGATGTGCAGAAGCAGACTTCCAGGATTATGCTGAAATCTGCCTCTGCATTTTCTCTCTAGCTGACATTTTCCACATGTGCAGAAGCAGAGTTCAAAGATTATGCTGAAATCTACCACATCAATTTCTCTCTATCTGACATTTTCCAGATGTGCAGAAGCAGAGTTCCAGGATTGTGCTGAAAACCACAACATCAATTTCTCTCTAGCTGACTTTCCCAGATGTGCAGAAACAGAGGTACAGTATTATGCTGAAATCTGCCTCTGCAGTTTCCCTCTAGCTGCCATTTTCCAGATGTGTAGAAGCAGAATTCCAGTATTATGCTGAAATTTACATCAATTTCTCTCTAACTGACATTTTCCAGATGTGTAGAACCAGAGATCCAGGATTATGCTGAAATCTGCCTTGCAATTTGTCTCCAAGTGAAATTTTCCAGATGTGGAGAAGCAGAGTTCCAGGATTATGCTGAAATCTGCCTCTGCATTTTCCCTCTAGCTGACATTTTCCAGATGTGCAGAAGCAGAGTTCCAGTATTATGCTGAAATATACATCAATTTCTCTCTAACTGACATTTTCCAGATGTGCAGAAGCAGAGTTCCAGGATTATGCTGAAATCTGCCTTGCAATTTCTCTCTAGCTGACTTTTCCAGATGTGCAGAAGCTGAGTTCAAAGATTATGGTGAAATCTGCCACATCAATTTCTGTCTAGCTGACATTTGCCAGATGTGCAGAAGTAGAGTTCCAGGTGTATGCTGAAATCTGCCTTGCAATTTCTCTCTAGCTGACATTTTCCAGATGTGCAGAAGCAGAGTTCAAAGATTATGCTGAAATCTAACACATAAATTTCTCTCTTGCTGACATTTTCCAGATGTGCAGAAGCAGAGTTCCAGGATTATGCTGAAATCTGCCTCTGCATTTTCCCTCTAGCTTACATTTTCCAGATGTGCAGAAGTTGAGTTCAAAGATTATGGTGAAATCTACCACATCAATTTCTCTCTAGCTGACATTTTCCAGATATGCAGAAGCTGAGTTCAAAGATTATGGTGAAATCTACCACATCAATTTTTCTCTACCTGACATTTTCCAGATGTGCGGAGGCAGAGTTCCATGATTATGCTGAAATCTGCCTCTGCATTTTCCCTCTAGCTGACATTTTCCAGATGTGCAGAAGCAGAGTTCTAAGATTATGCTGAAATCTACAACATCAATTTCTCTCTAGCTTACATTTTCCAGATGTGCAGAAGCAGAGTTCAAAGATTATGCTGAAATCTACCACATCAATTTCTCTCTATCTGACATTTTCCAGATGTGCAGAAGCAGATTTCCAGAATTGTGCTCAAAACCACAACATCAATTTCTCTCTAGCTGACTTTCCCAGATGTGCAGAAGCAGAGGTCCAGTATTATGCTGAAATCTGCCTTGCAATTTCTCTCTAGCTGACTTTTCCAGATGTGCAGAAGCTGAGTTCAAAGATTATGGTGAAATCTGCCACATCAATTTCTGTCTAGCTGACATTTGCCAGATGTGCAGAAGTAGAGTTCCAGGATTATGCTGAAATCTGCCTTGCAAGTTTTCTCAAGCTGACATTTTCCATATGTACAGAAGCAGAGTTCCAGGTGTATGCTGAAATCTGCCTTGCAAGTTTTCTCAAGCTGACATTTTCCATATGTACAGAAGCAGAGTTCCAGGTGTATGCTGAAATCTGCCTTGCAATTTCTCTCTAGCTGTCTTTTCCAGATGTGCAGAAGCAGAGTTCAAAGATTATGCTGAAACCTAACACATCAATTTCTCTCTTGCTGACATTTTCCAGATGTGCAGAAGCAGAGTTCCAGGATTATGCTGAAATCTGCCTCTGCATTTTCCCTCTAGCTTACATTTTCCAGATGTGCAGAAGCTGAGTTCAAAGATTATGGTGAAATCTACCACATCAATTTCTCTCTAGCTGACATTTTCCAGATGTGCAGAAGCTGAGTTCAAAGATTATGGTGAAATCTACCACATCAATTTCTCTCTAGCTGACATTTTCCAGATGTGCAGAAGCAGAGTTCCAGGATTATGCTGAAATATACAACTTCAATTTCTCTCTAGCTGTCTTTTCCAGATGTGCAGAAGCAGAGTTCAAAGATTATGCTGAAATCTACAACATCAATTTTTCTCTAGCTGACATTTTCCAGATGTGCGGAAGCAGAGTTCCATGATTATGCTGAAATCTGCCTCTGCATTTTCCCTCTAGCTGACATTTTCAAGATGTGCAGAAGCAGAGTTCTAAGATTATGCTGAAATCTACAACATCAAGTTCTCTAGCTTACATTTTCCAGATGTGCAGAAGCAGAGTTCCAGGATTATGCTGAAATCTACCACTTCAATTTCTCTCTAGCTCACAATTGCCAGATGTGCAGAAGCAGAGTTCCAGGATTATTCTGAAATCTGCCTTGCAATTTTTTTCCAGGTGACATTTTCCAGATGTGTACAAGCAGAGTTCAAACATTATGCTGAAATCTAACACGTCAATTTCTCTCTAGCTGACATTTTCCAGAGTTGCAGAAGCAGAGTTCCAGGGTTATGCTGAAATCTGCCTCTGCATTTTTCCTCTAGCTGACATTTTCCAGATGTGAAAAAGCAGAGTTCAAAGATTATGCTGAAATCTACAACTTCAATTTCTCTCTAGCTGACATTTTCCAGATTTGCAGAAGCAGAGTTCTAAGATTATGCTGAAATCTACGACATCAATTTCTCTCTAGCTTACATTTTCCAGATGTGCAGAAGCAGACTTCCAGGATTATGCTGAAATCTGCCTCTGCATTTTCTCTCTAGCTGACATTTTCCACATGTGCAGAAGCAGAGTTCAAAGATTATGCTGAAATCTACCACATCAATTTCTCTCTATCTGACATTTTCCAGATGTGCAGAAGCAGAGTTCCAGGATTGTGCTGAAAACCACAACATCAATTTCTCTCTAGCTGACTTTCCCAGATGTGCAGAAACAGAGGTACAGTATTATGCTGAAATCTGCCTCTGCAGTTTCCCTCTAGCTGCCATTTTCCAGATGTGTAGAAGCAGAATTCCAGTATTATGCTGAAATTTACATCAATTTCTCTCTAACTGACATTTTCCAGATGTGTAGAACCAGAGATCCAGGATTATGCTGAAATCTGCCTTGCAATTTGTCTCCAAGTGAAATTTTCCAGATGTGGAGAAGCAGAGTTCCAGGATTATGCTGAAATCTGCCTCTGCATTTTCCCTCTAGCTGACATTTTCCAGATGTGCAGAAGCTGAGTTCAAAGATTATGGTGAAATCTACCACATCAATTTCACTCTAGCTGACATTTGCCAGATGTGCAGAAGCAGAGTTCCAGGATTATGCTGAAATCAGCCTCTGCATTTCTCTCTAACTGACATTTTCCAGATGTGCAGAAGCAGAGTTCCAGTATTATGCTGAAATATACATCAATTTCTCTCTAACTGACATTTTCCAGATGTGTAGAACCAGAGTTCCAGGATTATGCTGAAATCTGCCTTGCAATTTGTCTCCAAGTGAAATTTTCCAGATGTGCAGAAGCAGAGTTCAAAGATTATGCTGAAATCTAACACAACAATTTCTCTCTTGCTGACATTTTCCAGATGTGCAGAAGCAGAGTTCCAGGATTATGCTGAAATCTGCCTTGCAATTTCTCTCTAGCTGACTTTTCCAGATGTGCAGAAGCTGAGTTCAAAGATTATGGTGAAATCTGCCACATCAATTTCTGTCTAGCTGACATTTGCCAGATGTGCAGAAGTAGAGTTCCAGGATTATGTTGAAATCTGCCTTGCAAGTTTTCTCAAGCTGACATTTTCCATATGTACAGAAGCAGAGTTCCAGGTGTATGCTGAAATCTGCCTTGCAATTTCTCTCTAGCTGACATTTTCCAGATGTGCAGAAGCAGAGTTCAAAGATTATGCTGAAATCTAACACATCAATTTCTCTCTTGCTGACATTTTCCAGATGTGCAGAAGCAGAGTTCCAGGATTATGCTGAAATCTGCCTCTGCATTTTCCCTCTAGCTTACATTTTCCAGATGTGCAGAAGTTGAGTTCAAAGATTATGGTGAAATCTACCACATCAATTTCTCTCTAGCTGACATTTTCCAGATGTGGAGAAGCTGAGTTCAAAGATTATGGTGAAATCTACCACATCAATTTTTCTCTAGCTGACATTTTCCAGATGTGCGGAAGCAGAGTTCCATGATTATGCTGAAATCTGCCTCTGCATTTTCCCTCTAGCTGACATTTTCCAGATGTGCAGAAGCAGAGTTCTAAGATTATGCTGAAATCTACAACATCAATTTCTCTCTAGCTTACATTTTCCAGATGTGCAGAAGCAGAGTTCAAAGATTATGCTGAAATCTACCACATCAATTTCACTCTAGCTGACATTTGCCAGATGTGCAGAAGCAGAGTTCCAGGATTATGCTGAAATCAGCCTCTGCATTTCTCTCTAACTGACATTTTCCAGATGTGCAGAAGCAGAGTTCCAGTATTATGCTGAAATATACATCAATTTCTCTCTAACTGACATTTTCCAGATGTGTAGAACTAGAGTTCCAGGATTATGCTGAAATCTGCCTTGCAATTTGTCTCCAAGTGAAATTTTCCAGATGTGCGGAAGCAGAGTTCAAAGATTATGATGAAATATACCACATAAATTTTCCCCAGCTGACATTTTCCAGATGTGCAGAAGCTGAGTTCCAGGATTGTGCTTAAAACCACCACATCAATTTCTCTCTAGCTGACTTTTCCAGATGTGCAGAAGCAGAGTTCAAGCATTATGCTGAAATCTAACACATCAATTTCTCTCTAGCTTACATTTTCCAGATGTGCAGAAGCAGAATTCCAGGATTATGCTGAAATCTGCCTCTGCATTTTCCCTCTAGCTGACATTTTCCAGATGTGAGGAAGCAGTGTTCCAGGATTATGCTGAAATCAGCCTCTGCATTTTCTCTCTAGCTGACATTTTCCAGATGTGCAGAAGCAGAGTTCAAAGATTATGCTGAAATCTGCCTTGCAATTTCTCTCTAGCTGACATTTTCCAGATGAGCGCAAGCAGAGTTCAAAGATTATGGTGAACTCTACCACATCAATTTCTCTCTAGCTTACATTTTCCAGATGTGCAGAAGCAGAGTTCAAAGATTATGCTGAAATCTACCACATAAATTCCTCTCTATCTTACATTTTCCAGATGTGCAGAAGCAGAGTTCCAGGATTATGCTGAAATCTGCCTCTGCATTTTACCTCTAGCAGACATTTTCCAGATGTTCAGAAGCAGAGAGCAAAGATTATGCTGAAATATACCACATAAATTTTCCCCAGCTGACATTTTCCAGATGTGCAGAAGCAGAGTTCAAAGATTATGCTGAAATCTACGACATCAATTTCTCTCTAGTTTACATTTTCCAGATGTGCACAAGCAGAGTTCCAGTATTATGCTGAAATCTGCCTCTGCATTTCCCCTCTAGCTGACATTTTCCAGATGTGCGGAAGCAGAGTTCAAAGATTATGCTGAAATCTGCCTCTGCATTTCCCCTCTAACTGTCATTTTCCAGATGTGCGGAAGCAGAGTTCAAAGATTATGCTGAAATCTGCCTCTGCATTTTCTTTCTAGCTGACATTTTCTAGATGTGTGGAAGCAGAGTTCCAAGATTATGCTGAAATCTACGACATCAATTTCTCTCTAGCTTACATTTTCTAGATGTGCAGAAGCAGAGTTCCAGCATTATGCTGAAATCTGCCACATAAACTTCTCTCTAGCTGACATTTTCCAGATGTGCAGAAGCAGAGTTCAAATATTATGCTGAAATCTACCACATAAATTCCTATCTAGCTGACATTTTCCAGACATGCATTAGCAGAGTTCCAGGATTGTGCTGAAAACCACCACATCAGTTTCTCTCTAGCTGACTTTTCCAGATGTGCAGAAGCAGAGTGCCAGGGTTTTGCTGTAACCACTACATCAATTTCTCTCTAGCTGACTTTTCCAGATGTGCAGAAGCAGAGTTCCAGGATTATGCTGAAATCTACCAGCTCAATTTCTCTCTAGCTGACATTTCCACATATGCAGAAGCAGAGTACAAAGATTATGCTGAAATCTACCACATCAATTTCTCTCTAGCTGACATTTTCCAGAGTAGCAGATGCAGAGTTAAAATATTATGCTGAAATCTACCATATCAATTTCTCTCTTGCTGACATTTGCCAGATGTGCAGAAGCAGAGTTCCAGGATTATGCTGAAATGTGCCTCTGCATTTTCCCTCTAGCTGACATTTTCCAGATGTGAAGAAGCAGAGTCCAAAGATTATGCTGAAATATACCACATCAATTTCTCTCTAGTTTACATTTTGCAGATGTGCACAAGCAGAGTTCCAGGATTATGCTGAAATCTACCACATAAATTCCTATCTAGTTGACAGTTTTCAGATGTGCTGAAGCAGAGTTCCAGGATTATGCTGAAATCTTCCTTGCAATTTCTCTCTAGCTGACATTTGCCAGATGTGCAGAAGCAGAGTTCCAAGATTATGCTGAAATCTGCCTTGCAATTTCTCTCTAGCTGACATTTGCCAGATGTTTGGAAGCAGAGTTCCAGGATTATGATGAAATCTACAACATCAATTTCTATTTAGCTGAAATTTTTGAGATGTGCGGAAGCAGAGTTCCAGGATTATTCTGAAATCTGATTTGAAATTTCTCTCTAGCTGACATTTTCCTGATGTGCAGAAGCAGAGTACCAGGATTATGCTGAAATCTGCTTCTCCATTTTCTCTCTATCTGACATTTTCCAGATGTGCAGAAGCAGAGTTCAAAGATTATGCTGAAATGTACCACATAAATTCCTATCTAGCTGACATTTTCCAGATGAGCGCAAGCAGAGTTCAAAGATTATGGTGAACTCTACCAGATCAATTTCTTTCTAGCTGACATTTTCCAAATGTACGGAAGCAGAGTTCAAAGATTATGCTGAAATCTACATCAATTTCTCTCTAGCTGAAATTTTCCAGAGTAGCAGATGCAGAGTTAAAATATTATGCTGAAATCTACCATATCAATTTCTCTCTTGCTGACATTTGCCAAATGTGCAGAAGCAGAGTTCAAAGATTATGCTGAAATCTACCACATAAATTCCTATCAAGCTGACATTTTTCAGATGTGCTGAAGCAGAGTTCCAAGATTATGCTGAAATCTACGACATCAATTTCTCTCTAGCTTACATTTTCCAGATGTGCAAAAGCAGAGTTCCAGGATTATGCTGAAATCTGCCTTGAAATTATTCTCTAGCTGACATTTCCATATGTTCGGAAGCAGAGTTCAAAGATTATGCTGAAATATACCACATAAATTTCCCCAGCTGACATTTTCCAGATGTGCAGAAGCAGAGTTCCAGCATTATGCTGAAATCTACATCAATTTCTCTCTAGCTGACATTTTCCAGATTTCAAGAAGGAGAGTTCCAGGTTTGTGCTGAAAACCACCACATCAATTTCTCTCTAGATGACTTTCCCACATGTGCTCAAACAGAGGTCCAGTATTATGCTGAAATCTGCCTTGCAATTTCTCTCTAGCTGACATTTTCCAGATGTGCAGAAGCAGAGTTCCAGGATTGTGCTTAAAACCACCACATCAATTTCTCTCTAGCTGACTTTTCCAGACGTGCAGAAGCAGATTTCCAGGATTTTGCTGAAACCACCACATCAATTTCTCTCTAGCTGACATTTGCCAGATGTGCAGAAGCAGAGTTCCACAATTATACTGAAATCTGCCTTGCAATTTCTCTCTAGCTGACTTTCCAGATGTGCAGAGGCAGAGTTCCAGGATTTTGCTGAATCTACCACATCACTTTCTCTCTTGCTGACATTTGCCAGATGTGCAGAAGCAGAGTTCCAGGATTATGCTGAAATGTGACTCTGCATTTTCCCTCTAGCTGACATTTTCCAGATGTGAAGAAGCAGAGTTCAAAGATTATGCTGAAATCTACCACATAAATTCCTATCAAGCTGACATTTTTCAGATGTGCTGAAGCAGAGTTCCAGGATTATGCTATAATCTACGACATCAATTTCTCTCCAGCTTACATTTTCCAGATGTGCAGAAGCAGAGTTCCAGGATTTTGCTGAAACCACCACATCAATTTCTCTCTAGCTGACATTTGCCAGATGTGCAGAAGCAGAGTTCCACAATTATACTGAAATCTGCCTTGCAAGTTTTCTCTAGCTGACATTTTCCAAACGTACAGAAGCAGAGTTCCACAATTATGCTGAAATCTACAACATCAATTTCTCGCTAGCTGATATTTTCCAGATGTGCAGAAGCAGAGTTCCAGGATTGTGCTGAAAACCACCACATCAATTTCTCTCTAGCTGACTTTTCCAGATGTGCAGAAGCAGAGTTCCAGGATTTTGCTGAAACTACCACATCAATTTCTCTCTAGGTGACATTTGCCAGATGTGCAGAAGCAGAGTTCAAGGATTATGCTGAAATGTGCCTTGCAATTTCTCTGTAGCTTACTTTTCCAGATGTGAAGAAGCAGAGTTCAAACATTATGCTGAAATCTACATCAATTTCTCTCTAGCTGAAATTTTCCAGAGTAGCAGATGCAGAGTTAAAATATTATGCTGAAATGTGCCTCTGCATTTTCCCTCTAGCTGACATTTTCCAGATGTGAAGAAGCAGAGTTCAAAGATTATGCTGAAATCTACCACATAAATTCCTATCAAGCTGACATTTTTCTGATGTGCTGAAGCAGAGTTCCAGGATTATGCTATAATCTACGACATCAATTTCTCTCCAGCTTACATTTTCCAGATGTGCGGAAGCAAAGTTCCAGGATTATGCTGAAATCTGCCTCTGCATTTTCTCTCTAGCTGACATTTTCCAGATGTGCAGAAGCAGAGTTCAAAGGTTATGCTGAAATCAGCCTCTGCATTTTCTCTCTAGCTGACATTTTCAAGATGTCCAGAAGCAGAGTTCCAGCATTATGCTGAAATCTGCCTTGCAATTTCTCTCTAGCTGACATTTTCCAGATGTGCGGAAGCAGAGTTCCAGGATTATGCTGAAATCTACATCAATTTCTTTCTAGCTGACATTTTCCAGATTCTCAGAAGTAGAGTTCCAGGATTATGCTGAAATCTACCAGCTCAATTTCTCTCTAGCTGACATTTCCACATATGCAGAAGCAGAGTACAAAGATTATGCTGAAATCTACCACATCAATTTCTCTCTAGCTGACATTTTCCAAATGTACGGAATCAGAGTTCAAAGATTATGCTGAAATCTACATCAATTTCTCTCTAGCTGAAATTTTCCAGAGTAGCAGATGCAGAGTTAAAATATTATGCTGAAATCTACCATATCAATTTCTCTCTTGCTGACATTTGCCAGATGTGCAGAAGCAGAGTTCCAGGATTATGCTGAAATGTGCCTCTGCATTTTCCCTCTAGCTGACATTTTCCAGATGTGCAGAAGCAGAGTCCAAAGATTATGCTGAAATATACCACATCAATTTCTCTCTAGTTTACATTTTGCAGATGTGCACAAGCAGAGTTCCAGGATTATGCTGAAATCTACCACATAAATTCCTATCTAGTTGACAGTTTTCAGATGTGCTGAAGCAGAGTTCCAGGATTATGCTGAAATCTGCCTTGCAATTTCTCTCTAGCTGACATTTTCCAGATGTGCGGAAGCAGAGTTCCAGGATTATGCTGAACTCTGCCTTGCCATTTATCTCTAGCTGACTTTTCCAGATGTGCAGAAGCAGAGTTCCAGGATTATGCTGAACTCTGCCTTGCCATTTATCTCTAGCTGACATTTTCCAGATGTGCAGAAGCAGAGTTCAAAGGTTATGCTGAAATCAGCCTCTGCATTTTCTCTCTAGCTGACATTTGCCAGATGTTTGGAAGCAGAGTTCCAGGATTATGATGAAATCTACAACATCAATTTCTGTCTAGCTGAAATTTTCCAGATGTGCGGAAGCAGAGTTCCAGGATTATGCTGAAATCTGCCTTTGCATTTTCTCTCTAGCTGACATTTTCCTGAAGTGCAGAAGCAGAGTTCAAAGACTATGCTGAAATCTACCACATCAATTTCTCTCTAGCTGACATTTGCCAAATGCGCAGAAGCAGAGTTCCAGGATTATTCTGAAATCTGATTTGAAATTTCTCTCTAGCTGACATTTTCCTGATGTGCAGAAGCAGAGTACCAGGATTATTCTGAAATCTGCCTTGCAATTTTTCTCCAGGTGATATTTTCCAGATGTGCAGAAGCAGAGTTCAAGCATTATGCTGAAATCTAACACATCAATTTCTCTCTAGCTTACATTTTCCAGATGTGCAGAAGCAAAGTTCCAGGATTATGCTGAAATCTGCCTCTGCATTTTCCCTCTAGCTGACATTTTGCAGATGTGAGGAAGCAGTGTTCCAGGATTATGCTGAAATCAGCCTCTGCCTTTTCTCTCTAGCTGACATTTTCCAGATGTGCAGAAGCAGAGTTCAAAGATTATGCTGAAATCTGCCATGCAATTTCTCTCTACCTGACATTTTCCAGATGTGCGTAAGCAGAGTTCCAGGATGATGCTGAAATCTGCCTTGCAATTTCTCTCTAGCTGACATTTTCCAGATGAGCGCAAGCAGAGTTCAAAGATTATGGTGAACTCTACCACATCAATTTCTCTCTAGCTTACATTTTCCAGATGTGCAGAAGCAGAGTTCAAAGATTATGCTGAAATCTACCACATAAATTCCTCTCTATCTTACATTTTCCAGATGTGCAGAAGCAGAGTTCCAGGATTATGCTGAAATCTGCCTCTGCATTTTCCCTCTAGCTGACATTTTCCAGATGTGTGGAAGCAGAGTTCAAAGATTATGCTGAAATCTACCACATAAATTCCTCACTAGCTGACATTTTTCAGATGTGCTGAAGCAGAGTTCCAGGATTATGCTGAAATCAGCCTCTGCATTTTCTCTCTAGCTGACATTCTCCAGATGTGCAGAAGCAGAGTTCCAAGATTATGCTGAAATCTACCACATCAATTTCTCTCTATCTTACATTTTCCAGATGTGCAGAAGCAGAGTTCCAGGATTATGCTGAAATCTGCCTCTGCATTTTCCCTCTAGCTGACATTTTCCAGATGTGCAGAAGCAGAGTTCCAGGATTATGCTGAAATCTGCCTTGCAATTTCTCTCTAGCTGACATTTTCCAGATGAGCGCAAGCGGAGTTCAAAGATTATGGTGAACTCTACCACATCAATTTCTCTCTAGCTTACATTTTCCAGATGTGCAGAAGTAGAGTTCAAAGATTATGCTGAAATCTAACACATCAATTTCTCTCTAGCTGAAATTTTCTAGATGTAGAGAAGCAGAGTTCCAGGATTATGCTGAAATCTGCCTCTGCATTTTCCCTCTAGCTGACATTTTCCAGATGTGAAGAAGCAGAGTTCAAAGATTATGCTGAAATCTACCACATAAATTCCTATCTAGCTGACATTTTTCAGATGTGCTGAAGAAGAGTTCCAGGATTATGCTAAAATCAGCCTCTGCATTTTCTCTCTAGCTGACATTCTCCAGATGTGCAGAAGCAGTGTTCAAAGATTATGCTGAAATCTACCACATCAATTTCTCTCTATCTTACATTTTCCAGATGTGCAGAAGCAGAGTTCCAGGATTATGCTGAAATCTGCCTTGCAATTTTTCTCCAGGTGAAAATTTCCAGATGTGGACAAGCAGAGTTCAAAGACTATGCTGAAATCTAACACATCAATTTCTCTCTTGCTGACATTTTCCAGCTGTGCAAAAGCAGAGTTCCAGGATTATGCTGAAATCTGCCTCTGCATTTTCCCTCTAGCTGACATTTTCCAGATGTGCAGAAGCAGAGTTCAAAGATTATGGTGAAATCTAACACATCAATTTCTCTCTTGCTGACATTTTCCAGAGTTGCAGAAGCAGAGTTCCAGGATTATGCTGAAATCAGCCTCTGCATTTTCTCTCTAGCTGACATTTTCCAGATGTGCAGAAGCAGAGTTCCAGTATTATGCTGAAATCTACCGCATCAATTTCTCTCTAACTGACATTTTCCAGATGTGTAGAACCAGAGATCCAGGATTATGCTGAAATCTGCCTTGCAATTTGTCTCCAAGTGAAATTTTCCAGATGTGGAGAAGCAGAGTTCAAAGATTATGCTGAAATCTACCACATCAATTTCTGTCTAGCTGACATTTGCCAGATGAGCGCAAGCAGAGTTCAAAGATTATGGTGAACTCTACCACATCAATTTCTCTCTAGCTTACATTTTCCAGATGTGCAGAAGCAGAGTTCAAAGATTATGCTGAAATCTACCACATAAATTCCTCTCTATCTTACATTTTCCAGATGTGCAGAAGCAGAGTTCCAGGATTATGCTGAAATCTGCCTCTGCATTTTCCCTCTAGCTGACATTTTCCAGATGTGTGGAAGCAGAGTTCAAAGATTATGCTGAAATCTACCACATAAATTCCTCACTAGCTGACATTTTTCAGATGTGCTGAAGCAGAGTTCCAGGATTATGCTGAAATCAGCCTCTGCATTTTCTCTCTAGCTGACATTCTCCAGATGTGCAGAAGCAGAGTTCCAAGATTATGCTGAAATCTACCACATCAATTTCTCTCTATCTTACATTTTCCAGATGTGCAGAAGCAGAGTTCCAGGATTATGCTGAAATCTGCCTCTGCATTTTCCCTCTAGCTGACATTTTCCAGATGTGCAGAAGCAGAGTTCCAGGATTATGCTGAAATCTGCCTTGCAATTTCTCTCTAGCTGACATTTTCCAGATGAGCGCAAGCGGAGTTCAAAGATTATGGTGAACTCTACCACATCAATTTCTCTCTAGCTTACATTTTCCAGATGTGCAGAAGTAGAGTTCAAAGATTATGCTGAAATCTAACACATCAATTTCTCTCTAGCTGAAATTTTCTAGATGTAGAGAAGCAGAGTTCCAGGATTATGCTGAAATCTGCCTCTGCATTTTCCCTCTAGCTGACATTTTCCAGATGTGAAGAAGCAGAGTTCAAAGATTATGCTGAAATCTACCACATAAATTCCTATCTAGCTGACATTTTTCAGATGTGCTGAAGAAGAGTTCCAGGATTATGCTAAAATCAGCCTCTGCATTTTCTCTCTAGCTGACATTCTCCAGATGTGCAGAAGCAGTGTTCAAAGATTATGCTGAAATCTACCACATCAATTTCTCTCTATCTTACATTTTCCAGATGTGCAGAAGCAGAGTTCCAGGATTATGCTGAAATCTGCCTTGCAATTTTTCTCCAGGTGAAAATTTCCAGATGTGGACAAGCAGAGTTCAAAGACTATGCTGAAATCTAACACATCAATTTCTCTCTTGCTGACATTTTCCAGCTGTGCAAAAGCAGAGTTCCAGGATTATGCTGAAATCTGCCTCTGCATTTTCCCTCTAGCTGACATTTTCCAGATGTGCAGAAGCAGAGTTCAAAGATTATGGTGAAATCTAACACATCAATTTCTCTCTTGCTGACATTTTCCAGAGTTGCAGAAGCAGAGTTCCAGGATTATGCTGAAATCAGCCTCTGCATTTTCTCTCTAGCTGACATTTTCCAGATGTGCAGAAGCAGAGTTCCAGTATTATGCTGAAATCTACCGCATCAATTTCTCTCTAACTGACATTTTCCAGATGTGTAGAACCAGAGATCCAGGATTATGCTGAAATCTGCCTTGCAATTTGTCTCCAAGTGAAATTTTCCAGATGTGGAGAAGCAGAGTTCAAAGATTATGCTGAAATCTACCACATCAATTTCTGTCTAGCTGACATTTGCCAGATGTGCAGAAGCAGAGTTCCAGGATTATGCTGAAATCTGCCTCTGTATTTTCCCTCTAGCTGACATTTTCCAGATGTGCAGAAGCTGAGTTCCAGTATTATGCTGAAATATACATCAATTTCTCTCTAACTGACATTTTCCAGATGTGCAGAAGTAGAGTTCCAGGATTATGCTGAAATCTGCCTTGCAAGTTTTCTCAAGCTGACATTTTCCATATGTACAGAAGCAGAGTTCCAGGTGTATGCTGAAATCTGCCTTGCAAGTTTTCTCAAGCTGACATTTTCCATATGTACAGAAGCAGAGTTCCAGGTGTATGCTGAAATCTGCCTTGCAATTTCTCTCTAGCTGTCTTTTCCAGATGTGCAGAAGCAGAGTTCAAAGATTATGCTGAAACCTAACACATCAATTTCTCTCTTGCTGACATTTTCCAGATGTGCAGAAGCAGAGTTCCAGGATTATGCTGAAATCTGCCTCTGCATTTTCCCTCTAGCTTACATTTTCCAGATGTGCAGAAGCTGAGTTCAAAGATTATGGTGAAATCTACCACATCAATTTCTCTCTAGCTGACATTTTCCAGATGTGCAGAAGCTGAGTTCAAAGATTATGGTGAAATCTACCACATCAATTTCTCTCTAGCTGACATTTTCCAGATGTGCAGAAGCAGAGTTCCAGGATTATGCTGAAATATACAACTTCAATTTCTCTCTAGCTGTCTTTTCCAGATGTGCAGAAGCAGAGTTCAAAGATTATGCTGAAATCTACAACATCAATTTTTCTCTAGCTGACATTTTCCAGATGTGCGGAAGCAGAGTTCCATGATTATGCTGAAATCTGCCTCTGCATTTTCCCTCTAGCTGACATTTTCAAGATGTGCAGAAGCAGAGTTCTAAGATTATGCTGAAATCTACAACATCAAGTTCTCTAGCTTACATTTTCCAGATGTGCAGAAGCAGAGTTCCAGGATTATGCTGAAATCTACCACTTCAATTTCTCTCTAGCTCACAATTGCCAGATGTGCAGAAGCAGAGTTCCAGGATTATTCTGAAATCTGCCTTGCAATTTTTTTCCAGGTGACATTTTCCAGATGTGTACAAGCAGAGTTCAAACATTATGCTGAAATCTAACACGTCAATTTCTCTCTAGCTGACATTTTCCAGAGTTGCAGAAGCAGAGTTCCAGGGTTATGCTGAAATCTGCCTCTGCATTTTTCCTCTAGCTGACATTTTCCAGATGTGAAAAAGCAGAGTTCAAAGATTATGCTGAAATCTACAACTTCAATTTCTCTCTAGCTGACATTTTCCAGATTTGCAGAAGCAGAGTTCTAAGATTATGCTGAAATCTACGACATCAATTTCTCTCTAGCTTACATTTTCCAGATGTGCAGAAGCAGACTTCCAGGATTATGCTGAAATCTGCCTCTGCATTTTCTCTCTAGCTGACATTTTCCACATGTGCAGAAGCAGAGTTCAAAGATTATGCTGAAATCTACCACATCAATTTCTCTCTATCTGACATTTTCCAGATGTGCAGAAGCAGAGTTCCAGGATTGTGCTGAAAACCACAACATCAATTTCTCTCTAGCTGACTTTCCCAGATGTGCAGAAACAGAGGTACAGTATTATGCTGAAATCTGCCTCTGCAGTTTCCCTCTAGCTGCCATTTTCCAGATGTGTAGAAGCAGAATTCCAGTATTATGCTGAAATTTACATCAATTTCTCTCTAACTGACATTTTCCAGATGTGTAGAACCAGAGATCCAGGATTATGCTGAAATCTGCCTTGCAATTTGTCTCCAAGTGAAATTTTCCAGATGTGGAGAAGCAGAGTTCCAGGATTATGCTGAAATCTGCCTCTGCATTTTCCCTCTAGCTGACATTTTCCAGATGTGCAGAAGCTGAGTTCAAAGATTATGGTGAAATCTACCACATCAATTTCACTCTAGCTGACATTTGCCAGATGTGCAGAAGCAGAGTTCCAGGATTATGCTGAAATCAGCCTCTGCATTTCTCTCTAACTGACATTTTCCAGATGTGCAGAAGCAGAGTTCCAGTATTATGCTGAAATATACATCAATTTCTCTCTAACTGACATTTTCCAGATGTGTAGAACCAGAGTTCCAGGATTATGCTGAAATCTGCCTTGCAATTTGTCTCCAAGTGAAATTTTCCAGATGTGCAGAAGCAGAGTTCAAAGATTATGCTGAAATCTAACACAACAATTTCTCTCTTGCTGACATTTTCCAGATGTGCAGAAGCAGAGTTCCAGGATTATGCTGAAATCTGCCTTGCAATTTCTCTCTAGCTGACTTTTCCAGATGTGCAGAAGCTGAGTTCAAAGATTATGGTGAAATCTGCCACATCAATTTCTGTCTAGCTGACATTTGCCAGATGTGCAGAAGTAGAGTTCCAGGATTATGTTGAAATCTGCCTTGCAAGTTTTCTCAAGCTGACATTTTCCATATGTACAGAAGCAGAGTTCCAGGTGTATGCTGAAATCTGCCTTGCAATTTCTCTCTAGCTGACATTTTCCAGATGTGCAGAAGCAGAGTTCAAAGATTATGCTGAAATCTAACACATCAATTTCTCTCTTGCTGACATTTTCCAGATGTGCAGAAGCAGAGTTCCAGGATTATGCTGAAATCTGCCTCTGCATTTTCCCTCTAGCTTACATTTTCCAGATGTGCAGAAGTTGAGTTCAAAGATTATGGTGAAATCTACCACATCAATTTCTCTCTAGCTGACATTTTCCAGATGTGGAGAAGCTGAGTTCAAAGATTATGGTGAAATCTACCACATCAATTTTTCTCTAGCTGACATTTTCCAGATGTGCGGAAGCAGAGTTCCATGATTATGCTGAAATCTGCCTCTGCATTTTCCCTCTAGCTGACATTTTCCAGATGTGCAGAAGCAGAGTTCTAAGATTATGCTGAAATCTACAACATCAATTTCTCTCTAGCTTACATTTTCCAGATGTGCAGAAGCAGAGTTCAAAGATTATGCTGAAATCTACCACATCAATTTCACTCTAGCTGACATTTGCCAGATGTGCAGAAGCAGAGTTCCAGGATTATGCTGAAATCAGCCTCTGCATTTCTCTCTAACTGACATTTTCCAGATGTGCAGAAGCAGAGTTCCAGTATTATGCTGAAATATACATCAATTTCTCTCTAACTGACATTTTCCAGATGTGTAGAACTAGAGTTCCAGGATTATGCTGAAATCTGCCTTGCAATTTGTCTCCAAGTGAAATTTTCCAGATGTGCGGAAGCAGAGTTCAAAGATTATGATGAAATATACCACATAAATTTTCCCCAGCTGACATTTTCCAGATGTGCAGAAGCTGAGTTCCAGGATTGTGCTTAAAACCACCACATCAATTTCTCTCTAGCTGACTTTTCCAGATGTGCAGAAGCAGAGTTCAAGCATTATGCTGAAATCTAACACATCAATTTCTCTCTAGCTTACATTTTCCAGATGTGCAGAAGCAGAATTCCAGGATTATGCTGAAATCTGCCTCTGCATTTTCCCTCTAGCTGACATTTTCCAGATGTGAGGAAGCAGTGTTCCAGGATTATGCTGAAATCAGCCTCTGCATTTTCTCTCTAGCTGACATTTTCCAGATGTGCAGAAGCAGAGTTCAAAGATTATGCTGAAATCTGCCTTGCAATTTCTCTCTAGCTGACATTTTCCAGATGAGCGCAAGCAGAGTTCAAAGATTATGGTGAACTCTACCACATCAATTTCTCTCTAGCTTACATTTTCCAGATGTGCAGAAGCAGAGTTCAAAGATTATGCTGAAATCTACCACATAAATTCCTCTCTATCTTACATTTTCCAGATGTGCAGAAGCAGAGTTCCAGGATTATGCTGAAATCTGCCTCTGCATTTTACCTCTAGCAGACATTTTCCAGATGTTCAGAAGCAGAGAGCAAAGATTATGCTGAAATATACCACATAAATTTTCCCCAGCTGACATTTTCCAGATGTGCAGAAGCAGAGTTCAAAGATTATGCTGAAATCTACGACATCAATTTCTCTCTAGTTTACATTTTCCAGATGTGCACAAGCAGAGTTCCAGTATTATGCTGAAATCTGCCTCTGCATTTCCCCTCTAGCTGACATTTTCCAGATGTGCGGAAGCAGAGTTCAAAGATTATGCTGAAATCTGCCTCTGCATTTCCCCTCTAACTGTCATTTTCCAGATGTGCGGAAGCAGAGTTCAAAGATTATGCTGAAATCTGCCTCTGCATTTTCTTTCTAGCTGACATTTTCTAGATGTGTGGAAGCAGAGTTCCAAGATTATGCTGAAATCTACGACATCAATTTCTCTCTAGCTTACATTTTCTAGATGTGCAGAAGCAGAGTTCCAGCATTATGCTGAAATCTGCCACATAAACTTCTCTCTAGCTGACATTTTCCAGATGTGCAGAAGCAGAGTTCAAATATTATGCTGAAATCTACCACATAAATTCCTATCTAGCTGACATTTTCCAGACATGCATTAGCAGAGTTCCAGGATTGTGCTGAAAACCACCACATCAGTTTCTCTCTAGCTGACTTTTCCAGATGTGCAGAAGCAGAGTGCCAGGGTTTTGCTGTAACCACTACATCAATTTCTCTCTAGCTGACTTTTCCAGATGTGCAGAAGCAGAGTTCCAGGATTATGCTGAAATCTACCAGCTCAATTTCTCTCTAGCTGACATTTCCACATATGCAGAAGCAGAGTACAAAGATTATGCTGAAATCTACCACATCAGTTTCTCTCTAGCTGACATTTTCCAGAGTAGCAGATGCAGAGTTAAAATATTATGCTGAAATCTACCATATCAATTTCTCTCTTGCTGACATTTGCCAGATGTGCAGAAGCAGAGTTCCAGGATTATGCTGAAATGTGCCTCTGCATTTTCCCTCTAGCTGACATTTTCCAGATGTGAAGAAGCAGAGTCCAAAGATTATGCTGAAATATACCACATCAATTTCTCTCTAGTTTACATTTTGCAGATGTGCACAAGCAGAGTTCCAGGATTATGCTGAAATCTACCACATAAATTCCTATCTAGTTGACAGTTTTCAGATGTGCTGAAGCAGAGTTCCAGGATTATGCTGAAATCTTCCTTGCAATTTCTCTCTAGCTGACATTTGCCAGATGTGCAGAAGCAGAGTTCCAAGATTATGCTGAAATCTGCCTTGCAATTTCTCTCTAGCTGACATTTGCCAGATGTTTGGAAGCAGAGTTCCAGGATTATGATGAAATCTACAACATCAATTTCTATTTAGCTGAAATTTTTGAGATGTGCGGAAGCAGAGTTCCAGGATTATTCTGAAATCTGATTTGAAATTTCTCTCTAGCTGACATTTTCCTGATGTGCAGAAGCAGAGTACCAGGATTATGCTGAAATCTGCTTCTCCATTTTCTCTCTATCTGACATTTTCCAGATGTGCAGAAGCAGAGTTCAAAGATTATGCTGAAATGTACCACATAAATTCCTATCTAGCTGACATTTTCCAGATGAGCGCAAGCAGAGTTCAAAGATTATGGTGAACTCTACCAGATCAATTTCTTTCTAGCTGACATTTTCCAAATGTACGGAAGCAGAGTTCAAAGATTATGCTGAAATCTACATCAATTTCTCTCTAGCTGAAATTTTCCAGAGTAGCAGATGCAGAGTTAAAATATTATGCTGAAATCTACCATATCAATTTCTCTCTTGCTGACATTTGCCAAATGTGCAGAAGCAGAGTTCAAAGATTATGCTGAAATCTACCACATAAATTCCTATCAAGCTGACATTTTTCAGATGTGCTGAAGCAGAGTTCCAAGATTATGCTGAAATCTACGACATCAATTTCTCTCTAGCTTACATTTTCCAGATGTGCAAAAGCAGAGTTCCAGGATTATGCTGAAATCTGCCTTGAAATTATTCTCTAGCTGACATTTCCATATGTTCGGAAGCAGAGTTCAAAGATTATGCTGAAATATACCACATAAATTTCCCCAGCTGACATTTTCCAGATGTGCAGAAGCAGAGTTCCAGCATTATGCTGAAATCTACATCAATTTCTCTCTAGCTGACATTTTCCAGATTTCAAGAAGGAGAGTTCCAGGTTTGTGCTGAAAACCACCACATCAATTTCTCTCTAGATGACTTTCCCACATGTGCTCAAACAGAGGTCCAGTATTATGCTGAAATCTGCCTTGCAATTTCTCTCTAGCTGACATTTTCCAGATGTGCAGAAGCAGAGTTCCAGGATTGTGCTTAAAACCACCACATCAATTTCTCTCTAGCTGACTTTTCCAGACGTGCAGAAGCAGATTTCCAGGATTTTGCTGAAACCACCACATCAATTTCTCTCTAGCTGACATTTGCCAGATGTGCAGAAGCAGAGTTCCAGGATTATGCTGAAATGTGACTCTGCATTTTCCCTCTAGCTGACATTTTCCAGATGTGAAGAAGCAGAGTTCAAAGATTATGCTGAAATCTACCACATAAATTCCTATCAAGCTGACATTTTTCAGATGTGCTGAAGCAGAGTTCCAGGATTATGCTATAATCTACGACATCAATTTCTCTCCAGCTTACATTTTCCAGATGTGCAGAAGCAGAGTTCCAGGATTTTGCTGAAACCACCACATCAATTTCTCTCTAGCTGACATTTGCCAGATGTGCAGAAGCAGAGTTCCACAATTATACTGAAATCTGCCTTGCAAGTTTTCTCTAGCTGACATTTTCCAAACGTACAGAAGCAGAGTTCCACAATTATGCTGAAATCTACAACATCAATTTCTCGCTAGCTGATATTTTCCAGATGTGCAGAAGCAGAGTTCCAGGATTGTGCTGAAAACCACCACATCAATTTCTCTCTAGCTGACTTTTCCAGATGTGCAGAAGCAGAGTTCCAGGATTTTGCTGAAACTACCACATCAATTTCTCTCTAGGTGACATTTGCCAGATGTGCAGAAGCAGAGTTCAAGGATTATGCTGAAATGTGCCTTGCAATTTCTCTGTAGCTTACTTTTCCAGATGTGAAGAAGCAGAGTTCAAACATTATGCTGAAATCTACATCAATTTCTCTCTAGCTGAAATTTTCCAGAGTAGCAGATGCAGAGTTAAAATATTATGCTGAAATGTGCCTCTGCATTTTCCCTCTAGCTGACATTTTCCAGATGTGAAGAAGCAGAGTTCAAAGATTATGCTGAAATCTACCACATAAATTCCTATCAAGCTGACATTTTTCTGATGTGCTGAAGCAGAGTTCCAGGATTATGCTATAATCTACGACATCAATTTCTCTCCAGCTTACATTTTCCAGATGTGCGGAAGCAAAGTTCCAGGATTATGCTGAAATCTGCCTCTGCATTTTCTCTCTAGCTGACATTTTCCAGATGTGCAGAAGCAGAGTTCAAAGGTTATGCTGAAATCAGCCTCTGCATTTTCTCTCTAGCTGACATTTTCAAGATGTCCAGAAGCAGAGTTCCAGCATTATGCTGAAATCTGCCTTGCAATTTCTCTCTAGCTGACATTTTCCAGATGTGCGGAAGCAGAGTTCCAGGATTATGCTGAAATCTACATCAATTTCTTTCTAGCTGACATTTTCCAGATTCTCAGAAGTAGAGTTCCAGGATTATGCTGAAATCTACCAGCTCAATTTCTCTCTAGCTGACATTTCCACATATGCAGAAGCAGAGTACAAAGATTATGCTGAAATCTACCACATCAATTTCTCTCTAGCTGACATTTTCCAAATGTACGGAATCAGAGTTCAAAGATTATGCTGAAATCTACATCAATTTCTCTCTAGCTGAAATTTTCCAGAGTAGCAGATGCAGAGTTAAAATATTATGCTGAAATCTACCATATCAATTTCTCTCTTGCTGACATTTGCCAGATGTGCAGAAGCAGAGTTCCAGGATTATGCTGAAATGTGCCTCTGCATTTTCCCTCTAGCTGACATTTTCCAGATGTGCAGAAGCAGAGTCCAAAGATTATGCTGAAATATACCACATCAATTTCTCTCTAGTTTACATTTTGCAGATGTGCACAAGCAGAGTTCCAGGATTATGCTGAAATCTACCACATAAATTCCTATCTAGTTGACAGTTTTCAGATGTGCTGAAGCAGAGTTCCAGGATTATGCTGAAATCTGCCTTGCAATTTCTCTCTAGCTGACATTTTCCAGATGTGCGGAAGCAGAGTTCCAGGATTATGCTGAACTCTGCCTTGCCATTTATCTCTAGCTGACTTTTCCAGATGTGCAGAAGCAGAGTTCCAGGATTATGCTGAACTCTGCCTTGCCATTTATCTCTAGCTGACATTTTCCAGATGTGCAGAAGCAGAGTTCAAAGGTTATGCTGAAATCAGCCTCTGCATTTTCTCTCTAGCTGACATTTGCCAGATGTTTGGAAGCAGAGTTCCAGGATTATGATGAAATCTACAACATCAATTTCTGTCTAGCTGAAATTTTCCAGATGTGCGGAAGCAGAGTTCCAGGATTATGCTGAAATCTGCCTTTGCATTTTCTCTCTAGCTGACATTTTCCTGAAGTGCAGAAGCAGAGTTCAAAGACTATGCTGAAATCTACCACATCAATTTCTCTCTAGCTGACATTTGCCAAATGCGCAGAAGCAGAGTTCCAGGATTATTCTGAAATCTGATTTGAAATTTCTCTCTAGCTGACATTTTCCTGATGTGCAGAAGCAGAGTACCAGGATTATTCTGAAATCTGCCTTGCAATTTTTCTCCAGGTGATATTTTCCAGATGTGCAGAAGCAGAGTTCAAGCATTATGCTGAAATCTAACACATCAATTTCTCTCTAGCTTACATTTTCCAGATGTGCAGAAGCAAAGTTCCAGGATTATGCTGAAATCTGCCTCTGCATTTTCCCTCTAGCTGACATTTTGCAGATGTGAGGAAGCAGTGTTCCAGGATTATGCTGAAATCAGCCTCTGCCTTTTCTCTCTAGCTGACATTTTCCAGATGTGCAGAAGCAGAGTTCAAAGATTATGCTGAAATCTGCCATGCAATTTCTCTCTACCTGACATTTTCCAGATGTGCGTAAGCAGAGTTCCAGGATGATGCTGAAATCTGCCTTGCAATTTCTCTCTAGCTGACATTTTCCAGATGAGCGCAAGCAGAGTTCAAAGATTATGGTGAAATCTACAACTTCAATTTCTCTCTATCTGACATTTTCCAGATGTGCAGAAGCAGAGTTCTAAGATTATGCTGAAATCTACAACATCAATTTCTCTCTAGCTGCCATTTTCCAGATGTGCAGAAGCAGAGTTCAAACATTATGCTGAAATCTAACACGTCAATTTCTCTCTAGCTGACATTTTCCAGAGTTGCAGAAGCAGAGTTCCAGGGTTATGCTGAAATCTGCCTCTGCATTTTTCCTCTAGCTGACATTTTCCAGATGTGAAAAAGCAGAGTTCAAAGATTATGCTGAAATCTACAACTTCAATTTCTCTCTAGCTGACATTTTCCAGATTTGCAGAAGCAGAGTTCTAAGATTATGCTGAAATCTACGACATCAATTTCTCTCTAGCTTACATTTTCCAGATGTGCAGAAGCAGACTTCCAGGATTATGCTGAAATCTGCCTCTGCATTTTCTCTCTAGCTGACATTTTCCACATGTGCAGAAGCAGAGTTCAAAGATTATGCTGAAATCTACCACATCAATTTCTCTCTATCTGACATTTTCCAGATGTGCAGAAGCAGAGTTCCAGGATTGTGCTGAAAACCACAACATCAATTTCTCTCTAGCTGACTTTCCCAGATGTGCAGAAACAGAGGTACAGTATTATGCTGAAATCTGCCTCTGCAGTTTCCCTCTAGCTGCCATTTTCCAGATGTGTAGAAGCAGAATTCCAGTATTATGCTGAAATTTACATCAATTTCTCTCTAACTGACATTTTCCAGATGTGTAGAACCAGAGATCCAGGATTATGCTGAAATCTGCCTTGCAATTTGTCTCCAAGTGAAATTTTCCAGATGTGGAGAAGCAGAGTTCCAGGATTATGCTGAAATCTGCCTCTGCATTTTCCCTCTAGCTGACATTTTCCAGATGTGCAGAAGCTGAGTTCAAAGATTATGGTGAAATCTACCACATCAATTTCACTCTAGCTGACATTTGCCAGATGTGCAGAAGCAGAGTTCCAGGATTATGCTGAAATCAGCCTCTGCATTTCTCTCTAACTGACATTTTCCAGATGTGCAGAAGCAGAGTTCCAGTATTATGCTGAAATATACATCAATTTCTCTCTAACTGACATTTTCCAGATGTGTAGAACCAGAGTTCCAGGATTATGCTGAAATCTGCCTTGCAATTTGTCTCCAAGTGAAATTTTCCAGATGTGCAGAAGCAGAGTTCAAAGATTATGCTGAAATCTAACACAACAATTTCTCTCTTGCTGACATTTTCCAGATGTGCAGAAGCAGAGTTCCAGGATTATGCTGAAATCTGCCTTGCAATTTCTCTCTAGCTGACTTTTCCAGATGTGCAGAAGCTGAGTTCAAAGATTATGGTGAAATCTGCCACATCAATTTCTGTCTAGCTGACATTTGCCAGATGTGCAGAAGTAGAGTTCCAGGATTATGTTGAAATCTGCCTTGCAAGTTTTCTCAAGCTGACATTTTCCATATGTACAGAAGCAGAGTTCCAGGTGTATGCTGAAATCTGCCTTGCAATTTCTCTCTAGCTGACATTTTCCAGATGTGCAGAAGCAGAGTTCAAAGATTATGCTGAAATCTAACACATCAATTTCTCTCTTGCTGACATTTTCCAGATGTGCAGAAGCAGAGTTCCAGGATTATGCTGAAATCTGCCTCTGCATTTTCCCTCTAGCTTACATTTTCCAGATGTGCAGAAGTTGAGTTCAAAGATTATGGTGAAATCTACCACATCAATTTCTCTCTAGCTGACATTTTCCAGATGTGGAGAAGCTGAGTTCAAAGATTATGGTGAAATCTACCACATCAATTTTTCTCTAGCTGACATTTTCCAGATGTGCGGAAGCAGAGTTCCATGATTATGCTGAAATCTGCCTCTGCATTTTCCCTCTAGCTGACATTTTCCAGATGTGCAGAAGCAGAGTTCTAAGATTATGCTGAAATCTACAACATCAATTTCTCTCTAGCTTACATTTTCCAGATGTGCAGAAGCAGAGTTCAAAGATTATGCTGAAATCTACCACATCAATTTCACTCTAGCTGACATTTGCCAGATGTGCAGAAGCAGAGTTCCAGGATTATGCTGAAATCAGCCTCTGCATTTCTCTCTAACTGACATTTTCCAGATGTGCAGAAGCAGAGTTCCAGTATTATGCTGAAATATACATCAATTTCTCTCTAACTGACATTTTCCAGATGTGTAGAACTAGAGTTCCAGGATTATGCTGAAATCTGCCTTGCAATTTGTCTCCAAGTGAAATTTTCCAGATGTGCGGAAGCAGAGTTCAAAGATTATGATGAAATATACCACATAAATTTTCCCCAGCTGACATTTTCCAGATGTGCAGAAGCTGAGTTCCAGGATTGTGCTTAAAACCACCACATCAATTTCTCTCTAGCTGACTTTTCCAGATGTGCAGAAGCAGAGTTCAAGCATTATGCTGAAATCTAACACATCAATTTCTCTCTAGCTTACATTTTCCAGATGTGCAGAAGCAGAATTCCAGGATTATGCTGAAATCTGCCTCTGCATTTTCCCTCTAGCTGACATTTTCCAGATGTGAGGAAGCAGTGTTCCAGGATTATGCTGAAATCAGCCTCTGCATTTTCTCTCTAGCTGACATTTTCCAGATGTGCAGAAGCAGAGTTCAAAGATTATGCTGAAATCTGCCTTGCAATTTCTCTCTAGCTGACATTTTCCAGATGAGCGCAAGCAGAGTTCAAAGATTATGGTGAACTCTACCACATCAATTTCTCTCTAGCTTACATTTTCCAGATGTGCAGAAGCAGAGTTCAAAGATTATGCTGAAATCTACCACATAAATTCCTCTCTATCTTACATTTTCCAGATGTGCAGAAGCAGAGTTCCAGGATTATGCTGAAATCTGCCTCTGCATTTTACCTCTAGCAGACATTTTCCAGATGTTCAGAAGCAGAGAGCAAAGATTATGCTGAAATATACCACATAAATTTTCCCCAGCTGACATTTTCCAGATGTGCAGAAGCAGAGTTCAAAGATTATGCTGAAATCTACGACATCAATTTCTCTCTAGTTTACATTTTCCAGATGTGCACAAGCAGAGTTCCAGTATTATGCTGAAATCTGCCTCTGCATTTCCCCTCTAGCTGACATTTTCCAGATGTGCGGAAGCAGAGTTCAAAGATTATGCTGAAATCTGCCTCTGCATTTCCCCTCTAACTGTCATTTTCCAGATGTGCGGAAGCAGAGTTCAAAGATTATGCTGAAATCTGCCTCTGCATTTTCTTTCTAGCTGACATTTTCTAGATGTGTGGAAGCAGAGTTCCAAGATTATGCTGAAATCTACGACATCAATTTCTCTCTAGCTTACATTTTCTAGATGTGCAGAAGCAGAGTTCCAGCATTATGCTGAAATCTGCCACATAAACTTCTCTCTAGCTGACATTTTCCAGATGTGCAGAAGCAGAGTTCAAATATTATGCTGAAATCTACCACATAAATTCCTATCTAGCTGACATTTTCCAGACATGCATTAGCAGAGTTCCAGGATTGTGCTGAAAACCACCACATCAGTTTCTCTCTAGCTGACTTTTCCAGATGTGCAGAAGCAGAGTGCCAGGGTTTTGCTGTAACCACTACATCAATTTCTCTCTAGCTGACTTTTCCAGATGTGCAGAAGCAGAGTTCCAGGATTATGCTGAAATCTACCAGCTCAATTTCTCTCTAGCTGACATTTCCACATATGCAGAAGCAGAGTACAAAGATTATGCTGAAATCTACCACATCAGTTTCTCTCTAGCTGACATTTTCCAGAGTAGCAGATGCAGAGTTAAAATATTATGCTGAAATCTACCATATCAATTTCTCTCTTGCTGACATTTGCCAGATGTGCAGAAGCAGAGTTCCAGGATTATGCTGAAATGTGCCTCTGCATTTTCCCTCTAGCTGACATTTTCCAGATGTGAAGAAGCAGAGTCCAAAGATTATGCTGAAATATACCACATCAATTTCTCTCTAGTTTACATTTTGCAGATGTGCACAAGCAGAGTTCCAGGATTATGCTGAAATCTACCACATAAATTCCTATCTAGTTGACAGTTTTCAGATGTGCTGAAGCAGAGTTCCAGGATTATGCTGAAATCTTCCTTGCAATTTCTCTCTAGCTGACATTTGCCAGATGTGCAGAAGCAGAGTTCCAAGATTATGCTGAAATCTGCCTTGCAATTTCTCTCTAGCTGACATTTGCCAGATGTTTGGAAGCAGAGTTCCAGGATTATGATGAAATCTACAACATCAATTTCTATTTAGCTGAAATTTTTGAGATGTGCGGAAGCAGAGTTCCAGGATTATTCTGAAATCTGATTTGAAATTTCTCTCTAGCTGACATTTTCCTGATGTGCAGAAGCAGAGTACCAGGATTATGCTGAAATCTGCTTCTCCATTTTCTCTCTATCTGACATTTTCCAGATGTGCAGAAGCAGAGTTCAAAGATTATGCTGAAATGTACCACATAAATTCCTATCTAGCTGACATTTTCCAGATGAGCGCAAGCAGAGTTCAAAGATTATGGTGAACTCTACCAGATCAATTTCTTTCTAGCTGACATTTTCCAAATGTACGGAAGCAGAGTTCAAAGATTATGCTGAAATCTACATCAATTTCTCTCTAGCTGAAATTTTCCAGAGTAGCAGATGCAGAGTTAAAATATTATGCTGAAATCTACCATATCAATTTCTCTCTTGCTGACATTTGCCAAATGTGCAGAAGCAGAGTTCAAAGATTATGCTGAAATCTACCACATAAATTCCTATCAAGCTGACATTTTTCAGATGTGCTGAAGCAGAGTTCCAAGATTATGCTGAAATCTACGACATCAATTTCTCTCTAGCTTACATTTTCCAGATGTGCAAAAGCAGAGTTCCAGGATTATGCTGAAATCTGCCTTGAAATTATTCTCTAGCTGACATTTCCATATGTTCGGAAGCAGAGTTCAAAGATTATGCTGAAATATACCACATAAATTTCCCCAGCTGACATTTTCCAGATGTGCAGAAGCAGAGTTCCAGCATTATGCTGAAATCTACATCAATTTCTCTCTAGCTGACATTTTCCAGATTTCAAGAAGGAGAGTTCCAGGTTTGTGCTGAAAACCACCACATCAATTTCTCTCTAGATGACTTTCCCACATGTGCTCAAACAGAGGTCCAGTATTATGCTGAAATCTGCCTTGCAATTTCTCTCTAGCTGACATTTTCCAGATGTGCAGAAGCAGAGTTCCAGGATTGTGCTTAAAACCACCACATCAATTTCTCTCTAGCTGACTTTTCCAGACGTGCAGAAGCAGATTTCCAGGATTTTGCTGAAACCACCACATCAATTTCTCTCTAGCTGACATTTGCCAGATGTGCAGAAGCAGAGTTCCACAATTATACTGAAATCTGCCTTGCAATTTCTCTCTAGCTGACTTTCCAGATGTGCAGAGGCAGAGTTCCAGGATTTTGCTGAATCTACCACATCACTTTCTCTCTTGCTGACATTTGCCAGATGTGCAGAAGCAGAGTTCCAGGATTATGCTGAAATGTGACTCTGCATTTTCCCTCTAGCTGACATTTTCCAGATGTGAAGAAGCAGAGTTCAAAGATTATGCTGAAATCTACCACATAAATTCCTATCAAGCTGACATTTTTCAGATGTGCTGAAGCAGAGTTCCAGGATTATGCTATAATCTACGACATCAATTTCTCTCCAGCTTACATTTTCCAGATGTGCAGAAGCAGAGTTCCAGGATTTTGCTGAAACCACCACATCAATTTCTCTCTAGCTGACATTTGCCAGATGTGCAGAAGCAGAGTTCCACAATTATACTGAAATCTGCCTTGCAAGTTTTCTCTAGCTGACATTTTCCAAACGTACAGAAGCAGAGTTCCACAATTATGCTGAAATCTACAACATCAATTTCTCGCTAGCTGATATTTTCCAGATGTGCAGAAGCAGAGTTCCAGGATTGTGCTGAAAACCACCACATCAATTTCTCTCTAGCTGACTTTTCCAGATGTGCAGAAGCAGAGTTCCAGGATTTTGCTGAAACTACCACATCAATTTCTCTCTAGGTGACATTTGCCAGATGTGCAGAAGCAGAGTTCAAGGATTATGCTGAAATGTGCCTTGCAATTTCTCTGTAGCTTACTTTTCCAGATGTGAAGAAGCAGAGTTCAAACATTATGCTGAAATCTACATCAATTTCTCTCTAGCTGAAATTTTCCAGAGTAGCAGATGCAGAGTTAAAATATTATGCTGAAATGTGCCTCTGCATTTTCCCTCTAGCTGACATTTTCCAGATGTGAAGAAGCAGAGTTCAAAGATTATGCTGAAATCTACCACATAAATTCCTATCAAGCTGACATTTTTCTGATGTGCTGAAGCAGAGTTCCAGGATTATGCTATAATCTACGACATCAATTTCTCTCCAGCTTACATTTTCCAGATGTGCGGAAGCAAAGTTCCAGGATTATGCTGAAATCTGCCTCTGCATTTTCTCTCTAGCTGACATTTTCCAGATGTGCAGAAGCAGAGTTCAAAGGTTATGCTGAAATCAGCCTCTGCATTTTCTCTCTAGCTGACATTTTCAAGATGTCCAGAAGCAGAGTTCCAGCATTATGCTGAAATCTGCCTTGCAATTTCTCTCTAGCTGACATTTTCCAGATGTGCGGAAGCAGAGTTCCAGGATTATGCTGAAATCTACATCAATTTCTTTCTAGCTGACATTTTCCAGATTCTCAGAAGTAGAGTTCCAGGATTATGCTGAAATCTACCAGCTCAATTTCTCTCTAGCTGACATTTCCACATATGCAGAAGCAGAGTACAAAGATTATGCTGAAATCTACCACATCAATTTCTCTCTAGCTGACATTTTCCAAATGTACGGAATCAGAGTTCAAAGATTATGCTGAAATCTACATCAATTTCTCTCTAGCTGAAATTTTCCAGAGTAGCAGATGCAGAGTTCAAACATTATGCTGAAATCTACCATATCAATTTCTCTCTTGCTGACATTTGCCAGATGTGCAGAAGCAGAGTTCCAGGATTATGCTGAAATGTGCCTCTGCATTTTCCCTCTAGCTGACATTTTCCAGATGTGCAGAAGCAGAGTCCAAAGATTATGCTGAAATATACCACATCAATTTCTCTCTAGTTTACATTTTGCAGATGTGCACAAGCAGAGTTCCAGGATTATGCTGAAATCTACCACATAAATTCCTATCTAGTTGACAGTTTTCAGATGTGCTGAAGCAGAGTTCCAGGATTATGCTGAAATCTGCCTTGCAATTTCTCTCTAGCTGACATTTTCCAGATGTGCGGAAGCAGAGTTCCAGGATTATGCTGAACTCTGCCTTGCCATTTATCTCTAGCTGACTTTTCCAGATGTGCAGAAGCAGAGTTCCAGGATTATGCTGAACTCTGCCTTGCCATTTATCTCTAGCTGACATTTTCCAGATGTGCAGAAGCAGAGTTCAAAGGTTATGCTGAAATCAGCCTCTGCATTTTCTCTCTAGCTGACATTTGCCAGATGTTTGGAAGCAGAGTTCCAGGATTATGATGAAATCTACAACATCAATTTCTGTCTAGCTGAAATTTTCCAGATGTGCGGAAGCAGAGTTCCAGGATTATGCTGAAATCTGCCTTTGCATTTTCTCTCTAGCTGACATTTTCCTGAAGTGCAGAAGCAGAGTTCAAAGACTATGCTGAAATCTACCACATCAATTTCTCTCTAGCTGACATTTGCCAAATGCGCAGAAGCAGAGTTCCAGGATTATTCTGAAATCTGATTTGAAATTTCTCTCTAGCTGACATTTTCCTGATGTGCAGAAGCAGAGTACCAGGATTATTCTGAAATCTGCCTTGCAATTTTTCTCCAGGTGATATTTTCCAGATGTGCAGAAGCAGAGTTCAAGCATTATGCTGAAATCTAACACATCAATTTCTCTCTAGCTTACATTTTCCAGATGTGCAGAAGCAAAGTTCCAGGATTATGCTGAAATCTGCCTCTGCATTTTCCCTCTAGCTGACATTTTGCAGATGTGAGGAAGCAGTGTTCCAGGATTATGCTGAAATCAGCCTCTGCCTTTTCTCTCTAGCTGACATTTTCCAGATGTGCAGAAGCAGAGTTCAAAGATTATGCTGAAATCTGCCATGCAATTTCTCTCTACCTGACATTTTCCAGATGTGCGTAAGCAGAGTTCCAGGATGATGCTGAAATCTGCCTTGCAATTTCTCTCTAGCTGACATTTTCCAGATGAGCGCAAGCAGAGTTCAAAGATTATGGTGAACTCTACCACATCAATTTCTCTCTAGCTTACATTTTCCAGATGTGCAGAAGCAGAGTTCAAAGATTATGCTGAAATCTACCACATAAATTCCTCTCTATCTTACATTTTCCAGATGTGCAGAAGCAGAGTTCCAGGATTATGCTGAAATCTGCCTCTGCATTTTCCCTCTAGCTGACATTTTCCAGATGTGTGGAAGCAGAGTTCAAAGATTATGCTGAAATCTACCACATAAATTCCTCACTAGCTGACATTTTTCAGATGTGCTGAAGCAGAGTTCCAGGATTATGCTGAAATCAGCCTCTGCATTTTCTCTCTAGCTGACATTCTCCAGATGTGCAGAAGCAGAGTTCCAAGATTATGCTGAAATCTACCACATCAATTTCTCTCTATCTTACATTTTCCAGATGTGCAGAAGCAGAGTTCCAGGATTATGCTGAAATCTGCCTCTGCATTTTCCCTCTAGCTGACATTTTCCAGATGTGCAGAAGCAGAGTTCCAGGATTATGCTGAAATCTGCCTTGCAATTTCTCTCTAGCTGACATTTTCCAGATGAGCGCAAGCGGAGTTCAAAGATTATGGTGAACTCTACCACATCAATTTCTCTCTAGCTTACATTTTCCAGATGTGCAGAAGCAGAGTTCAAAGATTATGCTGAAATCTAACACATCAATTTCTCTCTAGCTGAAATTTTCTAGATGTAGAGAAGCAGAGTTCCAGGATTATGCTGAAATCTGCCTCTGCATTTTCCCTCTAGCTGACATTTTCCAGATGTGAAGAAGCAGAGTTCAAAGATTATGCTGAAATCTACCACATAAATTCCTATCTAGCTGACATTTTTCAGATGTGCTGAAGAAGAGTTCCAGGATTATGCTAAAATCAGCCTCTGCATTTTCTCTCTAGCTGACATTCTCCAGATGTGCAGAAGCAGTGTTCAAAGATTATGCTGAAATCTACCACATCAATTTCTCTCTATCTTACATTTTCCAGATGTGCAGAAGCAGAGTTCCAGGATTATGCTGAAATCTGCCTTGCAATTTTTCTCCAGGTGAAAATTTCCAGATGTGGACAAGCAGAGTTCAAAGACTATGCTGAAATCTAACACATCAATTTCTCTCTTGCTGACATTTTCCAGCTGTGCAAAAGCAGAGTTCCAGGATTATGCTGAAATCTGCCTCTGCATTTTCCCTCTAGCTGACATTTTCCAGATGTGCAGAAGCAGAGTTCAAAGATTATGGTGAAATCTAACACATCAATTTCTCTCTTGCTGACATTTTCCAGAGTTGCAGAAGCAGAGTTCCAGGATTATGCTGAAATCAGCCTCTGCATTTTCTCTCTAGCTGACATTTTCCAGATGTGCAGAAGCAGAGTTCCAGTATTATGCTGAAATCTACCGCATCAATTTCTCTCTAACTGACATTTTCCAGATGTGTAGAACCAGAGATCCAGGATTATGCTGAAATCTGCCTTGCAATTTGTCTCCAAGTGAAATTTTCCAGATGTGGAGAAGCAGAGTTCAAAGATTATGCTGAAATCTACCACATCAATTTCTGTCTAGCTGACATTTGCCAGATGTGCAGAAGCAGAGTTCCAGGATTATGCTGAAATCTGCCTCTGTATTTTCCCTCTAGCTGACATTTTCCAGATGTGCAGAAGCTGAGTTCCAGTATTATGCTGAAATATACATCAATTTCTCTCTAACTGACATTTTCCAGATGTGTAGAACCAGAGATCCAGGATTACGCTGAAATCTGCCTTGCAATTTGTCTCCAAGTGAAATTTTCCAGTTGTGGAGAAGCAGAGTTCAAAGATTATCCTGAAATCTAACACATCAATTTCTCTCTTGCTGACAATTTCCAGAGTTCCAGAAGCAGAGTTCCAGGGTTATGATGAATTCTGCCTCTGCATTTTCCCTCTAGCTGACATTTTCCAGATGTGAAAAAGCAGAGTTCAAAGATTATGCTGAAATCTACAACTTCAATTTCTCTCTAGCTGACATTTTCCACATGTGCAGAAGCAGAGTTCCGGCATTATGCTGAAATCAGCCTTTGCAATTTCTCTCTAGCTGAAATTTTCCAAATGTGCAGAAGCAGAGTTCTAGGATTATGCTGAAATCTGCCTCTGCATTTTCCCTCTAGCTGACAATTTCCAGATGTGCAGAAGCAGAGTTCCAGTATTATGCTGAAATATACAACATCAATTTCTCTCTAGCTGACATTTTCCAGATGTGCAGAAGCAGATTTCTAAGATTTTGATGAAATCTACCACATCAATTTCACTCTAGCTGACATTTTCCAGATGTGCAGAAGCAGACTTCCAGGATTATGCTGAAATCAGCCTCTGCATTTTCTCTCTAGCTGACATTTTCCACATGTGCGTAAGCAGAGTTCCAGGATGATGCTGAAATCTGCCTTGCAATTTCTCTCTAGCTGACATTTTCCAGATGAGCGCAAGCAGAGTTCAAAGATTATGGTGAACTCTACCACATCAATTTCTCTCTAGCTTACATTTTCCAGATGTGCAGAAGCAGAGTTCAAAGATTATGCTGAAATCTACCACATAAATTCCTCTCTATCTTACATTTTCCAGATGTGCAGAAGCAGAGTTCCAGGATTATGCTGAAATCTGCCTCTGCATTTTCCCTCTAGCTGACATTTTCCAGATGTGTGGAAGCAGAGTTCAAAGATTATGCTGAAATCTACCACATAAATTCCTCACTAGCTGACATTTTTCAGATGTGCTGAAGCAGAGTTCCAGGATTATGCTGAAATCAGCCTCTGCATTTTCTCTCTAGCTGACATTCTCCAGATGTGCAGAAGCAGAGTTCAAAGATTATGCTCAAATCTACCACATCAATTTCTCTCTATCTTACATTTTCCAGATGTGCAGAAGCAGAGTTCCAGGATTATGCTGAAATCTGCCTCTGCATTTTCCCTCTAGCTGACATTTTCCAGATGTGCAGAAGCAGAGTTCCAGGATTATGCTGAAATCTGCCTTGCAATTTCTCTCTAGCTGACATTTTCCAGATGAGCGCAAGCGGAGTTCAAAGATTATGGTGAACTCTACCACATCAATTTCTCTCTAGCTTACATTTTCCAGATGTGCAGAAGCAGAGTTCAAAGATTATGCTGAAATCTAACACATCAATTTCTCTCTAGCTGAAATTTTCTAGATGTAGAGAAGCAGAGTTCCAGGATTATGCTGAAATCTGCCTCTGCATTTTCCCTCTAGCTGACATTTTCCAGATGTGAAGAAGCAGAGTTCAAAGATTATGCTGAAATCTACCACATAAATTCCTATCTAGCTGACATTTTTCAGATGTGCTGAAGAAGAGTTCCAGGATTATGCTAAAATCAGCCTCTGCATTTTCTCTCTAGCTGACATTCTCCAGATGTGCAGAAGCAGTGTTCAAAGATTATGCTGAAATCTACCACATCAATTTCTCTCTATCTTACATTTTCCAGATGTGCAGAAGCAGAGTTCCAGGATTATGCTGAAATCTGCCTTGCAATTTTTCTCCAGGTGAAAATTTCCAGATGTGGACAAGCAGAGTTCAAAGACTATGCTGAAATCTAACACATCAATTTCTCTCTTGCTGACATTTTCCAGCTGTGCAAAAGCAGAGTTCCAGGATTATGCTGAAATCTGCCTCTGCATTTTCCCTCTAGCTGACATTTTCCAGATGTGCAGAAGCAGAGTTCAAAGATTATGGTGAAATCTAACACATCAATTTCTCTCTTGCTGACATTTTCCAGAGTTGCAGAAGCAGAGTTCCAGGATTATGCTGAAATCAGCCTCTGCATTTTCTCTCTAGCTGACATTTTCCAGATGTGCAGAAGCAGAGTTCCAGTATTATGCTGAAATCTACCGCATCAATTTCTCTCTAACTGACATTTTCCAGATGTGTAGAACCAGAGATCCAGGATTATGCTGAAATCTGCCTTGCAATTTGTCTCCAAGTGAAATTTTCCAGATGTGGAGAAGCAGAGTTCAAAGATTATGCTGAAATCTACCACATCAATTTCTGTCTAGCTGACATTTGCCAGATGTGCAGAAGCAGAGTTCCAGGATTATGCTGAAATCTGCCTCTGTATTTTCCCTCTAGCTGACATTTTCCAGATGTGCAGAAGCTGAGTTCCAGTATTATGCTGAAATATACATCAATTTCTCTCTAACTGACATTTTCCAGATGTGTAGAACCAGAGATCCAGGATTACGCTGAAATCTGCCTTGCAATTTGTCTCCAAGTGAAATTTTCCAGTTGTGGAGAAGCAGAGTTCAAAGATTATCCTGAAATCTAACACATCAATTTCTCTCTTGCTGACAATTTCCAGAGTTCCAGAAGCAGAGTTCCAGGGTTATGATGAATTCTGCCTCTGCATTTTCCCTCTAGCTGACATTTTCCAGATGTGAAAAAGCAGAGTTCAAAGATTATGCTGAAATCTACAACTTCAATTTCTCTCTAGCTGACATTTTCCACATGTGCAGAAGCAGAGTTCCGGCATTATGCTGAAATCAGCCTTTGCAATTTCTCTCTAGCTGAAATTTTCCAAATGTGCAGAAGCAGAGTTCTAGGATTATGCTGAAATCTGCCTCTGCATTTTCCCTCTAGCTGACAATTTCCAGATGTGCAGAAGCAGAGTTCCAGTATTATGCTGAAATATACAACATCAATTTCTCTCTAGCTGACATTTTCCAGATGTGCAGAAGCAGATTTCTAAGATTTTGATGAAATCTACCACATCAATTTCACTCTAGCTGACATTTTCCAGATGTGCAGAAGCAGACTTCCAGGATTATGCTGAAATCAGCCTCTGCATTTTCTCTCTAGCTGACATTTTCCACATGTGCAGAAGCAGAGTTCCAAGTTTATGCTGAAATCTGCCTTGCAATTTCTCTCTAGCTGACATTTGCCAGATGTGCAGAAGCAGAGTTCCAGGATTATGCTGAAATCTGCCTCTGCATTTTCCCTCTAGCTGACATTTTCCAGATGTGCAGAAGCAGAGTTCTAAGATTATGCTGAAATTTACAACAGCAATTTCTGTCTAGCTTACATTTTCCAGATGTGCAGAAGCAGAGTTCCAAGTTTATGCTGAAATCTGCCTTGCAATTTCTCTCTAGCTGACATTTGCCAGATGTGCAGAAGCTGAGTTCAAGGATAATGCAGAAATCAGCCTCTGCATTTTCTCTCTAGCTGACATTTTCCACATGTGCAGAAGCAGAGTTCCAAGATTATGCTGAAATCTGCCTTGCAATTTCTCTCTAGCTGACATTTGCCAGATGTGCAGAAGCAGAGTTCCAGGATTATTCGGAAATCTGCCTTGCAATTTTTCTCCAGGTGACATTTTCCAGATGTGCAGAAGCAGAGTTCAAACATGCTGAAATCTAACACATCAATTTCTCTCTTGCTGACATTTTCCAGAGTTGCAGAAGCAGAGTTCCAGGATTATGCTGAAATCAGCCTCTGCATTTTCTCTCTAGCTGACATTTTCCAGATGTGCAGAAGCAGAGTTCTAAGATTATGCTGAAATCTACAACATCAATTTTTCTCTAGCTGACATTTTCCAGATGTGCGGAAGCAGAGTTCCATGATTATGCTGATCTGCCTCTGCATTTTCTCTCTAGCTGACATTTTCCAGATGTGCAGAAGCAGAGTTCTAAGATTATGCTGAAATCTACAACATCAATTTTTCTCTAGCTGCCATTTTCCAGATGTGCAGAAGCAGAGTTCAAACATTATGCTGAAATCTAACACGTCAATTTCTCTCTTGCTGACATTTTCCAGATGTGCAGAAGCAGAGTTCCAGGATTATGCTGAAATCTGCCTCTGCATTTTCCCTCTAGCTGACATTTTCCAGATGTGCAGAAGCAGAGTTCTAAGATTATGCTGAAATTTACAACAGCAATTTCTGTCTAGCTTACATTTTCCAGATGTGAGGAAGCTGAGTTCAAGGATAATGCAGAAATCAGCCTCTGCATTTTCTCTCTAGCTGACATTTTCCACATGTGCAGAAGCAGAATTCCAAGATTATGCTGAAATCTGCCTTGCAATTTCTCTCTAGCTGACATTTGCCAGATGTGCAGAAGCAGAGTTCCAGGATTATTCGGAAATCTGCCTTGCAATTTTTCTCCAGGTGACATTTTCCAGATGTGCAGAAGCAGAGTTCAAACATGCTGAAATCTAACACATCAATTTCTCTCTTGCTGACATTTTACAGAGTTGCAGAAGCAGAGTTCCAGGATTATGCTGAAATCAGCCTCTGCATTTTCTCTCTAGCTGACATTTTCCAGATGTGCAGAAGCAGAGTTCTAAGATTATGCTGAAATCTACAACTTCAATTTCTCTCTAGCTGACATTTTCCAGATGTGCAGAAGCAGAGTTCCAGGATTATGCTGAAATCTGCCTCTGCATTTTCCCTCTAGCTGACATTTTCCAGATGTGCAGAAGCAGAGTTCTAAGATTATGCTGAAATCTACATCAATTTCTCTCTAGCTTACATTTTCCAGATGTGAGGAAGCAGAGTTCAAGGATTATGCTGAAATCAGCCTCTGCATTTTCTCTCTAGCTGACATTTTCCACATGTGCAGAAGCAGAGTTCCAAGATTATGCTGAAATCTGCCTTGCAATTTCTCTCTAGCTGACATTTGCCAGATATGCAGAGGCAGAGTTCAAGGATTATTCGGAAATCTGCCTTGCAATTTTTCTCCAGGTGACATTTTCCAGATGTGCAGAAGCAGAGTTCAAACATGCTGAAATTTAACACATCAATTTCTCTCTTGCTGACATTTTCCAGAGTTGCAGAAGCAGAGTTCCAGGATTATGCTGAAATCAGCTTCTGCATTTTCTCTCTAGCTGACATTTTCCAGATGTGCAGAAGCAGAGTTCTAAGATTATGCTGAAATCTACAACTTCAATTTCTATCTAGCTGACATTTTCCAGATGTTCAGAAGCAGAGTTCTAAGATTATGCTGAAAACCACAACATCAATTTCTCTCTAGCTGACTTTCCCAGATGTGCAGAAGCAGAGGTCCAGTATTATGCTGAAATCTGCCTTGCAATTTCTCTCTAGCTGACATTTTCCACATGTGCAGAAGCAGAGTTCCAAGATTATGCTGAAATCTGCCTTGCAATTTCTCTCTAGCTGACATTTGCCAGATGTGCAGAAGCAGAGTTCCAGGATTATGCTGAAATCTGCCTTGCAATTTTTCTCCAGGTGACATTTTCCAGATGTGCAGAAGCATAGTTCAAACATTATGCTGAAATCTACCACTTCAATTTCTCTCTAGCTCACATTTGCCAGATGTGCAGAAGCAGAGTTCCAGGATTATTCTGAAATCTGCCTTGCAATTTTTCTTCAGGTGACATTTTCCAGATGTGCAGAAGCAGAGTTCAAACATGCTGAAATCTAACACATCAATTTCTCTCTTGCTGACATTTTCCAGAGTTGCAGCAGCAGAGTTCCAGGATTATGCTGAAATCAGCTTCTGCATTTTCTCTCTAGCTGACATTTTCCAGATGTGCAGAAGCAGAGTTCTAAGATTATACTGAAATCTACAACTTCAATTTCTCTCTAGCTGACTTTTCCAGATGTGCAGAAGATGAGTTCAAAGATTATGGTGAAATCTGCCACATCAATTTCTGTCTAGCTGACATTTGCCAGATGTGCAGAAGTAGAGTTCAAGGATTATGCTGAAATCTGCCTTGCAAGTTTTCTCAAGCTGACATTTTCCATATGTACAGAATCAGAGTTCCTGGTGTATGCTGAAATCTGCCTTGCAATTTCTCTCTAGCTGACTTTTCCAGATGTGCAGAAGCAGAGTTCAAAGATTATGCTGAAATCTAACACATCAATTTCTCTCTTGCTGACATTTTCCAGATGTGCAGAAGCAGAGTTCCAGGATTATGCTGAAATCTGCCTCTTCATTTTCCCTCTAGCTTACATTTTCCAGATGTGCAGAAGCTGAGTTCACAGATTATGGTGAAATCTACCACATCAATTTCTCTCTAGCTGACATTTTCCAGATGTGCAGAAGCTGAGTTCAAAGATTATGGTGAAATCTACACATCAATTTCTCTCTAGCTGACATTTGCCAGATGTGCAGAAGCAGAGTTCCAGGATTATGCTGAAATCAGCCTCTGCATTTTCTCTCTAGCTGACATTTTCCAGATCTGCAGAAGCAGAGTTCTAAGATTATGCTGAAATCTACAACATCAATTTTTCTCTAGCTGACATTTTCCAGATGTGCGGAAGCAGAGTTCCATGATTATGCTGAAATCTGCCTCTGCATTTTCCCTCTAGCTGACATTTTCCAGATGTGAGGAAGCAGAGTTCCAGGATTATGCTGAAATCAGCCTCTGCATTTTCTCTCTAGCTGACATTTTCCAGATGTGCAGAAGCAGAGTTCAAACATTATGCTGAAATCTACCACTTCAATTTCTCTCTAGCTCACATTTGCCAGATGTGGAGAAGCAAAGTTCCAGCATTATTCTGAAATCTGCCTTGCAATTTTTCTCCAGGTGACATTTTCCAGATGTGTAGAAGCAGAGTTCAAACATTATGCTGAAATCTAACACATCAATTTCTCTCTTGCTGACATTTTCCAGAGTTGCAGAAGCAGAGTTCCAGGGTTATGCTGAAATCAGCCTCTGCATTTTCTCTCTAGCTGACATTTTCCACATGTGCAGAAGCTGAGTTCAAAGATTATGCTGAAATCTACCACATCAATTTCACTCTAGCGGACATTTGCCAGACGTGCAGAAGCAGAGTTCCAGGATTATGCTGAAATCAGCCTCTGCATTTTCTCTCTAGCTGCCATTTTCCAGATGTGCAGAAGCAGAGTTCCAGTATTATGCTGAAATATACATCAATTTCTCTCTAACTGACATTTTCTAGATGTGTAGAACCAGAGATCCAGGATTATGCTGAAATCTGCCTTGCAATTTGTCTCCAAGTGAAATTTTCCAGATGTGGAGAAGCAGAGTTCAAAGATTATGCTGAAATCTACCACATCAATTTCTCTCTAGCTGACATTTTCCAGATGTGCAGAAGCAGAGTTCCAGGATTATGCTGAAATCTGCCTCTGCATTTTCCCTCTAGCTGACATTTTCCAGATGTGCAGAAGCTGAGTTCAAAGATTATGGTGAAATCTACCACATCAATTTAACTCTAGCTTACATTTGCCAGATGTGCAGAAGCAGAGTTCCAGGATTATGCTGAAATCAGCCTCTGCATTTTCTCTCTAGCTGACATTTTCCAGATGTGCAGAAGCAGAGTTCCAGTATTATGCTGAAATCTACCACATCAATTTCTCTCTAACTGACATTTTCCAGATGTGTAGAACCAGAGATCCAGGATTATGCTGAAATCTGCCTTGCAATTTGTCTCCAAGTGAAATTTTCCAGATGTGGAGAAGCAGAGTTGCAGGATTATGCTGAAATCTGCCTCTGCATTTTCCCTCTAGCTGACATTTTCCAGATGTGCAGAAGCTGAGTTCAAAGATTATGGTGAAATCTACCACATCAATTTCTCTCTAGCTGACATTTGCCAGATGTGCAGAAGCAGAGTTCCAGGATTATGCTGAAATCAGCCTTGCAATTTTTCTCCAGGTGACATTTTCCAGATGTGTAGAAGCAGAGTTCAAACATTATGCTGAAATCTAACACATCAATTTCTCTCTTGCTGACATTTTCCAGAGTTGCAGAAGCAGAGTTCCAGGGTTATGCTGAAATCAGCCTCTGCATTTTCTCTCTAGCTGACATTTTCCACATGTGCAGAAGCTGAGTTCAAAGATTATGCTGAAATCTACCACATCAATTTCACTCTAGCTGACATTTGCCAGATGTGCAGAAGCAGAGTTCCAGGATTATGCTGAAATCAGCCTCTGCATTTTCTCTCTAGCTGCCATTTTCCAGATGTGCAGAAGCAGAGTTCCAGTATTATGCTGAAATATACATCAATTTCTCTCTAACTGACATTTTCTAGATGTGTAGAACCAGAGATCCAGGATTATGCTGAAATCTGCCTTGCAATTTGTCTCCAAGTGAAATTTTCCAGATGTGGAGAAGCAGAGTTGCAGGATTATGCTGAAATCTGCCTCTGCATTTTCCCTCTAGCTGACATTTTCCAGATGTGCAGAAGCTGAGTTCAAAGATTATGGTGAAATCTGCCACATCAATTTAACTCTAGCTGACATTTGCCAGATGTGCAGAAGCAGAGTTCCAGGATTATGCTGAAATCAGCCTCTGCATTTTCTCTCTAGCTGACATTTTCCAGATGTGCAGAAGCAGAGTTCCAGTATTATGCTGAAATCTACCGCATCAATTTCTCTCTAACTGACATTTTCCAGATGTGTAGAACCAGAGATCCAGGATTATGCTGAAATCTGCCTTGCAATTTGTCTCCAAGTGAAATTTTCCAGATGTGGAGAAGCAGAGTTCAAAGATTATGCTGAAATCTACCACATCAATTTCTCTCTAGCTGACATTTTCCAGATGTGCAGAAGCAGAGTTCCAGGATTATGCTGAAATCTGCCTCTGCATTTTCCCTCTAGCTGACATTTTCCAGATGTGCAGAAGCTGAGTTCAAAGATTATGGTGAAATCTACCACATCAATTTCTCTCTAGCTGACATTTTCCAGATGTGCAGAAGCTGAGTTCAAAGATTATGGTGAAATCTACCCCATCAATTTAACTCTAGCTGACATTTGCCAGATGTGCAGAAGCAGAGTTCCAGGATTATGCTGAAATCAGCCTCTGCATTTTCTCTCTAGCTGACATTTTCCAGATGTGCAGAAGCAGAGTTCCAGTATTATGCTGAAATCTACCACATCAATTTCTCTCTAACTGACATTTTCCCTATGTCTAGAACCAGAGATCCAGGATTATGCTGAAATCTGCCTTGCAATTTGTCTCCAAGTGAAATTTTCCAGATGTGGAGAAGCAGAGTTCAAAGATTATGCTGAAATCTACCACATCAATTTCTCTCTAACTGACATTTTCCAGATGTGTAGAACCAGAGATCCAGGATTATGCTGAAATCTGCCTTGCAATTTGTCTCCAAGTGAAATTTTCCAGATGTGGAGAAGCAGAGTTCCAGGATTATGCTGAAATCTAACACATCAATTTCTCTCTTGCTGACATTTTCCAGATGTGCAGAAGCAGAGTTCCAGGATTATGCTGAAATCTGCCTCTGCATTTTCCCTCTAGCTGACTTTTTCCAGATGTGGAGAAGCTGAGTTCAAAGATTATGGTGAAATCTACCACATCAATTTCTCTCTAGCTGACATTTTCCAGATGTGCAGAAGCAGAGTTCCAGTATTATGCTGAAATATACATCAATTTCTCTCTAACTGACATTTTCCAGATGTGTAGAACCAGAGTTCCAGGATTATGCTGAAATCTGCCTTGCAATTTGTCTCCAAGTGAAATTTTCCAGATGTGCAGAAGCAGAGTTCAAAGATTATGCTGAAATCTAACACAACAATTTCTCTCTTGCTGACATTTTCCAGATGTGCAGAAGCAGAGTTCCAGGATTATGCTGAAATCTGCCTCTGCATTTTCCCTCTAGCTGACTTTTTCCAGATGTGCAGAAGCTGAGTTCAAAGATTATGGTGAAATCTACCACATCAATTTCTCTCTAGCTGACATTTTCCAGATGTGCAGAAGCTGAGTTCAAAGATTATGGTGAAATCTACCACATCAATTTCTCTCTAGCTGACATTTTCCAGATGTGTAGAACCAGAGATCCAGGATTATGCTGAAATCTGCCTTGCAATTTGTCTCCAAGTGAAATTTTCCAGATGTGGAGAAGCAGAGTTCAAAGATTATGCTGAAATCTACCACATCAATTTCTCTCTAGCTGACATTTTCCAGATGTGCAGAAGCAGAGTTCCAGGATTATGCTGAAATCTGCCTCTGCATTTTCCCTCTAGCTGACATTTTCCAGATGTGCAGAAGCTGAGTTCAAAGATTATGGTGAAATCTACCACATCAATTTCTCTCTAGCTGACATTTTCCAGATGTGCAGAAGCTGAGTTCAAAGATTATGGTGAAATCTACCCCATCAATTTAACTCTAGCTGACATTTGCCAGATGTGCAGAAGCAGAGTTCCAGGATTATGCTGAAATCAGCCTCTGCATTTTCTCTCTAGCTGACATTTTCCAGATGTGCAGAAGCAGAGTTCCAGTATTATGCTGAAATCTACCACATCAATTTCTCTCTAACTGACATTTTCCAGATGTGCAGAAGCAGAGTTCCAGTATTATGCTGAAATCTACCACATCAATTTCTCTCTAACTGACATTTTCCCTATGTCTAGAACCAGAGATCCAGGATTATGCTGAAATCTGCCTTGCAATTTGTCTCCAAGTGAAATTTTCCAGATGTGGAGAAGCAGAGTTCCAGGATTATGCTGAAATCTAACACATCAATTTCTCTCTTGCTGACATTTTCCAGATGTGCAGAAGCAGAGTTCCAGGATTATGCTGAAATCTGCCTCTGCATTTTCCCTCTAGCTGACTTTTTCCAGATGTGCAGAAGCTGAGTTCAAAGATTATGGTGAAATCTACCACATCAATTTCTCTCTAGCTGACATTTTCCAGATGTGCAGAAGCAGAGTTCCAGTATTATGCTGAAATATACATCAATTTCTCTCTAACTGACATTTTCCAGATGTGTAGAACCAGAGTTCCAGGATTATGCTGAAATCTGCCTTGCAATTTGTCTCCAAGTGAAATTTTCCAGATGTGCAGAAGCAGAGTTCAAAGATTATGCTGAAATCTAACACAACAATTTCTCTCTTGCTGACATTTTCCAGATTTGCAGAAGCAGAGTTCCAGGATTATGCTGAAATCTGCCTCTGCATTTTCCCTCTAGCTGACTTTTTCCAGATGTGCAGAAGCTGAGTTCAAAGATTATGGTGAAATCTACCACATCAATTTCTCTCTAGCTGACATTTTCCAGATGTGCAGAAGCTGAGTTCAAAGATTATGGTGAAATCTACCACATCAATTTCTCTCTAGCTGACATTTTCCAGATGTGCGGAAGCAGAGTTCCATGATTATGCTGAAATCTGCCTCTGCATTTTCCCTCTAGCTGACATTTTCCAGATGTGCAGAAGCAGAGTTCCAGGATTACGCTGAAATCTGCCTCTGCATTTTCTCTCTAGCTGACATTTTCCACATGTGCAGAAGCAGAGTTCAAAGATTATGCTGAAATCTACCACATCAATTTCTCTCTAGCTGACATTTTCCAGATGTGTAGAACCAGAGATCCAGGATTATGCTGAAATCTGCCTTGCAATTTGTCTCCAAGTGAAATTTTCCAGATGTGGAGAAGCAGAGTTCAAAGATTATGCTGAAATCTACCACATCAATTTCTCTCTAGCTGACATTTTCCAGATGTGCAGAAGCAGAGTTCCAGGATTATGCTGAAATCTGCCTCTGCATTTTCCCTCTAGCTGACATTTTCCAGATGTGCAGAAGCTGAGTTCAAAGATTATGGTGAAATCTACCACATCAATTTCTCTCTAGCTGACATTTTCCAGATGTGCAGAAGCTGAGTTCAAAGATTATGGTGAAATCTACCCCATCAATTTAACTCTAGCTGACATTTGCCAGATGTGCAGAAGCAGAGTTCCAGGATTAGGCTGAAATCAGCCTCTGCATTTTCTCTCTAGCTGACATTTTCCAGATGTGCAGAAGCAGAGTTCCAGTATTATGCTGAAATCTACCACATCAATTTCTCTCTAACTGACATTTTCCAGATGTGTAGAAGCAGAGTTCCAGTATTATGCTGAAATCTACCACATCAATTTCTCTCAAACTGACATTTTCCCTATGTCTAGAACCAGAGATCCAGGATTATGCTGAAATCTGCCTTGCAATTTGTCTCCAAGTGAAATTTTCCAGATGTGGAGAAGCAGAGTTCCAGGATTATGCTGAAATCTAACACATCAATTTCTCTCTTGCTGACATTTTCCAGATGTGCAGAAGCAGAGTTCCAGGATTATGCTGAAATCTGCCTCTGCATTTTCCCTCTAGCTGACTTTTTCCAGATGTGCAGAAGCTGAGTTCAAAGATTATGGTGAAATCTACCACATCAATTTCTCTCTAGCTGACATTTTCCAGATGTGCAGAAGCAGAGTTCCAGTATTATGCTGAAATATACATCAATTTCTCTCTAACTGACATTTTCCAGATGTGTAGAACCAGAGTTCCAGGATTATGCTGAAATCTGCCTTGCAATTTGTCTCCAAGTGAAATTTTCCAGATGTGCAGAAGCAGAGTTCAAAGATTATGCTGAAATCTAACACAACAATTTCTCTCTTGCTGACATTTTCCAGATGTGCGGAAGCAGAGTTCCATGATTATGCTGAAATCTGCCTCTGCATTTTCCCTCTAGCTGACATTTTCCAGATGTGCAGAAGCAGAGTTCAAAGATTATGCTGAAATCTACCACATCAATTTCTCTCTAGCTGACATTTTCCAGATGTGTAGAACCAGAGATCCAGGATTATGCTGAAATCTGCCTTGCAATTTGTCTCCAAGTGAAATTTTCCAGATGTGGAGAAGCAGAGTTCAAAGATTATGCTGAAATCTACCACATCAATTTCTCTCTAGCTGACATTTTCCAGATGTGCAGAAGCAGAGTTCCAGGATTATGCTGAAATCTGCCTCTGCATTTTCCCTCTAGCTGACATTTTCCAGATGTGCAGAAGCTGAGTTCAAAGATTATGGTGAAATCTACCACATCAATTTCTCTCTAGCTGACATTTTCCAGATGTGCAGAAGCTGAGTTCAAAGATTATGGTGAAATCTACCCCATCAATTTAACTCTAGCTGACATTTGCCAGATGTGCAGAAGCAGAGTTCCAGGATTAGGCTGAAATCAGCCTCTGCATTTTCTCTCTAGCTGACATTTTCCAGATGTGCAGAAGCAGAGTTCCAGTATTATGCTGAAATCTACCACATCAATTTCTCTCTAACTGACATTTTCCAGATGTGCAGAAGCAGAGTTCCAGTATTATGCTGAAATCTACCACATCAATTTCTCTCTAACTGACATTTTCCCTATGTCTAGAACCAGAGATCCAGGATTATGCTGAAATCTGCCTTGCAATTTGTCTCCAAGTGAAATTTTCCAGATGTGGAGAAGCAGAGTTCCAGGATTATGCTGAAATCTAACACATCAATTTCTCTCTTGCTGACATTTTCCAGATGTGCAGAAGCAGAGTTCCAGGATTATGCTGAAATCTGCCTCTGCATTTTCCCTCTAGCTGACTTTTTCCAGATGTGCAGAAGCTGAGTTCAAAGATTATGGTGAAATCTACCACATCAATTTCTCTCTAGCTGACATTTTCCAGATGTGCAGAAGCAGAGTTCCAGTATTATGCTGAAATATACATCAATTTCTCTCTAACTGACATTTTCCAGATGTGTAGAACCAGAGTTCCAGGATTATGCTGAAATCTGCCTTGCAATTTGTCTCCAAGTGAAATTTTCCAGATGTGCAGAAGCAGAGTTCAAAGATTATGCTGAAATCTAACACAACAATTTCTCTCTTGCTGACATTTTCCAGATGTGCAGAAGCAGAGTTCCAGGATTATGCTGAAATCTGCCTCTGCATTTTCCCTCTAGCTGACTTTTTCCAGATGTGCAGAAGCTGAGTTCAAAGATTATGGTGAAATCTACCACATCAATTTCTCTCTAGCTGACATTTTCCAGATGTGCAGAAGCTGAGTTCAAAGATTATGGTGAAATCTACCACATCAATTTCTCTCTAGCTGACATTTTCCAGATGTGCGGAAGCAGAGTTCCATGATTATGCTGAAATCTGCCTCTGCATTTTCCCTCTAGCTGACATTTTCCAGATGTGCAGAAGCAGAGTTCCAGGATTACGCTGAAATCTGCCTCTGCATTTTCTCTCTAGCTGACATTTTCCACATGTGCAGAAGCAGAGTTCAAAGATTATGCTGAAATCTACCACATCAATTTCTCTCTATCTGACATTTTCCAGATGTGCAGAAGCAGAGTTCCAGGATTGTGCTGAAAACCACAACATCAATTTCTCTCTAGCTCACTTTCCCAGATGTGCAGAAGCTGAGTTCCAGGATTATGCTGAAATCTGCCTCTGCATTTTCCCTCTAGCTGACATTTTCCAGATGTGCAGAAGCTGAGTTCAAAGATTATGGTGAAATCTACCACATCAATTTCTCTCTAGCTGACATTTTCCAGATGTGCAGAAGCTGAGTTCAAAGATTATGGTGAAATCTACCCCATCAATTTAACTCTAGCTGACATTTGCCAGATGTGCAGAAGCAGAGTTCCAGGATTAGGCTGAAATCAGCCTCTGCATTTTCTCTCTAGCTGACATTTTCCAGATGTGCAGAAGCAGAGTTCCAGTATTATGCTGAAATCTACCACATCAATTTCTCTCTAACTGACATTTTCCAGATGTGCAGAAGCAGAGTTCCAGTATTATGCTGAAATCTACCACATCAATTTCTCTCTAACTGACATTTTCCCTATGTCTAGAACCAGAGATCCAGGATTATGCTGAAATCTGCCTTGCAATTTGTCTCCAAGTGAAATTTTCCAGATGTGGAGAAGCAGAGTTCCAGGATTATGCTGAAATCTAACACATCAATTTCTCTCTTGCTGACATTTTCCAGATGTGCAGAAGCAGAGTTCCAGGATTATGCTGAAATCTGCCTCTGCATTTTCCCTCTAGCTGACTTTTTCCAGATGTGCAGAAGCTGAGTTCAAAGATTATGGTGAAATCTACCACATCAATTTCTCTCTAGCTGACATTTTCCAGATGTGCAGAAGCAGAGTTCCAGTATTATGCTGAAATATACATCAATTTCTCTCTAACTGACATTTTCCAGATGTGTAGAACCAGAGTTCCAGGATTATGCTGAAATCTGCCTTGCAATTTGTCTCCAAGTGAAATTTTCCAGATGTGCAGAAGCAGAGTTCAAAGATTATGCTGAAATCTAACACAACAATTTCTCTCTTGCTGACATTTTCCAGATGTGCAGAAGCAGAGTTCCAGGATTATGCTGAAATCTGCCTCTGCATTTTCCCTCTAGCTGACTTTTTCCAGATGTGCAGAAGCTGAGTTCAAAGATTATGGTGAAATCTACCACATCAATTTCTCTCTAGCTGACATTTTCCAGATGTGCAGAAGCTGAGTTCAAAGATTATGGTGAAATCTACCACATCAATTTCTCTCTAGCTGACATTTTCCAGATGTGCGGAAGCAGAGTTCCATGATTATGCTGAAATCTGCCTCTGCATTTTCCCTCTAGCTGACATTTTCCAGATGTGCAGAAGCAGAGTTCCAGGATTACGCTGAAATCTGCCTCTGCATTTTCTCTCTAGCTGACATTTTCCACATGTGCAGAAGCAGAGTTCAAAGATTATGCTGAAATCTACCACATCAATTTCTCTCTATCTGACATTTTCCAGATGTGCAGAAGCAGAGTTCCAGGATTGTGCTGAAAACCACAACATCAATTTCTCTCTAGCTCACTTTCCCAGATGTGCAGAAGCAGAGGTCCAGTATTATGCTGAAATCTGCCTTGCAAGTTTTCTCAAGCTGACATTTTCCATATGTACAGAAGCAGAGTTCCAGGTGTATGCTGAAATATGCCTTGCAATTTCTCTCTAGCTGTCTTTTCCAGATGTGCAGAAGCAGCATTCAAAGATTATGCTGAAATCTACAACTTCAATTTCTCTCTAGCTGACATTTTCCAGATGTGCAGAAGCAGAGTTCTAAGATTATGCTGAAAACCACAACATCAATTTCTCTCTAGCTGACATTTTCCAGATGTGCAGAAGCAGAGTTCCAGGATTATGCTGAAATCTGCCTTGCAATTTGTCTCCAAGTGAAATTTTCCAGATGTGCAGAAGCAGAGTTCAAAGATTATGTTGAAATCTAACACAACAATTTCTCTCTTGCTGACATTTTCCAGATGTGCAGAAGCAGAGTTCCAGGATTATGCTGAAATCTGCCTCTGCATTTTCCCTCTAGCTGACTTTTTCCAGATGTGCAGAAGCTGAGTTCAAAGATTATGGTGAAATCTACCACATCAATTTCTCTCTAGCTGACATTTTCCAGATGTGCAGAAGCTGAGTTCAAAGATTATGGTGAAATCTACCACATCAATTTCTCTCTAGCTGACATTTTCCAGATGTGTAGAACCAGAGATCCAGGATTATGCTGAAATCTGCCTTGCAATTTGTCTCCAAGTGAAATTTTCCAGATGTGGAGAAGCAGAGTTCAAAGATTATGCTGAAATCTACCACATCAATTTCTCTCTAGCTGACATTTTCCAGATGTGCAGAAGCAGAGTTCCAGGATTATGCTGAAATCTGCCTCTGCATTTTCCCTCTAGCTGACATTTTCCAGATGTGCAGAAGCTGAGTTCAAAGATTATGGTGAAATCTACCACATCAATTTCTCTCTAGCTGACATTTTCCAGATGTGCAGAAGCTGAGTTCAAAGATTATGGTGAAATCTACCCCATCAATTTAACTCTAGCTGACATTTGCCAGATGTGCAGAAGCAGAGTTCCAGGATTATGCTGAAATCAGCCTCTGCATTTTCTCTCTAGCTGACATTTTCCAGATGTGCAGAAGCAGAGTTCCAGTATTATGCTGAAATCTACCACATCAATTTCTCTCTAACTGACATTTTCCAGATGTGCAGAAGCAGAGTTCCAGTATTATGCTGAAATCTACCACATCAATTTCTCTCTAACTGACATTTTCCCTATGTCTAGAACCAGAGATCCAGGATTATGCTGAAATCTGCCTTGCAATTTGTCTCCAAGTGAAATTTTCCAGATGTGGAGAAGCAGAGTTCCAGGATTATGCTGAAATCTAACACATCAATTTCTCTCTTGCTGACATTTTCCAGATGTGCAGAAGCAGAGTTCCAGGATTATGCTGAAATCTGCCTCTGCATTTTCCCTCTAGCTGACTTTTTCCAGATGTGCAGAAGCTGAGTTCAAAGATTATGGTGAAATCTACCACATCAATTTCTCTCTAGCTGACATTTTCCAGATGTGCAGAAGCAGAGTTCCAGTATTATGCTGAAATATACATCAATTTCTCTCTAACTGACATTTTCCCTATGTCTAGTACCAGAGATCCAGGATTATGCTGAAATCTGCCTTGCAATTTGTCTCCAAGTGAAATTTTCCAGATGTGCAGAAGCAGAGTTCAAAGATTATGCTGAAATCTAACACAACAATTTCTCTCTTGCTGACATTTTCCAGATGTGCAGAAGCTGAGTTCAAAGATTATGGTGAAATCTACCACATCAATTTCTCTCTAGCTGACATTTTCCAGATGTGCGGAAGCAGAGTTCCATGATTATGCTGAAATCTGCCTCTGCATTTTCCCTCTAGCTGACATTTTCCAGATGTGCAGAAGCAGAGTTCCAGGATTACGCTGAAATCTGCCTCTGCATTTTCTCTCTAGCTGACATTTTCCACATGTGCAGAAGCAGAGTTCAAAGATTATGCTGAAATCTACCACATCAATTTCTCTCTATCTGACATTTTCCAGATGTGCAGAAGCAGAGTTCCAGGATTGTGCTGAAAACCACAACATCAATTTCTCTCTAGCTCACTTTCCCAGATGTGCAGAAGCAGAGGTCCAGTATTATGCTGAAATCTGCCTTGCAAGTTTTCTCAAGCTGACATTTTCCATATGTACAGAAGCAGAGTTCCAGGTGTATGCTGAAATATGCCTTGCAATTTCTCTCTAGCTGTCTTTTCCAGATGTGCAGAAGCAGCGTTCAAAGATTATGCTGAAATCTACAACTTCAATTTCTCTCTAGCTGACATTTTCCAGATGTGCAGAAGCAGAGTTCTAAGATTATGCTGAAAACCACAACATCAATTTCTCTCTAGCTGACTTTCCCAGATGTGCAGAAGCAGAGGTCCAGTATTATGCTGAAATCTGCCTCTGCAGTTTCCCTCTAGCTGCCATTTTCCAGATGTGCAGAAGCAGAGTTCAAACATTATGCTGAAATCTACCACTTCAATTTCTCTCTAGCTCACATTTGCCAGATGTGCAGAAGCAGAGTTCCAGGATTATTCTGAAATCTGCCTTGCGATTTTTCTCCAGGTGACATTTTCCAGATGTGCAGAAGCAGAGTTCAAACATGCTGAAATCTAACACATCAATTTCTCTCTAGCTGCCATTTTCCAGATGTGCAGAAGCAGAGTTCAAACATTATGCTGAAATCTACCACTTCAATTTCTCTCTAGCTCACATTTGCCAGATGTGCAGAAGCAGAGTTCTAAGATTATGCTGAAATCTACAACATCAATTTCTCTCTAGCTTACATTTTCCAGATGTGCAGAAGCAGAGTTCTAAGATTATGCTGAAAACTACAACATCAATTTCTCTCTAGCTGACATTTTCCAGATGTGAGGAAGCAGAGTTCCAGGATTATGCTGAAATCAGCCTCTGCATTTTCTCTCTAGCTGACATTTTCCAGATGTGCAGAAGCAGAGTTCTAAGATTATGCTGAAATCTACAACGTCAATTTCTCTCTAGCTGCCATTTTCCAGATGTGCAGAAGCAGAGTTCAAACATTATGCTGAAATCTACCACTTCAATTTCTCTCTAGCTCACATTTGCCAGATGTGCAGAAGCAGAGTTCCAGGATTATTCTGAAATCTGCCTTGCATTTTTTCTCCAGGTGACATTTTCCAGATGTGCAGAAGCAGAGTTCAAACATTATGCTGAAATCTAACAAGTCAATTTCTGTCTTGCTGACATTTTCCAGAGTTGCAGAAGAAGAGTTCCAGGGTTATGCTGAAATCTGCCTCTGCGTTTTTCCTCTAGCTGACATTTTCCAGATGTGAAAAAGCATTGTTCAAAGATTATGCTGAAATCTACAACTTCAATTTCTCTCTAGCTTACATTTTCCAGATGTGCAGAAGCAGAGTACCAGGATTATGCTGAAATCTGCCTCTGCATTTTCTCTCTAGCTGACATTTTCCAGATGTGAGGAAGCAGAGTTCCAGGATTATGCTGAAATCAGCCTCTGCATTTTCTCTCTAGCTGACATTTTCCAGATGTGCAGAAGCAGAGTTCTAAGATTATGCTGAAATCTACAACGTCAATTTCTCTCTAGCTGCCATTTTCCAGATGTGCAGAAGCAGAGTTCAAACATTATGCTGAAATCTACCACTTCAATTTCTCTCTAGCTCACATTTGCCAGATGTGCAGAAGCAGAGTTCCAGGATTATTCTGAAATCTGCCTTGCATTTTTTCTCCAGGTGACATTTTCCAGATGTGCAGAAGCAGAGTTCAAACATTATGCTGAAATCTAACAAGTCAATTTCTGTCTTGCTGACATTTTCCAGAGTTGCAGAAGAAGAGTTCCAGGGTTATGCTGAAATCTGCCTCTGCGTTTTTCCTCTAGCTGACATTTTCCAGATGTGAAAAAGCATTGTTCAAAGATTATGCTGAAATCTACAACTTCAATTTCTCTCTAGCTTACATTTTCCAGATGTGCAGAAGCAGAGTACCAGGATTATGCTGAAATCTGCCTCTGCATTTTCTCTCTAGCTGACATTTTCCAGATGTGAGGAAGCAGAGTTCCAGGATTATGCTGAAATCAGCCTCTGCATTTTCTCTCTAGCTGACATTTTCCAGATGTGCAGAAGCAGAGTTCTAAGATTATGCTGAAATCTACAACGTCAATTTCTCTCTAGCTGCCATTTTCCAGATGTGCAGAAGCAGAGTTCAAACATTATGCTGAAATCTACCACTTCAATTTCTCTCTAGCTCACATTTGCCAGATGTGCAGAAGCAGAGTTCCAGGATTATTCTGAAATCTGCCTTGCATTTTTTCTCCAGGTGACATTTTCCAGATGTGCAGAAGCAGAGTTCAAACATTATGCTGAAATCTAACAAGTCAATTTCTGTCTTGCTGACATTTTCCAGAGTTGCAGAAGAAGAGTTCCAGGGTTATGCTGAAATCTGCCTCTGCGTTTTTCCTCTAGCTGACATTTTCCAGATGTGAAAAAGCATTGTTCAAAGATTATGCTGAAATCTACAACTTCAATTTCTCTCTAGCTTACATTTTCCAGATGTGCAGAAGCAGAGTACCAGGATTATGCTGAAATCTGCCTTGCATTTTTTCTCCAGGTGACATTTTCCAGATGTGCAGAAGCAGAGTTCAAACATTATGCTGAAATCTAACAAGTCAATTTCTGTCTTGCTGACATTTTCCAGAGTTGCAGAAGAAGAGTTCCAGGGTTATGCTGAAATCTGCCTCTGCGTTTTTCCTCTAGCTGACATTTTCCAGATGTGAAAAAGCATTGTTCAAAGATTATGCTGAAATCTACAACTTCAATTTCTCTCTAGCTTACATTTTCCAGATGTGCGAAAGCAGAGTACCAGGATTATGCTGAAATCTGCCTCTGCATTTTCTCTCTAGCTGACATTTTCCACATGTGCAGAAGCAGAGTTCAAAGATTATGCTGAAATCTACCACATCAATTTCTCTCTATCGGACATTTTCCAGATGTGCAGAAGCAGAGTTCCAGGATTGTGCTGAAAACCACAACATCAATTTCTCTCTAGCTGACTTTCCCAGATGTGCAGAAGCAGAGGTCCAGTATTATGCTGAAATCTGCCTTGCAATTTCTCTCTAGCTGACTTTTCCAGATGTGCAGAAGCTGAGTTCAAAGATTATGGTGAAATCTGCCACATCAATTTCTGTCTAGCTGACATTTGCCAGATGTGCAGAAGTAGAGTTCCAGGATTATGCTGAAATCTGCCTTGCAAGTTTTCTCAAGCTGACATTTTCCATATGTACAGAAGCAGAGTTCCAGGTGTATGCTGAAATCTGCCTTGCAATTTCTCTCTAGCTGACATTTTCCAGATGTGCAGAAGCAGAGTTCAAAGATTATGCTGAAATCTAACACATCAATTTCTCTCTTGCTGACATTTTCCAGATGTGCAGAAGCAGAGTTCCAGGATTATGCTGAAATCTGCCTCTGCATTTTCCCTCTAGCTTACATTTTCCAGATGTGCAGAAGTTGAGTTCAAAGATTATGGTGAAATCTACCACATCAATTTCTCTCTAGCTGACATTTTCCAGATGTGCAGAAGCTGAGTTCAAAGATTATGGTGAAATCTACCACATCAATTTTTCTCTAGCTGACATTTTCAAGATGTGCAAAAGCAGAGTTCCATGATTATGCTGAAATCTGCCTCTGCATTTTCCCTCTAGCTGACATTTTCCAGATGTGCAGAAGCAGAGTTCTAAGATTATGCTGAAATCTACAACATCAATTTCTCTCTAGCTTACATTTTCCAGATGTGCAGAAGCAGAGTTCAAAGATTATGCTGAAATCTACCACATCAATTTCTCTCTATCTGACATTTTCCAGATGTGCAGAAGCAGAGTTCCAGGATTGTGCTCAAAACCACAACATCAATTTCTCTCTAGCTGACTTTCCCCGATGTGCAGAAGCAGAGGTCCAGTATTATGCTGAAATCTGCCTTGCAATTTCTCTCTAGCTGACTTTTCCAAATGTGCAGAAGCTGAGTTCAAAGATTATGGTGATATCTGCCACATCAATTTCTGTCCAACTGACATTTGCCAGATGTGCAGAAGTAGAGTTCCAGGTGTATGCTGAAATCTGCCTTGCAATTTCTCTCTAGCTGTCTTTTCCAGATGTGCAGAAGCAGAGTTCAAAGATTATGCTGAAATCTAACACATCAATTTCTCTCTTGCTGACATTTTCCAGATGTGCAGAAGCAGAGTTCCAGGATTATGCTGAAATCTGCCTCTGCATTTTCCCTCTAGCTTACATTTTCCAGATGTGCAGAAGCTGAGTTCAAAGATTATGGTGAAATCTACCACATCAATTTCTCTCTAGCTGACATTTTCCAGATGTGCAGAAGCTGAGTTCCAAGATTATGGTGAAATCTACCACATCAATTTCTCTCTAGCTGACATTTGCCAAATGTGCAGAAGCAGAGTTCCAGGATTATGCTGAAATCAGCCTCTGCATTTTTTCTCTAGCTGACATTTTCCAGATGTGCAGAAGCAGAGTTCCAGTATTATGCTGAAATCTAACACATCAATTTCTCTCTTGCTGACATTTTCCAGATGTGCAGAAGCAGAGTTCCAGGATTATGCTGAAATCTGCCTCTGCATTTTCCCTCTAGCTTACATTTTCCAGATGTGCAGAAGCTGAGTTCAAAGATTATGGTGAAATCTACCACATCAATTTCTCTCTAGCTGACATTTTCCAGATGTGCAGAAGCAGAGTTCCAGGATTATGCTGAAATCTGCCTTGCAATTTGTCTCCAAGTGAAATTTTCCAGATGTGCAGAAGCAGAGTTCAAAGATTATGCTGAAATCTAACACAATTTCTCTCTTGCTGACATTTTCCAGATGTGCAGAAGCAGAGTTCCAGGATTATGCTGAAATCTGCCTCTGCATTTTCCCTCTAGCTGACTTTTTCCAGATGTGCAGAAGCTGAGTTCAAAGATTATGGTGAAATCTACCACATCAATTTCTCTCTAGCTGACATTTTCCAGATGTGCAGAAGCTGAGTTCAAAGATTATGGTGAAATCTACCACATCAATTTCTCTCTAGCTGACATTTTCCAGATGTGCGGAAGCAGAGTTCCAGGATTATGCTGAAATCTGCCTCTGCATTTTCCCTCTAGCTGACATTTTCCAGATGTGCAGAAGCAGAGTTCCAGGATTATGCTGAAATCTGCCTTGCAATTTCTCTCTAGCTGTCTTTTCCAGATGTGCAGAAGCAGAGTTCAAAGATTATGCTGAAATCTAACACATCAATTTCTCTCTTGCTGACATTTTCCAGATGTGCAGAAGCAGAGTTCCAGGATTATGCTGAAATCTGCCTCTGCATTTTCCCTCTAGCTTACATTTTCCAGATGTGCAGAAGCTGAGTTCAAAGATTATGGTGAAATCTACCACATCAATTTCTCTCTAGCTGACATTTTCCAGATGTGCAGAAGCTGAGTTCAAAGATTATGGTGAAATCTACCACATCAATTTCTCTCTAGCTGACATTTGCCAGATGTGCAGAAGCAGAGTTCCAGGATTATGCTGAAATCAGCCTCTGCATTTTTTCTCTAGCTGACATTTTCCAGATGTGCAGAAGCAGAGTTCCAGTATTATGCTGAAATATACAACTTCAATTTCTCTCTAGCTGTCTTTTCCAGATGTGCAGAAGCAGAGTTCAAAGATTATGCTGAAATCTACAACATCAATTTTTCTCTAGCTGACATTTTCCAGATGTGCGGAAGCAGAGTTCCAGGATTATGCTGAAATCTGCCTCTGCATTTTCCCTCTAGCTGACATTTTCAAGATGTGCAGAAGCAGAGTTCTAAGATTATGCTGAAATCTACAACATCAAGTTCTCTCTAGCTTACATTTTCCAGATGTGCAGAAGCAGAGTTCCAGGATTATGCTGAAATCTACCACTTCAATTTCTCTCTAGCTCACAATTGCCAGATGTGCAGAAGCAGAGTTCCAGGATTATTCTGAAATCTGCCTTGCAATTTTTTTCCAGGTGACATTTTCCAGATGTGTACAAGCAGAGTTCAAACATTATGCTGAAATCTAACACGTCAATTTCTCTCTTGCTGACATTTTCCAGAGTTGCAGAAGCAGAGTTCCAGGGTTATGCTGAAATCTGCCTCTGCATTTTTCCTCTAGCTGACATTTTCCAGATGTGAAAAAGCAGAGTTCAAAGATTATGCTGAAATCTACAACTTCAATTTCTCTCTAGCTGACATTTTCCAGATTTGCAGAAGCAGAGTTCTAAGATTATGCTGAAATCTACGACATCAATTTCTCTCTAGCTTACATTTTCCAGATGTGCAGAAGCAGACTTCCAGGATTATGCTGAAATCTGCCTCTGCATTTTCTCTCTAGCTGACATTTTCCACATGTGCAGAAGCAGAGTTCAAAGATTATGCTGAAATCTACCACATCAATTTCTCTCTATCTGACATTTTCCAGATGTGCAGAAGCAGAGTTCCAGGATTGTGCTGAAAACCACAACATCAATTTCTCTCTAGCTGACTTTTCCAGATGTGCAGGAGTGTTCCAGGATTATGCTTAAATCTACATCAATTTCTCTCTAGCTGACATTTTCCAGATGTGTAGAAGCAGAGTTCCAGCTGTGTGCTGAAATCTGCCTTACAATTTCTCTCTAGCTGACTTTTCCAGATGTGCAGAAGATGAGTTCAAAGATTATGGTGAAATCTGCCACATCAATTTCTGTCTAGCTGACATTTGCCAGATGTGCAGAAGTAGAGTTCAAGGATTATGCTGAAATCTGCCTTGCAAGTTTTCTCAAGCTGACATTTTCCATATGTACAGAATCAGAGTTCCTGGTGTATGCTGAAATCTGCCTTGCAATTTCTCTCTAGCTGACTTTTCCAGATGTGCAGAAGCAGAGTTCAAAGATTATGCTGAAATCTAACACATCAATTTCTCTCTTGCTGACATTTTCCAGATGTGCAGAAGCAGAGTTCCAGGATTATGCTGAAATCTGCCTCTGCATTTTCCCTCTAGCTTACATTTTCCAGATGTGCAGAAGCTGAGTTCAAAGATTATGGTGAAATCTACCACATCAATTTCTCTCTAGCTGACATTTTCCAGATGTGCAGAAGCTGAGTTCAAAGATTATGGTGAAATCTACCACATCAATTTCACTCTAGCTGACATTTTCCAGATGTGCAGAAGCAGAGTTCCAGGATTATGCTGAAATATGCAACATCAATTTCTCTCTAACTGACATTTTCCAGATGTGTAGAACCAGAGTTCCAGGATTATGCTGAAATCTGCCTTGCAATTTGTCTCCAAGTGAAATTTTCCAGATGTGGAGAAGCAGAGTTCAAAGATTATGCTGAAATCTGCCTCTTCATTTTCTCTCTAGCTGACATTTTCCAGATGTGCAGAAGCAGAGTTCCAAGATTATGCTGAAATCTGCCTTGCAATTTCTCTCTAGCTGACATTTGCCAGATGTGCAGAAGCAGAGTTCCAGGATTATTCTGAAATCTGCCTTGCAATTTTTCTCCAGGTGACATTTTCCAGATGTGCAGAAGCAGAGTTCAAACATGCTGAAATCTAACACATCAATTTCTCTCTTGCTGACATTTTCCAGAGTTGCAGAAGCAGAGTTCCAGGATTATGCTGAAATCAGCTTCTGCATTTTCTCTCTAGCTGACATTTTCCAGATGTGCAGAAGCAGAGTTCTAAGATTATACTGAAATCTACAACATCAATTTCTCTCTAGCTTACATTTTCCAGATGTGCATAAGCAGAGTTCCATGATTATGCTGAAATCTGCCTCTGCAGTTTCCCTCTAGCTGCCATTTTCCAGATGTGTAGAACCAGAGATCCAGGATTATGCTGAAATCTGCCTTGCAATTTGTCTCCAAGTGAAATTTTCCAGATGTGGAGAAGCAGAGTTCCAGGATTATGCTGAAATCTGCCTCTGCATTTTCCCTCTAGCTGACATTTTCCAGATGTGCAGAAGCTGAGTTCAAAGATTATGGTGAAATCTACCACATCAATTTCACTCTAGCTGACATTTGCCAGATGTGCAGAAGCAGAGTTCCAGGATTATGCTGAAATCAGCCTCTGCATTTCTCTCTAACTGACATTTTCCAGATGTGCAGAAGCAGAGTTCCAGGATTATTCTGAAATCTGCCTTGCATTTTTTCTCCAGGTGACATTTTCCAGATGTGCAGAAGCAGAGTTCAAAGATTATGCTGAAACCTAACACATCAATTTCTCTCTTGCTGACATTTTCCAGATGTGCAGAAGCAGAGTTCCAGGATTATGCTGAAATCTGCCTCTGCATTTTCCCTCTAGCTTACATTTTCCAGATGTGCAGAAGCTGAGTTCAAAGATTATGGTGAAATCTACCACATCAATTTCTCTCTAGCTGACATTTTCCAGATGTGCAGAAGCTGAGTTCAAAGATTATGGTGAAATCTACCACATCAATTTCTCTCTAGCTGACATTTGCCAGATGTGCAGAAGCAGAGTTCCAGGATTATGCTGAAATCAGCCTCTGCATTTTTCTCTAGCTGACATTTTCCAGATGTGCAGAAGCAGAGTTCCAGTATTATGCTGAAATATACAACTTCAATTTTTCTCTAGCTGACATTTTCCAGATGTGCAGAAGCAGAGCTCTAAGATTGTGCTGAAATCTACAACATCAATTTTTCTCTAGCTGACATTTTCCAGATGTGCGGAAGCAGAGTTCCATGATTATGCTGAAATCTGCCTCTGCATTTTCCCTCTAGCTGACATTTTCAAGATGTGCAGAAGCAGAGTTCTAAGATTATGCTGAAATCTACAACATCAATTTCTCTCTAGCTTACATTTTCCAGATGTGCAGAAGCAGAGTTCCAGGATTATGCTGAAATCTGCCTCTGCATTTTTCCTCTAGCTGACATTTTCCAGATGTGAAAAAGCAGAGTTCAAAGATTATGCTGAAATCTACAACTTCAGTTTCTCTCTAGCTGACATTTTCCAGATGTGCAGAAGCAGAGTTCTAAGATTATGCTGAAATCTACGACATCAATTTCTCTCTAGCTTACATTTTCCAGATGTGCAGAAGCAGACTTCCAGGATTATGCTGAAATCTGCCTCTGCATTTTCTCTCTAGCTGACATTTTCCACATGTGCAGAAGCAGAGTTCAAAGATTATGCTGAAATCTACCACATCAATTTCTCTCTATCTGACATTTTCCACATGTGCAGAAGCAGAGTTCCAGGATTGTGCTGAAAACCACAACATCAATTTCTCTCTAGCTGACTTTCCCAGATGTGCAGAAGCAGAGGTACAGTATTATGCTGAAATCTGCCTCTGCAGTTTCCCTCTAGCTGCCATTTTCCAGATGTGTAGAAGCAGAAATCCAGTATTATGCTGAAATATACATCAATTTCTCTCTAACTGACATTTTCCAGTTGTGTAGAACCAGAGATCCAGGATTATGCTGAAATCTGCCTTGCAATTTGTCTCCAAGTGAAATTTTCCAGATGTGGAGAAGCAGAGTTCCAGGATTATGCTGAAATCTGCCTCTGCATTTTCCCTCTAGCTGACATTTTCCAGATGTGCAGAAGCTGAGTTCAAAGATTATGGTGAAATCTACCACATCAATTTCACTCTAGCTGACATTTGCCAGATGTGCAGAAGCAGAGTTCCAGGATTATGCTGAAATCAGCCTCTGCATTTTCTCTCTAACTGACATTTTCCAGATGTGCAGAAGCAGAGTTCCAGTATTATGCTGAAATATACATCAATTTCTCTCTAACTGACATTTTCCAGATGTGTAGAACCAGAGATCCAGGATTATGCTGAAATCTGCCTTGCAATTTCTCTCTAGCTGACATTTTCCAGATGTGCAGAAGCAGAGTTCAAAGATTATGCTGAAATCTAACACATCAATTTCTCTCTTGCTGACATTTTCCAGATGTGCAGAAGCAGAGTTCCAGGATTATGCTGAAATCTGCCTCTGCATTTTCCCTCTAGCTTACATTTTCCAGATGTGCAGAAGTTGAGTTCAAAGATTATGGTGAAATCTACCACATCAATTTCTCTCTAGCTGACATTTTCCAGATGTGCAGAAGCTGAGTTCAAAGATTATGGTGAAATCTACCACATCAATTTTTCTCTAGCTGACATTTTCCAGATGTGCGGAAGCAGAGTTCCATGATTATGCTGAAATCTGCCTCTGCATTTTCCCTCTAGCTGACATTTTCCAGATGTGCAGAAGCAGAGTTCTAAGATTATGCTGAAATCTACAACATCAATTTCTCTCTAGCTTACATTTTCCAGATGTGCAGAAGCAGAGTTCAAAGATTGTGCTGAAATCTACAACATCAATTTTTCTCTAGCTGACATTTTCCAGATGTGCGGAAGCAGAGTTCCATGATTATGCTGAAATCTGCCTCTGCATTTTCCCTCTAGCTGACATTTTCAAGATGTGCAGAAGCAGAGTTCTAAGATTATGCTGAAATCTACAACATCAATTTCTCTCTAGCTTACATTTTCCAGATGTGCAGAAGCAGAGTTCCAGGATTATGCTGAAATCTGCCTCTGCATTTTTCCTCTAGCTGACATTTTCCAGATGTGAAAAAGCAGAGTTCAAAGATTATGCTGAAATCTACAACTTCAGTTTCTCTCTAGCTGACATTTTCCAGATGTGCAGAAGCAGAGTTCTAAGATTATGCTGAAATCTACGACATCAATTTCTCTCTAGCTTACATTTTCCAGATGTGCAGAAGCAGACTTCCAGGATTATGCTGAAATCTGCCTCTGCATTTTCTCTCTAGCTGACATTTTCCACATGTGCAGAAGCAGAGTTCAAAGATTATGCTGAAATCTACCACATCAATTTCTCTCTATCTGACATTTTCCACATGTGCAGAAGCAGAGTTCCAGGATTGTGCTGAAAACCACAACATCAATTTCTCTCTAGCTGACTTTCCCAGATGTGCAGAAGCAGAGGTACAGTATTATGCTGAAATCTGCCTCTGCAGTTTCCCTCTAGCTGCCATTTTCCAGATGTGTAGAAGCAGAATTCCAGTATTATGCTGAAATATACATCAATTTCTCTCTAACTGACATTTTCCAGTTGTGTAGAACCAGAGATCCAGGATTATGCTGAAATCTGCCTTGCAATTTGTCTCCAAGTGAAATTTTCCAGATGTGGAGAAGCAGAGTTCCAGGATTATGCTGAAATCTGCCTCTGCATTTTCCCTCTAGCTGACATTTTCCAGATGTGCAGAAGCTGAGTTCAAAGATTATGGTGAAATCTACCACATCAATTTCACTCTAGCTGACATTTGCCAGATGTGCAGAAGCAGAGTTCCAGGATTATGCTGAAATCAGCCTCTGCATTTTCTCTCTAACTGACATTTTCCAGATGTGCAGAAGCAGAGTTCCAGTATTATGCTGAAATATACATCAATTTCTCTCTAACTGACATTTTCCAGATGTGTAGAACCAGAGATCCAGGATTATGCTGAAATCTGCCTTGCAATTTCTCTCTAGCTGACATTTTCCAGATGTGCAGAAGCAGAGTTCAAAGATTATGCTGAAATCTAACACATCAATTTCTCTCTTGCTGACATTTTCCAGATGTGCAGAAGCAGAGTTCCAGGATTATGCTGAAATCTGCCTCTGCATTTTCCCTCTAGCTTACATTTTCCAGATGTGCAGAAGTTGAGTTCAAAGATTATGGTGAAATCTACCACATCAATTTCTCTCTAGCTGACATTTTCCAGATGTGCAGAAGCTGAGTTCAAAGATTATGGTGAAATCTACCACATCAATTTTTCTCTAGCTGACATTTTCCAGATGTGCGGAAGCAGAGTTCCATGATTATGCTGAAATCTGCCTCTGCATTTTCCCTCTAGCTGACATTTTCCAGATGTGCAGAAGCAGAGTTCTAAGATTATGCTGAAATCTACAACATCAATTTCTCTCTAGCTTACATTTTCCAGATGTGCAGAAGCAGAGTTCAAAGATTATGCTGAAATCTACCACATCAATTTCTCTCTATCTGACATTTTCCAGATGTGCAGAAGCAGAGTTCCAGGATTGTGCTCAAAACCACAACATCAATTTCTCTCTAGCTGACTTTCCCAGATGTGCAGAAGCAGAGTTCCAGTATTATGCTGAAATCTGCCTTGCAATTTCTCTCTAGCTGACTTTTCCAGATGTGGAGAAGCTGAGTTCAAAGATTATGCTGAAATCTAACACATCAATTTCTCTCTTGCTGACATTTTCCAGATGTGCAGAAGCAGAGTTCCAGGATTATGCTGAAATCTGCCTTGCAAGTTTTCTCAAGCTGACATTTTCCATATGTACAGAAGCAGAGTTCCAGGTGTATGCTGAAATCTGCCTTGCAAGTTTTCTCAAGCTGACATTTTCCATATGTACAGAAGCAGAGTTCCAGGTGCATGCTGAAATCTGCCTTGCAATTTCTCTCTAGCTGTCTTTTCCAGATGTGCAGAAGCAGAGTTCAAAGATTATGCTGAAATCTAACACATCAATTTCTCTCTTGCTGACATTTTCCAGATGTGCAGAAGCAGAGTTCCAGGATTATGCTGAAATCTGCCTCTGCATTTTCCCTCTAGCTTACATTTTCCAGATGTGCAGAAGTTGAGTTCAAAGATTATGGTGAAATCTACCACATCAATTTCTCTCTAGCTGACATTTTCCAGATGTGCAGAAGCTGAGTTCAAAGATTATGGTGAAATCTACCACATCAATTTTTCTCTAGCTGACATTTTCCAGATGTGCGGAAGCAGAGTTCCATGATTATGCTGAAATCTGCCTCTGCATTTTCCCTCTAGCTGACATTTTCCAGATGTGCAGAAGCAGAGTTCTAAGATTATGCTGAAATCTACAACATCAATTTCTCTCTAGCTTACATTTTCCAGATGTGCAGAAGCAGAGTTCAAAGATTATGCTGAAATCTACCACATCAATTTCTCTCTATCTGACATTTTCCAGATGTGCAGAAGCAGAGTTCCAGGATTGTGCTCAAAACCACAACATCAATTTCTCTCTAGCTGACTTTCCCAGATGTGCAGAAGCAGAGGTCCAGTATTATGCTGAAATCTGCCTTGCAATTTCTCTCTAGCTGACTTTTCCAGATGTGCAGAAGCTGAGTTCAAAGATTATGCTGAAATCTAACACATCAATTTCTCTCTTGCTGACATTTTCCAGATGTGCAGAAGCAGAGTTCCAGGATTATGCTGAAATCTGCCTTGCAAGTTTTCTCAAGCTGACATTTTCCATATGTACAGAAGCAGAGTTCCAGGTGTATGCTGAAATCTGCCTTGCAAGTTTTCTCAAGCTGACATTTTCCATATGTACAGAAGCAGAGTTCCAGGTGTATGCTGAAATCTGCCTTGCAATTTCTCTCTAGCTGTCTTTTCCAGATGTGCAGAAGCAGAGTTCAAAGATTATGCTGAAATCTAACACATCAATTTCTCTCTTGCTGACATTTTCCAGATGTGCAGAAGCAGAGTTCCAGGATTATGCTGAAATCTGCCTCTGCATTTTCCCTCTAGCTTACATTTTCCAGATGTGCAGAAGCTGAGTTCAAAGATTATGGTGAAATCTACCACATCAATTTCTCTCTAGCTGACATTTTCCAGATGTGCAGAAGCTGAGTTCAAAGATTATGGTGAAATCTACCACATCAATTTCTCTCTAGCTGACATTTGCCAGATGTGCAGAAGCAGAGTTCCAGGATTATGCTGAAATCAGCCTCTGCATTTTTTCTCTAGCTGACATTTTCCAGATGTGCAGAAGCAGAGTTCCAGTATTATGCTGAAATATACAACTTCAATTTCTCTCTAGCTGTCTTTTCCAGATGTGCAGAAGCAGAGTTCAAAGATTATGCTGAAATCTACAACATCAATTTTTCTCTAGCTGACATTTTCCAGATGTGCGGAAGCAGAGTTCCATGATTATGCTGAAATCTGCCTCTGCATTTTCCCTCTAGCTGACATTTTCAAGATGTGCAGAAGCAGAGTTCTAAGATTATGCTGAAATCTACAACATCAAGTTCTCTCTAGCTTACATTTTCCAGATGTGCAGAAGCAGAGTTCCAGGATTATGCTGAAATCTACCACTTCAATTTCTCTCTAGCTCACAATTGCCAGATGTGCAGAAGCAGAGTTCCAGGATTATTCTGAAATCTGCCTTGCAATTTTTTTCCAGGTGACATTTTCCAGATGTGTACAAGCAGAGTTCAAACATTATGCTGAAATCTAACACGTCAATTTCTCTCTTGCTGACATTTTCCAGAGTTGCAGAAGCAGAGTTCCAGGGTTATGCTGAAATCTGCCTCTGCATTTTTCCTCTAGCTGACATTTTCCAGATGTGAAAAAGCAGAGTTCAAAGATTATGCTGAAATCTACAACTTCAATTTCTCTCTAGCTGACATTTTCCAGATTTGCAGAAGCAGAGTTCTAAGATTATGCTGAAATCTACGACATCAATTTCTCTCTAGCTTACATTTTCCAGATGTGCAGAAGCAGACTTCCAGGATTATGCTGAAATCTGCCTCTGCATTTTCTCTCTAACTGACATTTTCCACATGTGCAGAAGCAGAGTTCAAAGATTATGCTGAAATCTACCACATCAATTTCTCTCTATCTGACATTTTCCAGATGTGCAGAAGCAGAGTTCCAGGATTGTGCTGAAAACCACAACATCAATTTCTCTCTAGCTGACTTTCCCAGATGTGCAGAAACAGAGGTACAGTATTATGCTGAAATCTGCCTCTGCAGTTTCCCTCTAGCTGCCATTTTCCAGATGTGTAGAAGCAGAATTCCAGTATTATGCTGAAATATACATCAATTTCTCTCTAACTGAAATTTTCCAGATGTGTAGAACCAGAGATCCAGGATTATGCTGAAATCTGCCTTGCAATTTGTCTCCAAGTGAAATTTTCCAGATGTGGAGAAGCAGAGTTGCAGGATTATGCTGAAATCTGCCTCTGCATTTTCTCTCTAGCTGACATTTTCCAGATGTGCAGAAGCAGAGTTCCAGTATTATGCTGAAATCTGCCTTGCAATTTGTCTCCAAGTGAAATTTTCCAGATGTGGAGAAGCAGAGTTCCAGGATTATGCTGAAATCAGCCTCTGCATTTTCCCTCTAGCTGACATTTTCCAGATGTGCAGAAGCTGAGTTCAAAGATTATGGTGAAATCTACCACATCAATTTCACTCTAGCTGACATTTGCCAGATGTGCAGAAGCAGAGTTCAAAGATTATGGTGAAATCTACCACATCAATTTCACTCTAGCTGACATTTGCCAGATGTGCAGAAGCAGAGTTCCAGGATTATGCTGAAATCAGCCTCTGCATTTTCTCTCTAACTGACATTTTCCAGATGTGCAGAAGCAGAGTTCCAGTATTATGCTGAAATATACATCAATTTCTCTCTAACTGACATTTTCCAGATGTGTAGAACCAGAGATCCAGGATTATGCTGAAATCTGCCTTGCAATTTCTCTCTAGCTGACATTTTCCAGATGTGCAGAAGCAGAGTTCAAAGATTATGCTGAAATCTAACACATCAATTTCTCTCTTGCTGACATTTTCCAGATGTGCAGAAGCAGAGTTCCAGGATTATGCTGAAATCTGCCTCTGCATTTTCCCTCTAGCTTACATTTTCCAGATGTGCAGAAGTTGAGTTCAAAGATTATGGTGAAATCTACCACATCAATTTCTCTCTAGCTGACATTTTCCAGATGTGCAGAAGCTGAGTTCAAAGATTATGGTGAAATCTACCACATCAATTTTTCTCTAGCTGACATTTTCCAGATGTGCGGAAGCAGAGTTCCATGATTATGCTGAAATCTGCCTCTGCATTTTCCCTCTAGCTGACATTTTCCAGATGTGCAGAAGCAGAGTTCTAAGATTATGCTGAAATCTACAACATCAATTTCTCTCTAGCTTACATTTTCCAGATGTGCAGAAGCAGAGTTCAAAGATTATGCTGAAATCTACCACATCAATTTCTCTCTATCTGACATTTTCCAGATGTGCAGAAGCAGAGTTCCAGGATTGTGCTCAAAACCACAACATCAATTTCTCTCTAGCTGACTTTCCCAGATGTGCAGAAGCAGAGGTCCAGTATTATGCTGAAATCAGCCTTGCAATTTCTCTCTAGCTGACTTTTCCAGATGTGCAGAAGCTGAGTTCAAAGATTATGCTGAAATCTAACACATCAATTTCTCTCTTGCTGACATTTTCCAGATGTGCAGAAGCAGAGTTCCAGGATTATGCTGAAATCTGCCTTGCAAGTTTTCTCAAGCTGACATTTTCCATATGTACAGAAGCAGAGTTCCAGGTGTATGCTGAAATCTGCCTTGCAAGTTTTCTCAAGCTGACATTTTCCATATGTACAGAAGCAGAGTTCCAGGTGTATGCTGAAATCTGCCTTGCAATTTCTCTCTAGCTGTCTTTTCCAGATGTGCAGAAGCAGAGTTCAAAGATTATGCTGAAATCTAACACATCAATTTCTCTCTTGCTGACATTTTCCAGATGTGCAGAAGCAGAGTTCCAGGATTATGCTGAAATCTGCCTCTGCATTTTCCCTCTAGCTTACATTTTCCAGATGTGCAGAAGCTGAGTTCAAAGATTATGGTGAAATCTACCACATCAATTTCTCTCTAGCTGACATTTTCCAGATGTGCAGAAGCTGAGTTCAAAGATTATGGTGAAATCTACCACATCAATTTCTCTCTAGCTGACATTTGCCAGATGTGCAGAAGCAGAGTTCCAGGATTATGCTGAAATCAGCCTCTGCATTTTTTCTCTAGCTGACATTTTCCAGATGTGCAGAAGCAGAGTTCCAGTATTATGCTGAAATATACAACTTCAATTTCTCTCTAGCTGTCTTTTCCAGATGTGCAGAAGCAGAGTTCAAAGATTATGCTGAAATCTACAACATCAATTTTTCTCTAGCTGACATTTTCCAGATGTGCGGAAGCAGAGTTCCATGATTATGCTGAAATCTGCCTCTGCATTTTCCCTCTAGCTGACATTTTCAAGATGTGCAGAAGCAGAGTTCTAAGATTATGCTGAAATCTACAACATCAAGTTCTCTCTAGCTTACATTTTCCAGATGTGCAGAAGCAGAGTTCCAGGATTATGCTGAAATCTACCACTTCAATTTCTCTCTAGCTCACAATTGCCAGATGTGCAGAAGCAGAGTTCCAGGATTATTCTGAAATCTGCCTTGCAATTTTTTTCCAGGTGACATTTTCCAGATGTGTACAAGCAGAGTTCAAACATTATGCTGAAATCTAACACGTCAATTTCTCTCTTGCTGACATTTTCCAGAGTTGCAGAAGCAGAGTTCCAGGGTTATGCTGAAATCTGCCTCTGCATTTTTCCTCTAGCTGACATTTTCCAGATGTGAAAAAGCAGAGTTCAAAGATTATGCTGAAATCTACAACTTCAATTTCTCTCTAGCTGACATTTTCCAGATTTGCAGAAGCAGAGTTCTAAGATTATGCTGAAATCTACGACATCAATTTCTCTCTAGCTTACATTTTCCAGATGTGCAGAAGCAGACTTCCAGGATTATGCTGAAATCTGCCTCTGCATTTTCTCTCTAACTGACATTTTCCACATGTGCAGAAGCAGAGTTCAAAGATTATGCTGAAATCTACCACATCAATTTCTCTCTATCTGACATTTTCCAGATGTGCAGAAGCAGAGTTCCAGGATTGTGCTGAAAACCACAACATCAATTTCTCTCTAGCTGACTTTCCCAGATGTGCAGAAACAGAGGTACAGTATTATGCTGAAATCTGCCTCTGCAGTTTCCCTCTAGCTGCCATTTTCCAGATGTGTAGAAGCAGAATTCCAGTATTATGCTGAAATATACATCAATTTCTCTCTAACTGAAATTTTCCAGATGTGTAGAACCAGAGATCCAGGATTATGCTGAAATCTGCCTTGCAATTTGTCTCCAAGTGAAATTTTCCAGATGTGGAGAAGCAGAGTTGCAGGATTATGCTGAAATCTGCCTCTGCATTTTCTCTCTAGCTGACATTTTCCAGATGTGCAGAAGCAGAGTTCCAGTATTATGCTGAAATCTGCCTTGCAATTTGTCTCCAAGTGAAATTTTCCAGATGTGGAGAAGCAGAGTTCCAGGATTATGCTGAAATCTGCCTCTGCATTTTCCCTCTAGCTGACATTTTCCAGATGTGCAGAAGCTGAGTTCAAAGATTATGGTGAAATCTACCACATCAATTTCACTCTAGCTGACATTTGCCAGATGTGCAGAAGCAGAGTTCCAGGATTATGCTGAAATCAGCCTCTGCATTTTCTCTCTAACTGACATTTTCCAGATGTGCAGAAGCAGAGTTCCAGTATTATGCTGAAATATACATCAATTTCTCTCTAACTGACATTTTCCAGATGTGTAGAACCAGAGATCCAGGATTATGCTGAAATCTGCCTTGCAATTTCTCTCTAGCTGACATTTTCCAGATGTGCAGAAGCAGAGTTCAAAGATTATGCTGAAATCTAACACATCAATTTCTCTCTTGCTGACATTTTCCAGATGTGCAGAAGCAGAGTTCCAGGATTATGCTGAAATCTGCCTCTGCATTTTCCCTCTAGCTTACATTTTCCAGATGTGCAGAAGTTGAGTTCAAAGATTATGGTGAAATCTACCACATCAATTTCTCTCTAGCTGACATTTTCCAGATGTGCAGAAGCTGAGTTCAAAGATTATGGTGAAATCTACCACATCAATTTTTCTCTAGCTGACATTTTCCAGATGTGCGGAAGCAGAGTTCCATGATTATGCTGAAATCTGCCTCTGCATTTTCCCTCTAGCTGACATTTTCCAGATGTGCAGAAGCAGAGTTCTAAGATTATGCTGAAATCTACAACATCAATTTCTCTCTAGCTTACATTTTCCAGATGTGCAGAAGCAGAGTTCAAAGATTATGCTGAAATCTACCACATCAATTTCTCTCTATCTGACATTTTCCAGATGTGCAGAAGCAGAGTTCCAGGATTGTGCTCAAAACCACAACATCAATTTCTCTCTAGCTGACTTTCCCAGATGTGCAGAAGCAGAGGTCCAGTATTATGCTGAAATCAGCCTTGCAATTTCTCTCTAGCTGACTTTTCCAGATGTGCAGAAGCTGAGTTCAAAGATTATGCTGAAATCTAACACATCAATTTCTCTCTTGCTGACATTTTCCAGATGTGCAGAAGCAGAGTTCCAGGATTATGCTGAAATCTGCCTTGCAAGTTTTCTCAAGCTGACATTTTCCATATGTACAGAAGCAGAGTTCCAGGTGTATGCTGAAATCTGCCTTGCAAGTTTTCTCAAGCTGACATTTTCCATATGTACAGAAGCAGAGTTCCAGGTGTATGCTGAAATCTGCCTTGCAATTTCTCTCTAGCTGTCTTTTCCAGATGTGCAGAAGCAGAGTTCAAAGATTATGCTGAAATCTAACACATCAATTTCTCTCTTGCTGACATTTTCCAGATGTGCAGAAGCAGAGTTCCAGGATTATGCTGAAATCTGCCTCTGCATTTTCCCTCTAGCTTACATTTTCCAGATGTGCAGAAGCTGAGTTCAAAGATTATGGTGAAATCTACCACATCAATTTCTCTCTAGCTGACATTTGCCAGATGTGCAGAAGCAGAGTTCCAGGATTATGCTGAAATCAGCCTCTGCATTTTTTCTCTAGCTGACATTTTCCAGATGTGCAGAAGCAGAGTTCCAGTATTATGCTGAAATATACAACTTCAATTTCTCTCTAGCTGTCTTTTCCAGATGTGCAGAAGCAGAGTTCAAAGATTATGCTGAAATCTACAACATCAATTTTTCTCTAGCTGACATTTTCCAGATGTGCGGAAGCAGAGTTCCATGATTATGCTGAAATCTGCCTCTGCATTTTCCCTCTAGCTGACATTTTCAAGATGTGCAGAAGCAGAGTTCTAAGATTATGCTGAAATCTACAACATCAAGTTCTCTCTAGCTTACATTTTCCAGATGTGCAGAAGCAGAGTTCCAGGATTATGCTGAAATCTACCACTTCAATTTCTCTCTAGCTCACAATTGCCAGATGTGCAGAAGCAGAGTTCCAGGATTATTCTGAAATCTGCCTTGCAATTTTTTTCCAGGTGACATTTTCCAGATGTGTACAAGCAGAGTTCAAACATTATGCTGAAATCTAACACGTCAATTTCTCTCTTGCTGACATTTTCCAGAGTTGCAGAAGCAGAGTTCCAGGGTTATGCTGAAATCTGCCTCTGCATTTTTCCTCTAGCTGACATTTTCCAGATGTGAAAAAGCAGAGTTCAAAGATTATGCTGAAATCTACAACTTCAATTTCTCTCTAGCTGACATTTTCCAGATTTGCAGAAGCAGAGTTCTAAGATTATGCTGAAATCTACGACATCAATTTCTCTCTAGCTTACATTTTCCAGATGTGCAGAAGCAGACTTCCAGGATTATGCTGAAATCTGCCTCTGCATTTTCTCTCTAACTGACATTTTCCACATGTGCAGAAGCAGAGTTCAAAGATTATGCTGAAATCTACCACATCAATTTCTCTCTATCTGACATTTTCCAGATGTGCAGAAGCAGAGTTCCAGGATTGTGCTGAAAACCACAACATCAATTTCTCTCTAGCTGACTTTCCCAGATGTGCAGAAACAGAGGTACAGTATTATGCTGAAATCTGCCTCTGCAGTTTCCCTCTAGCTGCCATTTTCCAGATGTGTAGAAGCAGAATTCCAGTATTATGCTGAAATATACATCAATTTCTCTCTAACTGAAATTTTCCAGATGTGTAGAACCAGAGATCCAGGATTATGCTGAAATCTGCCTTGCAATTTGTCTCCAAGTGAAATTTTCCAGATGTGGAGAAGCAGAGTTGCAGGATTATGCTGAAATCTGCCTCTGCATTTTCTCTCTAGCTGACATTTTCCAGATGTGCAGAAGCAGAGTTCCAGTATTATGCTGAAATCTGCCTTGCAATTTGTCTCCAAGTGAAATTTTCCAGATGTGGAGAAGCAGAGTTCCAGGATTATGCTGAAATCTGCCTCTGCATTTTCCCTCTAGCTGACATTTTCCAAATGTGCAGAAGCTGAGTTCAAAGATTATGGTGAAATCTACCACATCAATTTCACTCTAGCTGACATTTGCCAGATGTGCAGAAGCAGAGTTCCAGGATTATGCTGAAATCAGCCTCTGCATTTTCTCTCTAACTGACATTTTCCAGATGTGCAGAAGCAGAGTTCCAGTATTATGCTGAAATATACATCAATTTCTCTCTAACTGACATTTTCCAGATGTGTAGAACCAGAGATCCAGGATTATGCTGAAATCTGCCTTGCAATTTCTCTCTAGCTGACATTTTCCAGATGTGCAGAAGCAGAGTTCAAAGATTATGCTGAAATCTAACACATCAATTTCTCTCTTGCTGACATTTTCCAGATGTGCAGAAGCAGAGTTCCAGGATTATGCTGAAATCTGCCTCTGCATTTTCCCTCTAGCTTACATTTTCCAGATGTGCAGAAGTTGAGTTCAAAGATTATGGTGAAATCTACCACATCAATTTCTCTCTAGCTGACATTTTCCAGATGTGCAGAAGCTGAGTTCAAAGATTATGGTGAAATCTACCACATCAATTTTTCTCTAGCTGACATTTTCCAGATGTGCGGAAGCAGAGTTCCATGATTATGCTGAAATCTGCCTCTGCATTTTCCCTCTAGCTGACATTTTCCAGATGTGCAGAAGCAGAGTTCTAAGATTATGCTGAAATCTACAACATCAATTTCTCTCTAGCTTACATTTTCCAGATGTGCAGAAGCAGAGTTCAAAGATTATGCTGAAATCTACCACATCAATTTCTCTCTATCTGACATTTTCCAGATGTGCAGAAGCAGAGTTCCAGGATTGTGCTCAAAACCACAACATCAATTTCTCTCTAGCTGACTTTCCCAGATGTGCAGAAGCAGAGGTCCAGTATTATGCTGAAATCAGCCTTGCAATTTCTCTCTAGCTGACTTTTCCAGATGTGCAGAAGCTGAGTTCAAAGATTATGCTGAAATCTAACACATCAATTTCTCTCTTGCTGACATTTTCCAGATGTGCAGAAGCAGAGTTCCAGGATTATGCTGAAATCTGCCTTGCAAGTTTTCTCAAGCTGACATTTTCCATATGTACAGAAGCAGAGTTCCAGGTGTATGCTGAAATCTGCCTTGCAAGTTTTCTCAAGCTGACATTTTCCATATGTACAGAAGCAGAGTTCCAGGTGTATGCTGAAATCTGCCTTGCAATTTCTCTCTAGCTGTCTTTTCCAGATGTGCAGAAGCAGAGTTCAAAGATTATGCTGAAATCTAACACATCAATTTCTCTCTTGCTGACATTTTCCAGATGTGCAGAAGCAGAGTTCCAGGATTATGCTGAAATCTGCCTCTGCATTTTCCCTCTAGCTTACATTTTCCAGATGTGCAGAAGTTGAGTTCAAAGATTATGGTGAAATCTACCACATCAATTTCTCTCTAGCTGACATTTTCCAGATGTGCAGAAGCTGAGTTCAAAGATTATGGTGAAATCTACCACATCAATTTTTCTCTAGCTGACATTTTCCAGATGTGCGGAAGCAGAGTTCCATGATTATGCTGAAATCTGCCTCTGCATTTTCCCTCTAGCTGACATTTTCCAGATGTGCAGAAGCAGAGTTCTAAGATTATGCTGAAATCTACAACATCAATTTCTCTCTAGCTTACATTTTCCAGATGTGCAGAAGCAGAGTTCAAAGATTATGCTGAAATCTACCACATCAATTTCTCTCTATCTGACATTTTCCAGATGTGCAGAAGCAGAGTTCCAGGATTGTGCTCAAAACCACAACATCAATTTCTCTCTAGCTGACTTTCCCAGATGTGCAGAAGCAGAGGTCCAGTATTATGCTGAAATCTGCCTTGCAATTTCTCTCTAGCTGACTTTTCCAGATGTGCAGAAGCTGAGTTCAAAGATTATGCTGAAATCTAACACATCAATTTCTCTCTTGCTGACATTTTCCAGATGTGCAGAAGCAGAGTTCCAGGATTATGCTGAAATCTGCCTTGCAAGTTTTCTCAAGCTGACATTTTCCATATGTACAGAAGCAGAGTTCCAGGTGTATGCTGAAATCTGCCTTGCAAGTTTTCTCAAGCTGACATTTTCCATATGTACAGAAGCAGAGTTCCAGGTGTATGCTGAAATCTGCCTTGCAATTTCTCTCTAGCTGTCTTTTCCAGATGTGCAGAAGCAGAGTTCAAAGATTATGCTGAAATCTAACACATCAATTTCTCTCTTGCTGACATTTTCCAGATGTGCAGAAGCAGAGTTCCAGGATTATGCTGAAATCTGCCTCTGCATTTTCCCTCTAGCTTACATTTTCCAGATGTGCAGAAGTTGAGTTCAAAGATTATGGTGAAATCTACCACATCAATTTCTCTCTAGCTGACATTTTCCAGATGTGCAGAAGCTGAGTTCAAAGATTATGGTGAAATCTACCACATCAATTTTTCTCTAGCTGATATTTTCCAGATGTGCGGAAGCAGAGTTCCATGATTATGCTGAAATCTGCCTCTGCATTTTCCCTCTAGCTGACATTTTCCAGATGTGCAGAAGCAGAGTTCTAAGATTATGCTGAAATCTACAACATCAATTTCTCTCTAGCTTACATTTTCCAGATGTGCAGAAGCAGAGTTCAAAGATTATGCTGAAATCTACCACATCAATTTCTCTCTATCTGACATTTTCCAGATGTGCAGAAGCAGAGTTCCAGGATTGTGCTCAAAACCACAACATCAATTTCTCTCTAGCTGACTTTCCCAGATGTGCAGAAGCAGAGGTCCAGTATTATGCTGAAATCTGCCTTGCAATTTCTCTCTAGCTGACTTTTCCAGATGTGCAGAAGCTGAGTTCAAAGATTATGCTGAAATCTAACACATCAATTTCTCTCTTGCTGACATTTTCCAGATGTGCAGAAGCAGAGTTCCAGGATTATGCTGAAATCTGCCTTGCAAGTTTTCTCAAGCTGACATTTTCCATATGTACAGAAGCAGAGTTCCAGGTGTATGCTGAAATCTGCCTTGCAAGTTTTCTCAAGCTGACATTTTCCATATGTACAGAAGCAGAGTTCCAGGTGTATGCTGAAATCTGCCTTGCAATTTCTCTCTAGCTGTCTTTTCCAGATGTGCAGAAGCAGAGTTCAAAGATTATGCTGAAATCTAACACATCAATTTCTCTCTTGCTGACATTTTCCAGATGTGCAGAAGCAGAGTTCCAGGATTATGCTGAAATCTGCCTCTGCATTTTCCCTCTAGCTTACATTTTCCAGATGTGCAGAAGCTGAGTTCAAAGATTATGGTGAAATCTACCACATCAATTTCTCTCTAGCTGACATTTTCCAGATGTGCAGAAGCTGAGTTCAAAGATTATGGTGAAATCTACCACATCAATTTCTCTCTAGCTGACATTTGCCAGATGTGCAGAAGCAGAGTTCCAGGATTATGCTGAAATCAGCCTCTGCATTTTTTCTCTAGCTGACATTTTCCAGATGTGCAGAAGCAGAGTTCCAGTATTATGCTGAAATATACAACTTCAATTTCTCTCTAGCTGTCTTTTCCAGATGTGCAGAAGCAGAGTTCAAAGATTATGCTGAAATCTACAACATCAATTTTTCTCTAGCTGACATTTTCCAGATGTGCGGAAGCAGAGTTCCATGATTATGCTGAAATCTGCCTCTGCATTTTCCCTCTAGCTGACATTTTCAAGATGTGCAGAAGCAGAGTTCTAAGATTATGCTGAAATCTACAACATCAAGTTCTCTCTAGCTTACATTTTCCAGATGTGCAGAAGCAGAGTTCCAGGATTATGCTGAAATCTACCACTTCAATTTCTCTCTAGCTCACAATTGCCAGATGTGCAGAAGCAGAGTTCCAGGATTATTCTGAAATCTGCCTTGCAATTTTTTTCCAGGTGACATTTTCCAGATGTGTACAAGCAGAGTTCAAACATTATGCTGAAATCTAACACGTCAATTTCTCTCTTGTTGACATTTTCCAGAGTTGCAGAAGCAGAGTTCCAGGGTTATGCTGAAATCTGCCTCTGCATTTTTCCTCTAGCTGACATTTTCCAGATGTGAAAAAGCAGAGTTCAAAGATTATGCTGAAATCTACAACTTCAATTTCTCTCTAGCTGACATTTTCCAGATTTGCAGAAGCAGAGTTCTAAGATTATGCTGAAATCTACGACATCAATTTCTCTCTAGCTTACATTTTCCAGATGTGCAGAAGCAGACTTCCAGGATTATGCTGAAATCTGCCTCTGCATTTTCTCTCTAACTGACATTTTCCACATGTGCAGAAGCAGAGTTCAAAGATTATGCTGAAATCTACCACATCAATTTCTCTCTATCTGACATTTTCCAGATGTGCAGAAGCAGAGTTCCAGGATTGTGCTGAAAACCACAACATCAATTTCTCTCTAGCTGACTTTCCCAGATGTGCAGAAACAGAGGTACAGTATTATGCTGAAATCTGCCTCTGCAGTTTCCCTCTAGCTGCCATTTTCCAGATGTGTAGAAGCAGAATTCCAGTATTATGCTGAAATATACATCAATTTCTCTCTAACTGAAATTTTCCAGATGTGTAGAACCAGAGATCCAGGATTATGCTGAAATCTGCCTTGCAATTTGTCTCCAAGTGAAATTTTCCAGATGTGGAGAAGCAGAGTTCCAGGATTATGCTGAAATCTGCCTCTGCATTTTCCCTCTAGCTGACATTTTCCAGATGTGCAGAAGCTGAGTTCAAAGATTATGGTGAAATCTACCACATCAATTTCACTCTAGCTGACATTTGCCAGATGTGCAGAAGCAGAGTTCCAGGATTATGCTGAAATCAGCCTCTGCATTTCTCTCTAACTGACATTTTCCAGATGTGCAGAAGCAGAGTTCCAGGATTATTCTGAAATCTGCCTTGCATTTTTTCTCCAGGTGACATTTTCCAGATGTGCAGAAGCAGAGTTCAAAGATTATGCTGAAATCTAACACATCAATTTCTCTCTTGCTGACATTTTCCAGATGTGCAGAAGCAGAGTTCCAGGATTATGCTGAAATCTGCCTCTGCATTTTCCCTCTAGCTTACATTTTCCAGATGTGCAGAAGCTGAGTTCAAAGATTATGGTGAAATCTACCACATCAATTTCTCTCTAGCTGACATTTTCCAGATGTGCAGAAGCTGAGTTCAAAGATTATGGTGAAATCTACCACATCAATTTCTCTCTAGCTGACATTTGCCAGATGTGCAGAAGCAGAGTTCCAGGATTATGCTGAAATCAGCCTCTGCATTTTTCTCTAGCTGACATTTTCCAGATGTGCAGAAGCAGAGTTCCAGTATTATGCTGAAATATACAACTTCAATTTCTCTCTAGCTGACATTTTCCAGATGTGCAGAAGCAGAGCTCTAAGATTGTGCTGAAATCTACAACATCAATTTTTCTCTAGCTGACATTTTCCAGATGTGCGGAAGCAGAGTTCCATGATTATGCTGAAATCTGCCTCTGCATTTTCCCTCTAGCTGACATTTTCAAGATGTGCAGAAGCAGAGTTCTAAGATTATGCTGAAATCTACAACATCAATTTCTCTCTAGCTGACATTTTCCAGATGTGCAGAAGCAGAGTTCCAGGATTATGCTGAAATCTACCACTTCAATTTCTCTCTAGCTCACAATTGCCAGATGTGCAAAAGCAGAGTTCCAGGATTATTCTGAAATCTGCCTTGCAATTTTTTCCCAGGTGACATTTTCCAGATGTGTACAAGCAGAGTTCAAAGATTATGGTGAAATCTACCACATCAATTTCACTCTAGCTGACATTTTCCAGATGTGCAGAAGCTGAGTTCAAAGATTATGGTGAAATCTACCACATCAATTTCACTCTAGCTGACATTTGCCAGATGTGCAGAAGCAGAGTTCCAGGATTATGCTGAAATCAGCCTCTGCATTTTCTCTCTAACTGACATTTTCCAGATGTGCAGAAGCAGAGTTCCAGTATTATGCTGAAATATACATCAATTTCTCTCTAACTGACATTTTCCAGATGTGTAGAACCAGAGATCCAGGATTATGCTGAAATCTGCCTTGCAATTTGTCTCCAAGTGAAATTTTCCAGATGTGGAGAAGCAGAGTTCAAAGATTATGCCGAAATCTAACACATCAATTTCTCTCTTGCTGACATTTTCCAGATGTGCAGAAGCAGAGTTCCAGGATTATGCTGAAATCTGCCTCTGCATTTTCCCTCTAGCTGACTTTTTCCAGATGTGCAGAAGCTGAGTTCAAAGATTATGGTGAAATCTACCACATCAATTTCTCTCTAGCTGACATTTTCCAGATGTGCAGAAGCTGAGTTCAAAGATTATGGTGAAATCTACCACATCAATTTCTCTCTAGCTGACATTTTCCAGATGTGCGGAAGCAGAGTTCCATGATTATGCTGAAATCTAACACATCAATTTCTCTCTTGCTGACATTTTCCAGATGTGCAGAAGCAGAGTTCCAGGATTATGCTGAAATCTGCCTCTGCATTTTCCCTCTAGCTTACATTTTCCACATGTGCAGAAGCTGAGTTCAAAGATTATGGTGAAATCTACCACATCAATTTCTCTCTAGCTGGCATTTTCCAGATGTGCCGAAGCTGAGTTCAAAGATTATGGTGAAATCTACCACATCAATTTCTCTCTAGCTGACATTTGCCAGATGTGCAGAAGCAGAGTTCCAGGATTATGCTGAAATCAGCCTCTGCATTTTTTCTCTAGCTGACATTTTCCAGATGTGCAGAAGCAGAGTTCTAGTATTATGCTGAAATATACAACTTCAATTTCTCTCTAGCTGACACTTTCCAGATGTGCAGAAGCAGAGTTCTAAGATTATGCTGAAATCTACAACATCAATTTTTCTCTAGCTGACATTTTCCAGATGTGCAAAAGCAGAGTTCTAAGATTATGCTGAAATCTACCACATCAATTTCTCTCAAGCTGACATTTTCCAGATGTGTAGAAGCAGAGTTGCAGGATTATGCTGAAATCTGCCTTGCAATTTTTCTCCAGCTGACATTTTCCAGATCTGCAGAAGCAGAATTCAAACATTATGCAGAAATCTAACACAACAATTTCTCTCTTGCTGACATTTTCCAGAGTTGCAGAAGCAGAGTTCCAGGGTTATGCTGAAATCTGCCTCTGCATTTTTCCTCTAGCTGACATTTTCCAGATGTGAAAAAGCAGAGTTCAAAGATTATGCTGAAATCTACAACTTCAATTTCTCTCTAGCTGACATTTTCCAGATTTGCAGAAGCAGAGTTCTAAGATTATGCTGAAATCTACAACATCAAGTTCTCTAGCTTACATTTTCCAGATGTGCAGAAGCAGAGTTCCAGGATTATGCTGAAATCTACCACTTCAATTTCTCTCTAGCTCACAATTGCCAGATGTGCAGAAGCAGAGTTCCAGGATTATTCTGAAATCTGCCTTGCAATTTTTTTCCAGGTGACATTTTCCAGATGTGTACAAGCAGAGTTCAAACATTATGCTGAAATCTAACACGTCAATTTCTCTCTTGCTGACATTTTCCAGAGTTGCAGAAGCAGAGTTCCAGGGTTATGCTGAAATCTGCCTCTGCATTTTTCCTCTAGCTGACATTTTCCAGATGTGAAAAAGCAGAGTTCAAAGATTATGCTGAAATATACAACTTCAATTTCTCTCTAGCTGACATTTTCCAGATGTGCAAAAGCAGAGTTCTAAGATTATGCTGAAATCTACAACATCAAGTTCTCTAGCTTACATTTTCCAGATGTGCAGAAGCAGAGTTCCAGGATTATGCTGAAATCTACCACTTCAATTTCTCTCTAGCTCACAATTGCCAGATGTGCAGAAGCAGAGTTCCAGGATTATTCTGAAATCTGCCTTGCAATTTTTTTCCAGGTGACATTTTCCAGATGTGTACAAGCAGAGTTCAAACATTATGCTGAAATCTAACACGTCAATTTCTCTCTTGCTGACATTTTCCAGAGTTGCAGAAGTAGAGTTCCAGGGTTATGCTGAAATCTGCCTCTGCATTTTTCCTCTAGCTGACATTTTCCAGATGTGAAAAAGCAGAGTTCAAAGATTTTGCTGAAATCTACAACTTCAATTTCTCTCTAGCTGACATTTTCCAGATTTGCAGAAGCAGAGTTCTAAGATTATGCTGAAATCTACGACATCAATTTCTCTCTAGCTTACATTTTCCAGATGTGCAGAAGCAGACTTCCAGGATTATGCTGAAATCTGCCTCTGCATTTTCTCTCTAGCTGACATTTTCCACATGTGCAGAAGCAGAGTTCAAAGATTATGCTGAAATCTACCACATCAATTTCTCTCTATCTGACATTTTCCAGATGTGCAGAAGCAGAGTTCCAGGATTGTGCTGAAAACCACAACATCAATTTCTCTCTAGCTGACTTTCCCAGATGTGCAGAAACAGAGGTACAGTATTATGCTGAAATCTGCCTCTGCAGTTTCCCTCTAGCTGCCATTTTCCAGATGTGTAGAAGCAGAATTCCAGTATTATGCTGAAATTTACATCAATTTTTCTCTAACTGACATTTTCCAGATGTGTAGAACCAGAGATCCAGGATTATGCTGAAATCTGCCTTGCAATTTGTCTCCAAGTGAAATTTTCCAGATGTGGAGAAGCAGAGTTCCAGGATTATGCTGAAATCTGCCTCTGCATTTTCCCTCTAGCTGACATTTTCCAGATGTGCAGAAGCTGAGTTCAAAGATTATGGTGAAATCTACCACATCAATTTCACTCTAGCTGACATTTGCCAGATGTGCAGAAGCAGAGTTCCAGGATTATGCTGAAATCAGCCTTGCAATTTCTCTCTAGCTGACTTTTCCAGATGTGCAGAAGCTGAGTTCAAAGATTATGGTGAAATCTGCCACATCAATTTCTGTCTAGCTGACATTTGCCAGATGTGCAGAAGTAGAGTTCCAGGATTATGTTGAAATCTGCCTTGCAAGTTTTCTCAAGCTGACATTTTCCATATGTACAGAAGCAGAGTTCCAGGTGTATGCTGAAATCTGCCTTGCAATTTCTCTCTAGCTGACATTTTCCAGATGTGCAGAAGCAGAGTTCAAAGATTATGCTGAAATCTAACACATCAATTTCTCTCTTGCTGACATTTTCCAGATGTGCAGAAGCAGAGTTCCAGGATTATGCTGAAATCTGCCTCTGCATTTTCCCTCTAGCTTACATTTTCCAGATGTGCAGAAGTTGAGTTCAAAGATTATGGTGAAATCTACCACATCAATTTCTCTCTAGCTGACATTTTCCAGATGTGAAGAAGCTGAGTTCAAAGATTATGGTGAAATCTACCACATCAATTTTTCTCTAGCTGACATTTTCCAGATGTGCGGAAGCAGAGTTCCATGATTATGCTGAAATCTGCCTCTGCATTTTCCCTCTAGCTGACATTTTCCAGATGTGCAGAAGCAGAGTTCTAAGATTATGCTGAAATCTACAACATCAATTTCTCTCTAGCTTACATTTTCCAGATGTGCAGAAGCAGAGCTCAAAGATTATGCTGAAATCTACCACATCAATTTCTCTCTATCTGACATTTTCCAGATGTGCAGAAGCAGATTTCCAGGATTGTGCTCAAAACCACAACATCAATTTCTCTCTAGCTGACTTTCCCAGATGTGCAGAAGCAGAGGTCCAGTATTATGCTGAAATCTGCCTTGCAATTTCTCTCTAGCTGACTTTTCCAGATGTGCAGAAGCTGAGTTCAAAGATTATGGTGAAATCTGCCACATCAATTTCTGTCTAGCTGACATTTGCCAGATGTGCAGAAGTAGAGTTCCAGGATTATGCTGAAATCTGCCTTGCAAGTTTTCTCAAGCTGACATTTTCCATATGTACAGAAGCAGAGTTCCAGGTGTATGCTGAAATCTGCCTTGCAAGTTTTCTCAAGCTGACATTTTCCATATGTACAGAAGCAGAGGTCCAGTATTATGCTGAAATCTGCCTTGCAATTTCTCTCTAGCTGACTTTTCCAGATGTGCAGAAGCTGAGTTCAAAGATTATGGTGAAATCTACCACATCAATTTCTCTCTAGCTGACATTTTCCAGATGTGCAGAAGCTGAGTTCAAAGATTATGGTGAAATCTACCACATCAATTTTTCTCTAGCTGACATTTTCCAGATGTGCGGAAGCAGAGTTCCATGATTATGCTGAAATCTGCCTCTGCATTTTCCCTCTAGCTGACATTTTCCAGATGTGCAGAAGCTGAGTTCAAAGATTATGGTGAAATCTACCACATCAATTTCTCTCTAGCTGACATTTTCCAGATGTGGAGAAGCTGAGTTCCAGGATTATGCTGAAATCTGCCTCTGCATTTCCCCTCTAGCTTACATTTTCCAGATGTGCGGAAGCAGAGTTCAAAGATTATGCTGAAATCTACCACATCAATTTCTCTCAAGCTGACATTTTCCAGATGTGTAGAAGCAGAGTTGCAGGATTATGCTGAAATCTGCCTTGCAATTTTTCTCCAGCTGACATTTTCCAGATCTGCAGAAGCAGAATTCAAACATTATGCAGAAATCTACCACATCAATTTCTCTCTAGCTGACTTTTCCAGATGTGCAGGAGAGTTCCAGGATTATGCTGAAATCTACATATCAATTTTTCTCTTGCTGACATTTTCCAGATGTGCAGAAGCAGAGTTCCAGGATTATGCTGAAATCTGCCTCTGCATTTTCCCTCTAGCTGACATTTTCCAGATGTGCAGAAGCAGACTTCCAAGATTATGCTGAAATATACCACATCAATTTCTCTCTAGCTTACATTTTCCAGATGTGCGGAAGCAGAGTTCCAAGATTATGCTGAAATCTGCCTTGCAATTTCTCTCTAGCTGACATTTGCCAGATGTGCAGAAGCTGAGTTCAAAGATTATGGTGAAATCTACCACATCAATTTCTCTCTAGCTGACATTTTCCAGATGTGCAGAAGCTGAGTTCCAGGATTATGCTGAAATCTGCCTCTGCATTTCCCCTCTAGCTGACATTTTCCAGATGTGGAGAAGCAGAGTTCAAAGATTATGCTGAAATCTACCACATCAATTTCTCTCTGACATTTTCCAGATGTGTAGAACCAGAGATCCAGGATTATGCTGAAATCTACATATCAATTTCTCTCTAGCTGACATTTTCCAGATGTGTAGAAGCAGAGTTCAAAGATTATGCTGAAATCTACCACATCAATTTCTCTCTAGCTGACATTTGCCAGATGTGCAGAAGTAGAGTTCCAGGATTATGCTGAAATCTGCCTTGCAAGTTTTCTCAAGCTGACATTTTCCATATCTACAGAAGCAGAGTTCCAGGTGTATGCTGAAATCTGCCTTGCAATTTCTCTCTAGCTGACTTTTCCAGATGTGCAGAAGCAGAGTTCAAAGGTTATGCTGAAATCTAACACATAAATTTCTCTCTTGCTGACATTTTCCAGATGTGCAGAAGCTGAGTTCAAAGATTATGGTGAAATCTACCACATCAATTTCTCTCTAGCTGACATTTTCCAGATGTGCAGAAGCAGAGTTCCAGGATTATGCTGAAATCTACCACTTCAATTTCTCTCTAGCTCACATTTGCCAGATGTGCAGAAGCAGAGTTCCAGGATTATGCTGAAATCTGCCTTACAATTTTTCTCCAGGTGAAATTTTCCAGATTTGGACAAGCAGAGTTCAAAGGTTATGGTGAAATCTGCCACATCAATTTCTCTCTAGCTGACATTTGCCAGATGTGCAGAAGTAGAGTTCCAGGATTATGCTGAAATCTGCCTTGCAAGTTTTCTCAAGCTGACATTTTCCATATGTACAGAAGCAGAGTTCCAGGTGTATGCTGAAATCTGCCTTGCAATTTTTCTCCAGGTGACATTTTCCAGATGTGTAGAAGCAGAGTTCAAAGATTATGCTGAAATCTACAACTTCAATTTCTCTCTAGCTGACATTTTCCATATGTGGAGAAGCAGAGTTCTAAGATTATGATGAAATCTACGACATCAATTTCATTCTAGCTGACATTTGCCAGATGTGCAGAAGCAGAGTTCCAGTATTATGCTGAAATATACCACATCAATTTCTCTCTAGCTTACATTTTCCAGATGTGCGGAAGCAGAGTTCAAAGATTAAGCTGAAATCTACCACATCAATTTCTCTCAAGCTGACATTTTCCAGATGTGTAGAAGCAGAGTTGCAGGATTATGCTGAAATCTGCCTTGCAATTTTTCTCCAGCTGACATTTTCCAGATCTGCAGAAGCAGAATTCAAACATTATGCAGAAATCTACCACATCAATTTCTCTCTAGCTGATTTTTCCAGATGTGCAGGAGAGTTCCAGGATTATGCTGAAATCTACATATCAATTTCTCTCTAGCTGACATTTTTCAGATGTGTAGAAGCAGAGTTCCAGGATTATGCTGAAATCAGCCTCTGCATTTTCTCTCTAGCTGACACTTTCCAGATGTGCAGAAGCAGAGTTCCAAGATTATGCTGAAATCTGTCTCTGCATTTCCCCTCTAGCTGACAATTTCCAGATGTGAAGAAGCAGAGTTCAAAGATTATGCTGAAATCTACCACATCAATTTCTCTCTAGCTGACATTTTCCAGATGTGAAGAAGCAGAGTTCAAAGATTATGCTGAAATCTACCACATTAATTTCTCTCTAGCTTACATTTTCCAGATGTGCGGAAGCAGAGTTCAAAGATTATGCTGAAATGTAACACATCAATTTCTCTCTAGCTGACATTTTCCAGATGTGCAGAAGCAGACTTCCAGGATTATGCTGAAATCTGCCTCTGCATTTTCTCTCTAGCTGACATTTTCCTCATGTGCAGAAGCAGAGTTCCAAGATTATGCTGAAATCTGCCTTGCAATTTCTCTCTAGCTGACATTTGCCAGATGTGCAGAAGCAAATTTCCAGGATTATGCTGAAATCAGCCTTTGCAATTTCTCTCTAGCTGACATTTTCCAGATGTGCAGAAGCAGAGTTCAAAGATTATGCTGAAAACTAACACATCAATTTCACTCTAGCTGACATTTGCCAGATGTGCAGAAGCAGAGATCCAGGATTATGCTGAAATCTGCCTTGCAATTTGTCTCCAAGTGAAATTTTCCAGATGTGGAGAAGCAGAGTTCCAGGATTATGCTGAAATCTGCCTCTGCATTTTCCCTCTAGCTGACATTTTCCAGATGTGCAGAAGCTGAGTTCAAAGATTATGGTGAAATCTACCACATCAATTTCACTCTAGCTGACATTTGCCAGATGTGCAGAAGCAGAGTTCCAGGATTATGCTGAAATCAGCCTTGCAATTTCTCTCTAGCTGACTTTTCCAGATGTGCAGAAGCTGAGTTCAAAGATTATGGTGAAATCTGCCACATCAATTTCTGTCTAGCTGACATTTGCCAGATGTGCAGAAGTAGAGTTCCAGGATTATGTTGAAATCTGCCTTGCAAGTTTTCTCAAGCTGACATTTTCCATATGTACAGAAGCAGAGTTCCAGGTGTATGCTGAAATCTGCCTTGCAATTTCTCTCTAGCTGACATTTTCCAGATGTGCAGAAGCAGAGTTCAAAGATTATGCTGAAATCTAACACATCAATTTCTCTCTTGCTGACATTTTCCAGATGTGCAGAAGCAGAGTTCCAGGATTATGCTGAAATCTGCCTCTGCATTTTCCCTCTAGCTTACATTTTCCAGATGTGCAGAAGTTGAGTTCAAAGATTATGGTGAAATCTACCACATCAATTTCTCTCTAGCTGACATTTTCCAGATGTGAAGAAGCTGAGTTCAAAGATTATGGTGAAATCTACCACATCAATTTTTCTCTAGCTGACATTTTCCAGATGTGCGGAAGCAGAGTTCCATGATTATGCTGAAATCTGCCTCTGCATTTTCCCTCTAGCTGACATTTTCCAGATGTGCAGAAGCAGAGTTCTAAGATTATGCTGAAATCTACAACATCAATTTCTCTCTAGCTTACATTTTCCAGATGTGCAGAAGCAGAGCTCAAAGATTATGCTGAAATCTACCACATCAATTTCTCTCTATCTGACATTTTCCAGATGTGCAGAAGCAGATTTCCAGGATTGTGCTCAAAACCACAACATCAATTTCTCTCTAGCTGACTTTCCCAGATGTGCAGAAGCAGAGGTCCAGTATTATGCTGAAATCTGCCTTGCAATTTCTCTCTAGCTGACTTTTCCAGATGTGCAGAAGCTGAGTTCAAAGATTATGGTGAAATCTGCCACATCAATTTCTGTCTAGCTGACATTTGCCAGATGTGCAGAAGTAGAGTTCCAGGATTATGCTGAAATCTGCCTTGCAAGTTTTCTCAAGCTGACATTTTCCATATGTACAGAAGCAGAGTTCCAGGTGTATGCTGAAATCTGCCTTGCAAGTTTTCTCAAGCTGACATTTTCCATATGTACAGAAGCAGAGGTCCAGTATTATGCTGAAATCTGCCTTGCAATTTCTCTCTAGCTGACTTTTCCAGATGTGCAGAAGCTGAGTTCAAAGATTATGGTGAAATCTACCACATCAATTTCTCTCTAGCTGACATTTTCCAGATGTGCAGAAGCTGAGTTCAAAGATTATGGTGAAATCTACCACATCAATTTTTCTCTAGCTGACATTTTCCAGATGTGCGGAAGCAGAGTTCCATGATTATGCTGAAATCTGCCTCTGCATTTTCCCTCTAGCTGACATTTTCCAGATGTGCAGAAGCTGAGTTCAAAGATTATGGTGAAATCTACCACATCAATTTCTCTCTAGCTGACATTTTCCAGATGTGGAGAAGCTGAGTTCCAGGATTATGCTGAAATCTGCCTCTGCATTTCCCCTCTAGCTTACATTTTCCAGATGTGCGGAAGCAGAGTTCAAAGATTATGCTGAAATCTACCACATCAATTTCTCTCAAGCTGACATTTTCCAGATGTGTAGAAGCAGAGTTGCAGGATTATGCTGAAATCTGCCTTGCAATTTTTCTCCAGCTGACATTTTCCAGATCTGCAGAAGCAGAATTCAAACATTATGCAGAAATCTACCACATCAATTTCTCTCTAGCTGACTTTTCCAGATGTGCAGGAGAGTTCCAGGATTATGCTGAAATCTACATATCAATTTTTCTCTTGCTGACATTTTCCAGATGTGCAGAAGCAGAGTTCCAGGATTATGCTGAAATCTGCCTCTGCATTTTCCCTCTAGCTGACATTTTCCAGATGTGCAGAAGCAGACTTCCAAGATTATGCTGAAATATACCACATCAATTTCTCTCTAGCTTACATTTTCCAGATGTGCGGAAGCAGAGTTCCAAGATTATGCTGAAATCTGCCTTGCAATTTCTCTCTAGCTGACATTTGCCAGATGTGCAGAAGCTGAGTTCAAAGATTATGGTGAAATCTACCACATCAATTTCTCTCTAGCTGACATTTTCCAGATGTGCAGAAGCTGAGTTCCAGGATTATGCTGAAATCTGCCTCTGCATTTCCCCTCTAGCTGACATTTTCCAGATGTGGAGAAGCAGAGTTCAAAGATTATGCTGAAATCTACCACATCAATTTCTCTCTGACATTTTCCAGATGTGTAGAACCAGAGATCCAGGATTATGCTGAAATCTACATATCAATTTCTCTCTAGCTGACATTTTCCAGATGTGTAGAAGCAGAGTTCAAAGATTATGCTGAAATCTACCACATCAATTTCTCTCTAGCTGACATTTGCCAGATGTGCAGAAGTAGAGTTCCAGGATTATGCTGAAATCTGCCTTGCAAGTTTTCTCAAGCTGACATTTTCCATATCTACAGAAGCAGAGTTCCAGGTGTATGCTGAAATCTGCCTTGCAATTTCTCTCTAGCTGACTTTTCCAGATGTGCAGAAGCAGAGTTCAAAGGTTATGCTGAAATCTAACACATAAATTTCTCTCTTGCTGACATTTTCCAGATGTGCAGAAGCTGAGTTCAAAGATTATGGTGAAATCTACCACATCAATTTCTCTCTAGCTGACATTTTCCAGATGTGCAGAAGCAGAGTTCCAGGATTATGCTGAAATCTACCACTTCAATTTCTCTCTAGCTCACATTTGCCAGATGTGCAGAAGCAGAGTTCCAGGATTATGCTGAAATCTGCCTTACAATTTTTCTCCAGGTGAAATTTTCCAGATTTGGACAAGCAGAGTTCAAAGGTTATGGTGAAATCTGCCACATCAATTTCTCTCTAGCTGACATTTGCCAGATGTGCAGAAGTAGAGTTCCAGGATTATGCTGAAATCTGCCTTGCAAGTTTTCTCAAGCTGACATTTTCCATATGTACAGAAGCAGAGTTCCAGGTGTATGCTGAAATCTGCCTTGCAATTTTTCTCCAGGTGACATTTTCCAGATGTGTAGAAGCAGAGTTCAAAGATTATGCTGAAATCTACAACTTCAATTTCTCTCTAGCTGACATTTTCCATATGTGGAGAAGCAGAGTTCTAAGATTATGATGAAATCTACGACATCAATTTCATTCTAGCTGACATTTGCCAGATGTGCAGAAGCAGAGTTCCAGTATTATGCTGAAATATACCACATCAATTTCTCTCTAGCTTACATTTTCCAGATGTGCGGAAGCAGAGTTCAAAGATTAAGCTGAAATCTACCACATCAATTTCTCTCAAGCTGACATTTTCCAGATGTGTAGAAGCAGAGTTGCAGGATTATGCTGAAATCTGCCTTGCAATTTTTCTCCAGCTGACATTTTCCAGATCTGCAGAAGCAGAATTCAAACATTATGCAGAAATCTACCACATCAATTTCTCTCTAGCTGATTTTTCCAGATGTGCAGGAGAGTTCCAGGATTATGCTGAAATCTACATATCAATTTCTCTCTAGCTGACATTTTTCAGATGTGTAGAAGCAGAGTTCCAGGATTATGCTGAAATCAGCCTCTGCATTTTCTCTCTAGCTGACACTTTCCAGATGTGCAGAAGCAGAGTTCCAAGATTATGCTGAAATCTGTCTCTGCATTTCCCCTCTAGCTGACAATTTCCAGATGTGAAGAAGCAGAGTTCAAAGATTATGCTGAAATCTACCACATCAATTTCTCTCTAGCTGACATTTTCCAGATGTGAAGAAGCAGAGTTCAAAGATTATGCTGAAATCTACCACATTAATTTCTCTCTAGCTTACATTTTCCAGATGTGCGGAAGCAGAGTTCAAAGATTATGCTGAAATGTAACACATCAATTTCTCTCTAGCTGACATTTTCCAGATGTGCAGAAGCAGACTTCCAGGATTATGCTGAAATCTGCCTCTGCATTTTCTCTCTAGCTGACATTTTCCTCATGTGCAGAAGCAGAGTTCCAAGATTATGCTGAAATCTGCCTTGCAATTTCTCTCTAGCTGACATTTGCCAGATGTGCAGAAGCAAATTTCCAGGATTATGCTGAAATCAGCCTTTGCAATTTCTCTCTAGCTGACATTTTCCAGATGTGCAGAAGCAGAGTTCAAAGATTATGCTGAAAACTAACACATCAATTTCACTCTAGCTGACATTTGCCAGATGTGCAGAAGCAGAGTTCCAGGATTATGCTGAAATCAGCCTCTGCATTTTCTCTCTAGCTGACATTTTCCAGATGTGCAGAAGCAGAGTTCCAGTATTATGCTGAAATATACAACATCAATTTCTCTCTAACTGACATTTTCCAGATGTGTAGAACCAGAGATCCAGGATTATGCTGAAATCTGCCTTGCAATTTGTCTCCAAGTGAAATTTTCCAGATGTGAAGAAGCAGAGTCCAAAGATTATGCTGAAATCTACCACATCAATTTCTCTCTAGCTGACATTTTCCAGATGTGCAGAAGCAGACTTCCAGGATTATGCTGAAATATACATCAATTTCTCTCTAACTGACATTTTCCAGATGTGTAGAACGAGAGTTCCAGTATTATGCTGAAATCTGCCTTGCAATTTGTCTCCAAGTGAAATTTTCCAGATGTGGAGAAGCAGAGTTCAAAGATTATGGTGAAATCTACCACATCAATTTCTCTCTAGCTGACATTTTCCAGATGTGCAGAAGCTGAGTTCAAAGATTATGGTGAAATCTACCACATGAATTTCACTCTAGCTGACATTTGCCAGATGTGCAGAAGCAGAGTTCCAGTATTATTCTGAAATATACAACATCAATTTCTCTCTAACTGACATTTTCCAGATGTGTAGAACCAGAGATCCAGGATTATGCTGAAATCTGCCTTGCAATTTGTCTCCAAGTGAAATTTTCCAGATGTGGAGAAGCAGAGTTCAAAGATTATGCTGAAATTTACCACATCAATTTCTCTCTAGCTGACATTTTCCAGATGTGCAGAAGCAGACTTCCAGGATTATGCTGAAATCTGCCTCTGCATTTTCTCTCTAGCTGACATTTTCCACATGTGCAGAAGCAGAGTTCCAAGATTATGCTGAAATCTGCCTTGCAATTTCTCTCTAGCTGACATTTGCCAGATGTGCAGAAGCAGAGTTCCAGGATTATGCTGAAATCTGCCTTGCAATTTCTCTCTAGCTGAAATTTGCCAGATGTGCAGAAGCAGAGTTCCAGGATTTTTCTGAAATCTGCCTTGCAATTTTTCTCCAGGTGACATTTTCCAGATGTGCAGAAGCAGAGTTCAAACATGCTGAAATCTAACACAGCAATTTCTCTCTTGCTGACATTTTTAAGAGTTGCAGAAGCAGAGTTCCAGGATTATGCTGAAATCAGCCTCTGCATTTTCTCTCTAGCTGACATTTTCCAGATGGGCAGAAGCAGAGTTCTAAGATTATGCTGAAATTTCCAACATCAATTTCTCTCTAGCTGCCATTTTCCAGATGTGCAGAAGCAGAGTTCAAACATTATGCTGAAATCTACCACTTCAATTTCTCTCTATCTGACATTTTCCAGATGTGCAGAAGCAGAGTTCCAGGATTGTGCTGAAAACCACAACATCAATTTCTCTCTAGCTGACTTTCCCAGATGTGCAGAAGCAGAGGTCCAGTATTATGCTGAAATCTGCCTCTGCAGTTTCCCTCTAGCTGCCATTTTCCAGATGTGCAGAAGCAGATTTCAAAGATTATGGTGAAATCTGCCACATCAATTTCTCTCTAGCTGACATTTGCCAGATGTGCAGAAGTAGAGTTCCAGGATTATGCTGAAATCTGCCTTGCAAGTTTTCTCAAGCTGACATTTCCATATGTACAGAAGCAGAGTTCCAGGTGTATGCTGAAATCTGCCTTGCAATTTCTCTCTAGCTGACTTTTCCAGATGTGCAGAAGCAGAGTTCCAAGATTATGCTGAAATCTGTCTCTGCATTTCCCCTCTAGCTGACATTTTCCAGATGTGAAGAAGCAGAGTTCAAAGATTATGCTGAAATCTATCACATCAATTTCTCTCTAGCTTACATTTTCCAGATGTGCGGAAGCAGAGTTCAAAGATTTTGCTGAAATGTAACACATCAATTTCTCTCTAGCTGACATTTTCCAGATGTGCAGAAGCTGAGTTCAAAGATTATGGTGAAATCTACCACATCAATTTCATTCTAGCTGACATTTGCCAGATGTGCAGAAGCAGAGTTCCAGTATTATGCTGAAATATACCACATCAATTTCTCTCTAGCTTACATTTTCCAGATGTGCGGAAGCAGAGTTCAAAGATTATGCTGAAATCTACCACATCAATTTCTCTCAAGCTGACATTTTCCAGATGTGTAGAAGCAGAGTTGCAGGATTATGCTGAAATCTGCCTTGCAATTTTTCTCCAGCTGACATTTTCCAGATCTGCAGAAGCAGAATTCAAACATTATGCAGAAATCTACCACATCAATTTCTCTCTAGCTGACTTTTCCAGATGTGCAGGAGAGTTCCAGGATTATGCTGAAATCTACATATCAATTTCTCTCTAGCTGACATTTTCCAGATGTGTAGAAGCTGAGTTCAAAGATTATGGTGAAATCTACCACATGAATTTCACTCTAGCTGACATTTGCCAGATGTGCAGAAAGCAGAGTTCCAGTATTATTCTGAAATATACAACATCAATTTCTCTCTAACTGACATTTTCCAGATGTGTAGAACCAGAGATCCAGGATTATGCTGAAATCTGCCTTGCAATTTGTCTCCAAGTGAAATTTTCCAGATGTGGAGAAGCAGAGTTCAAAGATTATGCTGAAATTTACCACATCAATTTCTCTCTAGCTGACATTTTCCAGATGTGCAGAAGCAGACTTCCAGGATTATGCTGAAATCTGCCTCTGCATTTTCTCTCTAGCTGACATTTTCCACATGTGCAGAAGCAGAGTTCCAAGATTATGCTGAAATCTGCCTTGCAATTTCTCTCTAGCTGACATTTGCCAGATGTGCAGAAGCAGAGTTCCAGGATTATGCTGAAATCTGCCTTGCAATTTCTCTCTAGCTGACATTTGCCAGATGTGCAGAAGCAGAGTTCCAGGATTTTTCTGAAATCTGCCTTGCAATTTTTCTCCAGGTGACATTTTCCAGATGTGCAGAAGCAGAGTTCAAACATGCTGAAATCTAACACAGCAATTTCTCTCTTGCTGACATTTTTAAGAGTTGCAGAAGCAGAGTTCCAGGATTATGCTGAAATCAGCCTCTGCATTTTCTCTCTAGCTGACATTTTCCAGATGGGCAGAAGCAGAGTTCTAAGATTATGCTGAAATTTCCAACATCAATTTCTCTCTAGCTGCCATTTTCCAGATGTGCAGAAGCAGAGTTCAAACATTATGCTGAAATCTACCACTTCAATTTCTCTCTATCTGACATTTTCCAGATGTGCAGAAGCAGAGTTCCAGGATTGTGCTGAAAACCACAACATCAATTTCTCTCTAGCTGACTTTCCCAGATGTGCAGAAGCAGAGGTCCAGTATTATGCTGAAATCTGCCTCTGCAGTTTCCCTCTAGCTGCCATTTTCCAGATGTGCAGAAGCAGATTTCAAAGATTATGGTGAAATCTGCCACATCAATTTCTCTCTAGCTGACATTTGCCAGATGTGCAGAAGTAGAGTTCCAGGATTATGCTGAAATCTGCCTTGCAAGTTTTCTCAAGCTGACATTTCCATATGTACAGAAGCAGAGTTCCAGGTGTATGCTGAAATCTGCCTTGCAATTTCTCTCTAGCTGACTTTTCCAGATGTGCAGAAGCAGAGTTCCAAGATTATGCTGAAATCTGTCTCTGCATTTCCCCTCTAGCTGACATTTTCCAGATGTGAAGAAGCAGAGTTCAAAGATTATGCTGAAATCTATCACATCAATTTCTCTCTAGCTTACATTTTCCAGATGTGCGGAAGCAGAGTTCAAAGATTTTGCTGAAATGTAACACATCAATTTCTCTCTAGCTGACATTTTCCAGATGTGCAGAAGCTGAGTTCAAAGATTATGGTGAAATCTACCACATCAATTTCATTCTAGCTGACATTTGCCAGATGTGCAGAAGCAGAGTTCCAGTATTATGCTGAAATATACCACATCAATTTCTCTCTAGCTTACATTTTCCAGATGTGCGGAAGCAGAGTTCAAAGATTATGCTGAAATCTACCACATCAATTTCTCTCAAGCTGACATTTTCCAGATGTGTAGAAGCAGAGTTGCAGGATTATGCTGAAATCTGCCTTGCAATTTTTCTCCAGCTGACATTTTCCAGATCTGCAGAAGCAGAATTCAAACATTATGCAGAAATCTACCACATCAATTTCTCTCTAGCTGACTTTTCCAGATGTGCAGGAGACTTTCAGGATTATGCTGAAATCTACACATCAATTTTTCTCTTGCTGACATTTTCCAGATGTGCAGAAGCAGAGTTCCAGGATTATGCTGAAATCTGCCTCTGCATTTTCCCTCTAGCTGACATTTTCCAGATGTGCAGAAGCAGAGTTCCAGGATTATGCTGAAATCTGCCTCTCCATTTTCTCTCTAGCTGACATTTTCCAGATGTGCAGAAGCAGAGTTCCAGTATTATGCTGAAATATACATCAATTTCTCTCTAACTGACATTTTCCAGATGTGTAGAACCAGAGATCCAGGATTATGCTGAAATCTGCCTTGCAATTTGTCTCCAAGTGAAATTTTCCAGATGTGGAGAAGCAGAGTTCAAAGATTATGGTGAAATCTAACACATCAATTTCTCTCTAGCTGACAATTTCCAGATGTGCAGAAGCTGAGTTCAAAGATTATGGTGAAATCTACCACATCAATTTCATTCTAGCTGACATTTGCCAGATGTGCAGAAGCAGAGTTCCAGTATTATGCTGAAATATACAACATCAATTTCTCTCTAACTGACATTTTCCAGATGTGCAGAAGCAGAGTTCCAAGATTATGCTGAAATCTGCCTTGCAATTTCTCTCTTACTGACAGTTTCCAGATGTGCAGAAGCTGAGTTCAAAGATTATGGTGAAATCTACCACATCAATTTCTCTCTAGCTGACATATGCCAGATGTGCAGCAGCAGAGTTCCAGGATTATGCTGAAATCAGCCTCTGCATTTTCTCCCTAGCTGAGATTTTCCAGATGTGCAGAAGCAGAGTTCCAGGATTATGCTGAAATCTGCCTCTGCATTTTCTCTCTAGCTGACATTTTCCACATGTGCAGAAGCAGAGTTCCAAGATTATGCTGAATCTGCCTCTGCATTTCCCCTCTTGCTGACAGTTTCCAGATGTGCAGAAGCTGAGTTCAAAGATTATGGTGAAATCTACCACATCAATTTCTCTCTAGCTGACATATGCCAGATGTGCAGCAGCAGAGTTCCAGGATTATGCTGAAATCAGCCTCTGCATTTTCTCCCTAGCTGAGATTTTCCAGATGTGCAGAAGCAGAGTTCCAGGATTATGCTGAAATCAGCCTCTGCATTTTCTCTCTAGCTGACATTTTCCAGATGGGCAGAAGCAGAGTTCTAAGATTATGCTGAAATTTCCAACATCAATTTCTCTCTAGCTGCCATTTTCCAGATGTGCAGAAGCAGAGTTCAAACATTATGCTGAAATCTACCACTTCAATTTCTCTCTATCTGACATTTTCCAGATGTGCAGAAGCAGAGTTCCAGGATTGTGCTGAAGACCACAACATCAATTTCTCTCTAGCTGACTTTCCCAGATGTGCAGAAGCAGAGGTCCAGTATTATGCTGAAATCTGCCTCTGCAGTTTCCCTCTAGCTGCCATTTTCCAGATGTGCAGAAGCAGATTTCAAAGATTATGGTGAAATCTGCCACATCAATTTCTCTCTAGCTGACATTTGCCAGATGTGCAGAAGTAGAGTTCCAGGATTATGCTGAAATCTGCCTTGCAAGTTTTCTCAAGCTGACATTTTCCATATGTACAAAAGCAGAGTTCCAGGTGTATGCTGAAATCTGCCTTGCAATTTCTCTCTAGCTGACTTTTCCAGATGTGCAGAAGCAGAGTTCCAAGATTATGCTGAAATCTGTCTCTGCATTTCCCCTCTAGCTGACATTTTCCAGATGTGAAGAAGCAGAGTTCAAAGATTATGCTGAAATCTATCACATCAATTTCTCTCTAGCTTACATTTTCCAGATGTGCGGAAGCAGAGTTCAAAGATTATGCTGAAATGTAACACATCAATTTCTCTCTAGCTGACATTTTCCAGATGTGCAGAAGCTGAGTTCAAAGATTATGGTGAAATCTACCACATCAATTTCATTCTAGCTGACATTTGCCAGATGTGCAGAAGCAGAGTTCCAGTATTATGGTGAAATCTACCACATCAATTTCTCTCTAGCTTACATTTTCCAGATGTGCGGAAGCAGTGTTCAAAGATTATGCTGAAATCTACCACATCAATTTCTCTCAAGCTGACATTTTCCAGATGTGTAGAAGCAGAGTTGCAGGATTATGCTGAAATCTGCCTTGCAATTTTTCTCCAGCTGACATTTTCCAGATCTGCAGAAGCAGAATTCAAACATTATGCAGAAATCTACCACATCAATTTCTCTCTAGCTGACTTTTCCAGATGTGCAGGAGACTTTCAGGATTATGCTGAAATCTACACATCAATTTTTCTCTTGCTGACATTTTCCAGATGTGCAGAAGCAGAGTTCCAGGATTATGCTGAAATCTGCCTCTGCATTTTCCCTCTAGCTGACATTTTCCAGATGTGCAGAAGCAGACTTCCAGGATTATGTTGAAATCTGCCTCTCCATTTTCTCTCTAGCTGACATTTTCCAGATGTGCAGAAGCAGAGTTCCAGTATTATGCTGAAATATACATCAATTTCTCTCTAGCTGACATTTTCCAGATGTGTAGAACCAGAGATCCAGGATTATGCTGAAATCTGCCTTGCAATTTGTCTCCAAGTGAAATTTTCCAGATGTGGAGAAGCAGAGTTCAAAGATTATGGTGAAATCTAACACATCAATTTCTCTCTAGCTGACAATTTCCAGATGTGCAGAAGCTGAGTTCAAAGATTATGGTGAAATCTACCACATCAATTTCATTCTAGCTGACATTTGCCAGATGTGCAGAAGCAGAGTTCCAGTATTATGCTGAAATATACAACATCAATTTCTCTCTAACTGACATTTTCCACATGTGCAGAAGCAGAGTTCCAAGATTATGCTGAAATCTGCCTTGCAATTTCTCTCTAGCTTACATTTTCCAGATGTGCGGAAGCAGAGTTCAAAGATTATGCTGAAATCTACCACATCAATTTCTCTCAAGCTGACATTTTCCAGATGTGTAGAAGCAGAGTTGCAGGATTATGCTGAAATCTGCCTTGCAATTTTTCTCCAGCTGACATTTTCCAGATCTGCAGAAGCAGAATTCAAACATTATGCAGAAATCTACCACATCAATTTCTCTCTAGCTGACTTTTCCAGATGTGCAGGAGAGTTCCAGGATTATGCTGAAATCTACATATCAATTTTTCTCTTGCTGAAATTTTCCAGATGTGGAGAAGCAGAGTTCAAAGATTATGGTGAAATCTAACACATCAATTTCTCTCTAGCTGACAATTTCCAGATGTGCAGAAGCTGAGTTCAAAGATTATGGTGAAATCTACCACATCAATTTCATTCTAGCTGACATTTGCCAGATGTGCAGAAGCAGAGTTCCAGTATTATGCTGAAATATACAACATCAATTTCTCTCTAACTGACATTTTCCACATGTGCAGAAGCAGAGTTCCAAGATTATGCTGAAATCTGCCTTGCAATTTCTCTCTAGCTTACATTTTCCAGATGTGCGGAAGCAGAGTTCAAAGATTATGCTGAAATCTACCACATCAATTTCTCTCAAGCTGACATTTTCCAGATGTGTAGAAGCAGAGTTGCAGGATTATGCTGAAATCTGCCTTGCAATTTTTCTCCAGCTGACATTTTCCAGATCTGCAGAAGCAGAATTCAAACATTATGCAGAAATCTACCACATCAATTTCTCTCTAGCTGACTTTTCCAGATGTGCAGGAGAGTTCCAGGATTATGCTGAAATCTACATATCAATTTTTCTCTTGCTGACATTTTCCAGATGTGCAGAAGCAGAGTTCCAGGATTATGCTGAAATCTGCCTCTGCATTTTCCCTCTAGCTGACATTTTCCAGATGTGCAGAAGCAGACTTCCAAGATTATGCTGAAATATACCACATCAATTTCTCTCTAGCTTACATTTTCCAGATGTGCGGAAGCAGAGTTCCAAGATTATGCTGAAATCTGCCTTGCAATTTCTCTCTAGCTGACATTTGCCAGATGTGCAGAAGCTGAGTTCAAAGATTATGGTGAAATCTACCACATCAATTTCTCTCTAGCTGACATTTTCCAGATGTGCAGAAGCTGAGTTCCAGGATTATGCTGAAATCTGCCTCTGCATTTCCCCTCTAGCTTACATTTTCCAGATGTGCGGAAGCAGAGTTCAAAGATTATGCTGAAATCTACCACATCAATTTCTCTCAAGCTGACATTTTCCAGATGTGTAGAAGCAGAGTTGCAGGATTATGCTGAAATCTGCCTTGCAATTTTTCTCCAGCTGACATTTTCCAGATCTGCAGAAGCAGAATTCAAACATTATGCAGAAATCTACCACATCAATTTCTCTCTAGCTGACTTTTCCAGATGTGCAGGAGAGTTCCAGGATTATGCTGAAATCTACATATCAATTTTTCTCTTGCTGACATTTTCCAGATGTGCAGAAGCAGAGTTCCAGGATTATGCTGAAATCTGCCTCTGCATTTTCCCTCTAGCTGACATTTTTCAGATGTGCAGAAGCAGACTTCCAAGATTATGCTGAAATATACCACATCAATTTCTCTCTAGCTTACATTTTCCAGATGTGCGGAAGCAGAGTTCCAAGATTATGCTGAAATCTGCCTTGCAATTTCTCTCTAGCTGACATTTGCCAGATGTGCAGAAGCTGAGTTCAAAGATTATGGTGAAATCTACCACATCAATTTCTCTCTAGCTGACATTTTCCAGATGTGCAGAAGCTGAGTTCCAGGATTATGCTGAAATCTGCCTCTGCATTTCCCCTCTAGCTGACATTTTCCAGATGTGGAGAAGCAGAGTTCAAAGATTATGCTGAAATCTACCACATCAATTTCTCTCTGACATTTTCCAGATGTGTAGAACCAGAGATCCAGGATTATGCTGAAATCTACATATCAATTTCTCTCTAGCTGACATTTTCCAGATGTGTAGAAGCAGAGTTCAAAGATTATGCTGAAATCTACCACATCAATTTCTCTCTAGCTGACATTTGCCAGATGTGCAGAAGTAGAGTTCCAGGATTATGCTGAAATCTGCCTTGCAAGTTTTCTCAAGCTGACATTTTCCATATCTACAGAAGCAGAGTTCCAGGTGTATGCTGAAATCTGCCTTGCAATTTCTCTCTAGCTGACTTTTCCAGATGTGCAGAAGCAGAGTTCAAAGGTTATGCTGAAATCTGACACATCAATTTCTCTCTAGCTGACATTTTCCAGATGTGCAGAAGCAGACTTCCAGGATTATGCTGAAATCTGCCTCTGCATTTTCTCTCTAGCTGACATTTTCCAGATGTGCAGAAGCAGAGTTCCAGTATTATGCTGAAATATACATCAATTTCTCTCTAACTGACATTTTCCAGATGTGTAGAACCAGAGATCCAGGATTATGCTGAAATCTGCCTTGCAATTTGTCTCCAAGTGAAATTTTCCAGATGTGGAGAAGCAGAGTTCAAAGATTATGGTGAAATCTACCACATGAATTTCTCTCTAGCTGACATTTTCCAGATGTGCAGAAGCTGAGTTCAAAGATTATGGTGAAATCTACCACATGAATTTCACTCTAGCTGACATTTGCCAGATGTGCAGAAGCAGAGTTCCAGTATTATGCTGAAATATACAACATCAATTTCTCTCTAACTGACATTTTCCAGATGTGTAGAACCAGAGATCCAGGATTATGCTGAAATCTGCCTTGCAATTTGTCTCCAAGTGAAATTTTCCAGATGTGGAGAAGCAGAGTTCAAAGATTATGCTGAAATTTACCACATCAATTTCTCTCTAGCTGACATTTTCCAGATGTGCAGAAGTAGACTTCCAGGATAATGCTGAAATCTGCCTCTGCATTTTTTCTCTAGCTGACATTTTCCACATGTGCAGAAGCAGAGTTCCAAGATTATGCTGAAATCTGCCTTGCAATTTCTCTCTAGCTGACATTTGCCAGATGTGCAGAAGCAGAGTTCCAGGATTATGCTGAAATCAGGCTCTGCATTTTCTCTCTAGCTGACATTTTCCAGATGGGCAGAAGCAGAGTTCTAAGGTTATGCTGAAATCTACAACATCAATTTCTCTCTAGCTGCCATTTTCCAGATGTGCAGAAGCAGAGTTCAAACATTATGCTGAAATCTACCACTTCAATTTCTCTCTATCTGACATTTTCCAGATGTGCAGAAGCAGAGTTCCAGGATTGTGCTGAAAACCACAACATCAATTTCTCTCTAGCTGACTTTCCCAGATGTGCAGAAGCAGAGGTCCAGTATTATGCTGAAATCTGCCTCTGCAGTTTCCCTCTAGCTGCCATTTTCCAGATGTGCAGAAGCAGATTTCAAACATTATGCTGAAATCTACCACTTCAATTTCTCTCTAGCTGACATTTGCCAGATGTGCAGAAGTAGAGTTCCAGGATTATGCTGATATCTGCCTTGCAAGTTTTCTCAAGCTGACATTTTCCAGATTTGGACAAGCAGAGTTCAAAGATTATGGTGAAATCTGCCACATCAATTTCTCTCTAGCTGACATTTGCCAGATGTGCAGAAGTAGAGTTCCAGGATTATGCTGAAATCTGCCTTGCAAGTTTTCTCAAGCTGACATTTTCCATATGTACAGAAGCAGAGTTCCAGGTGTATACTGAAATCTGCCTTGCAATTTTTCTCCAGGTGACATTTTCCAGATGTGTAGAAGCAGAGTTCAAAGATTATGCTGAAATCTACAACTTCAATTTCTCTCTAGCTGACATTTTCCATATGTGGAGAAGCAGAGTTCTAAGATTATGATGAAATCTACGACATCAATTTCTCTCTAGCTTACATTTTCCAGATGTGCAGAAGCAGACTTCTAGGATTATGCTGAAATCTGCCTCTGCATTTTCTCTCTAGCTGACATTTTCCACATGTGCAGAAGCAGAGTTCAAAGATTATGCTGAAATCTACCACATCAATTTCTCTCTATCTGACATTTTCCAGATGTGCAGAAGCAGAGTTCCAGGATTGTGCTGAAATCCACAACATCAATTTCTCTCTAGCTGACTTTCCCAGATGTGCAGAAGCAGATGTCCAGCATTATGCTGAAATCTGCCTCTGCAGTTTCCCTCCAGCTGCCATTTTCCAGATGTGCAGAAGCAGATTTCAAACATTATGCTGAAATCTACCACTTCAATTTCTCTCTAGCTGACATTTTCCAGATGTGCAGAAGCAGATTTCAAAGATTATGCTGAAATCTAACACATCAATTTCTCTCTAGCTTACATTTTCCAGATGTGCAGAAGCAGACTTCCAGTATTATGCTGAAATCTGCCTCTGCAGTTTCCCTCTAGCTGCCATTTTCCAGATGTGCAGAAGCAGATTTCAAACATTATGCTGAAATCTACCACTTCAATTTCTCTCTAGCTGACATTTGCCAGATGTACAGAAGCAGAGTTCCAGGATTATGCTGAAATCTGCCTTACAATTTTTCTCCAGGTGAAATTTTCCAGATTTGGACAAGCAGAGTTCAAAGATTATGGTGAAATCTGCCACATCAATTTCTCTCTAGCTGACATTTGCCAGATGTGCAGAAGTAGAGTTCCAGGATTATGCTGAAATCTGCCTCTGCATTTTCCCTCTAGCTGACATTTTCCAGATGTGCAGAAGCTGAGTTCAAAGATTATGGTGAAATCTACCACATCAATTTCACTCTAGCTGACATTTGCCAGATGTGCAGAAGCAGAGTTCCAGGATTATGCTGAAATCAGCCTCTGCATTTTCTCTCTAGCTGACATTTTCCAGATGTGCAGAAGCAGAGTTCCAGTATTATGCTGAAATATACAACATCAATTTCTCTCTAACTGACATTTTCCAGATGTGTAGAACCAGAGATCCAGGATTATGCTGAAATCTGCCTTGCAATTTGTCTCCAAGTGAAATTTTCCAGATGTGGAGAAGCAGAGTTCAAAGATTATGCTGAAATCTACCACATCAATTTCTCTCTAGCTGACATTTTCCAGATGTGCAGAAGCAGACTTCCAGGATTATGCTGAAATCTGCCTCTGCATTTTCTCTCTAGCTGACATTTTCCAGATGTGCAGAAGCAGAGTTCCAGTATTATGCTGAAATATACATCAATTTCTCTCTAACTGACATTTTCCAGATGTGTAGAACCAGAGATTCAGGATTATGCTGAAATCTGCCTTGCAATTTGTCTCCAAGTGAAATTTTCCAGTTGTGGAGAAGCAGAGTTCAAAGATTATGCTGAAATCCAACACATCAATTTCTCTCTTGCTGACATTTTCCAGATGTGCAGAAGCAGAGTTCCAGGATTATGCTTAAATCTGCCTCTGCATTTTCTCTCTAGCTGACATTTTCCAGATGTGCAGAAGCAGACTTCCAGGATTATGCTGAAATCTGCCTCTGCATTTTCTCTCTAGCTGACATTTTCCAGATGTGCAGAAGCAAAGTTCCAGTATTATGCTGAAATATACATCAATTTCTCTCTAACTGACATTTTCCAGATGTGTAGAACCAGAGATCCAGGATTATGCTGAAATCTGCCTTGCAATTTTTCTCCAAGTGAAATTTTCCAGATGTGGAGAAGCAGAGTTCAAAGATTATGGTGAAATCTACCACATCAATTTCTCTCTAGCTGACATTTTCCAGATGTGCAGAAGCTGAGTTCAAAGATTATGGTGAAATCTACCACATGAATTTCACTCTAGCTGACATTTGCCAGATGTGCAGAAGCAGAGTTCCAGTATTATGCTGAAATATACAACATCAATTTCTCTCTAACTGACATTTTCCAGATGTGTAGAACCAGAGATCCAGGATTATGCTGAAATCTGCCTTGCAATTTGTCTCCAAGTGAAATTTTCCAGATGTGGAGAAGCAGAGTTCAAAGATTATGCTGAAATTTACCACATCAATTTCTCTCTAGCTGACATTTTCCAGATGTGCAGAAGCAGACTTCCAGGATAATGCTGAAATCTGCCTCTGCATTTTTTCTCTAGCTGACATTTTCCACATGTGCAGAAGCAGAGTTCCAAGATTATGCTGAAATCTGCCTTGCAATTTCTCTCTAGCTGACATTTGCCAGATGTGCAGAAGCAGAGTTCCAGGATTATGCTGAAATCAGGCTCTGCATTTTCTCTCTAGCTGACATTTTCCAGATGGGCAGAAGCAGAGTTCTAAGATTATGCTGAAATCTACAACATCAATTTCTCTCTAGCTGCCATTTTCCAGATGTGCAGAAGCAGAGTTCAAACATTATGCTGAAATCTACCACTTCAATTTCTCTCTATCTGACATTTTCCAGATGTGCAGAAGCAGAGTTCCAGGATTGTGCTGAAAACCACAACATCAATTTCTCTCTAGCTGACTTTCCCAGATGTGCAGAAGCAGAGGTCCAGTATTATGCTGAAATCTGCCTCTGCAGTTTCCCTCTAGCTGCCATTTTCCAGATGTGCAGAAGCAGATTTCAAACATTATGCTGAAATCTACCACTTCAATTTCTCTCTAGCTGACATTTGCCAGATGTACAGAAGCAGAGTTCCAGGATTATGTTGAAATCTGCCTTACAATTTTTCTCCAGGTGAAATTTTCCAGATTTGGACAAGCAGAGTTCAAAGATTATGGTGAAATCTGCCACATCAATTTCTCTCTAGCTGACATTTGCCAGATGTGCAGAAGTAGAGTTCCAGGTGTATGCTGAAATCTGCCTTGCAATTTCTCTCTAGCTGACTTTTCCAGATGTGCAGAAGCAGAGTTCAAAGGTTATGCTGAAATCTAACACATCAATTTCTCTCTTGCTGACATTTTCCAGATGTGCAGAAGCAGAGTTCAAAGATTATGCTGAAATCAGCCTCTGCATTTTCTCTCTAGCTGACACTTTCCAGATGTGCAGAAGCAGAGTTCAAACATTATGCTGAAATCTAACACGTCAATTTGTCTCTTGCTGACATTTTCCAGAGTTGCAGAAGCAGAGTTCCAGGGTTATGCTGAAATCTGCCTCTGCATTTTCTCTCTAGCTGACATTTTCCACATGTGCAGAAGCAGAGTTCAAAGATTATGCTGAAATCTACCACATCGATTTCTCTCTAGCTGACTTTCCCAGATGTGCAGAAGCAGATGTCCAGGATTATGCTGAAATCTGCCTTGCAAGTTTTCTCAAGCTGACATTTTCCATATGTACAGAAGCAGAGTTCCAGGTGTATGCTGAAATCTGCCTCTGCATTTTCTCTCTAGCTGACATTTTCCACATGTGCAGAAGCAGAGTTCGAAGATTATGCTGATCTGCCTCTGCATTTCCCCTCTAGCTGACATTTTCCAGATGTGAAGAAGCAGAGTTCAAAGATTATGCTGAAATATACCACATCAATTTCTCTCTAGCTTACATTTTCCAGATGTGCGGAAGCAGAGTTCAAAGATTATGCTGAAATCTACCACATCAATTTCTCTCAAGCTGACATTTTCCAGATGTGTAGAAGCAGAGTTGCAGGATTATGCTGAAATCTGCCTTGCAATTTTTCTCCAGCTGACATTTTCCAGATCTGCAGAAGCAGAATTCAAACATTATGCAGAAATCTACCACATCAATTTCTCTCTAGCTGACTTTTCCAGATGTGCAGGAGAGTTCCAGGATTATGCTGAAATCTACAAATCAATTTTTCTCTAGCTGACATTTTCCAGATGTGTAGAAGCAGAGTTCCAGGATTATGCTGAAATCAGCCTCTGCATTTTCTCTCTTGCTGACAGTTTCCAGATGTGCAGAAGCTGAGTTCAAAGATTATGGTGAAATCTGCCACATCAATTTCTCTCTAGCTGACATTTGCCAGATGTGCAGAAGTAGAGTTCCAGGTGTATGCTGAAATCTGCCTTGCAATTTCTCTCTAGCTGACTTTTCCAGATGTGCAGAAGCAGAGTTCAAAGGTTATGCTGAAATCTAACACATCAATTTCTCTCTTGCTGACATTTTCCAGATGTGCAGAAGCAGAGTTCAAAGATTATGCTGAAATCAGCCTCTGCATTTTCTCTCTAGCTGACATTTTCCACATGTGCAGAAGCAGAGTTCCAAGATTATGCTGAAATCTGCCTTGCAATTTCTCTCTAGCTGACATTTGCCAGATGTGCAGAAGCAGAGTTCCAGGATTATGCTGAAATCAGGCTCTGCATTTTCTCTCTAGCTGACATTTTCCAGATGGGCAGAAGCAGAGTTCTAAGATTATGCTGAAATCTACAACATCAATTTCTCTCTAGCTGCCATTTTCCAGATGTGCAGAAGCAGAGTTCAAACATTATGCTGAAATCTACCACTTCAATTTCTCTCTATCTGACATTTTCCAGATGTGCAGAAGCAGAGTTCCAGGATTGTGCTGAAAACCACAACATCAATTTCTCTCTAGCTGACTTTCCCAGATGTGCAGAAGCAGAGGTCCAGTATTATGCTGAAATCTGCCTCTGCAGTTTCCCTCTAGCTGCCATTTTCCAGATGTGCAGAAGCAGATTTCAAACATTATGCTGAAATCTACCACTTCAATTTCTCTCTAGCTGACATTTGCCAGATGTACAGAAGCAGAGTTCCAGGATTATGTTGAAATCTGCCTTACAATTTTTCTCCAGGTGAAATTTTCCAGATTTGGACAAGCAGAGTTCAAAGATTATGGTGAAATCTGCCACATAAATTTCTCTCTAGCTGACATTTGCCAGATGTGCAGAAGTAGAGTTCCAGGTGTATGCTGAAATCTGCCTTGCAATTTCTCTCTAGCTGACTTTTCCAGATGTGCAGAAGCAGAGTTCAAAGGTTATGCTGAAATCTAACACATCAATTTCTCTCTTGCTGACATTTTCCAGATGTGCAGAAGCAGAGTTCAAAGATTATGCTGAAATCAGCCTCTGCATTTTCTCTCTAGCTGACACTTTCCAGATGTGCAGAAGCAGAGTTCAAACATTATGCTGAAATCTAACACGTCAATTTGTCTCTTGCTGACATTTTCCAGAGTTGCAGAAGCAGAGTTCCAGGGTTATGCTGAAATCTGCCTCTGCATTTTCTCTCTAGCTGACATTTTCCACATGTGCAGAAGCAGAGTTCAAAGATTATGCTGAAATCTACCACATCAATTTCTCTCTAGCTGACTTTCCCAGATGTGCAGAAGCAGATGTCCAGGATTATGCTGAAATCTGCCTTGCAAGTTTTCTCAAGCTGACATTTTCCATATGTACAGAAGCAGAGTTCCAGGTGTATGCTGAAATCTGCCTCTGCATTTTCTCTCTAGCTGACATTTTCCACATGTGCAGAAGCAGAGTTCGAAGATTATGCTGATCTGCCTCTGCATTTCCCCTCTAGCTGACATTTTCCAGATGTGAAGAAGCAGAGTTCAAAGATTATGCTGAAATATACCACATCAATTTCTCTCTAGCTTACATTTTCCAGATGTGCGGAAGCAGAGTTCAAAGATTATGCTGAAATCTACCACATCAATTTCTCTCAAGCTGACATTTTCCAGATGTGTAGAAGCAGAGTTGCAGGATTATGCTGAAATCTGCCTTGCAATTTTTCTCCAGCTGACATTTTCCAGATCTGCAGAAGCAGAATTCAAACATTATGCAGAAATCTACCACATCAATTTCTCTCTAGCTGACTTTTCCAGATGTGCAGGAGAGTTCCAGGATTATGCTGAAATCTACATATCAATTTTTCTCTAGCTGACATTTTCCAGATGTGTAGAAGCAGAGTTCCAGGATTATGCTGAAATCAGCCTCTGCATTTTCTCTCTTGCTGACAGTTTCCAGATGTGCAGAAGCTGAGTTCAAAGATTATGGTGAAATCTGCCACATCAATTTCTCTCTAGCTGACATTTGCCAGATGTGCAGAAGTAGAGTTCCAGGTGTATGCTGAAATCTGCCTTGCAATTTCTCTCTAGCTGACTTTTCCAGATGTGCAGAAGCAGAGTTCAAAGGTTATGCTGAAATCTAACACATCAATTTCTCTCTTGCTGACATTTTCCAGATGTGCAGAAGCAGAGTTCAAAGATTATGCTGAAATCAGCCTCTGCATTTTCTCTCTAGCTGACACTTTCCAGATGTGCAGAAGCAGAGTTCAAACATTATGCTGAAATCTAACACGTCAATTTGTCTCTTGCTGACATTTTCCAGAGTTGCAGAAGCAGAGTTCCAGGGTTATGCTGAAATCTGCCTCTGCATTTTCTCTCTAGCTGACATTTTCCACATGTGCAGAAGCAGAGTTCAAAGATTATGCTGAAATCTACCACATCAATTTCTCTCTAGCTGACTTTCCCAGATGTGCAGAAGCAGATGTCCAGGATTATGCTGAAATCTGCCTTGCAAGTTTTCTCAAGCTGACATTTTCCATATGTACAGAAGCAGAGTTCCAGGTGTATGCTGAAATCTGCCTCTGCATTTTCTCTCTAGCTGACATTTTCCACATGTGCAGAAGCAGAGTTCAAAGATTATGCTGAAATCCAACACATCAATTTCTCTCTTGCTGACATTTTCCAGATGTGCAGAAGCAGAGTTCAAAGATTATGCTGAAATCTACCACATCAATTTCTCTCAAGCTGACATTTTCCAGATGTGTAGAAGCAGAGTTGCAGGATTATGCTGAAATCTGCCTTGCAATTTTTCTCCAGCTGACATTTTCCAGATCTGCAGAAGCAGAATTCAAACATTATGCAGAAATCTACCACATCAATTTCTCTCTAGCTGACTTTTCCAGATGTGCAGGAGAGTTCCAGGATTATGCTGAAATCTACATATCAATTTTTCTCTTGCTGACATTTTCCAGATGTGCAGAAGCAGAGTTCCAGGATTATGCTGAAAACTGCCTTGCAATTTGTCTCCAAGTGAAATTTTCCAGATGTGGAGAAGCAGAGTTCAAAGATTATGGTGAAATCTACCACATCAATTTCTCTCAAGCTGACATTTTCCAGATGTGTAGAAGCAGAGTTGCAGGATTATGCTGAAATCTGCCTTGCAATTTTTCCTCCAGCTGACATTTTCCAGATCTGCAGAAGCAGAATTCAAACATTATGCAGAAATCTACCACATCAATTTCTCTCTAGCTGACTTTTCCAGATGTGCAGGAGAGTTCCAGGATTATGCTGAAATCTACATATCAATTTTTCTCTTGCTGACATTTTCCAGATGTGCAGAAGCAGAGTTCCAGGATTATGCTGAAAACTGCCTTGCAATTTGTCTCCAAGTGAAATTTTCCAGATGTGGAGAAGCAGAGTTCAAAGATTATGGTGAAATCTACCACATCAATTTCTCTCAAGCTGACATTTTCCAGATGTGTAGAAGCAGAGTTGAAGGATTATGCTGAAATCTGCCTTGCAATTTTTCTCCAGCTGACATTTTCCAGATCTGCAGAAGCAGAATTCAAACATTATGCAGAAATCTACCACATCAATTTCTCTCTAGCTGACTTTTCCAGATGTGCAGGAGAGTTCCAGGATTATGCTGAAATCTACATATCAATTTTTCTCTTGCTGACATTTTCCAGATGTGCAGAAGCAGAGTTCCAGTATTATGCTGAAATCTGCCTTGCAATTTGTCTCCAAGTGAAATTTTCCAGATGTGGAGAAGCAGAGTTCAAAGATTATGGTGAAATCTACCACATCAATTTCTCTCTAACTGACATTTTCCAGATGTGTAGAACCAGAGATCCAGGATTATGCTGAAATCTGCCTTGCAATTTGTCTCCAAGTGAAATTTTCCAGATGTGGAGAAGCAGAGTTCAAAGATTATGGTGAAATCTACCACATCAATTTCTCTCTAGCTGACATTTTCCAGATGTGCAGAAGCTGAGTTCAAAGATTATGGTGAAAACTACCACATCAATTTCATTCTAGCTGACATTTGCCAGATGTGCAGAAGCAGAGTTCCAGTATTATGCTGAAATATACAACATCAATTTCTCTCTAACTGACATTTTCCAGATGTGTAGAACCAGAGATCCAGGATTATGCTGAAATCTGCCTCTGCATTTTCTCTCTAGCTAACATTTTCCAGATGTGCAGAAGCAGACTTCCAGGATTATGCTGAAATCTGCCTCTGCATTTTCTCTCTAGCTGACATTTTCCACATGTGCAGAAGCAGAGTTCCAAGATTATGCTGAAATCTGCCTTGCAATTTCTCTCAAGCTGACATTTTCCAGAGTTGCAGAAGCAGAGTTCCAGGATTATGCTGAAATCTGCCTTGCAATTTTTCTCCAGCTGACATTTTCCAGATCTGCAGAAGCAGAATTCAAACATTATGCAGAAATCTACCACATCAATTTCTCTCTAGCTGACATTTTCCAGATGTGCAGAAGCAGAGTTCCAGGATTATGCTGAAATCTGCCTCTGCATTTCCCCTCTAGCTGACATTTTCCAGATGTGGAGAAGCAGAGTTCAAAGATTATGCTGAAATCTACCACATCAATTTCTCTCTGACATTTTCCAGATGTGTAGAAACAGAGATCCAGGATTATGCTGAAATCTGCCTTGCCATTTTTCTCTAGCTGACTTTTCCAGATGTGCAGGAGAGTTCCAGGATTATGCTGAAATCTGCCTCTGCATTTTCCCGCTAGCTGACATTTTCCAGATGTGCAGAAGCTGAGTTCAAAGATTATGGTGAAATCTACCACATCAATTTCTCTCTAGCTGACATTTTCCAGATGTGCAGAAGCTGAGTTCAAAGATTATGGTGAAATCTACCACATCAATTTCTCTCTAGCTGACATTTTCCAGATGTGCAGAAGCTGAGTTCAAAGATTATGGTGAAATCTGCCACATCAATTTCTCTCTAGCTGACATTTGCCAGATGTGCAGAAGTAGAGTTCCAGGATTATGCTGAAATCTGCCTTGCAAGTTTTCTCAAGCTGACATTTTCCATATGTACAGAAGCAGAGTTCCAGGTGTATGCTGAAATCTGCCTTGCAATTTTTCTCCAGGTGACATTTTCCAGATGTGTAGAAGCAGAGTTCAAAGATTATGCTGAAATCTACAACTTCAATTTCTCTCTAGCTGACATTTTCCATATGTGCAGAAGCAGAGTTCTAAGATTATGATGAAATCTACGACATCAATTTCTCTCTAGCTTACATTTTCCAGATGTGCAGAAGCAGACTTCCAGGGTTATGCTGAAATCTGCCTCTGCATTTTCTCTCTAGCTGACATTTTCCACATGTGCAGAAGCAGAGTTCAAAGATTATGCTGAAATCTACCACATCAATTTCTCTCTATCTGACATTTTCCATATGTGCAGAAGCAGAGTTCCAGGATTGTGCTGAAAACCACAACATCAATTTCTCTCTAGCTGACTTTCCCAGATGTGCAGAAGCAGATGTCCAGGATTATGCTGAAATCTGCCTTGCAAGTTTTCTCAAGCTGACATTTTCCATATGTACAGAAGCAGAGTTCCAGGTGTATGCTGAAATCTGCCTCTGCATTTTCTCTCTAGCTGACATTTTCCACATGTGCAGAAGCAGAGTTCCAAGATTATGCTGATCTGCCTCTGCATTTCCCCTCTAGCTGACATTTTCCAGATGTGAAGAAGCAGAGTTCAAAGATTATGCTGAAATATACCACTTCAATTTCTCTCTAGCTGACATTTGCCAGATGTGCAGAATTAGAGTTCCAGGATTATGCTGATATCTGCCTTGCAAGTTTTCTCAAGCTGACATTTTCCATATGTACAGAAGCAGAGTTCCAGGTGTATGCTGAAATCTGCCTTGCAATTTTTCTCCAGGTGACATTTTCCAGATGTGTAGAAGCAGAGTTCAAAGATTATGCTGAAATCTACAACTTCAATTTCTCTCTAGCTGACATTTTCCAGATGTGGAGAAGCAGAGTTCTAAGATTATGATGAAATCTACGACATCAATTTCTCTCTAGCTTACATTTTCCAGATGTGCAGAAGCAGACTTCCAGGATTATGCTGAAATCTGCCTCTGCATTTTCTCTCTAGCTGACACTTTCCAGATGTGCAGAAGCAGAATTCCAGTATTATGCTGAAATCTACCACTTCAATTTCTCTCTAGCTCACATTTGCCAGATGTGCAGAAGCAGAGTTCCAGGATTATGCTGAAATCTGCCTTACAATTTTTCTCCAGGTGAAATTTTCCAGATTTGGACAAGCAGAGTTCAAAGATTATGGTGAAATCTGCCACATCAATTTCTCTCTAGCTGACATTTGCCAGATGTGCAGAAGTAGAGTTCCAGGATTATGCTGAAATCTGCCTTGCAAGTTTTCTCAAGCTGACATTTTCCATATGTACAGAAGCAGAGTTCCAGGTGTATACTGAAATCTGCCTTGCAATTTTTCTCCAGGTGACATTTTCCAGATGTGTAGAAGCAGAGTTCAAAGATTATGCTGAAATCTACAACTTCAATTTCTCTCTAGCTGACATTTTCCATATGTGGAGAAGCAGAGTTCTAAGATTATGATGAAATCTACGACATCAATTTCTCTCTAGCTTACATTTTCCAGATGTGCAGAAGCAGACTTCTAGGATTATGCTGAAATCTGCCTCTGCATTTTCTCTCTAGCTGACATTTTCCACATGTGCAGAAGCAGAGTTCAAAGATTATGCTGAAATCTACCACATCAATTTCTCTCTATCTGACATTTTCCAGATGTGCAGAAGCAGAGTTCCAGGATTGTGCTGAAATCCACAACATCAATTTCTCTCTAGCTGACTTTCCCAGATGTGCAAAAGCAGATGTCCAGCATTATGCTGAAATCTGCCTCTGCAGTTTCCCTCCAGCTGCCATTTTCCAGATGTGCAGAAGCAGATTTCAAACATTATGCTGAAATCTACCACTTCAATTTCTCTCTAGCTGACATTTTCCAGATGTGCAGAAGCAGATTTCAAAGATTATGCTGAAATCTAACACATCAATTTCTCTCTAGCTTACATTTTCCAGATGTGCAGAAGCAGACTTCCAGTATTATGCTGAAATCTGCCTCTGCAGTTTCCCTCTAGCTGCCATTTTCCAGATGTGCAGAAGCAGATTTCAAACATTATGCTGAAATCTACCACTTCAATTTCTCTCTAGCTGACATTTGCCAGATGTACAGAAGCAGAGTTCCAGGATTATGCTGAAATCTGCCTTACAATTTTTCTCCAGGTGAAATTTTCCAGATTTGGACAAGCAGAGTTCCAGGATTATGCTGAAATCTGCCTCTGCATTTTCTCTCTAGCTTACATTTTCCAGATGTGCGGAAGCAGAGTTCAAAGATTTTGCTGAAATGTAACACATCAATTTCTCTCTAGCTGACATTTTCCAGATGTGCAGAAGCTGAGTTCAAAGATTATGGTGAAATCTACCACATCAATTTCACTCTAGCTGACATTTGCCAGATGTGCAGAAGCAGAGTTCCAGGATTATGCTGAAATCAGCCTCTGCATTTTCTCTCTAGCTGACATTTTCCAGATGTGCAGAAGCAGAGTTCCAGTATTATGCTGAAATATACAACATCAATTTCTCTCTAACTGACATTTTCCAGATGTGTAGAACCAGAGATCCAGGATTATGCTGAAATCTGCCTTGCAATTTGTCTCCAAGTGAAATTTTCCAGATGTGGAGAAGCAGAGTTCAAAGATTATGCTGAAATCTACCACATCAATTTCTCTCTAGCTGACATTTTCCAGATGTGCAGAAGCAGACTTCCAGGATTATGCTGAAATCTGCCTCTGCATTTTCTCTCTAGCTGACATTTTCCAGATGTGCAGAAGCAGAGTTCCAGTATTATGCTGAAATATACATCAATTTCTCTCTAACTGACATTTTCCAGATGTGTAGAACCAGAGATTCAGGATTATGCTGAAATCTGCCTTGCAATTTGTCTCCAAGTGAAATTTTCCAGTTGTGGAGAAGCAGAGTTCAAAGATTATGCTGAAATCCAACACATCAATTTCTCTCTTGCTGACATTTTCCAGATGTGCAGAAGCAGAGTTCCAGGATTATGCTTAAATCTGCCTCTGCATTTTCTCTCTAGCTGACATTTTCCAGATGTGCAGAAGCAGACTTCCAGGATTATGCTGAAATCTGCCTCTGCATTTTCTCTCTAGCTGACATTTTCCAGATGTGCAGAAGCAAAGTTCCAGTATTATGCTGAAATATACATCAATTTCTCTCTAACTGACATTTTCCAGATGTGTAGAACCAGAGATCCAGGATTATGCTGAAATCTGCCTTGCAATTTGTCTCCAAGTGAAATTTTCCAGATGTGGAGAAGCAGAGTTCAAAGATTATGCTGAAATCTACCACATCAATTTCTCTCTAGCTGACATTTTCCAGATGTGCAGAAGCTGAGTTCAAAGATTATGGTGAAATCTACCACATGAATTTCTCTCTAACTGACATTTTCCAGATGTGTAGAACCAGAGATCCAGGATTATGCTGAAATCTGCCTTGCAATTTGTCTCCAAGTGAAATTTTCCAGATGTGGAGAAGCAGAGTTCAAAGATTATGCTGAAATTTACCACATCAATTTCTCTCTAGCTGACATTTTCCAGATGTGCAGAAGCAGACTTCCAGGATAATGCTGAAATCTGCCTCTGCATTTTTTCTCTAGCTGACATTTTCCACATGTGCAGAAGCAGAGTTCCAAGATTATGCTGAAATCTGCCTTGCAATTTCTCTCTAGCTGACATTTGCCAGATGTGCAGAAGCAGAGTTCCAGGATTATGCTGAAATCAGGCTCTGCATTTTCTCTCTAGCTGACATTTTCCAGATGGGCAGAAGCAGAGTTCTAAGATTATGCTGAAATCTACAACATCAATTTCTCTCTAGCTGCCATTTTCCAGATGTGCAGAAGCAGATTTCAAACATTATGCTGAAATCTACCACTTCAATTTCTCTCTAGCTGACATTTGCCAGATGTACAGAAGCAGAGTTCCAGGATTGTGCTGAAAACCACAACATCAATTTCTCTCTAGCTGACTTTCCCAGATGTGCAGAAGTAGAGTTCCAGGTGTATGCTGAAATCTGCCTTGCAATTTGTCTCCAAGTGAAATTTTCCAGATGTGGAGAAGCAGAGTTGCAGTATTATGCTGAAATCTGCCTCTGCAGTTTCCCTCTAGCTGCCATTTTCCAGATGTGCAGAAGCAGATTTCAAACATTATGCTGAAATCTACCACTTCAATTTCTCTCTAGCTGACATTTGCCAGATGTACAGAAGCAGAGTTCCAGGATTATGTTGAAATCTGCCTTACAATTTTTCTCCAGGTGAAATTTTCCAGATTTGGACAAGCAGAGTTCAAAGATTATGGTGAAATCTGCCACATCAATTTCTCTCTAGCTGACATTTGCCAGATGTGCAGAAGTAGAGTTCCAGGTGTATGCTGAAATCTGCCTTGCAATTTCTCTCTAGCTGACTTTTCCAGATGTGCAGAAACAGAGTTCAAAGGTTATGCTGAAATCTAACACATCAATTTCTCTCTTGCTGACATTTTCCAGATGTGCAGAAGCAGAGTTCAAAGATTATGCTGAAATCAGCCTCTGCATTTTCTCTCTAGCTGACACTTTCCAGATGTGCAGAAGCAGAGTTCAAACATTATGCTGAAATCTAACACGTCAATTTGTCTCTTGCTGACATTTTCCAGAGTTGCAGAAGCAGAGTTCCAGGGTTATGCTGAAATCTGCCTCTGCATTTTCTCTCTAGCTGACATTTTCCACATGTGCAGAAGCAGAGTTCAAAGATTATGCTGAAATCTACCACATCAATTTCTCTCTAGCTGACTTTCCCAGATGTGCAGAAGCAGATGTCCAGGATTATGCTGAAATCTGCCTTGCATGTTTTCTCAAGCTGACATTTTCCATATGTACAGAAGCAGAGTTCCAGGTGTATGCTGAAATCTGCCTCTGCATTTTCTCTCTAGCTGACATTTTCCACATGTGCAGAAGCAGAGTTCCAAGATTATGCTGATCTGCCTCTGCATTTCCCCTCTAGCTGACATTTTCCAGATGTGAAGAAGCAGAGTTCAAAGATTATGCTGAAATATACCACATCAATTTCTCTCTAGCTTACATTTTCCAGATGTGCGGAAGCAGAGTTCAAAGATTATGCTGAAATCTACCACATCAATTTCTCTCAAGCTGACATTTTCCAGATGTGTAGAAGCAGAGTTGCAGGATTATGCTGAAATCTGCCTTGCAATTTTTCTCCAGCTGACATTTTCCAGATCTGCAGAAGCAGAATTCAAACATTATGCAGAAATCTACCACATCAATTTCTCTCTAGCTGACTTTTCCAGATGTGCAGGAGAGTTCCAGGATTATGCTGAAATCTACATATCAATTTTTCTCTAGCTGACATTTTCCAGATGTGTAGAAGCAGAGTTCCAGGATTATGCTGAAATCAGCCTCTGCATTTTCTCTCTTGCTGACAGTTTCCAGATGTGCAGAAGCTGAGTTCAAAGATTATGGTGAAATCTACCACATCAATTTCTCTCTAGCTGACATATGCCAGATGTGCAGCAGCAGAGTTCCAGGATTATGCTGAAATCAGCCTCTGCATTTTCTCCCTAGCTGACATTTTCCAGATGTGCAGAAGCAGAGTTCCAGGATTATGCTGAAATCTGCCTCTGCATTTTCTCTCTAGCTGACATTTTCCACATGTGCAGAAGCAGAGTTCAAAGATTATGCTGAAATCCAACACATCAATTTCTCTCTTGCTGACATTTTCCAGATGTGCAGAAGCAGAGTTCAAAGATTATGGTGAAATCTGCCACATCAATTTCTCTCAAACTGACATTTTCCAGATGTGTAGAAGCAGAGTTGCAGGATTATGCTGAAATCTGCCTTGCAATTTTTCTCCAGCTGACATTTTCCAGATCTGCAGAAGCAGAATTCAAACATTATGCAGAAATCTACCACATCAATTTCTCTCTAGCTGACTTTTCCAGATGTGCAGGAGAGTTCCAGGATTATGCTGAAATCTACATATCAATTTTTCTCTTGCTGACATTTTCCAGATGTGCAGAAGCAGAGTTCCAGGATTATGCTGAAATCTGCCTCTGCATTTTCTCTCTAGCTGACATTTTCCAGATGTGCAGAAGCAGAGTTCCAGTATTATGCTGAAATCTGCCTTGCAATTTGTCTCCAAGTGAAATTTTCCAGATGTGGAGAAGCAGAGTTCAAAGATTATGGTGAAATCTACCACATCAATTTCTCTCTAACTGACATTTTCCAGATGTGTAGAACCAGAGATCCAGGATTATGCTGAAATCTGCCTTGCAATTTGTCTCCAAGTGAAATTTTCCAGATGTGGAGAAGCAGAGTTCAAAGATTATGGTGAAATCTACCACATCAATTTCTCTCTAGCTGACATTTTCCAGATGTGCAGAAGCTGAGTTCAAAGATTATGGTGAAAACTACCACATCAATTTCATTCTAGCTGACATTTGCCAGATGTGCAGAAGCAGAGTTCCAGTATTATGCTGAAATATACAACATCAATTTCTCTCTAACTGACATTTTCCAGATGTGTAGAACCAGAGATCCAGGATTATGCTGAAATCTGCCTCTGCATTTTCTCTCTAGCTAACATTTTCCAGATGTGCAGAAGCAGACTTCCAGGATTATGCTGAAATCTGCCTCTGCATTTTCTCTCTAGCTGACATTTTCCACATGTGCAGAAGCAGAGTTCCAAGATTATGCTGAAATCTGCCTTGCAATTTCTCTCTAGCTGACATTTGCCAGATGTGCAGAAGCAGACTTCCAGGATTATGCTGAAATCTGCCTTGCAATTTTTCTCCAGGTGACATTTTCCAGATGTGCAGAAGCAGAGTTCAAACATGCTGAAATCTAACACATCAATTTCTCTCTTGCTGACATTTTCCAGAGCTGCAGAAGCAGAATTCAAACATTATGCAGAAATCTACCACATCAATTTCTCTCTAGCTGACATTTTCCAGATGTGCAGAAGCAGAATTCAAACATTATGCAGAAATCTACCACATCCATTTCTCTCTAGCTGACATTTTCCAGATGTGCAGAAGCAGAGTTCCAGGATTATGCTGAAATCTGCCTCTGCATTTCCCCTCTAGCTGACATTTTCCAGATGTGGAGAAGCAGAGTTCAAAGATTATGCTGAAATCTACCACATCAATTTCTCTCTGACATTTTCCAGATGTGTAGAACCAGAGATCCAGGATTATGCTGAAATCTGCCTTGCAATTTTTCTCTAGCTGACTTTTCCAGATGTGCAGGAGAGTTCCAGGATTATGCTGAAATCTGCCTCTGCATTTTCCCACTAGCTGACATTTTCCAGATGTGCAGAAGCTGAGTTCAAAGATTTTGGTGAAATCTACCACATCAATTTCTCTCTAGCTGACATTTTCCAGATGTGCAGAAGCTGAGTTCAAAGATTATGGTGAAATCTACCACATCAATTTCTCTCTAGCTGACATTTTCCAGATGTGCAGAAGCTGAGTTCAAAGATTATGGTGAAATCTGCCACATCAATTTCTCTCTAGCTGACATTTGCCAGATGTGCAGAAGTAGAGTTCCAGGATTATGCTGAAATCTGCCTTGCAAGTTTTCTCAAGCTGACATTTTCCATATGTACAGAAGCAGAGTTCCAGGTGTATGCTGAAATCTGCCTTGCAATTTTTCTCCAGGTGACATTTTCCAGATGTGTAGAAGCAGAGTTCAAAGATTATGCTGAAATCTACAACTTCAATTTCTCTCTAGCTGACATTTTCCATATGTGCAGAAGCAGAGTTCTAAGATTATGATGAAATCTACGACATCAATTTCTCTCTAGCTTACATTTTCCAGATGTGCAGAAGCAGACTTCCAGGGTTATGCTGAAATCTGCCTCTGCATTTTCTCTCTAGCTGACATTTTCCACATGTGCAGAAGCAGAGTTCAAAGATTATGCTGAAATCTACCACATCAATTTCTCTCTATCTGACATTTTCCAGATGTGCAGAAGCAGAGTTCCAGGATTGTGCTGAAAACCACAACATCAATTTCTCTCTAGCTGACTTTCCCAGATGTGCAGAAGCAGATGTCCAGGATTATGCTGAAATCTGCCTTGCAAGTTTTCTCAAGCTGACATTTTCCATATGTACAGAAGCAGAGTTCCAGGTGTATGCTGAAATCTGCCTCTGCATTTTCTCTCTAGCTGACATTTTCCACATGTGCAGAAGCAGAGTTCCAAGATTATGCTGATCTGCCTCTGCATTTCCCCTCTAGCTGACATTTTCCAGATGTGAAGAAGCAGAGTTCAAAGATTATGCTGAAATATACCACATCAATTTCTCTCTAGCTTACATTTTCCAGATGTGCGGAAGCAGAGTTCAAAGATTATGCTGAAATCTACCACATCAATTTCTCTCAAGCTGACATTTTCCAGATGTGTAGAAGCAGAGTTGCAGGATTATGCTGAAATCAGCCTTGCAATTTTTCTCCAGCTGACATTTTCCAGATCTGCAGAAGCAGAATTCAAACATTATGCAGAAATCTACCACATCAATTTCTCTCTAGCTGACTTTTCCAGATGTGCAGGAGAGTTCCAGGATTATGCTGAAATCTACATATCATTTTTTCTCTAGCTGACATTTTCCAGATGTGTAGAAGCAGAGTTCCAGGATTATGCTGAAATCAGCCTCTGCATTTTCTCTCTTGCTGACAGTTTCCAGATGTGCAGAAGCTGAGTTCAAAGATTATGGTGAAATCTACCACATCAATTTCTCTCTAGCTGACATATGCCAGATGTGCAGCAGCAGAGTTCCAGGATTATGCTGAAATCAGCCTCTGCATTTTCTCCCTAGCTGACATTTTCCAGATGTGCAGAAGCAGAGTTCCAGGATTATGCTCAAATCTGCCTCTGCATTTTCTCTCTAGCTGACATTTTCCACATGTGCAGAAGCAGAGTTCAAAGATTATGCTGAAATCCAACACATCAATTTCTCTCTTGCTGACATTTTCCAGATGTGCAGAAGCAGAGTTCAAAGATTATGGTGAAATCTACCACATCAATTTCTCTCAAGCTGACATTTTACAGATGTGTAGAAGCAGAGTTGCAGGATTATGCTGAAATCTGCCTTGCAATTTTTTTCCAGCTGACATTTTCCAGATCTGCAGAAGCAGAATTCAAACATTATGCAGAAATCTACCACATCAATTTGTCTCTAGCTGACTTTTCCAGATGTGCAGGAGAGTTCCAGGATTATGCTGAAATCTACATATCAATTTTTCTCTTGCTGACATTTTCCAGATGTGCAGAAGCAGAGTTCCAGGATTATGCTGAAATCTGCCTCTGCATTTTCTCTCTAGCTGACATTTTCCAGATGTGCAGAAGCAGAGTTCCAGTATTATGCTGAAATCTGCCTTGCAATTTGTCTCCAAGTGAAATTTTCCAGATGTGGAGAAGCAGAGTTCAAAGATTATGGTGAAATCTACCACATCAATTTCTCTCTAGCTGACATTTTCCAGATGTGCAGAAGCTGAGTTCAAAGATTATGGTGAAATCTACCACATCAATTTCATTCTAGCTGACATTTGCCAGATGTGCAGAAGCAGAGTTCCAGTATTATGCTGAAATATACAACATCAATTTCTCTCTAACTGACATTTTCCAGATGTGTAGAACCAGAGATCCAGGATTATGCTGAAATCTGCCTCTGCATTTTCTCTCTAGCTAACATTTTCCAGATGTGCAGAAGCAGACTTCCAGGATTATGCTGAAATCTGCCTCTGCATTTTCTCTCTAGCTGACATTTTCCACATGTGCAGAAGCAGAGTTCCAAGATTATGCTGAAATCTGCCTTGCAATTTCTCTCTAGCTGACATTTGCCAGATGTGCAGAAGCAGACTTCCAGGATTATGCTGAAATCTGCCTTGCAATTTTTCTCCAGGTGACATTTTCCAGATGTGCAGAAGCAGAGTTCAAACATGCTGAAATCTAACACATCAATTTCTCTCTTGCTGACATTTTTAAGAGTTGCAGAAGCAGAGTTCCAGGATTATGCTGAAATCTGCCTTGCAATTTTTCTCCAGCTGACATTTTCCAGATCTGCAGAAGCAGAATTCAAACATTATGCAGAAATCTACCACATCAATTTCTCTCTAGCTGACATTTTCCAGATGTGCAGAAGCAGAGTTCCAGGATTATGCTGAAATCTGCCTCTGCATTTCCCCTCTAGCTGACATTTTCCAGATGTGGAGAAGCAGAGTTCAAAGATTATGCTGAAATCTACCACATCAATTTCTCTCTGACATTTTCCAGATGTGTAGAACCAGAGATCCAGGATTATGCTGAAATCTGCCTTGCAATTTTTCTCCAGCTGACTTTTCCAGATGTGCAGGAGAGTTCCAGGATTATGCTGAAATCTGCCTCTGCATTTTCCCGCTAGCTGACATTTTCCAGATGTGCAGAAGCTGAGTTCAAAGATTATGGTGAAATCTACCACATCAATTTCTCTCTAGCTGACATTTTCCAGATGTGCAGAAGCTGAGTTCAAAGATTATGGTGAAATCTACCACATCAATTTCTCTCTAGCTGACATTTTCCAGATGTGCAGAAGCTGAGTTCAAAGATTATGGTGAAATCTGCCACATCAATTTCTCTCTAGCTGACATTTGCCAGATGTGCAGAAGTAGAGTTCCAGGATTATGCTGAAATCTGCCTTGCAAGTTTTCTCAAGCTGACATTTTCCATATGTACAGAAGCAGAGTTCCAGGTGTATGCTGAAATCTGCCTTGCAATTTTTCTCCAGGTGACATTTTCCAGATGTGTAGAAGCAGAGTTCAAAGATTATGCTGAAATCTACAACTTCAATTTCTCTCTAGCTGACATTTTCCATATGTGCAGAAGCAGAGTTCTAAGATTATGATGAAATCTACGACATCAATTTCTCTCTAGCTTACATTTTCCAGATGTGCAGAAGCAGACTTCCAGGGTTATGCTGAAATCTGCCTCTGCATTTTCTCTCTAGCTGACATTTTCCACATGTGCAGAAGCAGAGTTCAAAGATTATGCTGAAATCTACCACATCAATTTCTCTCTATCTGACATTTTCCATATGTGCAGAAGCAGAGTTCCAGGATTGTGCTGAAAACCACAACATCAATTTCTCTCTAGCTGACTTTCCCAGATGTGCAGAAGCAGATGTCCAGGATTATGCTGAAATCTGCCTTGCAAGTTTTCTCAAGCTGACATTTTCCATATGTACAGAAGCAGAGTTCCAGGTGTATGCTGAAATCTGCCTCTGCATTTTCTCTCTAGCTGACATTTTCCACATGTGCAGAAGCAGAGTTCCAAGATTATGCTGATCTGCCTCTGCATTTCCCCTCTAGCTGACATTTTCCAGATGTGAAGAAGCAGAGTTCAAAGATTATGCTGAAATATACCACATCAATTTCTTTCTAGCTTACATTTTCCAGATGTGCGGAAGCAGAGTTCAAAGATTATGCTGAAATCTACCACATCAATTTCTCTCAAGCTGACATTTTCCAGATGTGTAGAAGCAGAGTTGCAGGATTATGCTGAAATCTGCCTTGCAATTTTTCTCCAGCTGACATTTTCCAGATCTGCAGAAGCAGAATTCAAACATTATGCAGAAATCTACCACATCAATTTCTCTCTAGCTGACTTTTCCAGATGTGCAGGAGAGTTCCAGGATTATGCTGAAATCTACATATCAATTTTTCTCTAGCTGACATTTTCCAGATGTGTAGAAGCAGAGTTCCAGGATTATGCTGAAATCAGCCTCTGCATTTTCTCTCTTGCTGACAGTTTCCAGATGTGCAGAAGCTGAGTTCAAAGATTATGGTGAAATCTACCACATCAATTTCTCTCTAGCTGACATATGCCAGATGTGCAGCAGCAGAGTTCCAGGATTATGCTGAAATCAGCCTCTGCATTTTCTCCCTAGCTGACATTTTCCAGATGTGCAGAAGCAGAGTTCCAGGATTATGCTGAAATCTGCCTCTGCATTTTCTCTCTAGCTGACATTTTCCACATGTGCAGAAGCAGATTTCAAAGATTATGCTGAAATCCAACACATCAATTTCTCTCTTGCTGACATTTTCCAGATGTGGAGAAGCAGAGTTCAAAGATTATGGTGAAATCTACCACATCAAATTCTCTCAAGCTGACATTTTCCAGATGTGTTGAAGCAGAGTTGCAGGATTATGCTGAAATCTGCCTTGCAATGTTTCTCCAGCTGACATTTTCCAGATCTGCAGAAGCAGAATTCAAACATTATGCAGAAATCTACCACATCAATTTGTCTCTAGCTGACTTTTCCAGATGTGCAGGAGAGTTCCAGGATTATGCTGAAATCTACATATCAATTTTTCTCTTGCTGACATTTTCCAGATGTGCAGAAGCAGAGTTCCAGGATTATGCTGAAATCTGCCTCTGCATTTTCTCTCTAGCTGACATTTTCCAGATGTGCAGAAGCAGAGTTCCAGTATTATGCTGAAATCTGCCTTGCAATTTGTCTCCAAGTGAAATTTTCCAGATGTGGAGAAGCAGAGTTCAAAGATTATGGTGAAATCTACCACATCAATTTCTCTCTAACTGACATTTTCCAGATGTGTAGAACCAGAGATCCAGGATTATGCTGAAATCTGCCTTGCAATTTGTCTCCAAGTGAAATTTTCCAGATGTGGAGAAGCAGAGTTCAAAGATTATGGTGAAATCTACCACATCAATTTCTCTCTAGCTGACATTTTCCAGATGTGCAGAAGCTGAGTTCAAAGATTATGGTGAAATCTACCACATCAATTTCATTCTAGCTGACATTTGCCAGATGTGCAGAAGCAGAGTTCCAGTATTATGCTGAAATATACAACATCAATTTCTCTCTAACTGACATTTTCCAGATGTGTAGAACCAGAGATCCAGGATTATGCTGAAATCTGCCTTGCAATTTGTCTCCAAGTGAAATTTTCCAGATGTGTAGAACCAGAGATCCAGGATTATGCTGAAATCTGCCTCTGCATTTTCTCTCTAGCTAACATTTTCCAGATGTGCAGAAGCAGACTTCCAGGATTATGCTGAAATCTGCCTCTGCATTTTCTCTCTAGCTGACATTTTCCACATGTGCAGAAGCAGAGTTCCAAGATTATGCTGAAATCTGCCTTGCAATTTCTCTCTAGCTGACATTTGCCAGATGTGCAGAAGCAGACTTCCAGGATTATGCTGAAATCTGCCTTGCAATTTTTCTCCAGGTGACATTTTCCAGATGTGCAGAAGCAGAGTTCAAACATGCTGAAATCTAACACATCAATTTCTCTCTTGCTGACATTTTTAAGAGTTGCAGAAGCAGAGTTCCAGGATTATGCTGAAATCTGCCTTGCAATTTTTCTCCAGCTGACATTTTCCAGATCTGCAGAAGCAGAATTCAAACATTATGCAGAAATCTACCACATCAATTTCTCTCTAGCTGACATTTTCCAGATGTGCAGAAGCAGAGTTCCAGGATTATGCTGAAATCTGCCTCTGCATTTCCCCTCTAGCTGACATTTTCCAGATGTGGAGAAGCAGAGTTCAAAGATTATGCTGAAATCTACCACATCAATTTCTCTCTGACATTTTCCAGATGTGTAGAACCAGAGATCCAGGATTATGCTGAAATCTGCCTTGCCATTTTTCTCTAGCTGACTTTTCCAGATGTGCAGGAGAGTTCCAGGATTATGCTGAAATCTGCCTCTGCATTTTCCCTCTAGCTGACATTTTCCAGATGTGCAGAAGCTGAGTTCAAAGATTATGGTGAAATCTACCACATCAGTTTCTCTCTAGCTGACATTTTCCAGATGTGCAGAAGCTGAGTTCAAAGATTATGGTGAAATCTACCACATCAATTTCTCTCTAGCTGACATTTTCCAGATGTGCAGAAGCTGAGTTCAAAGATTATGGTGAAATCTGCCACATCAATTTCTCTCTAGCTGACATTTGCCAGATGTGCAGAAGTAGAGTTCCAGGATTATGCTGAAATCTGCCTTGCAAGTTTTCTCAAGCTGACATTTTCCATATGTACAGAAGCAGAGTTCCAGGATTATGCTGAAATCTGCCTTGCAATTTTTCTCCAGGTGACATTTTCCAGATGTGTAGAAGCAGAGTTCAAAGATTATGCTGAAATCTACAACTTCAATTTCTCTCTAGCTGACATTTTCCATATGTGCAGAAGCAGAGTTCTAAGATTATGATGAAATCTACGACATCAATTTCTCTCTAGCTGACATTTTCCAGATGTGCAGAAGCAGACTTCCAGGGTTATGCTGAAATCTGCCTCTGCATTTTCTCTCTAGCTGACATTTTCCACATGTGCAGAAGCAGAGTTCAAAGATTATGCTGAAATCTACCACATCAATTTCTCTCTATCTGACATTTTCCAGATGTGCAGAAGCAGAGTTCCAGGATTGTGCTGAAAACCACAACATCAATTTCTCTCTAGCTGACTTTCCCAGATGTGCAGAAGCAGATGTCCAGTATTATGCTGAAATCTGCCTCTGCAGTTTCCCTCTAGATGCCATTTTCCAGATGTGCAGAAGCAGATTTCAAACATTATGCTGAAATCTACCACTTCAATTTCTCTCTAGCTGACATTTGCCAGATGTACAGAAGCAGAGTTCCAGGATTATGCTGAAATCTGCCTTACAATTTTTCTCCAGGTGAAATTTTCCAGATTTGGACAAGCAGAGTTCAAAGATTATGGTGAAATCTGCCACATCAATTTCTCTCTAGCTGACATTTGCCAGATGTGCAGAAGTAGAGTTCCAGGATTATGCTGAAATTTGCCTTGCAAGTTTTCTCAAGCTGACATTTTCCATATGTACAGAAGCAGAGTTCCAGGTGTATGCTGAAATCTGCCTTGCAATTTTTCTCCAGGTGACATTTTCCAGATGTGTAGAAGCAGAGTTCAAAGATTATGCTGAAATCTACAACTTCAATTTCTCTCTAGCTGACATTTTCCACATGTGCAGAAGCAGAGTTCAAAGATTATGCTGAAATCTACCACATCAATTTCTCTCTAGCTGACATTTTCCAGATGTGCAGAAGCAGAGTTCCAGTATTATGCTGAAATATACATCAATTTCTCTCTAACTGACATTTTCCAGATGTGTAGAACCAGAGATCCAGGATTATGCTGAAATCTGCCTTGCAATTTTTCTCCAAGTGAAATTTTCCAGATGTGGAGAAGCAGAGTTCAAAGATTATGGTGAAATCTACCACATCAACTTCTCTCTAGCTGACATTTTCCAGATGTGCAGAAGCTGAGTTCAAAGATTATGGTGAAATCTACCACATCAATTTCACTCTAGCTGACATTTGCCAGATGTGCAGAAGCAGAGTTCCAGTATTATGCTGAAATATACAACATCAATTTCTCTCTAGCTGACATTTTCCAGATGTGCAGAAGCAGACTTCCAGGATTATGCTGAAATCTGCCTCTGCATTTTCTCTCTAGCTGACATTTTCCACATGTGCAGAAGCAGAGTTCCAAGATTATGCTGAAATCTGCCTTGCAATTTCTCTCTAGCTGACATTTGCCAGATGTGCAGAAGCAGACTTCCAGGATTATGCTGAAATCTGCCTTGCAATTTTTCTCCAGGTGACATTTTCCAGATGTGCAGAAGCAGAGTTCAAACATGCTGAAATCTAACACATCAATTTCTCTCTTGCTGACATTTTTAAGAGTTGCAGAAGCAGAGTTCCAGGATTATGCTGAAATCTGCCTTGCAATTTTTCTCCAGCTGACATTTTCCAGATCTGCAGAAGCAGAATTCAAACATTATGCAGAAATCTACCACATCAATTTCTCTCTAGCTGACATTTTCCAGATGTGTAGAAGAAGAGTTCCAGGATTATGCTGAAATCAGCCTCTGCATTTTCTCTCTAGCTGACACTTTCCAGATGTGCAGAAGCAGAGTTCAAAGATTATGCTGAAATCTACCACATCAATTTCTCTCTAGCTGACATTTGCCAGATGTGCAGAAGTAGAGTTCCAGGATTATGCTGAAATCTGCCTCTGCATTTTCCCTCTAGCTGACATTTTCCAGATGTGCAGAAGCTGAGTTCAAAGATTATGGTGAAATCTACCACATCAATTTCTCTCTAGCTGACATTTTCCAGATGTGCAGAAGCTGAGTTCAAAGATTATGGTGAAATCTACCACATCAATTTCTCTCTTGCTGACATTTTCCAGATGTGCAGAAGCTGAGTTCAAAGATTATGGTGAAATCTATCACATCAATTTCTCTCTAGCTGACATTTTCCAGATGTGCAGAAGCAGAGTTCCAGGATTATGCTGAAATCAGCCTTTGCATTTTCTCTCTAGCTGACACTTTCCAGATGTGCAGAAGCAGAGTTCCAGGATTGTGCTGAAAACCACAACATCAATTTCTCTCTAGCTGACTTTCCCAGATGTGCAGAAGCAGATGTCCAGTATTATGCTGAAATCTGCCTCTGCAGTTTCCCTCTAGCTGCCATTTTCCAGATGTGCAGAAGCAGATTTCAAACATTATGCTGAAATCTACCACTTCAATTTCTCTCTAGCTGACATTTGCCAGATGTACAGAAGCAGAGTTCCAGGATTATGCTGAAATCTGCCTTACAATTTTTCTCCAGGTGAAATTTTCCAGATTTGGAAAAGCAGAGTTCAAAGATTATGGTGAAATCTGCCACATCAATTTCTCTCTAGCTGACATTTGCCAGATGTGCAGAAGTAGAGTTCCAGGATTATGCTGAAATCTGCCTTGCAAGTTTTCTCAAGCTGACATTTTCCATATGTACAGAAGCAGAGTTCCAGGTGTATGCTGAAATCTGCCTTGCAATTTCTCTCTAGCTGACATTTTCCACATGTGCAGAAGCAGAGTTCAAAGATTATGCTGAAATCCAACACATCAATTTCTCTCTTGCTGACATTTTCCAGATGTGGAGAAGCAGAGTTCAAAGATTATGGTGAAATCTACCACATCAATTTCTCTCAAGCTGACATTTTCCAGATGTGTAGAAGCAAAGTTGCAGGATTATGCTGAAATCTGCCTTGCAATGTTTCTCCAGCTGACATTTTCCAGATCTGCAGAAGCAGAATTCAAACATTATGCAGAAATCTACCACATCAATTTGTCTCTAGCTGACTTTTCCAGATGTGCAGGAGAGTTCCAGGATTATGCTGAAATCTACATATCAATTTTTCTCTTGCTGACATTTTCCAGATGTGCAGAAGCAGAGTTCCAGGATTATGCTGAAATCTGCCTCTGCATTTTCTCTCTAGCTGACATTTTCCAGATGTGCAGAAGCAGAGTTCCAGTATTATGCTAAAATCTGCCTTGCAATTTGTCTCCAAGTGAAATTTTCCAGATGTGGAGAAGCAGAGTTCAAAGATTATGGTGAAATCTACCACATCAATTTCTCTCTAACTGACATTTTCCAGATGTGTAGAACCAGAGATCCAGGATTATGCTGAAATCTGCCTTGCAATTTGTCTCCAAGTGAAATTTTCCAGATGTGGAGAAGCAGAGTTCAAAGATTATGGTGAAATCTACCACATCAATTTCTCTCTAGCTGACATTTTCCAGATGTGCAGAAGCTGAGTTCAAAGATTATGGTGAAATCTACCACATCAATTTCATTCTAGCTGACATTTGCCAGATGTGCAGAAGCAGAGTTCCAGTATTATGCTGAAATATACAACATCAATTTCTCTCTAACTGACATTTTCCAGATGTGTAGAACCAGAGATCCAGGATTATGCTGAAATCTGCCTTGCAATTTGTCTCCAAGTGAAATTTTCCAGATGTGTAGAACCAGAGATCCAGGATTATGCTGAAATCTGCCTCTGCATTTTCTCTCTAGCTTACATTTTCCAGATGTGCAGAAGCAGACTTCCAGGATTATGCTGAAATCTGCCTCTGCATTTTCTCTCTAGCTGACGTTTTCCACATGTGCAGAAGCAGAGTTCCAAGATTATGCTGAAATCTGCCTTGCAATTTCTCTCTAGCTGACATTTGCCAGATGTGCAGAAGCAGACTTCCAGGATTATGCTGAAATCTGCCTTGCAATTTTTCTCCAGGTGACATTTTCCAGATGTGCAGAAGCAGAGTTCAAACATGCTGAAATCTAACACATCAATTTCTCTCTTGCTGACATTTTTAAGAGTTGCAGAAGCAGAGTTCCAGGATTATGCTGAAATCTGCCTTGCAATTTTTCTCCAGCTGACATTTTCCAGATCTGCAGAAGCAGAATTCAAACATTATGCAGAAATCTACCACATCAATTTCTCTCTAGCTGACATTTTCCAGATGTGCAGAAGCAGAGTTCCAGGATTATGCTGAAATCTGCCTCTGCATTTCCCCTCTAGCTGACATTTTCCAGATGTGGAGAAGCAGAGTTCAAAGATTATGCTGAAATCTACCACATCAATTTCTCTCTGACATTTTCCAGATGTGTAGAACCAGAGATCCAGGATTATGCTGAAATCTGCCTTGCCATTTTTCTCTAGCTGACTTTTCCAGATGTGCAGGAGAGTTCCAGGATTATGCTGAAATCTGCCTCTGCATTTTCCCTCTAGCTGACATTTTCCAGATGTGCAGAAGCTGAGTTCAAAGATTATGGTGAAATCTACCACATCAATTTCTCTCTAGCTGACATTTTCCAGATGTGCAGAAGCTGAGTTCAAAGATTATGGTGAAATCTACCACATCAATTTCTCTCTAGCTGACATTTTCCAGATGTGCAGAAGCTGAGTTCAAAGATTATGGTGAAATCTGCCACATCAATTTCTCTCTAGCTGACATTTGCCAGATGTGCAGAAGTAGAGTTCCAGGATTATGCTGAAATCTGCCTTGCAAGTTTTCTCAAGCTGACATTTTCCATATGTACAGAAGCAGAGTTCCAGGTGTATGCTGAAATCTGCCTTGCAATTTTTCTCCAGGTGACATTTTCCAGATGTGTAGAAGCAGAGTTCAAAGATTATGCTGAAATCTACAACTTCAATTTCTCTCTAGCTGACATTTTCCATATGTGCAGAAGCAGAGTTCTAAGATTATGATGAAATCTACGACATCAATTTCTCTCTAGCTGACATTTTCCAGATGTGCAGAAGCAGACTTCCAGGGTTATGCTGAAATCTGCCTCTGCATTTTCTCTCTAGCTGACATTTTCCACATGTGCAGAAGCAGAGTTCAAAGATTATGCTGAAATCTACCACATCAATTTCTCTCTATCTGACATTTTCCAGATGTGCAGAAGCAGAGTTCCAGGATTGTGCTGAAAACCACAACATCAATTTCTCTCTAGCTGACTTTCCCAGATGTGCAGAAGCAGATGTCCAGTATTATGCTGAAATCTGCCTCTGCAGTTTCCCTCTAGCTGCCATTTTCCAGATGTGCAGAAGCAGATTTCAAACATTATGCTGAAATCTACCACTTCAATTTCTCTCTAGCTGACATTTGCCAGATGTACAGAAGCAGAGTTCCAGGATTATGCTGAAATCTGCCTTACAATTTTTCTCCAGGTGAAATTTTCCAGATTTGGACAAGCAGAGTTCAAAGATTATGGTGAAATCTGCCACATCAATTTCTCTCTAGCTGACATTTGCCAGATGTGCAGAAGTAGAGTTCCAGGATTATGCTGAAATCTGCCTTGCAAGTTTTCTCAAGCTCACATTTTCCATATGTACAGAAGCAGAGTTCCAGGTGTATGCTGAAATCTGCCTTGCAATTTTTCTCCAGGTGACATTTTCCAGATGTGTAGAAGCAGAGTTCAAAGATTATGCTGAAATCTACAACTTCAATTTCTCTCTAGCTGACATTTTCCACATGTGCAGAAGCAGAGTTCAAAGATTATGCTGAAATCTACCACATCAATTTCTCTCTAGCTGACATTTTCCAGATGTGCAGAAGCAGAGATCCAGGATTATGCTGAAATATACATCAATTTCTCTCTAACTGACATTTTCCAGATGTGTAGAACCAGAGATCCAGGATTATGCTGAAATCTGCCTTGCAATTTTTCTCCAAGTGAAATTTTCCAGATGTGGAGAAGCAGAGTTCAAAGATTATGGTGAAATCTACCACATCAACTTCTCTCTAGCTGACATTTTCCAGATGTGCAGAAGCTGAGTTCAAAGATTATGGTGAAATCTACCACATCAATTTCACTCTAGCTGACATTTGCCAGATGTGCAGAAGCAGAGTTCCAGTATTATGCTGAAATATACAACATCAATTTCTCTCTAGCTGACATTTTCCAGATGTGCAGAAGCAGACTTCCAGGATTATGCTGAAATCTGCCTCTGCATTTTCTCTCTAGCTGACATTTTCCACATGTGCAGAAGCAGAGTTCCAAGATTATGCTGAAATCTGCCTTGCAATTTCTCTCTAGCTGACATTTGCCAGATGTGCAGAAGCAGACTTCCAGGATTATGCTGAAATCTGCCTTGCAATTTTTCTCCAGGTGACATTTTCCAGATGTGCAGAAGCAGAGTTCAAACATGCTGAAATCTAACACATCAATTTCTCTCTTGCTGACATTTTTAAGAGTTGCAGAAGCAGAGTTCCAGGATTATGCTGAAATCTGCCTTGCAATTTTTCTCCAGCTGACATTTTCCAGATCTGCAGAAGCAGAATTCAAACATTATGCAGAAATCTACCACATCAATTTCTCTCTAGCTGACATTTTCCAGATGTGTAGAAGAAGAGTTCCAGGATTATGCTGAAATCAGCCTCTGCATTTTCTCTCTAGCTGACACTTTCCAGATGTGCAGAAGCAGAGTTCAAAGATTATGCTGAAATCTACCACATCAATTTCTCTCTAGCTGACATTTGCCAGATGTGCAGAAGTAGAGTTCCAGGATTATGCTGAAATCTGCCTCTGCATTTTCCCTCTAGCTGACATTTTCCAGATGTGCAGAAGCTGAGTTCAAAGATTATGGTGAAATCTACCACATCAATTTCTCTCTAGCTGACATTTTCCAGATGTTCAGAAGCTGAGTTCAAAGATTATGGTGAAATCTACCACATCAATTTCTCTCTAGCTGACATTTTCCAGATGTGCAGAAGCTGAGTTCAAAGATTATGGTGAAATCTATCACATCAATTTCTCTCTAGCTGACATTTTCCAGATGTGCAGAAGCAGAGTTCCAGGATTATGCTGAAATCAGCCTTTGCATTTTCTCTCTAGCTGACACTTTCCAGATGTGCAGAAGCAGAGTTCCAGGATTGTGCTGAAAACCACAACATCAATTTCTCTCTAGCTGACTTTCCCAGATGTGCAGAAGCAGATGTCCAGTATTATGCTGAAATCTGCCTCTGCAGTTTCCCTCTAGCTGCCATTTTCCAGATTTGGAAAAGCAGAGTTCAAAGATTATGGTAAAATCTGCCACATCAATTTCTCTCTAGCTGACATTTGCCAGATGTGCAGAAGTAGAGTTCCAGGATTATGCTGAAATCTGCCTTGCAAGTTTTCTCAAGCTGACATTTTCCATATGTACAGAAGCAGAGTTCCAGGTGTATGCTGAAATCTGCCTTGCAATTTTTCTCTAGCTGACTTTTCCAGATGTGCAGAAGCAGAGTTCCAGTATTATGCTGAAATATACAACATCAATTTCTCTCTAGCTGACATTTTCCAGATGTGCAGAAGCAGAGTTCCAGTATTATACTGAAATATACATCAATTTCTCTCTAACTGACATTTTTCAGATGTGTAGAACCAGAGATCCAGGATTATGCTGAAATCTGCCTTGCAATTTTTCTCCAAGTGAAATTTTCCAGATGTGGAGAAGCAGAGTTCAAAGATTATGGTGAAATCTACCACATCAATTTCTCTCTAGCTGACATTTTCCAGATGTGCAGAAGCTGAGTTCAAAGATTATGGTGAAATCTACCACATCAATTTCACTCTAGCTGACATTTGCCAGATGTGCAGAAGCAGAGTTCCAGTATTATGCTGAAATATACAACATCAATTTCTCTCTAGCTGACATTTTCCAGATGTGCAGAAGCAGACTTCCAGGATTATGCTGAAATCTGCCTCTGCATTTTCTCTCTAGCTGACATTTTCCACATGTGCAGAAGCAGAGTTCCAAGATTATGCTGAAATCTGCCTTGCAATTTCTCTCTAGCTGACATTTTCCAGATGTGCAGAAGCAGAGTTCAAACATGCTGAAATCTAACACATCAATTTCTCTCTTGCTGACATTTTTAAGAGTTGCAGAAGCAGAGTTCCAGGATTATGCTGAAATCTGCCTTGCAATTTTTCTCCAGCTGACATTTTCCAGATCTGCAGAAGCAGAATTCAAACATTATGCAGAAATCTACCACATCAATTTCTCTCTAGCTGACATTTTCCAGATGTGTAGAAGAAGAGTTCCAGGATTATGCTGAAATCAGCCTCTGCATTTTCTCTCTAGCTGACACTTTCCAGATGTGCAGAAGCAGAGTTCCAAGATTATGCTGAAATCTGCCTCTGCATTTCCCCTCTAGCTGACATTTTCCAGATGTGAAGAAGCAGAGTTCAAAGATTATGCTGAAATCTACCACATCAATTTCTCTCTAGCTGACATTTGCCAGATGTGCAGAAGTAGAGTTCCAGGATTATGCTGAAATCTGCCTCTGCATTTTCCCTCTAGCTGACATTTTCCAGATGTGCAGAAGCTGAGTTCAAAGATTATGGTGAAATCTACCACATCAATTTCTCTCTAGCTGACATTTTCCACATGTGCAGAAGCTGAGTTCAAAGATTATGGTGAAATCTACCACATCAATTTCTCTCTAGCTGACATTTTCCAGATGTGCAGAAGCTGAGTTCAAAGATTATGGTGAAATCTATCACATCAATTTCTCTCTAGCTGACATTTTCCAGATGTGCAGAAGCAGAGTTCCAGGATTATGCTGAAATCAGCCTTTGCATTTTCTCTCTAGCTGACACTTTCCAGATGTGCAGAAGCAGAGTTCCAGTATTATGCTGAAATCTACCACTTCAATTTCTTTCTAGCTCACATTTGCCAGATGTGCAGAAGCAGAGTGCCAGGATTATTCTGAAATCTGCCTTGCAATTTTTCTCCAGGTGAAATTTTCCAGATGTGTAGAAGCAGAGTTCAAAGATTATGCTGAAATCTACAACTTCAATTTCTCTCTAGCTGACATTTGCCAGATGTGCAGAAGCAGAGTTCTAAGATTATGATGAAATCTACGACATCAATTTCTCTCTAGCTTACATTTTCCAGATGTGCAGAAGCAGATGTCCAGTATTATGCTGAAATCTGCCTCTGCAGTTTCCCTCTAGCTGCCATTTTCCAGATGTGCAGAAGCAGATTTCAAACATTATGCTGAAATCTACCACTTCAATTTCTCTCTAGCTGACATTTGCCAGATGTGCAGAAGCTGAGTTCAAAGATTAATGTGAAATCTACCACATCAATTTCTCTCTAGCTGACATTTTCCAGATGTGCAGAAGCAGAGTTCCAGGATTATGCTGAAATCAGCCTCTGCATTTTCTCCCTAGCTGACATTTTCCACATGTGCAGAAGCAGAGTTCCAAGATTATGCTGAATCTGCCTCTGCATTTCCCCTCTAGCTGACATTTTCCAGATGTGCAGAAGCTGAGTTCAAAGATTATGGTGAAATCTACCACATCAATTTCTCTCTAGCTGACATTTTCCAGATGTGAAGAAGCTGAGTTCAAAGATTATGGTGAAATCTACCACATCAATTTCTCTCTAGCTGACATTTTCCAGATGTGCAGAAGCTGAGTTCAAAGATTATGGTGAAATCTACCACATCAATTTCTCTCTAGCTGACATTTTCCAGATGTGCAGAAGCTGAGTTCAAAGATTATGGTGAAATCTATCACATCAATTTCTCTCTAGCTGACATTTTCCAGATGTGCAGAAGCAGAGTTCCAGGATTATGCTGAAATCAGCCTTTGCATTTTCTCTCTAGCTAACACTTTCCAGATGTGCAGAAGCAGAGTTCCAGTATTATGCTGAAATCTACCACTTCAATTTCTTTCTAGCTCACATTTGCCAGATGTGCAGAAGCAGAGTGCCAGGATTATTCTGAAATCTGCCTTGCAATTTTTCACCAAGGTGAAATTTTCCAGATGTGTAGAAGCAGAGTTCAAAGATTATGCTGAAATCTACAACTTCAATTTCTCTCTAGCTGACATTTGCCAGATGTGCAGAAGCAGAGTTCTAAGATTATGATGAAATCTACGACATCAATTTCTCTCTAGCTTACATTTTCCAGATGTGCAGAAGCAGATGTCCAGTATTATGCTGAAATCTGCCTCTGCAGTTTCCCTCTAGCTGCCATTTTCCAGATGTGCAGAAGCAGATTTCAAACATTATGCTGAAATCTACCACTTCAATTTCTCTCTAGCTGACATTTGCCAGATGTGCAGAAGCTGAGTTCAAAGATTAATGTGAAATCTACCACATCAATTTCTCTCTAGCTGACATTTTCCAGATGTGCAGAAGCAGAGTTCCAGGATTATGCTGAAATCAGCCTCTGCATATTCTCCCTAGCTGACATTTTCCACATGTGCAGAAGCAGAGTTCCAAGATTATGCTGAATCTGCCTCTGCATTTCCCCTCTAGCTGACATTTTCCAGATGTGCAGAAGCTGAGTTCAAAGATTATGGTGAAATCTACCACATCAATTTCTCTCTAGCTGACATTTTCCAGATGTGAAGAAGCTGAGTTCAAAGATTATGCTGAAATATACCACATCAATTTCTCTCTAGCTTACATTTTCCAGATGTCCGGAAGCAGAGTTCAAAGATTATGCTGAAATCTACCACATCAATTTCTCTCAAGCTGACATTTTCCAGATGTGCAGAAGCAGAGTTCCAGGATTGTGCTGAAAACCACAACATCAATTTCTCTCTAGCTGACTTTCCCAGATGTGCAGAAGCAGATGTCCAGGATTATGCTGAAATCTGCCTTGCAAGTTTTCTCAAGCTGACATTTTCCATATGTACAGAAGCAGAGTTCCAGGTGTATGCTGAAATCTGCCTCTGCATTTTCTCTCTAGCTGACATTTTCCACATGTGCAGAAGCAGAGTTCCAAGATTATGCTGATCTGCCTCTGCATTTCCCCTCTAGCTGACATTTTCCAGATGTGAAGAAGCAGAGTTCAAAGATTATGCTGAAATATACCACATCAATTTCTCTCTAGCTTACATTTTCCAGATGTGCGGAAGCAGAGTTCAAAGATTATGCTGAAATCTACCACATCAATTTCTCTCAAGCTGACATTTTCCAGATGTGTAGAAGCAGAGTTGCAGGATTATGCTGAAATCAGCCTCTGCATTTTCTCTCTTGCTGACAGTTTCCAGATGTGCAGAAGCTGAGTTCAAAGATTATGGTGAAATCTACCACATCAATTTCTCTCTAGCTGACATATGCCAGATGTGCAGCAGCAGAGTTCCAGGATTATGCTGAAATCAGCCTCTGCATTTTCTCCCTAGCTGACATTTTCCAGATGTGCAGAAGCAGAGTTCCAGGATTGTGCTGAAATCTGCCTCTGCATTTTCTCTCTAGCTGACATTTTCCACATGTGCAGAAGCAGAGTTCAAAGATTATGCTGAAATCCAACACATCAATTTCTCTCTTGCTGACATTTTCCAGATGTGCAGAAGCAGAGTTCAAAGATTATGGTGAAATCTACCACATCAATTTCTCTCAAGCTGACATTTTCCAGATGTGTAGAAGCAGAGTTGCAGGATTATGCTGAAATCTGCCTTGCAATTTTTCTCCAGCTGACATTTTCCAGATCTGCAGAAGCAGAATTCAAACATTATGCAGAAATCTACCACATCAATTTCTCTCTAGCTGACTTTTCCAGATGTGCAGGAGAGTTCCAGGATTATGCTGAAATCTACATATCAATTTTTCTCTTGCTGACATTTTCCAGATGTGCAGAAGCAGAGTTCCAGCATTATGCTGAAATCTGCCTCTGCATTTTCTCTCTAGCTGACATTTTCCAGATGTGCAGAAGCAGAGTTCCAGTATTATGCTGAAATCTGCCTTGCAATTTGTCTCCAAGTGAAATTTTCCAGATGTGGAGAAGCAGAGTTCAAAGATTATGGTGAAATCTACCACATCAATTTCTCTCTAACTGACATTTTCCAGATGTGTAGAACCAGAGATCCAGGATTATGCTGAAATCTGCCTTGCAATTTGTCTCCAAGTGAAATTTTCCAGATGTGGAGAAGCAGAGTTCAAAGATTATGGTGAAATCTACCACATCAATTTCTCTCTAGCTGACATTTTCCAGATGTGCAGAAGCTGAGTTCAAAGATTATGGTGAAATCTACCACATCAATTTCATTCTAGCTGACATTTGCCAGATGTGCAGAAGCAGAGTTCCAGCATTATGCTGAAATATACAACATCAATTTCTCTCTAACTGACATTTTCCAGATGTGTAGAACCAGAGATCCAGGATTATGCTGAAATCTGCCTCTGCATTTTCTCTCTAGCTAACATTTTCCAGATGTGCAGAAGCAGACTTCCAGGATTATGCTGAAATCTGCCTCTGCATTTTCTCTCTAGCTGACATTTTCCAGATGTGCAGAAGCAGAGTTCCAAGATTATGCTGAAATCTGCCTCTGCAATTTCTCTCTAGCTGACATTTGCCAGATGTGCAGAAGCAGACTTCCAGGATTATGCTGAAATCTGCCTTGCAATTTCTCTCCAGGTGACATTTTCCAGATGTGCAGAAGCAGAGTTCAAACATGCTGAAATCTAACACATCAATTTCTCTCTTGCTGACATTTTTAAGAGTTGCAGAAGCAGAGTTCCAGGATTATGCTGAAATCTGCCTTGCAATTTTTCTCCAGCTGACATTTTCCAGATCTGCAGAAGCAGAATTCAAACATTATGCAGAAATCTACCACATCAATTTCTCTCTAGCTGACATTTTCCAGATGTGTAGAAGAAGAGTTCCAGGATTATGCTGAAATCTGCCTCTGCATTTCCCCTCTAGCTGACATTTTCCAGATGTGGAGAAGCAGAGTTCAAAGATTATGCTGAAATCTACCACATCAATTTCTCTCTGACATTTTCCAGATGTGTAGAACCAGAGATCCAGGATTATGCTGAAATCTGCCTTGCAATTTTTCTCTAGCTGACTTTTCCAGATGTGCAGGAGAGTTCCAGGATTATGCTGAAATCTGCCTCTGCATTTTCCCGCTAGCTGACATTTTCCAGATGTGCAGAAGCTGAGTTCAAAGATTATGGTGAAATCTACCACATCAATTTCTCTCTAGCTGACATTTTCCAGATGTGCAGAAGCTGAGTTCAAAGATTATGGTGAAATCTACCACATCAATTTCTCTCTAGCTGACATTTTCCAGATGTGCAGAAGCTGAGTTCAAAGATTATGGTGAAATCTGCCACATCAATTTCTCTCTAGCTGACATTTGCCAGATGTGCAGAAGTAGAGTTCCAGGATTATGCTGAAATCTGCCTTGCAAGTTTTCTCAAGCTGACATTTTCCATATGTACAGAAGCAGAGTTCCAGGTGTATGCTGAAATCTGCCTTGCAATTTTTCTCCAGGTGACATTTTCCAGATGTGTAGAAGCAGAGTTCAAAGATTATGCTGAAATCTACAACTTCAATTTCTCTCTAGCTGACATTTTCCACATGTGCAGAAGCAGAGTTCAAAGATTATGCTGAAATCTACCACATCAATTTCTCTCTATCTGACATTTTCCAGATGTGCAGAAGCAGAGTTCCAGGATTGTGCTGAAAACCACAACATCAATTTCTCTCTAGCTGACTTTCCCAGATGTGCAGAAGCAGATGTCCAGGATTATGCTGAAATCTGCCTTGCAAGTTTTCTCAAGCTGACATTTTCCATATGTACAGAAGCAGAGTTCCAGGTGTATGCTGAAATCTGCCTCTGCATTTTCTCTCTAGCTGACATTTTCCACATGTGCAGAAGCAGAGTTCCAAGATTATGCTGATCTGCCTCTGCATTTCCCCTCTAGCTGACATTTTCCAGATGTGAAGAAGCAGAGTTCAAAGATTATGCTGAAATATACCACATCAATTTCTCTCTAGCTTACATTTTCCAGATGTGCGGAAGCAGAGTTCAAAGATTATGCTGAAATCTACCACATCAATTTCTCTCAAGCTGACATTTTCCAGATGTGTAGAAGCAGAGTTGCAGGATTATGCTGAAATCTGCCTTGCAATTTTTCTCCAGCTGACATTTTCCAGATCTGCAGAGGCAGAATTCAAACATTATGCAGAAATCTACCACATCAATTTCTCTCTAGCTGACTTTTCCAGATGTGCAGGAGAGTTCCAGGATTATGCTGAAATCTACATATCAATTTTTCTCTAGCTGACATTTTCCAGATGTGTAGAAGCAGAGTTCCAGGATTATGCTGAAATCAGCCTCTGCATTTTCTCTCCTGCTGACAGTTTCCAGATGTGCAGAAGCTGAGTTCAAAGATTATGGTGAAATCTACCACATCAATTTCTCTCTAGCTGACATATGCCAGATGTGCAGAAGCAGAGTTCCAGGATTATGCTGAAATCAGCCTCTGCATTTTCTCCCTAGCTGACATTTTCCAGATGTGCAGAAGCAGAGTTCCAGGATTATGCTGAAATCTGCCTCTGCATTTTCTCTCTAGCTGACATTTTCCACATGTGCAGAAGCAGAGTTCAAAGATTATGCTGAAATCCAACACATCAATTTCTCTCTTGCTGACATTTTCCAGATGTGCAGAAGCAGAGTTCAAAGATTATGGTGAAATCTACCACATCAATTTCTCTCAAGCTGACATTTTCCAGATGTGTAGAAGCAGAGTTGCAGGATTATGCTGAAATCTGCCTTGCAATTTTTCTCCAGCTGACATTTTCCAGATCTGCAGAAGCAGAATTCAAACATTATGCAGAAATCTACCACATCAATTTCTCTCTAGCTGACTTTTCCAGATGTGCAGGAGAGTTCCAGGATTATGCTGAAATCTACATATCAATTTTTCTCTTGCTGACATTTTCCAGATGTGCAGAAGCAGAGTTCCAGGATTATGCTGAAATCTGCCTCTGCATTTTCTCTCTAGCTGACATTTTCCAGATGTGCAGAAGCAGAGTTCCAGTATTATGCTGAAATCTGCCTTGCAATTTGTCTCCAAGTGAAATTTTCCAGATGTGGAGAAGCAGAGTTCAAAGATTATGGTGAAATCTACCACATCAATTTCTCTCTAACTGACATTTTCCAGATGTGTAGAACCAGAGATCCAGGATTATGCTGAAATCTGCCTTGCAATTTGTCTCCAAGTGAAATTTTCCAGATGTGGAGAAGCAGAGTTCAAAGATTATGGTGAAATCTACCACATCAATTTCTCTCTAGCTGACATTTTCCAGATGTGCAGAAGCTGAGTTCAAAGATTATGGTGAAATCTACCACATCAATTTCATTCTAGCTGACATTTGCCAGATGTGCAGAAGCAGAGTTCCAGTATTATGCTGAAATATACAACATCAATTTCTCTCTTACTGACATTTTCCAGATGTGTAGAACCAGAGATCCAGGATTATGCTGAAATCTGCCTCTGCATTTTCTCTCTAGCTAACATTTTCCAGATGTGCAGAAGCAGACTTCCAGGATTATGCTGAAATCTGCCTCTGCATTTTCTCTCTAGCTGACATTTTCCACATGTGCAGAAGCAGACTTCCAGGATTATGCTGATATCTGCCTTGCAATTTTTCTCCAGGTGACATTTTCCAGATGTGCAGAAGCAGAGTTCAAACATGCTGAAATCTAACACATCAATTTCTCTCTTGCTGACATTTTTAAGAGTTGCAGAAGCAGAGTTCCAGGATTATGCTGAAATCTGCCTTGCAATTTTTCTCCAGCTGACATTTTCCAGATCTGCAGAAGCAGAATTCAAACATTATGCAGAAATCTACCACATCAATTTCTCTCTAGCTGACATTTTCCAGATGTGCAGAAGCAGAGTTCCAGGATTATGCTGAAATCTGCCTCTGCATTTCCCCTCTAGCTGACATTTTCCAGATGTGGAGAAGCAGAGTTCAAAGATTATGCTGAAATCTACCACATCAATTTCTCTCTGACATTTTCCAGATGTGTAGAACCAGAGATCCAGGATTATGCTGAAATCTGCCTTGCAATTTTTCTCTAGCTGACTTTTCCAGATGTGCAGGAGAGTTCCAGGATTATGCTGAAATCTGCCTCTGCATTTTCCCGCTAGCTGACATTTTCCAGATGTGCAGAAGCTGAGTTCAAAGATTATGGTGAAATCTACCACATCAATTTCTCTCTAGCTGACATTTTCCAGATGTGCAGAAGCTGAGTTCAAAGATTATGGTGAAATCTGCCACATCAATTTCTCTCTAGCTGACATTTGCCAGATGTGCAGAAGTAGAGTTCCAGGATTATGCTGAAATCTGCCTTGCAAGTTTTCTCAAGCTGACATTTTCCATATGTACAGAAGCAGAGTTCCAGGTGTATGCTGAAATCTGCCTTGCAATTTTTCTCCAGGTGACATTTTCCAGATGTGTAGAAGCAGAGTTCAAAGATTATGCTGAAATCTACAACTTCAATTTCTCTCTAGCTGACATTTTCCATATGTGCAGAAGCAGAGTTCTAAGATTATGATGAAATCTACGACATCAATTTCTCTCTAGCTTACATTTTCCAGATGTGCAGAAGCAGACTTCCAGGGTTATGCTGAAATCTACCTCTGCATTTTCTCTCTAGCTGACATTTTCCACATGTGCAGAAGCAGAGTTCAAAGATTATGCTGAAATCTACCACATCAATTTCTCTCTATCTGACATTTTCCAGATGTGCAGAAGCAGAGTTCCAGGATTGTGCTGAAAACCACAACATCAATTTCTCTCTAGCTGACTTTCCCAGATGTGCAGAAGCAGATGTCCAGGATTATGCTGAAATCTGCCTTGCACGTTTTCTCAAGCTGACATTTTCCATATGTACAGAAGCAGAGTTCCAGGTGTATGCTGAAATCGGCCTCTGCATTTTCTCTCTAGCTGACATTTTCCACATGTGCAGAAGCAGAGTTCCAAGATTATGCTGATCTGCCTCTGCATTTCCCCTCTAGCTGACATTTTCCAGATGTGAAGATGCAGAGTTCAAAGATTATGCTGAAATATACCACATCAATTTCTCTCTAGCTTACATTTTCCAGATGTGCGGAAGCAGAGTTCAAAGATTATGCTGAAATCTACCACATCAATTTCTCTCAAGCTGACATTTTCCAGATGTGTAGAAGCAGAGTTGCAGGATTATGCTGAAATCTGCCTTGCAATTTTTCTCCAGCTGACATTTTCCAGATCTGCAGAAGCAGAATTCAAACATTATGCAGAAATCTACCACATCAATTTCTCTCTAGCTGACTTTTCCAGATGTGCAGGAGAGTTCCAGGATTATGCTGAAATCTACATATCAATTTTTCTCTAGCTGACATTTTCCAGATGTGTAGAAGCAGAGTTCCAGGAATATGCTGAAATCAGCCTCTGCATTTTCTCTCTTGCTGACAGTTTCCAGATGTGCAGAAGCTGAGTTCAAAGATTATGGTGAAATCTACCACACAAATTTCTCTCTAGCTGACATATGCCAGATGTGCAGCAGCAGAGTTCCAGGATTATGCTGAAATCAGCCTCTGCATTTTCTCCCTAGCTGACATTTTCCAGATGTGCAGAAGCAGAGTTCCAGGATTATGCTGAAATCTGCCTCTGCATTTTCTCTCTAGCTGACATTTTCCACATGTGCAGAAGCAGAGTTCAAAGATTATGCTGAAATCCAACACATCAATTTCTCTCTTGCTGACATTTTCCAGATGTGGAGAAGCAGAGTTCAAAGATTATGGTGAAATCTACCACATCAATTTCTCTCAAGCTGACATTTTCCAGATGTGTAGAAGCAGAGTTGCAGGATTATGCTGAAATCTGCCTTGCAATTTTTCTCCAGCTGACATTTTCCAGATCTGCAGAAGCAGAATTCAAACATTATGCAGAAATCTACCACATCAATTTCTCTCTAGCTGACTTTTCCAGATGTGCAGGAGAGTTCCAGGATTATGCTGAAATCTACATATCAATTTTTCTCTTGCTGACATTTTCCAGATGTGCAGAAGCAGAGTTCCAGGATTATGCTGAAATCTGCCTCTGCATTTTCTCTCTAGCTGACATTTTCCAGATGTGCAGAAGCAGAGTTCCAGTATTATGCTGAAATCTGCCTTGCAATTTGTCTCCAAGTGAAATTTTCCAGATGTGGAGAAGCAGAGTTCAAAGATTATGGTGAAATCTACCACATCAATTTCTCTCTAGCTGACATTTTCCAGATGTGCAGAAGCTGAGTTCAAAGATTATGGTGAAATCTACCACATCAATTTCATTCTAGCTGACATTTGCCAGATGTGCAGAAGCAGAGTTCCAGTATTATGCTGAAATATACAACATCAATTTCTCTCTAACTGACATTTTCCAGATGTGTAGAACCAGAGATCCAGGATTATGCTGAAATCTGCCTTGCAATTTGTCTCCAAGTGAAATTTTCCAGATGTGTAGAACCAGAGATCCAGGATTATGCTGAAATCTGCCTCTGCATTTTCTCTCTAGCTAACATTTTCCAGATGTGCAGAAGCAGACTTCCAGGATTATGCTGAAATCTGCCTCTGCATTTTCTCTCTAGCTGACATTTTCCACATGTGCAGAAGCAGAGTTCCAAGATTATGCTGAAATCTGCCTTGCAATTTCTCTCTAGCTGACATTTGCCAGATGTGCAGAAGCAGACTTCCAGGATTATGCTGAAATCTGCCTTGCAATTTTTCTCCAGGTGACATTTTCCAGATGTGCAGAAGCAGAGTTCAAACATGCTGAAATCTAACACATCAATTTCTCTCTTGCTGACATTTTCCAGAGTTGCAGAAGCAGAGTTCCAGGGTTATGCTGAAATTTGCCTCTGCATTTTTCCTCTAGCTGACATTTTCCAGATGTGAAAAAGCAGAGTTCAAAGATTATGCTGAAATCTACAACTTCAATTTCTCTCTAGCTGACATTTTCCAGATTTGCAGAAGCAGAGTTCTAAGATTATGCTGAAATCTACGACATCAATTTCTCTCTAGCTTACATTTTCCAGATGTGCAGAAGCAGACTTCCAGGATTATGCTGAAATCTGCCTCTGCATTTTCCCTCTAGCTGACATTTTCCAGATGTGCAGAAGCTGAGTTCAAAGATTATGGTGAAATCTACCACATCAATTTCTCTCTAGCTGACATTTTCCAGATGTGCAGAAGCTGAGTTCAAAGATTATGGTGAAATCTACCACATCAATTTCTCTCTAGCTGACATTTTCCAGATGTGCAGAAGCTGAGTTCAAAGATTATGGTGAAATCTGCCACATCAATTTCTCTCTAGCTGACATTTGCCAGATGTGCAGAAGTAGAGTTCCAGGATTATGCTGAAATCTGCCTTGCAAGTTTTCTCAAGCTGACATTTTCCATATGTACAGAAGCAGAGTTCCAGGTGTATGCTGAAATCTGCCTTGCAATTTTTCTCCAGGTGACATTTTCCAGATGTGTAGAAGCAGAGTTCAAAGATTATGCTGAAATCTACAACTTCAATTTCTCTCTAGCTGACATTTTCCATATGTGCAGAAGCAGAGTTCTAAGATTATGATGAAATCTACGACATCAATTTCTCTCTAGCTTACATTTTCCAGATGTGCAGAAGCAGACTTCCAGGGTTATGCTGAAATCTGCCTCTGCATTTTCTCTCTAGCTGACATTTTCCACATGTGCAGAAGCAGAGTTCAAAGATTATGCTGAAATCTACCACATCGATTTCTCTCTATCTGACATTTTCCAGATGTGCAGAAGCAGAGTTCCAGGATTGTGCTGAAAACCACAACATCAATTTCTCTCTAGCTGACTTTCCCAGATGTGCAGAAGCAGATGTCCAGTATTATACTGAAATCTGCCTCTGCAGTTTCCCTCTAGCTGCCATTTTCCAGATGTGCAGAAGCAGATTTCAAACATTATGCTGAAATCTACCACTTCAATTTCTCTCTAGCTGACATTTGCCAGATGTACAGAAGCAGAGTTCCAGGATTATGCTGAAATCTGCCTTACAATTTTTCTCCAGGTGAAATTTTCCAGATTTGGACAAGCAGAGTTCAAAGATTATGGTGAAATCTGCCACATCAATTTCTCTCTAGCTGACATTTGCCAGATGTGCAGAAGTAGAGTTCCAGGATTATGCTGAAATCTGCCTTGCAAGTTTTCTCAAGCTGACATTTTCCATATGTACAGAAGCAGAGTTCCAGGTGTATGCTGAAATCTGCCTTGCAATTTTTCTCCAGGTGACATTTTCCAGATGTGTAGAAGCAGAGTTCAAAGATTATGCTGAAATCTACAACTTCAATTTCTCTCTAGCTGACATTTTCCATATGTGCAGACGCAGAGTTCTAAGATTATGATGAAATCTACGACATCAATTTCTCTCTAGCTTACATTTTCCAGATGTGCAGAAGTAGACTTCCAGGGTTATGCTGAAATCTGCCTCTGCATTTTCTCTCTAGCTGACATTTTCCACATGTGCAGAAGCAGAGTTCAAAGATTATGCTGAAATCTACCACATCAATTTCTCTCTAGCTGATATTTTCCAGATGTGCAGAAGCAGAGTTCCAGTATTATGCTGAAATATACATCAATTTCTCTCTAACTGACATTTTCCAGATGTGTAGAACCAGAGATCCAGGATTATGCTGAAATCTGCCTTGCAATTTTTCTCCAAGTGAAATTTTCCAGATGTGGAGAAGCAGAGTTCAAAGATTATGGTGAAATCTACCACATCAATTTCTCTCTAGCTGACATTTTCCAGATGTGCAGAAGCTGAGTTCAAAGATTATGGTGAAATCTACCACATCAATTTCACTCTAGCTGACATTTGCCAGATGTGCAGAAGCAGAGTTCCAGTATTATGCTGAAATATACAACATCAATTTCTCTCTAGCTGACATTTTCCAGATGTGCAGATGCAGACTTCCAGGATTATGCTGAAATCAGCCTCTGCATTTTCTCCCTAGCTGACATTTTCCAGATGTGCAGAAGCAGAGTTCCAGGATTATGCTGAAATCTGCCTCTGCATTTTCTCTCTAGCTGACATTTTCCACATGTGCAGAAGCAGAGTTCAAAGATTATGCTGAAATCCAACACATCAATTTCTCTTTTGCTGACATTTTCCAGATGTGGAGAAGCAGAGTTCAAAGATTATGGTGAAATCTACCACATCAATTTCTCTCAAGCTGACATTTTCCAGATGTGTAGAAGCAGAGTTGCAGGATTATGCTGAAATCTGCCTTGCAATGTTTCTCCAGCTGACATTTTCCAGATCTGCAGAAGCAGAATTCAAACATTATGCAGAAATCTACCACATCAATTTGTCTCTAGCTGACTTTTCCAGATGTGCAGGAGAGTTCCAGGATTATGCTGAAATCTACATATCAATTTTTCTCTTGCTGACATTTTCCAGATGTGCAGAAGCAGAGTTCCAGGATTATGCTGAAATCTGCCTCTGCATTTTCTCTCTAGCTGACATTTTCCAGATGTGCAGAAGCAGAGTTCCAGTATTATGCTGAAATCTGCCTTGCAATTTGTCTCCAAGTGAAATTTTCCAGATGTGGAGAAGCAGAGTTCAAAGATTATGGTGAAATCTACCACATCAATTTCTCTCTAACTGACATTTTCCAGATGTGTAGAACCAGAGATCCAGGATTATGCTGAAATCTGCCTTGCAATTTGTCTCCAAGTGAAATTTTCCAGATGTGGAGAAGCAGAGTTCAAAGATTATGGTGAAATCTACCACATCAATTTCTCTCTAGCTGACATTTTCCAGATGTGCAGAAGCTGAGTTCAAAGATTATGGTGAAATCTACCACATCAATTTCATTCTAGCTGACATTTGCCAGATGTGCAGAAGCAGAGTTCCAGTATTATGCTGAAATATACAACATCAATTTCTCTCTAGCTTACATTTTCCAGATGTGCAGAAGCAGACTTCCAGGGTTATGCTGAAATCTGCCTCTGCATTTTCTCTCTAGCTGACATTTTCCACATGTGCAGAAGCAGAGTTCAAAGATTATGCTGAAATCTACCACATCAATTTCTCTCTATCTGACATTTTCCATATGTGCAGAAGCAGAGTTCCAGGATTGTGCTGAAAACCACAACATCAATTTCTCTCTAGCTGACTTTCCCAGATGTGCAGAAGCAGATGTCCAGGATTATGCTGAAATCTGCCTTGCAATTTCTCTCTAGCTGACATTTGCCAGATGTGCAGAAGCAGACTTCCAGGATTATGCTGAAATCTGCCTTGCAATTTTTCTCCAGTTGACATTTTCCAGATCTGCAGAAGCAGAATTCAAACATTATGCAGAAATCTACCACATCAATTTCTCTCTAGCTGACATTTTCCAGATGTGCAGAAGCAGAGTTCCAGGATTATGCTGAAATCTGCCTCTGCATTTCCCCTCTAGCTGACATTTTCCAGATGTGGAGAAGCAGAGTTCAAAGATTATGCTGAAATCTACCACATCAATTTCTCTCTGACATTTTCCAGATGTGTAGAACCAGAGATCCAGGATTATGCTGAAATCTGCCTTGCAATTTTTCTCTAGCTGACTTTTCCAGATGTGCAGGAGAGTTCCAGGATTATGCTGAAATCTGCCTCTGCATTTTCCCTCTAGCTGACATTTTCCAGATGTGCAGAAGCTGAGTTCAAAGATTATGGTGAAATCTACCACATCAATTTCTCTCTAGCTGACATTTTCCAGATGTGCAGAAGCTGAGTTCAAAGATTATGGTGAAATCTACCACATCAATTTCTCTCTAGCTGACATTTTCCAGATGTGCAGAAGCTGAGTTCAAAGATTATGGTGAAATCTGCCACATCAATTTCTCTCTAGCTGACATTTGCCAGATGTGCAGAAGTAGAGTTCCAGGATTATGCTGAAATCTGCCTTGCAAGTTTTCTCAAGCTGACATTTTCCATATGTACAGAAGCAGAGTTCCAGGTGTATGCTGAAATCTGCCTTGCAATTTTTCTCCAGGTGACATTTTCCAGATGTGTAGAAGCAGAGTTCAAAGATTATGCTGAAATCTACAACTTCAATTTCTCTCTAGCTGACATTTTCCATATGTGCAGAAGCAGACTTCCAGGGTTATGCTGAAATCTGCCTCTGCATTTTCTCTCTAGCTGACATTTTCCACATGTGCAGAAGCAGATTTCAAAGATTATGCTGAAATCCAACACATCAATTTCTCTCTTGCTGACATTTTCCAGATGTGGAGAAGCAGAGTTCAAAGATTATGGTGAAATCTACCACATCAATTTCTCTCAAGCTGACATTTTCCAGATGTGTAGAAGCAGAGTTGCAGGATTATGCTGAAATCTGCCTTGCAATTTTTCTCCAGCTGACATTTTCCAGATCTGCAGAAGCAGAATTCAAACATTATGCAGAAATCTACCACATCAATTTGTCTCTAGCTGACTTTTCCAGATGTGCAGGAGAGTTCCAGGATTATGCTGAAATCTACATATCAATTTTTCTCTTGCTGACATTTTCCAGATGTGCAGAAGCAGAGTTCCAGGATTATGCTGAAATCTGCCTCTGCATTTTCTCTCTAGCTGACATTTTCCAGATGTGCAGAAGCAGAGTTCCAGTATTATGCTGAAATCTGCCTTGCAATTTGTCTCCAAGTGAAATTTTCCAGATGTGGAGAAGCAGAGTTCAAAGATTATGGTGAAATCTACCACATCAATTTCTCTCTAGCTGACATTTTCCAGATGTGCAGAAGCTGAGTTCAAAGATTATGGTGAAATCTACCACATCAATTTCATTCTAGCTGACATTTGCCAGATGTGCAGAAGCAGAGTTCCAGTATTATGCTGAAATATACAACATCAATTTCTCTCTAACTGACATTTTCCAGATGTGTAGAACCAGAGATCCAGGATTATGCTGAAATCTGCCTTGCAATTTGTCTCCAAGTGAAATTTTCCAGATGTGTAGAACCAGAGATCCAGGATTATGCTGAAATCTGCCTCTGCATTTTCTCTCTAGCTAACATTTTCCAGATGTGCAGAAGCAGACTTCCAGGATTATGCTGAAATCTGCCTCTGCATTTTCTCTCTAGCTGACATTTTCCACATGTGCAGAAGCAGAGTTCCAAGATTATGCTGAAATCTGCCTTGCAATTTCTCTCTAGCTGACATTTGCCAGATGTGCAGAAGCAGACTTCCAGGATTATGCTGAAATCTGCCTTGCAATTTTTCTCCAGGTGACATTTTCCAGATGTGCAGAAGCAGAGTTCAAAGATTATGCTGAAATCTACAACTTCAATTTCTCTCTAGCTGACATTTTCCAGATTTGCAGAAGCAGAGTTCTAAGATTATGCTGAAATCTACGACATCAATTTCTCTCTAGCTTACATTTTCCAGATGTGCAGAAGCAGACTTCCAGGATTATGCTGAAATCTGCCTCTGCATTTTCCCTCTAGCTGACATTTTCCAGATGTGCAGAAGCTGAGTTCAAAGATTATGGTGAAATCTACCACATCAATTTCTCTCTAGCTGACATTTTCCAGATGTGCAGAAGCTGAGTTCAAAGATTATGGTGAAATCTACCACATCAATTTCTCTCTAGCTGACATTTTCCAGATGTGCAGAAGCTGAGTTCAAAGATTATGGTGAAATCTGCCACATCAATTTCTCTCTAGCTGACATTTGCCAGATGTGCAGAAGTAGAGTTCCAGGATTATGCTGAAATCTGCCTTGCAAGTTTTCTCAAGCTGACATTTTCCATATGTACAGAAGCAGAGTTCCAGGTGTATGCTGAAATCTGCCTTGCAATTTTTCTCCAGGTGACATTTTCCAGATGTGTACAAGCAGAGTTCAAAGATTATGCTGAAATCTACAACTTCAATTTCTCTCTAGCTGACATTTTCCATATGTGCAGAAGCAGAGTTCTAAGATTATGATGAAATCTACGACATCAATTTCTCTCTAGCTTACATTTTCCAGATGTGCAGAAGCAGACTTCCAGGGTTATGCTGAAATCTGCCTCTGCATTTTCTCTCTAGCTGACATTTTCCACATGTGCAGAAGCAGAGTTCAAAGATTATGCTGAAATCTACCACATCGATTTCTCTCTATCTGACATTTTCCAGATGTGCAGAAGCAGAGTTCCAGGATTGTGCTGAAAACCACAACATCAATTTCTCTCTAGCTGACTTTCCCAGATGTGCAGAAGCAGATGTCCAGTATTATACTGAAATCTGCCTCTGCAGTTTCCCTCTAGCTGCCATTTTCCAGATGTGCAGAAGCAGATTTCAAACATTATGCTGAAATCTACCACTTCAATTTCTCTCTAGCTGACATTTGCCAGATGTACAGAAGCAGAGTTCCAGGATTATGCTGAAATCTGCCTTACAATTTTTCTCCAGGTGAAATTTTCCAGATTTGGACAAGCAGAGTTCAAAGATTATGGTGAAATCTGCCACATCAATTTCTCTCTAGCTGACATTTGCCAGATGTGCAGAAGTAGAGTTCCAGGATTATGCTGAAATCTGCCTTGCAAGTTTTCTCAAGCTGACATTTTCCATATGTACAGAAGCAGAGTTCCAGGTGTATGCTGAAATCTGCCTTGCAATTTTTCTCCAGGTGACATTTTCCAGATGTGTAGAAGCAGAGTTCAAAGATTATGCTGAAATCTACAACTTCAATTTCTCTCTAGCTGACATTTTCCATATGTGCAGACGCAGAGTTCTAAGATTATGATGAAATCTACGACATCAATTTCTCTCTAGCTTACATTTTCCAGATGTGCAGAAGTAGACTTCCAGGGTTATGCTGAAATCTGCCTCTGCATTTTCTCTCTAGCTGACATTTTCCACATGTGCAGAAGCAGAGTTCAAAGATTATGCTGAAATCTACCACATCAATTTCTCTCTAGCTGACATTTTCCAGATGTGCAGAAGCAGAGTTCCAGTATTATGCTGAAATATACATCAATTTCTCTCTAACTGACATTTTCCAGATGTGTAGAACCAGAGATCCAGGATTATGCTGAAATCTGCCTTGCAATTTTTCTCCAAGTGAAATTTTCCAGATGTGGAGAAGCAGAGTTCAAAGATTATGGTGAAATCTACCACATCAATTTCTCTCTAGCTGACATTTTCCAGATGTGCAGAAGCTGAGTTCAAAGATTATGGTGAAATCTACCACATCAATTTCACTCTAGCTGACATTTGCCAGATGTGCAGAAGCAGAGTTCCAGTATTATGCTGAAATATACAACATCAATTTCTCTCTAGCTGACATTTTCCAGATGTGCAGATGCAGACTTCCAGGATTATGCTGAAATCTGCCTCTGCATTTTCTCTCTAGCTGACATTTTCCACATGTGCAGAAGCAGAGTTCCAAGATTATGCTGAAATCTGCCTTGCAATTTCTCTCTAGCTGACATTTGCCAGATGTGCAGAAGCAGACTTCCAGGATTATGCTGAAATCTGCCTTGCAATTTTTCTCCAGGTGACATTTTCCAGATGTGCAGAAGCAGAGTTCAAACATGCTGAAATCTAACACATCAATTTCTCTCTTGCTGACATTTTTAAGAGTTGCAGAAGCAGAGTTCCAGGATTATGCTGAAATCTGCCTTGCAATTTTTCTCCAGCTGACATTTTCCAGATCTGCAGAAGCAGAATTCAAACATTATGCAGAAATCTACCACATCAATTTCTCTCTAGCTGACATTTTCCAGATGTGTAGAAGAAGAGTTCAAGGATTATGCTTAAATCAGCCTCTGCATTTTCTCTCTAGCTGACACTTTCCAGATGTGCAGAAGCAGAGTTCAAAGATTATGCTGAAATCTACCACATCAATTTCTCTCTAGCTGACATTTGCCAGATGTGCAGAAGTAGAGTTCCAGGATTATGCTGAAATCTGCCTCTGCATTTTCCCTCTAGCTGACATTTTCCAGATGTGCAGAAGCTGAGTTCAAAGATTATGGTGAAATCTACCACATCAATTTCTCTCTAGCTGACATTTTCCAGATGTGCAGAAGCTGAGTTCAAAGATTATGGTGAAATCTACCACATCAATTTCTCTCTAGCTGACATTTTCCAGATGTGCAGAAGCTGAGTTCAAAGATTATGGTGAAATCTATCACATCAATTTCTCTCTAGCTGACATTTTCCAGATGTGCAGAAGCAGAGTTCCAGGATTATGCTGAAATCAGCCTTTGCATTTTCTCTCTAGCTGACACTTTCCAGATGTGCAGAAGCAGAGTTCCAGGATTGTGCTGAAAACCACAACATCAATTTCTCTCTAGCTGACTTTCCCAGATGTGCAGAAGCAGATGTCCAGTATTATGCTGAAATCTGCCTCTGCAGTTTCCCTCTAGCTGCCATTTTCCAGATGTGCAGAAGCAGATTTCAAACATTATGCTGAAATCTACCACTTCAATTTCTCTCTAGCTGACATTTGCCAGATGTACAGAAGCAGAGTTCCAGGATTATGCTGAAATCTGCCTTACAATTTTTCTCCAGGTGAAATTTTCCAGATTTGGAAAAGCAGAGTTCAAAGATTATGGTGAAATCTGCCACATCAATTTCTCTCTAGCTGACATTTGCCAGATGTGCAGAAGTAAAGTTCCAGGATTATGCTGAAATCTGCCTTGCAAGTTTTCTCAAGCTGACATTTTCCATATGTACAGAAGCAGAGTTCCAGGTGTATGCTGAAATCTGCCTTGCAATTTTTCTCTAGCTGACTTTTCCAGATGTGCAGAAGCAGAGTTCCAGTATTATGCTGAAATATACATCAATTTCTCTCTAACTGACATTTTTCAGATGTGTAGAACCAGAGATCCAGGATTATGCTGAAATCTGCCTTGCAATTTTTCTCCAAGTGAAATTTTCCAGATGTGGAGAAGCAGAGTTCAAAGATTATGGTGAAATCTACCACATCAATTTCTCTCTAGCTGACATTTTCCAGATGTGCAGAAGCTGAGTTAAAAGATTATGGTGAAATCTACCACATCAATTTCACTCTAGCTGACATTTGCCAGATGTGCAGAAGCAGAGTTCCAGTATTATGCTGAAATATACAACATCAATTTCTCTCTAGCTGACATTTTCCAGATGTGCAGAAGCAGACTTCCAGGATTATGCTGAAATCTGCCTCTGCATTTTCTCTCTAGTTGACATTTTCCACATGTGCAGAAGCAGAGTTCCAAGATTATGCTGAAATCTGCCTTGCAATTTCTCTCTAGCTGACATTTGCCAGATGTGCAGAAGCAGACTTCCAGGATTATGCTGAAATCTGCCTTGCAATTTTTCTCCAGGTGACATTTTCCAGATGTGCAGAAGCAGAGTTCAAACATGCTGAAATCTAACACATCAATTTCTCTCTTGCTGACATTTTTAAGAGTTGCAGAAGCAGAGTTCCAGGATTATGCTGAAATCTGCCTTGCAATTTTTCTCCAGCTGACATTTTCCAGATCTGCAGAAGCATAATTCAAACATTATGCAGAAATCTACCACATCAATTTCTCTCTAGCTGACATTTTCCAGATGTGTAGAAGAAGAGTTCCAGGATTATGCTGAAATCAGCCTCTGCATTTTCTCTCTAGCTGACAATTTCCAGATGTGCAGAAGCAGAGTTCAAAGATTATGGTGAAATCTACCACATCAATTTCTCTCTAGCTGACATTTTCCAGATGTGCAGAAGCTGAGTTCAAAGATTATGGTGAAATCTACCACATCAATTTCATTCTAGCTGACATTTGCCAGATGTGCAGAAGCAGAGTTCCAGTATTATGCTGAAATATACAACATCAATTTCTCTCTAACTGACATTTTCCAGATGTGTAGAACCAGAGATCCAGGATTATGCTGAAATCTGCCTCTGCATTTTCTCTCTAGCTAACATTTTCCAGATGTGCAGAAGCAGACTTCCAGGATTATGCTGAAATCTGCCTCTGCATTTTCTCTCTAGCTGACATTTTCCACATGTGCAGAAGCAGAGTTCCAAGATTATGCTGAAATCTGCCTTGCAATTTCTCTCTAGCTGACATTTGCCAGATGTGCAGAAGCAGACTTCCAGGATTATGCTGAAATCTGCCTTGCAATTTTTCTCCAGGTGACATTTTCCAGATGTGCAGAAGCAGAGTTCAAACATGCTGAAATCTAACACATCAATTTCTCTCTTGCTGACATTTTTAAGAGTTGCAGAAGCAGAGTTCCAGGATTATGCTGAAATCTGCCTTGCAATTTTTCTCCAGCTGACATTTTCCAGATCTGCAGAAGCAGAATTCAAACATTATGCAGAAATCTACCACATCAATTTCTCTCTAGCTGACATTTTCCAGATGTGCAGAAGCAGAGTTCCAGGATTATGCTGAAATCTGCCTCTGCATTTCCCCTCTAGCTGACATTTTCCAGATGTGGAGAAGCAGAGTTCAAAGATTATGCTGAAATCTACCACATCAATTTCTCTCTGACATTTTCCAGATGTGTAGAACCAGAGATCCAGGATTATGCTGAAATCTGCCTTGCAATTTTTCTCTAGCTGACTTTTCCAGATGTGCAGGAGAGTTCCAGGATTATGCTGAAATCTGCCTCTGCATTTTCCTGCTAGCTGACATTTTCCAGATGTGCAGAAGCTGAGTTCAAAGATTATGGTGAAATCTACCACATCAATTTCTCTCTAGCTGACATTTTCCAGATGTGCAGAAGCTGAGTTCAAAGATTATGGTGAAATCTACCACATCAATTTCTCTCTAGCTGACATTTTCCAGATGTGCAGAAGCTGAGTTCAAAGATTATGGTGAAATCTGCCACATCAATTTCTCTCTAGCTGACATTTGCCAGATGTGCAGAAGTAGAGTTCCAGGATTATGCTGAAATCTGCCTTGCAAGTTTTCTCAAGCTGACATTTTCCATATGTACAGAAGCAGAGTTCCAGGTGTATGCTGAAATCTGCCTTGCAATTTTTCTCCAGGTGACATTTTCCAGATGTGTAGAAGCAGAGTTCAAAGATTATGCTGAAATCTACAACTTCAATTTCTCTCTAGCTGACATTTTCCATATGTGCAGAAGCAGAGTTCTAAGATTATGATGAAATCTACGACATCAATTTCTCTCTAGCTTACATTTTCCAGATGTGCAGAAGCAGACTTCCAGGGTTATGCTGAAATCTGCCTCTGCATTTTCTCTCTAGCTGACATTTTCCACATGTGCAGAAGCAGAGTTCAAAGATTATGCTGAAATCTACCACATCAATTTCTCTCTATCTGACATTTTCCAGATGTGCAGAAGCAGAGTTCCAGGATTGTGCTGAAAACCACAACATCAATTTCTCTCTAGCTGACTTTCCCAGATGTGCAGAAGCAGATGTCCAGGATTATGCTGAAATCTGCCTTGCAAGTTTTCTCAAGCTGACATTTTCCATATGTACAGAAGCAGAGTTCCAGGTGTATGCTGAAATCTGCCTCTGCATTTTCTCTCTAGCTGACATTTTCCACATGTGCAGAAGCAGAGTTCCAAGATTATGCTGATCTGCCTCTGCATTTCCCCTCTAGCTGACATTTTCCAGATGTGAAGAAGCAGAGTTCAAAGATTATGCTGAAATATACCACATCAATTTCTCTCTAGCTTACATTTTCCAGATGTGCGGAAGCAGAGTTCAAAGATTATGCTGAAATCTACCACATCAATTTCTCTCAAGCTGACATTTTCCAGATGTGTAGAAGCAGAGTTGCAGGATTATGCTGAAATCTGTCTTGCAATTTTTCTCCAGCTGACATTTTCCAGATCTGCAGAAGCAGAATTCAAACATTATGCAGAAATCTACCACATCAATTTCTCTCTAGCTGACTTTTCCAGATGTGCAGGAGAGTTCCAGGATTATGCTGAAATCTACATATCAATTTTTCTCTAGCTGACATTTTCCAGATGTGTAGAAGCAGAGTTCCAGGATTATGCTGAAATCAGCCTCTGCATTTTCTCTCTTGCTGACAGTTTCCAGATGTGCAGAAGCTGAGTTCAAAGATTATGGTGAAATCTACCACATCAATTTCTCTCTAGCTGACATATGCCAGATGTGCAGCAGCAGAGTTCCAGGATTATGCTGAAATCAGCCTCTGCATTTTCTCCCTAGCTGACATTTTCCAGATGTGGAGAAGCAGAGTTCCAGGATTATGCTGAAATCTGCCTCTGCATTTTCTCTCTAGCTGACATTTTCCACATGTGCAGAAGCAGAGTTCAAAGATTATGCTGAAATCCAACACATCAATTTCTCTCTATCTGACATTTTCCAGATGTGCAGAAGCAGAGTTCCAGGATTGTGCTGAAAACCACAACATCAATTTCTCTCTAGCTGACTTTCACAGATGTGCAGAAGCAGAGGTCCAGTATTATGCTGAAATCTGCCTTGCAATTTCTCTCTAGCTGACTTTTCCAGATGTGTAGAACCAGAGATCCAGGATTATGCTGAAATGTGCCTTGCAATTTCTCTCTAGCTGACATTTGCCAGATGTGCAGAAGCAGACTTCCAGGATTATGCTGAAATCTGCCTTGCAATTTTTCTCCAGGTGACATTTTCCAGATGTGCAGAAGCAGAGTTCAAACATGCTGAAATCTAACACATCAATTTCTCTCTTGCTGACATTTTTAAGAGTTGCAGAAGCAGAGTTCCAGGATTATGCTGAAATCTGCCTTGCAATTTTTCTCCAGCTGACATTTTCCAGATCTGCAGAAGCAGAATTCAAACATTATGCAGAAATCTACCACATCAATTTCTCTCTAGCTGACATTTTCCAGATGTGCAGAAGCAGAGTTCCAGGATTATGCTGAAATCTGCCTCTGCATTTCCCCTCTAGCTGACATTTTCCAGATGTGGAGAAGCAGAGTTCAAAGATTATGCTGAAATCTACCACATCAATTTCTCTCTGACATTTTCCAGATGTGTAGAACCAGAGATCCAGGATTATGCTGAAATCTGCCTTGCAATTTTTCTCTAGCTGACTTTTCCAGATGTGCAGGAGAGTTCCAGGATTATGCTGAAATCTGCCTCTGCATTTTCCCGCTAGCTGACATTTTCCAGATGTGCAGAAGCTGAGTTCAAAGATTATGGTGAAATCTACCACATCAATTTCTCTCTAGCTGACATTTTCCAGATGTACAGAAGCAGAGTTCCAGGTGTATGCTGAAATCTGCCTTGCAATTTTTCTCTAGCTGACTTTTCCAGATGTGCAGAAGCAGAGTTCCAGTATTATGCTGAAATATACATCAATTTCTCTCTAACTGACATTTTTCAGATGTGTAGAACCAGAGATCCAGGATTATGCTGAAATCTGCCTTGCAATTTTTCTCCAAGTGAAATTTTCCAGATGTGGAGAAGCAGAGTTCAAAGATTATGGTGAAATCTACCACATCAATTTCTCTCTAGCTGACATTTTCCAGATGTGCAGAAGCTGAGTTCAAAGATTATGGTGAAATCTACCACATCAATTTCACTCTAGCTGACATTTGCCAGATGTGCAGAAGCAGAGTTCCAGTATTATGCTGAAATATACAACATCAATTTCTCTCTAGCTGACATTTTCCAGATGTGCAGAAGCAGACTTCCAGGATTATGCTGAAATCTGCCTCTGCATTTTCTCTCTAGTTGACATTTTCCACATGTGCAGAAGCAGAGTTCCAAGATTATGCTGAAATCTGCCTTGCAATTTCTCTCTAGCTGACATTTGCCAGATGTGCAGAAGCAGACTTCCAGGATTATGCTGAAATCTGCCTTGCAATTTTTCTCCAGGTGACATTTTCCAGATGTGCAGAAGCAGAGTTCAAACATGCTGAAATCTAACACATCAATTTCTCTCTTGCTGACATTTTTAAGAGTTGCAGAAGCAGAGTTCCAGGATTATGCTGAAATCTGCCTTGCAATTTTTCTCCAGCTGACATTTTCCAGATCTGCAGAAGCATAATTCAAACATTATGCAGAAATCTACCACATCAATTTCTCTCTAGCTGACATTTTCCAGATGTGTAGAAGAAGAGTTCCAGGATTATGCTGAAATCAGCCTCTGCATTTTCTCTCTAGCTGACAATTTCCAGATGTGCAGAAGCAGAGTTCAAAGATTATGGTGAAATCTACCACATCAATTTCTCTCTAGCTGACATTTTCCAGATGTGCAGAAGCTGAGTTCAAAGATTATGGTGAAATCTACCACATCAATTTCATTCTAGCTGACATTTGCCAGATGTGCAGAAGCAGAGTTCCAGTATTATGCTGAAATATACAACATCAATTTCTCTCTAACTGACATTTTCCAGATGTGTAGAACCAGAGATCCAGGATTATGCTGAAATCTGCCTCTGCATTTTCTCTCTAGCTAACATTTTCCAGATGTGCAGAAGCAGACTTCCAGGATTATGCTGAAATCTGCCTCTGCATTTTCTCTCTAGCTGACATTTTCCACATGTGCAGAAGCAGAGTTCCAAGATTATGCTGAAATCTGCCTTGCAATTTCTCTCTAGCTGACATTTGCCAGATGTGCAGAAGCAGACTTCCAGGATTATGCTGAAATCTGCCTTGCAATTTTTCTCCAGGTGACATTTTCCAGATGTGCAGAAGCAGAGTTCAAACATGCTGAAATCTAACACATCAATTTCTCTCTTGCTGACATTTTTAAGAGTTGCAGAAGCAGAGTTCCAGGATTATGCTGAAATCTGCCTTGCAATTTTTCTCCAGCTGACATTTTCCAGATCTGCAGAAGCAGAATTCAAACATTATGCAGAAATCTACCACATCAATTTCTCTCTAGCTGACATTTTCCAGATGTGCAGAAGCAGAGTTCCAGGATTATGCTGAAATCTGCCTCTGCATTTCCCCTCTAGCTGACATTTTCCAGATGTGGAGAAGCAGAGTTCAAAGATTATGCTGAAATCTACCACATCAATTTCTCTCTGACATTTTCCAGATGTGTAGAACCAGAGATCCAGGATTATGCTGAAATCTGCCTTGCAATTTTTCTCTAGCTGACTTTTCCAGATGTGCAGGAGAGTTCCAGGATTATGCTGAAATCTGCCTCTGCATTTTCCTGCTAGCTGACATTTTCCAGATGTGCAGAAGCTGAGTTCAAAGATTATGGTGAAATCTACCACATCAATTTCTCTCTAGCTGACATTTTCCAGATGTGCAGAAGCTGAGTTCAAAGATTATGGTGAAATCTACCACATCAATTTCTCTCTAGCTGACATTTTCCAGATGTGCAGAAGCTGAGTTCAAAGATTATGGTGAAATCTGCCACATCAATTTCTCTCTAGCTGACATTTGCCAGATGTGCAGAAGTAGAGTTCCAGGATTATGCTGAAATCTGCCTTGCAAGTTTTCTCAAGCTGACATTTTCCATATGTACAGAAGCAGAGTTCCAGGTGTATGCTGAAATCTGCCTTGCAATTTTTCTCCAGGTGACATTTTCCAGATGTGTAGAAGCAGAGTTCAAAGATTATGCTGAAATCTACAACTTCAATTTCTCTCTAGCTGACATTTTCCATATGTGCAGAAGCAGAGTTCTAAGATTATGATGAAATCTACGACATCAATTTCTCTCTAGCTTACATTTTCCAGATGTGCAGAAGCAGAGTTCCAGGATTGTGCTGAAAACCACAACATCAATTTCTCTCTAGCTGACTTTCCCAGATGTGCAGAAGCAGGTGTCCAGGATTATGCTGAAATCTGCCTTGCAAGTTTTCTCAAGCTGACATTTTCCATATGTACAGAAGCAGAGTTCCAGGTGTATGCTGAAATCTGCCTCTGCATTTTCTCTCTAGCTGACATTTTCCACATGTGCAGAAGCAGAGTTCCAAGATTATGCTGATCTGCCTCTGCATTTCCCCTCTAGCTGACATTTTCCAGATGTGAAGAAGCAGAGTTCAAAGATTATGCTGAAATATACCACATCAATTTCTCTCTAGCTTACATTTTCCAGATGTGCGGAAGCAGAGTTCAAAGATTATGCTGAAATCTACCACATCAATTTCTCTCAAGCTGACATTTTCCAGATGTGTAGAAGCAGAGTTGCAGGATTATGCTGAAATCTGTCTTGCAATTTTTCTCCAGCTGACATTTTCCAGATCTGCAGAAGCAGAATTCAAACATTATGCAGAAATCTACCACATCAATTTCTCTCTAGCTGACTTTTCCAGATGTGCAGGAGAGTTCCAGGATTATGCTGAAATCTACATATCAATTTTTCTCTAGCTGACATTTTCCAGATGTGTAGAAGCAGAGTTCCAGGATTATGCTGAAATCAGCCTCTGCATTTTCTCTCTTGCTGACAGTTTCCAGATGTGCAGAAGCTGAGTTCAAAGATTATGGTGAAATCTACCACATCAATTTCTCTCTAGCTGACATATGCCAGATGTGCAGCAGCAGAGTTCCAGGATTATGCTGAAATCAGCCTCTGCATTTTCTCCCTAGCTGACATTTTCCAGATGTGGAGAAGCAGAGTTCCAGGATTATGCTGAAATCTGCCTCTGCATTTTCTCTCTAGCTGACATTTTCCACATGTGCAGAAGCAGAGTTCAAAGATTATGCTGAAATCCAACACATCAATTTCTCTCTATCTGACATTTTCCAAATGTGCAGAAGCAGAGTTCCAGGATTGTGCTGAAAACCACAACATCAATTTCTCTCTAGCTGACTTTCACAGATGTGCAGAAGCAGAGGTCCAGTATTATGCTGAAATCTGCCTTGCAATTTCTCTCTAGCTGACTTTTCCAGATGTGTAGAACCAGAGATCCAGGATTATGCTGAAATGTGCCTTGCAATTTCTCTCTAGCTGACATTTGCCAGATGTGCAGAAGCAGACTTCCAGGATTATGCTGAAATCTGCCTTGCAATTTTTCTCCAGGTGACATTTTCCAGATGTGCAGAAGCAGAGTTCAAACATGCTGAAATCTAACACATCAATTTCTCTCTTGCTGACATTTTTAAGAGTTGCAGAAGCAGAGTTCCAGGATTATGCTGAAATCTGCCTTGCAATTTTTCTCCAGCTGACATTTTCCAGATCTGCAGAAGCAGAATTCAAACATTATGCAGAAATCTACCACATCAATTTCTCTCTAGCTGACATTTTCCAGATGTGCAGAAGCAGAGTTCCAGGATTATGCTGAAATCTGCCTCTGCATTTCCCCTCTAGCTGACATTTTCCAGATGTGGAGAAGCAGAGTTCAAAGATTATGCTGAAATCTACCACATCAATTTCTCTCTGACATTTTCCAGATGTGTAGAACCAGAGATCCAGGATTATGCTGAAATCTGCCTTGCAATTTTTCTCTAGCTGACTTTTCCAGATGTGCAGGAGAGTTCCAGGATTATGCTGAAATCTGCCTCTGCATTTTCCCGCTAGCTGACATTTTCCAGATGTGCAGAAGCTGAGTTCAAAGATTATGGTGAAATCTACCACATCAATTTCTCTCTAGCTGACATTTTCCAGATGTACAGAAGCAGAGTTCCAGGTGTATGCTGAAATCTGCCTTGCAATTTTTCTCTAGCTGACTTTTCCAGATGTGCAGAAGCAGAGTTCCAGTATTATGCTGAAATATACATCAATTTCTCTCTAACTGACATTTTTCAGATGTGTAGAACCAGAGTTCCAGGATTATGCTGAAATCTGCCTTGCAAGTTTTCTCAAGCTGACATTTTCCATATGTACAGAAGCAGAGTTCCAGGTGTATGCTGAAATCTGCCTTGCAATTTTTCTCCAGGTGACATTTTCCAGATGTGTAGAAGCAGAGTTCAAAGATTATGCTGAAATCTACAACTTCAATTTCTCTCTAGCTGACATTTTCCATATGTGCAGAAGCAGAGTTCTAAGATTATGATGAAATCTACGACATCAATTTCTCTCTAGCTTACATTTTCCAGATGTGCAGAAGCAGACTTCCAGGGTTATGCTGAAATCTGCCTCTGCATTTTCTCTCTAGCTGACATTTTCCACATGTGCAGAAGCAGAGTTCAAAGATTATGCTGAAATCTACCACATCAATTTCTCTCTATCTGACATTTTCCAGATGTGCAGAAGCAGAGTTCCAGGATTGTGCTGAAAACCACAACATCAATTTCTCTCTAGCTGACTTTCACAGATGTGCAGAAGCAGAGGTCCAGTATTATGCTGAAATCTGCCTTGCAATTTCTCTCTAGCTGACTTTTCCAGATGTGTAGAACCAGAGATCCAGGATTATGCTGAAATGTGCCTTGCAATTTCTCTCTAGCTGACATTTGCCAGATGTGCAGAAGCAGACTTCCAGGATTATGCTGAAATCTGCCTTGCAATTTTTCTCCAGGTGACATTTTCCAGATGTGCAGAAGCAGAGTTCAAACATGCTGAAATCTAACACATCAATTTCTCTCTTGCTGACATTTTTAAGAGTTGCAGAAGCAGAGTTCCAGGATTATGCTGAAATCTGCCTTGCAATTTTTCTCCAGCTGACATTTTCCAGATCTGCAGAAGCAGAATTCAAACATTATGCAGAAATCTACCACATCAATTTCTCTCTAGCTGACATTTTCCAGATGTGCAGAAGCAGAGTTCCAGGATTATGCTGAAATCTGCCTCTGCATTTCCCCTCTAGCTGACATTTTCCAGATGTGGAGAAGCAGAGTTCAAAGATTATGCTGAAATCTACCACATCAATTTCTCTCTGACATTTTCCAGATGTGTAGAACCAGAGATCCAGGATTATGCTGAAATCTGCCTTGCAATTTTTCTCTAGCTGACTTTTCCAGATGTGCAGGAGAGTTCCAGGATTATGCTGAAATCTGCCTCTGCATTTTCCCGCTAGCTGACATTTTCCAGATGTGCAGAAGCTGAGTTCAAAGATTATGGTGAAATCTACCACATCAATTTCTCTCTAGCTGACATTTTCCAGATGTGCAGAAGCTGAGTTCAAAGATTATGGTGAAATCTACCACATCAATTTCTCTCTAGCTGACATTTTCCAGATGTGCAGAAGCTGAGTTCAAAGATTATGGTGAAATCTGCCACATCAATTTCTCTCTAGCTGACATTTGCCAGATGTGCAGAAGTAGAGTTCCAGGATTATGCTGAAATCTGCCTTGCAAGTTTTCTCAAGCTGACATTTTCCATATGTACAGAAGCAGAGTTCCAGGTGTATGCTGAAATCTGCCTTGCAATTTTTCTCCAGGTGACATTTTCCAGATGTGTAGAAGCAGAGTTCAAAGATTATGCTGAAATCTACAACTTCAATTTCTCTCTAGCTGACATTTTCCATATGTGCAGAAGCAGAGTTCTAAGATTATGATGAAATCTACGACATCAATTTCTCTCTAGCTTACATTTTCCAGATGTGCAGAAGCAGACTTCCAGGGTTATGCTGAAATCTGCCTCTGCATTTTCTCTCTAGCTGACATTTTCCACATGTGCAGAAGCAGAGTTCAAAGATTATGCTGAAATCTACCACATCAATTTCTCTCTATCTGACATTTTCCAGATGTGCAGAAGCAGAGTTCCAGGATTGTGCTGAAAACCACAACATCAATTTCTCTCTAGCTGACTTTCCCAGATGTGCAGAAGCAGATGTCCAGGATTATGCTGAAATCTGCCTTGCAAGTTTTCTCAAGCTGACATTTTCCATATGTACAGAAGCAGAGTTCCAGGTGTATGCTGAAATCTGCCTCTGCATTTTCTCTCTAGCTGACATTTTCCACATGTGCAGAAGCAGAGTTCCAAGATTATGCTGATCTGCCTCTGCATTTCCCCTCTAGCTGACATTTTCCAGATGTGAAGAAGCAGAGTTCAAAGATTATGCTGAAATATACCACATCAATTTCTCTCTAGCTTACATTTTCCAGATGTGCGGAAGCAGAGTTCAAAGATTATGCTGAAATCTACCACATCAATTTCTCTCAAGCTGACATTTTCCAGATGTGTAGAAGCAGAGTTGCAGGATTATGCTGAAATCTGCCTTGCAATTTTTCTCCAGCTGACATTTTCCAGATCTGCAGAAGCAGAATTCAAACATTATGCAGAAATCTACCACATCAATTTCTCTCTAGCTGACTTTTCCAGATGTGCAGGAGAGTTCCAGGATTATGCTGAAATCTACATATCAATTTTTCTCTAGCTGACATTTTCCAGATGTGTAGAAGCAGAGTTCCAGGATTATGCTGAAATCAGCCTCTGCATTTTCTCTCTTGCTGACAGTTTCCAGATGTGCAGAAGCTGAGTTCAAAGATTATGGTGAAATCTACCACATCAATTTCTCTCTAGCTGACATATGCCAGATGTGCAGCAGCAGAGTTCCAGGATTATGCTGAAATCAGCCTCTGCATTTTCTCCCTAGCTGACATTTTCCAGATGTGCAGAAGCAGAGTTCCAGGATTATGCTGAAATCTGCCTCTGCATTTTCTCTCTAGCTGACATTTTCCACATGTGCAGAAGCAGAGTTCAAAGATTATGCTGAAATCCAACACATCAATTTCTCTCTTGCTGACATTTTCCAGATGTGGAGAAGCAGAGTTCAAAGATTATGGTGAAATCTACCACATCAATTTCTCTCAAGCTGACATTTTCCAGATGTGTAGAAGCAGAGTTGCAGGATTATGCTGAAATCTGCCTTGCAATGTTTCTCCAGCTGACATTTTCCAGATCTGCAGAAGCAGAATTCAAACATTATGCAGAAATCTACCACATCAATTTGTCTCTAGCTGACTTTTCCAGATGTGCAGGAGAGTTCCAGGATTATGCTGAAATCTACATATCAATTTTTCTCTTGCTGACATTTTCCAGATGTGCAGAAGCAGAGTTCCAGGATTATGCTGAAATCTGCCTCTGCATTTTCTCTCTAGCTGACATTTTCCAGATGTGCAGAAGCAGAGTTCCAGTATTATGCTGAAATCTGCCTTGCAATTTGTCTCCAAGTGAAATTTTCCAGATGTGGAGAAGCAGAGTTCAAAGATTATGGTGTAATCTACCACATCAATTTCTCTCTAACTGACATTTTCCAGATGTGTAGAACCAGAGATCCAGGATTATGCTGAAATCTGCCTTGCAATTTGTCTCCAAGTGAAATTTTCCAGATGTGGAGAAGCAGAGTTCAAAGATTATGGTGAAATCTACCACATCAATTTCTCTCTAGCTGACATTTTCCAGATGTGCAGAAGCTGAGTTCAAAGATTATGGTGAAATCTACCACATCAATTTCATTCTAGCTGACATTTGCCAGATGTGCAGAAGCAGAGTTCCAGTATTATGCTGAAATATACAACATCAATTTCTCTCTAGCTTACATTTTCCAGATGTGCAGAAGCAGACTTCCAGGGTTATGCTGAAATCTGCCTCTGCATTTTCTCTCTAGCTGACATTTTCCACATGTGCAGAAGCAGAGTTCAAAGATTATGCTGAAATCTACCACATCAATTTCTCTCTATCTGACATTTTCCATATGTGCAGAAGCAGAGTTCCAGGATTGTGCTGAAAACCACAACATCAATTTCTCTCTAGCTGACTTTCCCAGATGTGCAGAAGCAGATGTCCAGGATTATGCTGAAATCTGCCTTGCAATTTCTCTCTAGCTGACATTTGCCAGATGTGCAGAAGCAGACTTCCAGGATTATGCTGAAATCTGCCTTGCAATTTTTCTCCAGGTGACATTTTCCAGATGTGCAGAAGCAGAGTTCAAACATGCTGAAATCTAACACATCAATTTCTCTCTTGCTGACATTTTTAAGAGTTGCAGAAGCAGAGTTCCAGGATTATGCTGAAATCTGCCTTGCAATTTTTCTCCAGTTGACATTTTCCAGATCTGCAGAAGCAGAATTCAAACATTATGCAGAAATCTACCACATCAATTTCTCTCTAGCTGACATTTTCCAGATGTGCAGAAGCAGAATTCCAGGATTATGCTGAAATCTGCCTCTGCATTTCCCCTCTAGCTGACATTTTCCAGATGTGGAGAAGCAGAGTTCAAAGATTATGCTGAAATCTACCACATCAATTTCTCTCTGACATTTTCCAGATGTGTAGAACCAGAGATCCAGGATTATGCTGAAATCTGCCTTGCAATTTTTCTCTAGCTGACTTTTCCAGATGTGCAGGAGAGTTCCAGGATTATGCTGAAATCTGCCTCTGCATTTTCCCTCTAGCTGACATTTTCCAGATGTGCAGAAGCTGAGTTCAAAGATTATGGTGAAATCTACCACATCAATTTCTCTCTAGCTGACATTTTCCAGATGTGCAGAAGCTGAGTTCAAAGATTATGGTGAAATCTACCACATCAATTTCTCTCTAGCTGACATTTTCCAGATGTGCAGAAGCTGAGTTCAAAGATTATGGTGAAATCTGCCACATCAATTTCTCTCTAGCTGACATTTGCCAGATGTGCAGAAGTAGAGTTCCAGGATTATGCTGAAATCTGCCTTGCAAGTTTTCTCAAGCTGACATTTTCCATATGTACAGAAGCAGAGTTCCAGGTGTATGCTGAAATCTGCCTTGCAATTTTTCTCCAGGTGACATTTTCCAGATGTGTAGAAGCAGAGTTCAAAGATTATGCTGAAATCTACAACTTCAATTTCTCTCTAGCTGACATTTTCCATATGTGCAGAAGCAGACTTCCAGGGTTATGCTGAAATCTGCCTCTGCATTTTCTCTCTAGCTGACATTTTCCACATGTGCAGAAGCAGAGTTCAAAGATTATGCTGAAATCTACCACATCAATTTCTCTCTATCTGACATTTTCCAGATGTGCAGAAGCAGAGTTCCAGGATTGTGCTGAAAACCACAACATCAATTTCTCTCTAGCTGACTTTCCCAGATGTGCAGAAGCAGATGTCCAGGATTATGCTGAAATCTGCCTTGCAAGTTTTCTCAAGCTGACATTTTCCATATGTACAGAAGCAGAGTTCCAGGTGTATGCTGAAATCTGCCTCTGCATTTTCTCTCTAGCTGACATTTTCCACATGTGCAGAAGCAGAGTTCCAAGATTATGCTGATCTGCCTCTGCATTTCCCCTCTAGCTGACATTTTCCAGATGTGAAGAAGCAGAGTTCAAAGATTATGCTGAAATATACCACATCAATTTCTCTCTAGCTTACATTTTCCAGATGTGCGGAAGCAGAGTTCAAAGATTATGCTGAAATCTACCACATCAATTTCTCTCAAGCTGACATTTTCCAGATGTGTAGAAGCAGAGTTGCAGGATTATGCTGAAATCTGCCTTGCAATTTTTCTCCAGCTGACATTTTCCAGATCTGCAGAAGCAGAATTCAAACATTATGCAGAAATCTACCACATCAATTTCTCTCTAGCTGACTTTTCCAGATGTGCAGGAGAGTTCCAGGATTATGCTGAAATCTACATATCAATTTTTCTCTAGCTGACATTTTCCAGATGTGTAGAAGCAGAGTTCCAGGATTATGCTGAAATCAGCCTCTGCATTTTCTCTCTTGCTGACAGTTTCCAGATGTGCAGAAGCTGAGTTCAAAGATTATGGTGAAATCTACCACATCAATTTCTCTCTAGCTGACATATGCCAGATGTGCAGCAGCAGAGTTCCAGGATTATGCTGAAATCAGCCTCTGCATTTTCTCCCTAGCTGACATTTTCCAGATGTGCAGAAGCAGAGTTCCAGGATTATGCTGAAATCTGCCTCTGCATTTTCTCTCTAGCTGACATTTTCCACATGTGCAGAAGCAGAGTTCAAAGATTATGCTGAAATCCAACACATCAATTTCTCTCTTGCTGACATTTTCCAGATGTGGAGAAGCAGAGTTCAAAGATTATGGTGAAATCTACCACATCAATTTCTCTCAAGCTGACATTTTCCAGATGTGTAGAAGCAGAGTTGCAGGATTATGCTGAAATCTGCCTTGCAATGTTTCTCCAGCTGACATTTTCCAGATCTGCAGAAGCAGAATTCAAACATTATGCAGAAATCTACCACATCAATTTGTCTCTAGCTGACTTTTCCAGATGTGCAGGAGAGTTCCAGGATTATGCTGAAATCTACATATCAATTTTTCTCTTGCTGACATTTTCCAGATGTGCAGAAGCAGAGTTCCAGGATTATGCTGAAATCTGCCTCTGCATTTTCTCTCTAGCTGACATTTTCCAGATGTGCAGAAGCTGAGTTCCAGTATTATGCTGAAATCTGCCTTGCAATTTGTCTCCAAGTGAAATTTTCCAGATGTGGAGAAGCAGAGTTCAAAGATTATGGTGAAATCTACCACATCAATTTCTCTCTAACTGACATTTTCCAGATGTGTAGAACCAGAGATCCAGGATTATGCTGAAATCTGCCTTGCAATTTGTCTCCAAGTGAAATTTTCCAGATGTGGAGAAGCAGAGTTCAAAGATTATGGTGAAATCTACCACATCAATTTCTCTCTAGCTGACATTTTCCAGATGTGCAGAAGCTGAGTTCAAAGATTATGGTGAAATCTACCACATCAATTTCATTCTAGCTGACATTTGCCAGATGTGCAGAAGCAGAGTTCCAGTATTATGCTGAAATATACAACATCAATTTCTCTCTAGCTTACATTTTCCAGATGTGCAGAAGCAGACTTCCAGGGTTATGCTGAAATCTGCCTCTGCATTTTCTCTCTAGCTGACATTTTCCACATGTGCAGAAGCAGAGTTCAAAGATTATGCTGAAATCTACCACATCAATTTCTCTCTATCTGACATTTTCCATATGTGCAGAAGCAGAGTTCCAGGATTGTGCTGAAAACCACAACATCAATTTCTCTCTAGCTGACTTTCCCAGATGTGCAGAAGCAGATGTCCAGGATTATGCTGAAATCTGCCTTGCAATTTCTCTCTAGCTGACATTTGCCAGATGTGCAGAAGCAGACTTCCAGGATTATGCTGAAATCTGCCTTGCAATTTTTCTCCAGGTGACATTTTCCAGATGTGCAGAAGCAGAGTTCAAACATGCTGAAATCTAACACATCAATTTCTCTCTTGCTGACATTTTTAAGAGTTGCAGAAGCAGAGTTCCAGGATTATGCTGAAATCTGCCTTGCAATTTTTCTCCAGTTGACATTTTCCAGATCTGCAGAAGCAGAATTCAAACATTATGCAGAAATCTACCACATCAATTTCTCTCTAGCTGACATTTTCCAGATGTGCAGAAGCAGAGTTCCAGGATTATGCTGAAATCTGCCTCTGCATTTCCCCTCTAGCTGACATTTTCCAGATGTGGAGAAGCAGAGTTCAAAGATTATGCTGAAATCTACCACATCAATTTCTCTCTGACATTTTCCAGATGTGTAGAACCAGAGATCCAGGATTATGCTGAAATCTGCCTTGCCATTTTTCTCTAGCTGACTTTTCCAGATGTGCAGAAGCAGACTTCCAGGATTATGCTGAAATCTGCCTCTGCATTTTCCCTCTAGCTGACATTTTCCAGATGTGCAGAAGCTGAGTTCAAAGATTATGGTGAAATCTACCACATCAATTTCTCTCTAGCTGACATTTTCCAGATGTGCAGAAGCTGAGTTCAAAGATTATGGTGAAATCTACCACATCAATTTCTCTCTAGCTGACATTTTCCAGATGTGCAGAAGCTGAGTTCAAAGATTATAGTGAAATCTGCCACATCAATTTCTCTCTAGCTGACATTTGCCAGATGTGCAGAAGTAGAGTTCCAGGATTATGCTGAAATCTGCCTTGCAAGTTTTCTCAAGCTGACATTTTCCATATGTACAGAAGCAGAGTTCCAGGTGTATGCTGAAATCTGCCTTGCAATTTTTCTCCAGGTGACATTTTCCAGATGTGTAGAAGCAGAGTTCAAAGATTATGCTGAAATCTACAACTTCAATTTCTCTCTAGCTGACATTTTCCATATGTGCAGAAGCAGAGTTCTAAGATTATGATGAAATCTACGACATCAATTTCTCTCTAGCTGACATTTTCCAGATGTGCAGAAGCAGACTTCCAGGGTAATGCTGAAATCTGCCTCTGCATTTTCTCTCTAGCTGACATTTTCCACATGTGCAGAAGCAGAGTTCAAAGATTATGCTGAAATCTACCACATCAATTTCTCTCTATCTGACATTTTCCAGATGTGCAGAAGCAGAGTTCCAGGATTGTGCTGAAAACCACAACATCAATTTCTCTCTAGCTGACTTTCCCAGATGTGCAGAAGCAGATGTCCAGTATTATGCTGAAATCTGCCTCTGCAGTTTCCCTCTAGCTGCCATTTTCCAGATGTGCAGAAGCAGATTTCAAACATTATGCTGAAATCTACCACTTCAATTTCTCTCTAGCTGACATTTGCCAGATGTACAGAAGCAGAGTTCCAGGATTATGCTGAAATCTGCCTTACAATTTTTCTCCAGGTGAAATTTTCCAGATTTGGACAAGCAGAGTTCAAAGATTATGGTGAAATCTGCCACATCAATTTCTCTCTAGCTGACATTTGCCAGATGTGCAGAAGTAGAGTTCCAGGATTATGCTGAAATCTGCCTTGCAAGTTTTCTCAAGCTGACATTTTCCATATGTACAGAAGCAGAGTTCCAGGTGTATGCTGAAATCTGCCTTGCAATTTTTCTCCAGGTGACATTTTCCAGATGTGTAGAAGCAGAGTTCAAAGATTATGCTGAAATCTACAACTTCAATTTCTCTCTAGCTGACATTTTCCAGATGTGCAGAAGCTGAGTTCAAAGATTATGGTGAAATCTACCACATCAATTTCTCTCTAGCTGACATTTTCCAGATGTGCAGAAGCTGAGTTCAAAGATTATGGTGAAATCTACCACATCAATTTCACTCTAGCTGACATTTGCCAGATGTGCAGAAGCAGAGTTCCAGTATTATGCTGAAATATACAACATCAATTTCTCTCTAGCTGACATTTTCCAGATGTGCAGAAGCAGACTTCCAGGATTATGCTGAAATCTGCCTCTGCATTTTCTCTCTAGCTGACATTTTCCACATGTGCAGAAGCAGAGTTCCAAGATTATGCTGAAATCTGCCTTGCAATTTCTCTCTAGCTGACATTTGCCAGATGTGCAGAAGCAGACTTCCAGGATTATGCTGAAATCTGCCTTGCAATTTTTCTCCAGGTGACATTTTCCAGATGTGCAGAAGCAGAGTTCAAACATGCTGAAATCTAACACATCAATTTCTCTCTTGCTGACATTTTTAAGAGTTGCAGAAGCAGAGTTCCAGGATTATGCTGAAATCTGCCTTGCAATTTTTCTCCAGCTGACATTTTCCAGATCTGCAGAAGCAGAATTCAAACATTATGCAGAAATCTACCACATCAATTTCTCTCTAGCTGACAATTTCCAGATGTGTAGAAGAAGAGTTCCAGGATTATGCTGAAATCAGCCTCTGCATTTTCTCTCTAGCTGACACTTTCCAGATGTGCAGAAGCAGAGTTCAAAGATTATGCTGAAATCTACCACATCAATTTCTCTCTAGCTGACATTTGCCAGATGTGCAGATGTAGAGTTCCAGGATTATGCTGAAATCTGCCTCTGCATTTTCCCTCTAGCTGACATTTTCCAGATGTGCAGAAGCTGAGTTCAAAGATTATGGTGAAATCTACCACATCAATTTCTCTCTAGCTGACATTTTCCAGATGTGCAGAAGCTGAGTTCAAAGATTATGGTGAAATCTACCACATCAATTTCTCTCTAGCTGACATTTTCCAGATGTGCAGAAGCTGAGTTCAAAGATTATGGTGAAATCTATCACATCAATTTCTCTCTAGCTGACATTTTCCAGATGTGCAGAAGCAGAGTTCCAGTATTATGCTGAAATATACAACATCAATTTCTCTCTAGCTGACATTTTCCAGATGTGCAGAAGCAGACTTCCAGGATTATGCTGAAATCTGCCTCTGCATTTTCTCTCTAGCTGACATTTTCCACATGTGCAGAAGCAGAGTTCCAAGATTATGCTGAAATCTGCCTTGCAATTTCTCTCTAGCTGACATTTGCCAGATGTGCAGAAGCAGACTTCCAGGATTATGCTGAAATCTGCCTTGCAATTTTTCTCCAGGTGACATTTTCCAGATGTGCAGAAGCAGAGTTCAAACATGCTGAAATCTAACACATCAATTTCTCTCTTGCTGACATTTTTAAGAGTTGCAGAAGCAGAGTTCCAGGATTATGCTGAAATCTGCCTTGCAATTTTTCTCCAGCTGACATTTTCCAGATCTGCAGAAGCAGAATTCAAACATTATGCAGAAATCTACCACATCAATTTCTCTCTAGCTGACATTTTCCAGATGTGTAGAAGAAGAGTTCCAGGATTATGCTGAAATCAGCCTCTGCATTTTCTCTCTAGCTGACACTTTCCAGATGTGCAGAAGCAGAGTTCCAAGATTATGCTGAAATCTGCCTCTGCATTTCCCCTCTAGCTGACATTTTCCAGATGTGAAGAAGCAGAGTTCAAAGATTATGCTGAAATCTACCACATCAATTTCTCTCTAGCTGACATTTGCCAGATGTGCAGAAGTAGAGTTCCAGGATTATGCTGAAATCTGCCTCTGCATTTTCCCTCTAGCTGACATTTTCCAGATGTGCAGAAGCTGAGTTCAAAGATTATGGTGAAATCTACCACATCAATTTCTCTCTAGCTGACATTTTCCAGATGTGCAGAAGCTGAGTTCAAAGATTATGGTGAAATCTATCACATCAATTTCTCTCTAGCTGACATTTTCCAGATGTGCAGAAGCAGAGTTCCAGGATTATGCTGAAATCAGCCTTTGCATTTTCTCTCTAGCTGACACTTTCCAGATGTGCAGAAGCAGAGTTCCAGTATTATGCTGAAATCTACCACTTCAATTTCTTTCTAGCTCACATTTGCCAGATGTGCAGAAGCAGAGTGCCAGGATTATTCTGAAATCTGCCTTGCAATTTTTCTCCAGGTGAAATTTTCCAGATGTGTAGAAGCAGAGTTCAAAGATTATGCTGAAATCTACAACTTCAATTTCTCTCTAGCTGACATTTGCCAGATGTGCAGAAGCAGAGTTCTAAGATTATGATGAAATCTACGACATCAATTTCTCTCTAGCTTACATTTTCCAGATGTGCAGAAGCAGATGTCCAGTATTATGCTGAAATCTGCCTCTGCAGTTTCCCTCTAGCTGCCATTTTCCAGATGTGCAGAAGCAGATTTCAAACATTATGCTGAAATCTACCACTTCAATTTCTCTCTAGCTGACATTTGCCAGATGTGCAGAAGCTGAGTTCAAAGATTAATGTGAAATCTACCACATCAATTTCTCTCTAGCTGACATTTTCCAGATGTGCAGAAGCAGAGTTCCAGGATTATGCTGAAATCAGCCTCTGCATTTTCTCCCTAGCTGACATTTTCCACATGTGCAGAAGCAGAGTTCCAAGATTATGCTGAATCTGCCTCTGCATTTCCCCTCTAGCTGACATTTTCCAGATGTGCAGAAGCTGAGTTCAAAGATTATGGTGAAATCTACCACATCAATTTCTCTCTAGCTGACATTTTCCAGATGTGAAGAAGCTGAGTTCAAAGATTATGGTGAAATCTACCACATCAATTTCTCTCTAGCTGACATTTTCCAGATGTGCAGAAGCTGAGTTCAAAGATTATGGTGAAATCTACCACATCAATTTCTCTCTAGCTGACATTTTCCAGATGTGCAGAAGCTGAGTTCAAAGATTATGGTGAAATCTATCACATCAATTTCTCTCTAGCTGACATTTTCCAGATGTGCAGAAGCAGAGTTCCAGGATTATGCTGAAATCAGCCTTTGCATTTTCTCTCTAGCTAACACTTTCCAGATGTGCAGAAGCAGAGTTCCAGTATTATGCTGAAATCTACCACTTCAATTTCTTTCTAGCTCACATTTGCCAGATGTGCAGAAGCAGAGTGCCAGGATTATTCTGAAATCTGCCTTGCAATTTTTCTCCAGGTGAAATTTTCCAGATGTGTAGAAGCAGAGTTCAAAGATTATGCTGAAATCTACAACTTCAATTTCTCTCTAGCTGACATTTGCCAGATGTGCAGAAGCAGAGTTCTAAGATTATGATGAAATCTACGACATCAATTTCTCTCAAGCTGACATTTTCCAGATGTGCAGAAGCAGAATTCCAGGATTGTGCTGAAAACCACAACATCAATTTCTCTCTAGCTGACTTTCCCAGATGTGCAGAAGCAGATGTCCAGGATTATGCTGAAATCTGCCTTGCAAGTTTTCTCAAGCTGACATTTTCCATATGTACAGAAGCAGAGTTCCAGGTGTATGCTGAAATCTGCCTCTGCATTTTCTCTCTAGCTGACATTTTCCACATGTGCAGAAGCAGAGTTCCAAGATTATGCTGATCTGCCTCTGCATTTCCCCTCTAGCTGACATTTTCCAGATGTGAAGAAGCAGAGTTCAAAGATTATGCTGAAATATACCACATCAATTTCTCTCTAGCTTACATTTTCCAGATGTGCGGAAGCAGAGTTCAAAGATTATGCTGAAATCTACCACACCAATTTCTCTCAAGCTGACAATTTCCAGATGTGTAGAAGCAGAGTTGCAGGATTATGCTGAAATCTGCCTTGCAATTTTTCTCCAGCTGACATTTTCCAGATCTGCAGAAGCAGAATTCAAACATTATGCAGAAATCTACCACATCAATTTCTCTCTAGCTGACTTTTCCAGATGTGCAGGAGAGTTCCAGGATTATGCTGAAATCTACATATCAATTTTTCTCTAGCTGACATTTTCCAGATGTGTAGAAGCAGAGTTCCAGGATTATGCTGAAATCAGCCTCTGCATTTTCTCTCTTGCTGACAGTTTCCAGATGTGCAGAAGCTGAGTTCAAAGATTATGGTGAAATCTACCACATCAATTTCTCTCTAGCTGACATATGCCAGATGTGCAGCAGCAGAGTTCCAGGATTATGCTGAAATCAGCCTCTGCATTTTCTCCCTAGCTGACATTTTCCAGATGTGCAGAAGCAGAGTTCCAGGATTATGCTGAAATCTGCCTCTGCATTTTCTCTCTAGCTGACATTTTCCACATGTGCAGAAGCAGAGTTCAAAGATTATGCTGAAATCCAACACATCAATTTCTCTCTTGCTGACATTTTCCAGATGTGCAGAAGCAGAGTTCAAAGATTATGGTGAAATCTACCACATCAATTTCTCTCAAGCTGACATTTTCCAGATGTGTAGAAGCAGAGTTGCAGGATTATGCTGAAATCTGCCTTGCAATTTTTCTCCAGCTGACATTTTCCAGATCTGCAGAAGCAGAATTCAAACATTATGCAGAAATCTACCACATCAATTTCTCTCTAGCTGACTTTTCCAGATGTGCAGGAGAGTTCCAGGATTATGCTGAAATCTACATATCAATTTTTCTCTTGCTGACATTTTCCAGATGTGCAGAAGCAGAGTTCCAGGATTATGCTGAAATCTGCCTCTGCATTTTCTCTCTAGCTGACATTTTCCAGATGTGCAGAAGCAGAGTTCCAGTATTATGCTGAAATCTGCCTTGCAATTTGTCTCCAAGTGAAATTTTCCAGATGTGGAGAAGCAGAGTTCAAAGATTATGGTGAAATCTACCACATCAATTTCTCTCTAACTGACATTTTCCAGATGTGTAGAACCAGAAATCCAGGATTATGCTGAAATCTGCCTTGCAATTTGTCTCCAAGTGAAATTTTCCAGATGTGGAGAAGCAGAGTTCAAAGATTATGGTGAAATCTACCACATCAATTTCTCTCTAGCTGACATTTTCCAGATGTGCAGAAGCTGAGTTCAAAGATTATGGTGAAATCTACCACATCAATTTCATTCTAGCTGACATTTGCCAGATGTGCAGAAGCAGAGTTCCAGTATTATGCTGAAATATACAACATCAATTTCTCTCTAACTGACATTTTCCAGATGTGTAGAACCAGAGATCCAGGATTATGCTGAAATCTGCCTCTGCATTTTCTCTCTAGCTAACATTTTCCAGATGTGCAGAAGCAGACTTCCAGGATTATGCTGAAATCTGCCTCTGCATTTTCTCTCTAGCTGACATTTTCCACATGTGCAGAAGCAGAGTTCCAAGATTATGCTGAAATCTGCCTTGCAATTTCTCTCTAGCTGACATTTGCCAGATGTGCAGAAGCAGACTTCCAGGATTATGCTGAAATCTGCCTTGCAATTTTTCTCCAGGTGACATTTTCCAGATGTGCAGAAGCAGAGTTCAAACATGCTGAAATCTAACACATCAATTTCTCTCTTGCTGACATTTTTAAGAGTTGCAGAAGCAGAGTTCCAGGATTATGCTGAAATCTGCCTTGCAATTTTTCTCCAGCTGACATTTTCCAGATCTGCAGAAGCAGAATTCAAACATTATGCAGAAATCTACCACATCAATTTCTCTCTAGCTGACATTTTCCAGATGTGCAGAAGCAGAGTTCCAGGATTATGCTGAAATCTGCCTCTGCATTTCCCCTCTAGCTGACATTTTCCAGATGTGGAGAAGCAGAGTTCAAAGATTATGCTGAAATCTACCACATCAATTTCTCTCTGACATTTTCCAGATGTGTAGAACCAGAGATCCAGGATTATGCTGAAATCTGCCTTGCAATTTTTCTCTAGCTGACTTTTCCAGATGTGCAGGAGAGTTCCAGGATTATGCTGAAATCTGCCTCTGCATTTTCCCGCTAGCTGACATTTTCCAGATGTGCAGAAGCTGAGTTCAAAGATTATCGTGAAATCTACCACATCAATTTCTCTCTAGCTGACATTTTCCAGATGTGCAGAAGCTGAGTTCAAAGATTATGGTGAAATCTACCACATCAATTTCTCTCTAGCTGACATTTTCCAGATGTGCAGAAGCTGAGTTCAAAGATTATGGTGAAATCTGCCACATCAATTTCTCTCTAGCTGACATTTGCCAGATGTGCAGAAGTAGAGTTCCAGGATTATGCTGAAATCTGCCTTGCAAGTTTTCTCAAGCTGACATTTTCCATATGTACAGAAGCAGAGTTCCAGGTGTATGCTGAAATCTGCCTTGCAATTTTTCTCCAGGTGACATTTTCCAGATGTGTAGAAGCAGAGTTCAAAGATTATGCTGAAATCTACAACTTCAATTTCTCTCTAGCTGACATTTTCCATATGTGCAGAAGCAGGGTTCTAAGATTATGATGAAATCTACGACATCAATTTCTCTCTAGCTTACATTTTCCAGATGTGCAGAAGCAGACTTCCAGGGTTATGCTGAAATCTGCCTCTGCATTTTCTCTCTAGCTGACATTTTCCACATGTGCAGAAGCAGAGTTCAAAGATTATGCTGAAATCTACCACATCAATTTCTCTCTATCTGACATTTTCCAGATGTGCAGAAGCAGAGTTCCAGGATTGTGCTGAAAACCACAACATCAATTTCTCTCTAGCTGACTTTCCCAGATGTGCAGAAGCAGATGTCCAGGATTATGCTGAAATCTGCCTTGCAAGTTTTCTCAAGCTGACATTTTCCATATGTACAGAAGCAGAGTTCCAGGTGTATGCTGAAATCTGCCTCTGCATTTTCTCTCTAGCTGACATTTTCCACATGTGCAGAAGCAGAGTTCCAAGATTATGCTGATCTGCCTCTGCATTTCCCCTCTAGCTGACATTTTCCAGATGTGCAGAAGCAGAGTTCAAAGATTATGCTGAAATCCAACACATCAATTTCTCTCTTGCTGACATTTTCCAGATGTGCAGAAGCAGAGTTCAAAGATTATGGTGAAATCTACCACATCAATTTCTCTCAAGCTGACATTTTCCAGATGTGTAGAAGCAGAGTTGCAGGATTATGCTGAAATCTGCCTTGCAATTTTTCTCCAGCTGACATTTTCCAGATCTGCAGAAGCAGAATTCAAACATTATGCAGAAATCTACCACATCAATTTCTCTCTAGCTGACTTTTCCAGATGTGCAGGAGAGTTCCAGGATTATGCTGAAATCTACATATCAATTTTTCTCTTGCTGACATTTTCCAGATGTGCAGAAGCAGAGTTCCAGGATTATGCTGAAATCTGCCTCTGCATTTTCTCTCTAGCTGACATTTTCCAGATGTGCAGAAGCAGAGTTCCAGTATTATGCTGAAATCTGCCTTGCAATTTGTCTCCAAGTGAAATTTTCCAGATGTGGAGAAGCAGAGTTCAAAGATTATGGTGAAATCTACCACATCAATTTCTCTCTAACTGACATTTTCCAGATGTGTAGAACCAGAAATCCAGGATTATGCTGAAATCTGCCTTGCAATTTGTCTCCAAGTGAAATTTTCCAGATGTGGAGAAGCAGAGTTCAAAGATTATGGTGAAATCTACCACATCAATTTCTCTCTAGCTGACATTTTCCAGATGTGCAGAAGCTGAGTTCAAAGATTATGGTGAAATCTACCACATCAATTTCATTCTAGCTGACATTTGCCAGATGTGCAGAAGCAGAGTTCCAGTATTATGCTGAAATATACAACATCAATTTCTCTCTAACTGACATTTTCCAGATGTGTAGAACCAGAGATCCAGGATTATGCTGAAATCTGCCTCTGCATTTTCTCTCTAGCTAACATTTTCCAGATGTGCAGAAGCAGACTTCCAGGATTATGCTGAAATCTGCCTCTGCATTTTCTCTCTAGCTGACATTTTCCACATGTGCAGAAGCAGAGTTCCAAGATTATGCTGAAATCTGCCTTGCAATTTCTCTCTAGCTGACATTTGCCAGATGTGCAGAAGCAGACTTCCAGGATTATGCTGAAATCTGCCTTGCAATTTTTCTCCAGGTGACATTTTCCAGATGTGCAGAAGCAGAGTTCAAACATGCTGAAATCTAACACATCAATTTCTCTCTTGCTGACATTTTTAAGAGTTGCAGAAGCAGAGTTCCAGGATTATGCTGAAATCTGCCTTGCAATTTTTCTCCAGCTGACATTTTCCAGATCTGCAGAAGCAGAATTCAAACATTATGCAGAAATCTACCACATCAATTTCTCTCTAGCTGACATTTTCCAGATGTGCAGAAGCAGAGTTCCAGGATTATGCTGAAATCTGCCTCTGCATTTCCCCTCTAGCTGACATTTTCCAGATGTGGAGAAGCAGAGTTCAAAGATTATGCTGAAATCTACCACATCAATTTCTCTCTGACATTTTCCAGATGTGTAGAACCAGAGATCCAGGATTATGCTGAAATCTGCCTTGCAATTTTTCTCTAGCTGACTTTTCCAGATGTGCAGGAGAGTTCCAGGATTATGCTGAAATCTGCCTCTGCATTTTCCCGCTAGCTGACATTTTCCAGATGTGCAGAAGCTGAGTTCAAAGATTATCGTGAAATCTACCACATCAATTTCTCTCTAGCTGACATTTTCCAGATGTGCAGAAGCTGAGTTCAAAGATTATGGTGAAATCTACCACATCAATTTCTCTCTAGCTGACATTTTCCAGATGTGCAGAAGCTGAGTTCAAAGATTATGGTGAAATCTGCCACATCAATTTCTCTCTAGCTGACATTTGCCAGATGTGCAGAAGTAGAGTTCCAGGATTATGCTGAAATCTGCCTTGCAAGTTTTCTCAAGCTGACATTTTCCATATGTACAGAAGCAGAGTTCCAGGTGTATGCTGAAATCTGCCTTGCAATTTTTCTCCAGGTGACATTTTCCAGATGTGTAGAAGCAGAGTTCAAAGATTATGCTGAAATCTACAACTTCAATTTCTCTCTAGCTGACATTTTCCATATGTGCAGAAGCAGAGTTCTAAGATTATGATGAAATCTACGACATCAATTTCTCTCTAGCTTACATTTTCCAGATGTGCAGAAGCAGACTTCCAGGGTTATGCTGAAATCTGCCTCTGCATTTTCTCTCTAGCTGACATTTTCCACATGTGCAGAAGCAGAGTTCAAAGATTATGCTGAAATCTACCACATCAATTTCTCTCTATCTGACATTTTCCAGATGTGCAGAAGCAGAGTTCCAGGATTGTGCTGAAAACCACAACATCAATTTCTCTCTAGCTGACTTTCCCAGATGTGCAGAAGCAGATGTCCAGGATTATGCTGAAATCTGCCTTGCAAGTTTTCTCAAGCTGACATTTTCCATATGTACAGAAGCAGAGTTCCAGGTGTATGCTGAAATCTGCCTCTGCATTTTCTCTCTAGCTGACATTTTCCACATGTGCAGAAGCAGAGTTCCAAGATTATGCTGATCTGCCTCTGCATTTCCCCTCTAGCTGACATTTTCCAGATGTGCAGAAGCAGAGTTCAAAGATTATGCTGAAATCCAACACATCAATTTCTCTCTTGCTGACATTTTCCAGATGTGCAGAAGCAGAGTTCAAAGATTATGCTGAAATCTACCACATCAATTTCTCTCAAGCTGACATTTTCCAGATGTGTAGAAGCAGAGTTCCAGGATTATGCTGAAATCTGCCTTGCAATTTTTCTCCAGCTGACATTTTCCAGATCTGCAGAAGCAGAATTCAAACATTATGCAGAAATCTACCACATCAATTTCTCTCTAGCTGACTTTTCCAGATGTGCAGGAGAGTTCCAGGATTATGCTGAAATCTACATATCAATTTTTCTCTTGCTGACATTTTCCAGATGTGCAGAAGCAGAGTTCCAGGATTATGCTGAAATCTGCCTCTGCATTTTCTCTCTAGCTGACATTTTCCAGATGTGCAGAAGCAGAGTTCCAGTATTATGCTGAAATCTGCCTTGCAATTTGTCTCCAAGTGAAATTTTCCAGATGTGGAGAAGCAGAGTTCAAAGATTATGGTGAAATCTACCACATCAATTTCTCTCTAACTGACATTTTCCAGATGTGTAGAACCAGAGATCCAGGATTATGCTGAAATCTGCCTTGCAATTTGTCTCCAAGTGAAATTTTCCAGATGTGGAGAAGCAGAGTTCAAAGATTATGGTGAAATCTACCACATCAATTTCTCTCTAGCTGACATTTTCCAGATGTGCAGAAGCTGAGTTCAAAGATTATGGTGAAATCTACCACATCAATTTCATTCTAGCTGACATTTGCCAGATGTGCAGAAGCAGAGTTCCAGTATTATGCTGAAATATACAACATCAATTTCTCTCTTACTGACATTTTCCAGATGTGTAGAACCAGAGATCCAGGATTATGCTGAAATCTGCCTCTGCATTTTCTCTCTAGCTAACATTTTCCAGATGTGCAGAAGCAGACTTCCAGGATTATGCTGAAATCTGCCTCTGCATTTTCTTTCTAGCTGACATTTTCCACATGTGCAGAAGCAGACTTCCAGGATTATGCTGAAATCTGCCTTGCAATTTTTCTCCAGCTGACATTTTCCAGATCTGCAGAAGCAGAATTCAAACATTATGCAGAAATCTACCACATCAATTTCTCTCTAGCTGACATTTTCCAGATGTGCAGAAGCAGAGTTCCAGGATTATGCTGAAATCTGCCTCTGCATTTTCCCGCTAGCTGACATTTTCCAGATGTGCAGAAGCTGAGTTCAAAGATTATGGTGAAATCTACCACATCAATTTCTCTCTAGCTGACATTTTCCAGATGTGCAGAAGCTGAGTTCAAAGATTATGGTGAAATCTGCCACATCAATTTCTCTCTAGCTGACATTTGCCAGATGTGCAGAAGTAGAGTTCCAGGATTATGCTGAAATCTGCCTTGCAAGTTTTCTCAAGCTGACATTTTCCATATGTACAGAAGCAGAGTTCCAGGTGTATGCTGAAATCTGCCTTGCAATTTTTCTCCAGGTGACATTTTCCAGATGTGTAGAAGCAGAGTTCAAAGATTATGCTGAAATCTACAACTTCAATTTCTCTCTAGCTGACATTTTCCATATGTGCAGAAGCAGAGTACTAAGATTATGATGAAATCTACGACATCAATTTCTCTCTAGCTTACATTTTCCAGATGTGCAGAAGCAGACTTCCAGGGTTATGCTGAAATCTACCTCTGCATTTTCTCTCTAGCTGACATTTTCCACATGTGCAGAAGCAGAGTTCAAAGATTATGCTGAAATCTACCACATCAATTTCTCTCTATCTGACATTTTCCAGATGTGCAGAAGCAGAGTTCCAGGATTGTGCTGAAAACCACAACATCAATTTCTCTCTAGCTGACTTTCCCAGATGTGCAGAAGCAGATGTCCAGGATTATGCTGAAATCTGCCTTGCAAGTTTTCTCAAGCTGACATTTTCCATATGTACAGAAGCAGAGTTCCAGGTGTATGCTGAAATCTGCCTCTGCATTTTCTCTCTAGCTGACATTTTCCACATGTGCAGAAGCAGAGTTCCAAGATTATGCTGATCTGCCTCTGCATTTCCCCTCTAGCTGACATTTTCCAGATGTGAAGATGCAGAGTTCAAAGATTATGCTGAAATATACCACATCAATTTCTCTCTAGCTTACATTTTCCAGATGTGCGGAAGCAGAGTTCAAAGATTATGCTGAAATCTACCACATCAATTTCTCTCAAGCTGACATTTTTAAGAGTTGCAGAAGCAGAGTTGCAGGATTATGCTGAAATCTGCCTTGCAATTTTTCTCCAGCTGACATTTTCCAGATCTGCAGAAGCAGAATTCAAACATTATGCAGAAATCTACCACATCAATTTCTCTCTAGCTGACTTTTCCAGATGTGCAGGAGAGTTCCAGGATTATGCTGAAATCTACATATCAATTTTTCTCTAGCTGACATTTTCCAGATGTGTAGAAGCAGAGTTCCAGGATTATGCTGAAATCAGCCTCTGCATTTTCTCTCTTGCTGACAGTTTCCAGATGTGCAGAAGCTGAGTTCAAAGATTATGGTGAAATCTACCACATCAATTTCTCTCTAGCTGACATATGCCAGATGTGCAGCAGCAGAGTTCCAGGATTATGCTGAAATCAGCCTCTGCATTTTCTCCCTAGCTGACATTTTCCAGATGTGCAGAAGCAGAGTTCCAGGATTATGCTGAAATCTGCCTCTGCATTTTCTCTCTAGCTGACATTTTCCACATGTGCAGAAGCAGAGTTCAAAGATTATGCTGAAATCCAACACATCAATTTCTCTCTTGCTGACATTTTCCAGATGTGCAGAAGCAGAGTTCAAAGATTATGCTGAAATCTACCACATCAATTTCTCTCAAGCTGACATTTTCCAGATGTGTAGAAGCAGAGTTCCAGGATTATGCTGAAATCTGCCTTGCAATTTTTCTCCAGCTGACATTTTCCAGATCTGCAGAAGCAGAATTCAAACATTATGCAGAAATCTACCACATCAATTTGTCTCTAGCTGACTTTTCCAGATGTGCAGGAGAGTTCCAGGATTATGCTGAAATCTACATATCAATTTTTCTCTTGCTGACATTTTCCAGATGTGCAGAAGCAGAGTTCCAGGATTATGCTGAAATCTGCCTCTGCATTTTCTCTCTAGCTGACATTTTCCAGATGTGCAGAAGCAGAGTTCCAGTATTATGCTGAAATCTGCCTTGCAATTTGTCTCCAAGTGAAATTTTCCAGATGTGGAGAAGCAGAGTTCAAAGATTATGGTGAAATCTACCACATCAATTTCTCTCTAACTGACATTTTCCAGATGTGTAGAACCAGAGATCCAGGATTATGCTGAAATCTGCCTTGCAATTTGTCTCCAAGTGAAATTTTCCAGATGTGGAGAAGCAGAGTTCAAAGATTATGGTGAAATCTACCACATCAATTTCTCTCTAGCTGACATTTTCCAGATGTGCAGAAGCTGAGTTCAAAGATTATGGTGAAATCTACCACATCAATTTCATTCTAGCTGACATTTGCCAGATGTGCAGAAGCAGAGTTCCAGTATTATGCTGAAATATACAACATCAATTTCTCTCTTACTGACATTTTCCAGATGTGTAGAACCAGAGATCCAGGATTATGCTGAAATCTGCCTCTGCATTTTCTCTCTAGCTAACATTTTCCAGATGTGCAGAAGCAGACTTCCAGGATTATGCTGAAATCTGCCTCTGCATTTTCTCTCTAGCTGACATTTTCCACATGTGCAGAAGCAGACTTCCAGGATTATGCTGAAATCTGCCTTGTAATTTTTCTCCAGCTGACATTTTCCAGATCTGCAGAAGCAGAATTCAAACATTATGCAGAAATCTACCACATCAATTTCTCTCTAGCTGACATTTTCCAGATGTGCAGAAGCAGAGTTCCAGGATTATGCTGAAATCTGCCTCTGCATTTTCCCGCTAGCTGACATTTTCCAGATGTGCAGAAGCTGAGTTCAAAGATTATGGTGAAATCTACCACATCAATTTCTCTCTAGCTGACATTTTCCAGATGTGCAGAAGCTGAGTTCAAAGATTATGGTGAAATCTGCCACATCAATTTCTCTCTAGCTGACATTTGCCAGATGTGCAGAAGTAGAGTTCCAGGATTATGCTGAAATCTGCCTTGCAAGTTTTCTCAAGCTGACATTTTCCATATGTACAGAAGCAGAGTTCCAGGTGTATGCTGAAATCTGCCTTGCAATTTTTCTCCAGGTGACATTTTCCAGATGTGTAGAAGCAGAGTTCAAAGATTATGCTGAAATCTACAACTTCAATTTCTCTCTAGCTGACATTTTCCATATGTGCAGAAGCAGAGTACTAAGATTATGATGAAATCTACGACATCAATTTCTCTCTAGCTTACATTTTCCAGATGTGCAGAAGCAGACTTCCAGGGTTATGCTGAAATCTACCTCTGCATTTTCTCTCTAGCTGACATTTTCCACATGTGCAGAAGCAGAGTTCAAAGATTATGCTGAAATCTACCACATCAATTTCTCTCTATCTGACATTTTCCAGATGTGCAGAAGCAGAGTTCCAGGATTGTGCTGAAAACCACAACATCAATTTCTCTCTAGCTGACTTTCCCAGATGTGCAGAAGCAGATGTCCAGGATTATGCTGAAATCTGCCTTGCAAGTTTTCTCAAGCTGACATTTTCCATATGTACAGAAGCAGAGTTCCAGGTGTATGCTGAAATCTGCCTCTGCATTTTCTCTCTAGCTGACATTTTCCACATGTGCAGAAGCAGAGTTCCAAGATTATGCTGATCTGCCTCTGCATTTCCCCTCTAGCTGACATTTTCCAGATGTGAAGATGCAGAGTTCAAAGATTATGCTGAAATATACCACATCAATTTCTCTCTAGCTTACATTTTCCAGATGTGCGGAAGCAGAGTTCAAAGATTATGCTGAAATCTACCACATCAATTTCTCTCAAGCTGACATTTTCCAGATGTGTAGAAGCAGAGTTGCAGGATTATGCTGAAATCTGCCTTGCAATTTTTCTCCAGCTGACATTTTCCAGATCTGCAGAAGCAGAATTCAAACATTATGCAGAAATCTACCACATCAATTTCTCTCTAGCTGACTTTTCCAGATGTGCAGGAGAGTTCCAGGATTATGCTGAAATCTACATATCAATTTTTCTCTAGCTGACATTTTCCAGATGTGTAGAAGCAGAGTTCCAGGATTATGCTGAAATCAGCCTCTGCATTTTCTCTCTTGCTGACAGTTTCCAGATGTGCAGAAGCTGAGTTCAAAGATTATGGTGAAATCTACCACATCAATTTCTCTCTAGCTGACATATGCCAGATGTGCAGCAGCAGAGTTCCAGGATTATGCTGAAATCAGCCTCTGCATTTTCTCCCTAGCTGACATTTTCCAGATGTGCAGAAGCAGAGTTCCAGGATTATGCTGAAATCTGCCTCTGCATTTTCTCTCTAGCTGACATTTTCCACATGTGCAGAAGCAGAGTTCAAAGATTATGCTGAAATCCAACACATCAATTTCTCTCTTGCTGACATTTTCCAGATGTGCAGAAGCAGAGTTCAAAGATTATGCTGAAATCTACCACATCAATTTCTCTCAAGCTGACATTTTCCAGATGTGTAGAAGCAGAGTTCCAGGATTATGCTGAAATCTGCCTTGCAATTTTTCTCCAGCTGACATTTTCCAGATCTGCAGAAGCAGAATTCAAACATTATGCAGAAATCTACCACATCAATTTGTCTCTAGCTGACTTTTCCAGATGTGCAGGAGAGTTCCAGGATTATGCTGAAATCTACATATCAATTTTTCTCTTGCTGACATTTTCCAGATGTGCAGAAGCAGAGTTCCAGGATTATGCTGAAATCTGCCTCTGCATTTTCTCTCTAGCTGACATTTTCCAGATGTGCAGAAGCAGAGTTCCAGTATTATGCTGAAATCTGCCTTGCAATTTGTCTCCAAGTGAAATTTTCCAGATGTGGAGAAGCAGAGTTCAAAGATTATGGTGAAATCTACCACATCAATTTCTCTCTAACTGACATTTTCCAGATGTGTAGAACCAGAGATCCAGGATTATGCTGAAATCTGCCTTGCAATTTGTCTCCAAGTGAAATTTTCCAGATGTGGAGAAGCAGAGTTCAAAGATTATGGTGAAATCTACCACATCAATTTCTCTCTAGCTGACATTTTCCAGATGTGCAGAAGCTGAGTTCAAAGATTATGGTGAAATCTACCACATCAATTTCATTCTAGCTGACATTTGCCAGATGTGCAGAAGCAGAGTTCCAGTATTATGCTGAAATATACAACATCAATTTCTCTCTTACTGACATTTTCCAGATGTGTAGAACCAGAGATCCAGGATTATGCTGAAATCTGCCTCTGCATTTTCTCTCTAGCTAACATTTTCCAGATGTGCAGAAGCAGACTTCCAGGATTATGCTGAAATCTGCCTCTGCATTTTCTCTCTAGCTGACATTTTCCACATGTGCAGAAGCAGACTTCCAGGATTATGCTGAAATCTGCCTTGCAATTTTTCTCCAGCTGACATTTTCCAGATCTGCAGAAGCAGAATTCAAACATTATGCAGAAATCTACCACATCAATTTCTCTCTAGCTGACATTTTCCAGATGTGCAGAAGCAGAGTTCCAGGATTATGCTGAAATCTGCCTCTGCATTTTCCCGCTAGCTGACATTTTCCAGATGTGCAGAAGCTGAGTTCAAAGATTATGGTGAAATCTACCACATCAATTTCTCTCTAGCTGACATTTTCCAGATGTGCAGAAGCTGAGTTCAAAGATTATGGTGAAATCTGCCACATCAATTTCTCTCTAGCTGACATTTGCCAGATGTGCAGAAGTAGAGTTCCAGGATTATGCTGAAATCTGCCTTGCAAGTTTTCTCAAGCTGACATTTTCCATATGTACAGAAGCAGAGTTCCAGGTGTATGCTGAAATCTGCCTTGCAATTTTTCTCCAGGTGACATTTTCCAGATGTGTAGAAGCAGAGTTCAAAGATTATGCTGAAATCTACAACTTCAATTTCTCTCTAGCTGACATTTTCCATATGTGCAGAAGCAGAGTACTAAGATTATGATGAAATCTACGACATCAATTTCTCTCTAGCTTACATTTTCCAGATGTGCAGAAGCAGACTTCCAGGGTTATGCTGAAATCTACCTCTGCATTTTCTCTCTAGCTGACATTTTCCACATGTGCAGAAGCAGAGTTCAAAGATTATGCTGAAATCTACCACATCAATTTCTCTCTTGCTGACATTTTCCAGATGTGCAGAAGCAGAGTTCAAAGATTATGCTGAAATCTACCACATCAATTTCTCTCAAGCTGACATTTTCCAGATGTGTAGAAGCAGAGTTCCAGGATTATGCTGAAATCTGCCTTGCAATTTTTCTCCAGCTGACATTTTCCAGATCTGCAGAAGCAGAATTCAAACATTATGCAGAAATCTACCACATCAATTTCTCTCTAGCTGACTTTTCCAGATGTGCAGGAGAGTTCCAGGATTATGCTGAAATCTACATATCAATTTTTCTCTTGCTGACATTTTCCAGATGTGCAGAAGCAGAGTTCCAGGATTATGCTGAAATCTGCCTCTGCATTTTCTCTCTAGCTGACATTTTCCAGATGTGCAGAAGCAGAGTTCCAGTATTATGCTGAAATCTGCCTTGCAATTTGTCTCCAAGTGAAATTTTCCAGATGTGGAGAAGCAGAGTTCAAAGATTATGGTGAAATCTACCACATCAATTTCTCTCTAACTGACATTTTCCAGATGTGTAGAACCAGAGATCCAGGATTATGCTGAAATCTGCCTTGCAATTTGTCTCCAAGTGAAATTTTCCAGATGTGGAGAAGCAGAGTTCAAAGATTATGGTGAAATCTACCACATCAATTTCTCTCTAGCTGACATTTTCCAGATGTGCAGAAGCTGAGTTCAAAGATTATGGTGAAATCTACCACATCAATTTCATTCTAGCTGACATTTGCCAGATGTGCAGAAGCAGAGTTCCAGTATTATGCTGAAATATACAACATCAATTTCTCTCTTACTGACATTTTCCAGATGTGTAGAACCAGAGATCCAGGATTATGCTGAAATCTGCCTCTGCATTTTCTCTCTAGCTAACATTTTCCAGATGTGCAGAAGCAGACTTCCAGGATTATGCTGAAATCTGCCTCTGCATTTTCTTTCTAGCTGACATTTTCCACATGTGCAGAAGCAGACTTCCAGGATTATGCTGAAATCTGCCTTGCAATTTTTCTCCAGCTGACATTTTCCAGATCTGCAGAAGCAGAATTCAAACATTATGCAGAAATCTACCACATCAATTTCTCTCTAGCTGACATTTTCCAGATGTGCAGAAGCAGAGTTCCAGGATTATGCTGAAATCTGCCTCTGCATTTTCCCGCTAGCTGACATTTTCCAGATGTGCAGAAGCTGAGTTCAAAGATTATGGTGAAATCTACCACATCAATTTCTCTCTAGCTGACATTTTCCAGATGTGCAGAAGCTGAGTTCAAAGATTATGGTGAAATCTGCCACATCAATTTCTCTCTAGCTGACATTTGCCAGATGTGCAGAAGTAGAGTTCCAGGATTATGCTGAAATCTGCCTTGCAAGTTTTCTCAAGCTGACATTTTCCATATGTACAGAAGCAGAGTTCCAGGTGTATGCTGAAATCTGCCTTGCAATTTTTCTCCAGGTGACATTTTCCAGATGTGTAGAAGCAGAGTTCAAAGATTATGCTGAAATCTACAACTTCAATTTCTCTCTAGCTGACATTTTCCATATGTGCAGAAGCAGAGTACTAAGATTATGATGAAATCTACGACATCAATTTCTCTCTAGCTTACATTTTCCAGATGTGCAGAAGCAGACTTCCAGGGTTATGCTGAAATCTACCTCTGCATTTTCTCTCTAGCTGACATTTTCCACATGTGCAGAAGCAGAGTTCAAAGATTATGCTGAAATCTACCACATCAATTTCTCTCTATCTGACATTTTCCAGATGTGCAGAAGCAGAGTTCCAGGATTGTGCTGAAAACCACAACATCAATTTCTCTCTAGCTGACTTTCCCAGATGTGCAGAAGCAGATGTCCAGGATTATGCTGAAATCTGCCTTGCAAGTTTTCTCAAGCTGACATTTTCCATATGTACAGAAGCAGAGTTCCAGGTGTATGCTGAAATCTGCCTCTGCATTTTCTCTCTAGCTGACATTTTCCACATGTGCAGAAGCAGAGTTCCAAGATTATGCTGATCTGCCTCTGCATTTCCCCTCTAGCTGACATTTTCCAGATGTGAAGATGCAGAGTTCAAAGATTATGCTGAAATATACCACATCAATTTCTCTCTAGCTTACATTTTCCAGATGTGCGGAAGCAGAGTTCAAAGATTATGCTGAAATCTACCACATCAATTTCTCTCAAGCTGACATTTTTAAGAGTTGCAGAAGCAGAGTTGCAGGATTATGCTGAAATCTGCCTTGCAATTTTTCTCCAGCTGACATTTTCCAGATCTGCAGAAGCAGAATTCAAACATTATGCAGAAATCTACCACATCAATTTCTCTCTAGCTGACTTTTCCAGATGTGCAGGAGAGTTCCAGGATTATGCTGAAATCTACATATCAATTTTTCTCTAGCTGACATTTTCCAGATGTGTAGAAGCAGAGTTCCAGGATTATGCTGAAATCAGCCTCTGCATTTTCTCTCTTGCTGACAGTTTCCAGATGTGCAGAAGCTGAGTTCAAAGATTATGGTGAAATCTACCACATCAATTTCTCTCTAGCTGACATATGCCAGATGTGCAGCAGCAGAGTTCCAGGATTATGCTGAAATCAGCCTCTGCATTTTCTCCCTAGCTGACATTTTCCAGATGTGCAGAAGCAGAGTTCCAGGATTATGCTGAAATCTGCCTCTGCATTTTCTCTCTAGCTGACATTTTCCACATGTGCAGAAGCAGAGTTCAAAGATTATGCTGAAATCCAACACATCAATTTCTCTCTTGCTGACATTTTCCAGATGTGCAGAAGCAGAGTTCAAAGATTATGCTGAAATCTACCACATCAATTTCTCTCAAGCTGACATTTTCCAGATGTGTAGAAGCAGAGTTCCAGGATTATGCTGAAATCTGCCTTGCAATTTTTCTCCAGCTGACATTTTCCAGATCTGCAGAAGCAGAATTCAAACATTATGCAGAAATCTACCACATCAATTTGTCTCTAGCTGACTTTTCCAGATGTGCAGGAGAGTTCCAGGATTATGCTGAAATCTACATATCAATTTTTCTCTTGCTGACATTTTCCAGATGTGCAGAAGCAGAGTTCCAGGATTATGCTGAAATCTGCCTCTGCATTTTCTCTCTAGCTGACATTTTCCAGATGTGCAGAAGCAGAGTTCCAGTATTATGCTGAAATCTGCCTTGCAATTTGTCTCCAAGTGAAATTTTCCAGATGTGGAGAAGCAGAGTTCAAAGATTATGGTGAAATCTACCACATCAATTTCTCTCTAACTGACATTTTCCAGATGTGTAGAACCAGAGATCCAGGATTATGCTGAAATCTGCCTTGCAATTTGTCTCCAAGTGAAATTTTCCAGATGTGGAGAAGCAGAGTTCAAAGATTATGGTGAAATCTACCACATCAATTTCTCTCTAGCTGACATTTTCCAGATGTGCAGAAGCTGAGTTCAAAGATTATGGTGAAATCTACCACATCAATTTCATTCTAGCTGACATTTGCCAGATGTGCAGAAGCAGAGTTCCAGTATTATGCTGAAATATACAACATCAATTTCTCTCTTACTGACATTTTCCAGATGTGTAGAACCAGAGATCCAGGATTATGCTGAAATCTGCCTCTGCATTTTCTCTCTAGCTAACATTTTCCAGATGTGCAGAAGCAGACTTCCAGGATTATGCTGAAATCTGCCTCTGCATTTTCTCTCTAGCTGACATTTTCCACATGTGCAGAAGCAGACTTCCAGGATTATGCTGAAATCTGCCTTGCAATTTTTCTCCAGCTGACATTTTCCAGATCTGCAGAAGCAGAATTCAAACATTATGCAGAAATCTACCACATCAATTTCTCTCTAGCTGACATTTTCCAGATGTGCAGAAGCAGAGTTCCAGGATTATGCTGAAATCTGCCTCTGCATTTTCCCGCTAGCTGACATTTTCCAGATGTGCAGAAGCTGAGTTCAAAGATTATGGTGAAATCTACCACATCAATTTCTCTCTAGCTGACATTTTCCAGATGTGCAGAAGCTGAGTTCAAAGATTATGGTGAAATCTGCCACATCAATTTCTCTCTAGCTGACATTTGCCAGATGTGCAGAAGTAGAGTTCCAGGATTATGCTGAAATCTGCCTTGCAAGTTTTCTCAAGCTGACATTTTCCATATGTACAGAAGCAGAGTTCCAGGTGTATGCTGAAATCTGCCTTGCAATTTTTCTCCAGGTGACATTTTCCAGATGTGTAGAAGCAGAGTTCAAAGATTATGCTGAAATCTACAACTTCAATTTCTCTCTAGCTGACATTTTCCATATGTGCAGAAGCAGAGTACTAAGATTATGATGAAATCTACGACATCAATTTCTCTCTAGCTTACATTTTCCAGATGTGCAGAAGCAGACTTCCAGGGTTATGCTGAAATCTACCTCTGCATTTTCTCTCTAGCTGACATTTTCCACATGTGCAGAAGCAGAGTTCAAAGATTATGCTGAAATCTACCACATCAATTTCTCTCTATCTGACATTTTCCAGATGTGCAGAAGCAGAGTTCCAGGATTGTGCTGAAAACCACAACATCAATTTCTCTCTAGCTGACTTTCCCAGATGTGCAGAAGCAGATGTCCAGGATTATGCTGAAATCTGCCTTGCAAGTTTTCTCAAGCTGACATTTTCCATATGTACAGAAGCAGAGTTCCAGGTGTATGCTGAAATCTGCCTCTGCATTTTCTCTCTAGCTGACATTTTCCACATGTGCAGAAGCAGAGTTCCAAGATTATGCTGATCTGCCTCTGCATTTCCCCTCTAGCTGACATTTTCCAGATGTGAAGATGCAGAGTTCAAAGATTATGCTGAAATATACCACATCAATTTCTCTCTAGCTTACATTTTCCAGATGTGCGGAAGCAGAGTTCAAAGATTATGCTGAAATCTACCACATCAATTTCTCTCAAGCTGACATTTTCCAGATGTGTAGAAGCAGAGTTGCAGGATTATGCTGAAATCTGCCTTGCAATTTTTCTCCAGCTGACATTTTCCAGATCTGCAGAAGCAGAATTCAAACATTATGCAGAAATCTACCACATCAATTTCTCTCTAGCTGACTTTTCCAGATGTGCAGGAGAGTTCCAGGATTATGCTGAAATCTACATATCAATTTTTCTCTAGCTGACATTTTCCAGATGTGTAGAAGCAGAGTTCCAGGATTATGCTGAAATCAGCCTCTGCATTTTCTCTCTTGCTGACAGTTTCCAGATGTGCAGAAGCTGAGTTCAAAGATTATGGTGAAATCTACCACATCAATTTCTCTCTAGCTGACATATGCCAGATGTGCAGCAGCAGAGTTCCAGGATTATGCTGAAATCAGCCTCTGCATTTTCTCCCTAGCTGACATTTTCCAGATGTGCAGAAGCAGAGTTCCAGGATTATGCTGAAATCTGCCTCTGCATTTTCTCTCTAGCTGACATTTTCCACATGTGCAGAAGCAGAGTTCAAAGATTATGCTGAAATCCAACACATCAATTTCTCTCTTGCTGACATTTTCCAGATGTGCAGAAGCAGAGTTCAAAGATTATGCTGAAATCTACCACATCAATTTCTCTCAAGCTGACATTTTCCAGATGTGTAGAAGCAGAGTTCCAGGATTATGCTGAAATCTGCCTTGCAATTTTTCTCCAGCTGACATTTTCCAGATCTGCAGAAGCAGAATTCAAACATTATGCAGAAATCTACCACATCAATTTGTCTCTAGCTGACTTTTCCAGATGTGCAGGAGAGTTCCAGGATTATGCTGAAATCTACATATCAATTTTTCTCTTGCTGACATTTTCCAGATGTGCAGAAGCAGAGTTCCAGGATTATGCTGAAATCTGCCTCTGCATTTTCTCTCTAGCTGACATTTTCCAGATGTGCAGAAGCAGAGTTCCAGTATTATGCTGAAATCTGCCTTGCAATTTGTCTCCAAGTGAAATTTTCCAGATGTGGAGAAGCAGAGTTCAAAGATTATGGTGAAATCTACCACATCAATTTCTCTCTAACTGACATTTTCCAGATGTGTAGAACCAGAGATCCAGGATTATGCTGAAATCTGCCTTGCAATTTGTCTCCAAGTGAAATTTTCCAGATGTGGAGAAGCAGAGTTCAAAGATTATGGTGAAATCTACCACATCAATTTCTCTCTAGCTGACATTTTCCAGATGTGCAGAAGCTGAGTTCAAAGATTATGGTGAAATCTACCACATCAATTTCATTCTAGCTGACATTTGCCAGATGTGCAGAAGCAGAGTTCCAGTATTATGCTGAAATATACAACATCAATTTCTCTCTTACTGACATTTTCCAGATGTGTAGAACCAGAGATCCAGGATTATGCTGAAATCTGCCTCTGCATTTTCTCTCTAGCTAACATTTTCCAGATGTGCAGAAGCAGACTTCCAGGATTATGCTGAAATCTGCCTCTGCATTTTCTCTCTAGCTGACATTTTCCACATGTGCAGAAGCAGACTTCCAGGATTATGCTGAAATCTGCCTTGCAATTTTTCTCCAGCTGACATTTTCCAGATCTGCAGAAGCAGAATTCAAACATTATGCAGAAATCTACCACATCAATTTCTCTCTAGCTGACATTTTCCAGATGTGCAGAAGCAGAGTTCCAGGATTATGCTGAAATCTGCCTCTGCATTTTCCCGCTAGCTGACATTTTCCAGATGTGCAGAAGCTGAGTTCAAAGATTATGGTGAAATCTACCACATCAATTTCTCTCTAGCTGACATTTTCCAGATGTGCAGAAGCTGAGTTCAAAGATTATGGTGAAATCTGCCACATCAATTTCTCTCTAGCTGACATTTGCCAGATGTGCAGAAGTAGAGTTCCAGGATTATGCTGAAATCTGCCTTGCAAGTTTTCTCAAGCTGACATTTTCCATATGTACAGAAGCAGAGTTCCAGGTGTATGCTGAAATCTGCCTTGCAATTTTTCTCCAGGTGACATTTTCCAGATGTGTAGAAGCAGAGTTCAAAGATTATGCTGAAATCTACAACTTCAATTTCTCTCTAGCTGACATTTTCCATATGTGCAGAAGCAGAGTACTAAGATTATGATGAAATCTACGACATCAATTTCTCTCTAGCTTACATTTTCCAGATGTGCAGAAGCAGACTTCCAGGGTTATGCTGAAATCTACCTCTGCATTTTCTCTCTAGCTGACATTTTCCACATGTGCAGAAGCAGAGTTCAAAGATTATGCTGAAATCTACCACATCAATTTCTCTCTATCTGACATTTTCCAGATGTGCAGAAGCAGAGTTCCAGGATTGTGCTGAAAACCACAACATCAATTTCTCTCTAGCTGACTTTCCCAGATGTGCAGAAGCAGATGTCCAGGATCATGCTGAAATCTGCCTTGCAAGTTTTCTCAAGCTGACATTTTCCATATGTACAGAAGCAGAGTTCCAGGTGTATGCTGAAATCTGCCTCTGCATTTTCTCTCTAGCTGACATTTTCCACATGTGCAGAAGCAGAGTTCCAAGATTATGCTGATCTGCCTCTGCATTTCCCCTCTAGCTGACATTTTCCAGATGTGAAGATGCAGAGTTCAAAGATTATGCTGAAATATACCACATCAATTTCTCTCTAGCTTACATTTTCCAGATGTGCGGAAGCAGAGTTCAAAGATTATGCTGAAATCTACCACATCAATTTCTCTCAAGCTGACATTTTCCAGATGTGTAGAAGCAGAGTTGCAGGATTATGCTGAAATCTGCCTTGCAATTTTTCTCCAGCTGACATTTTCCAGATCTGCAGAAGCAGAATTCAAACATTATGCAGAAATCTACCACATCAATTTCTCTCTAGCTGACTTTTCCAGATGTGCAGGAGAGTTCCAGGATTATGCTGAAATCTACATATCAATTTTTCTCTAGCTGACATTTTCCAGATGTGTAGAAGCAGAGTTCCAGGATTATGCTGAAATCAGCCTCTGCATTTTCTCTCTTGCTGACAGTTTCCAGATGTGCAGAAGCTGAGTTCAAAGATTATGGTGAAATCTACCACATCAATTTCTCTCTAGCTGACATATGCCAGATGTGCAGCAGCAGAGTTCCAGGATTATGCTGAAATCAGCCTCTGCATTTTCTCCCTAGCTGACATTTTCCAGATGTGCAGAAGCAGAGTTCCAGGATTATGCTGAAATCTGCCTCTGCATTTTCTCTCTAGCTGACATTTTCCACATGTGCAGAAGCAGAGTTCAAAGATTATGCTGAAATCCAACACATCAATTTCTCTCTTGCTGACATTTTCCAGATGTGCAGAAGCAGAGTTCAAAGATTATGCTGAAATCTACCACATCAATTTCTCTCAAGCTGACATTTTCCAGATGTGTAGAAGCAGAGTTCCAGGATTATGCTGAAATCTGCCTTGCAATTTTTCTCCAGCTGACATTTTCCAGATCTGCAGAAGCAGAATTCAAACATTATGCAGAAATCTACCACATCAATTTGTCTCTAGCTGACTTTTCCAGATGTGCAGGAGAGTTCCAGGATTATGCTGAAATCTACATATCAATTTTTCTCTTGCTGACATTTTCCAGATGTGCAGAAGCAGAGTTCCAGGATTATGCTGAAATCTGCCTCTGCATTTTCTCTCTAGCTGACATTTTCCAGATGTGCAGAAGCAGAGTTCCAGTATTATGCTGAAATCTGCCTTGCAATTTGTCTCCAAGTGAAATTTTCCAGATGTGGAGAAGCAGAGTTCAAAGATTATGGTGAAATCTACCACATCAATTTCTCTCTAGCTGACATTTTCCAGATGTGCAGAAGCTGAGTTCAAAGATTATGGTGAAATCTACCACATCAATTTCATTCTAGCTGACATTTGCCAGATGTGCAGAAGCAGAGTTCCAGTATTATGCTGAAATATACAACATCAATTTCTCTCTAACTGACATTTTCCAGATGTGTAGAACCAGAGATCCAGGATTATGCTGAAATCTGCCTTGCAATTTGTCTCCAAGTGAAATTTTCCAGATGTGTAGAACCAGAGATCCAGGATTATGCTGAAATCTGCCTCTGCATTTTCTCTCTAGCTAACATTTTCCAGATGTGCAGAAGCAGACTTCCAGGATTATGCTGAAATCTGCCTCTGCATTTTCTCTCTAGCTGACATTTTCCACATGTGCAGAAGCAGAGTTCCAAGATTATGCTGAAATCTGCCTTGCAATTTCTCTCTAGCTGACATTTGCCAGATGTGCAGAAGCAGACTTCCAGGATTATGCTGAAATCTGCCTTGCAATTTTTCTCCAGGTGACATTTTCCAGATGTGCAGAAGCAGAGTTCAAACATGCTGAAATCTAACACATCAATTTCTCTCTTGCTGACATTTTCCAGAGTTGTAGAAGCAGAGTTCCAGGGTTATGCTGAAATCTGCCTCTGCATTTTTCCTCTAGCTGACATTTTCCAGATGTAAAAAAGCAGAGTTCAAAGATTATGCTGAAATCTACAACTTCAATTTCTCTCTAGCTGACATTTTCCAGATTTGCAGAAGCAGAGTTCTAAGATTATGCTGAAATCTACGACATCAATTTCTCTCTAGCTTACATTTTCCAGATGTGCAGAAGCAGACTTCCAGGATTATGCTGAAATCTGCCTCTGCATTTTCCCTCTAGCTGACATTTTCCAGATGTGCAGAAGCTGAGTTCAAAGATTATGGTGAAATCTACCACATCAATTTCTCTCTAGCTGACATTTTCCAGATGTGCAGAAGCTGAGTTCAAAGATTATGGTGAAATCTACCACATCAATTTCTCTCTAGCTGACATTTTCCAGATGTGCAGAAGCTGAGTTCAAAGATTATGGTGAAATCTGCCACATCAATTTCTCTCTAGCTGACATTTGCCAGATGTGCAGAAGTAGAGTTCCAGGATTATGCTGAAATCTGCCTTGCAAGTTTTCTCAAGCTGACATTTTCCATATGTACAGAAGCAGAGTTCCAGGTGTATGCTGAAATCTGCCTTGCAATTTTTCTCCAGGTGACATTTTCCAGATGTGTAGAAGCAGAGTTCAAAGATTATGCTGAAATCTACAACTTCAATTTCTCTCTAGCTGACATATTCCATATGTGCAGAAGCAGAGTTCTAAGATTATGATGAAATCTACGACATCAATTTCTCTCTAGCTTACATTTTCCAGATGTGCAGAAGCAGACTTCCAGGGTTATGCTGAAATCTGCCTCTGCATTTTCTCTCTAGCTGACATTTTCCACATGTGCAGAAGCAGAGTTCAAAGATTATGCTGAAATCTACCACATCAATTTCTCTCTATCTGACATTTTCCAGATGTGCAGAAGCAGAGTTCCAGGATTGTGCTGAAAACCACAACATCAATTTCTCTCTAGCTGACTTTCCCAGATGTGCAGAAGCAGATGTCCAGTATTATGCTGAAATCTGCCTCTGCAGTTTCCCTCTAGCTGCCATTTTCCAGATGTGCAGAAGCAGATTTCAAACATTATGCTGAAATCTACCACTTCAATTTCTCTCTAGCTGACATTTGCCAGATGTACAGAAGCAGAGTTCCAGGATTATGCTGAAATCTGCCTTACAATTTTTCTCCAGGTGATATTTTCCAGATTTGGACAAGCAGAGTTCAAAGATTATGGTGAAATCTGCCACATCAATTTCTCTCTAGCTGACATTTGCCAGATGTGCAGAAGTAGAGTTCCAGGATTATGCTGAAATATACATCAATTTCTCTCTAACTGACATTTTCCAGATGTGTAGAACCAGAGATCCAGGATTATGCTGAAATCTGCCTTCCAATTTTTCTCCAAGTGAAATTTTCCAGATGTGGAGAAGCAGAGTTCAAAGATTATGGTGAAATCTACCACATCAATTTCTCTCTAGCTGACATTTTCCAGATGTGCAGAAGCTGAGTTCAAAGATTATGGTGAAATCTACCACATCAATTTCACTCTAGCTGACATTTGCCAGATGTGCAGAAGCAGAGTTCCAGTATTATGCTGAAATATACAACATCAATTTCTCTCTAGCTGACATTTTCCAGATGTGCAGAAGCAGACTTCCAGGATTATGCTGAAATCTGCCTCTGCATTTTCTCTCTAGCTGACATTTTCCACATTTGCAGAAGCAGAGTTCCAAGATTATGCTGAAATCTGCCTTGCAATTTCTCTCTAGCTGACATTTGCCAGATGTGCAGAAGCAGACTTCCAGGATTATGCTGAAATCTGCCTTGCAATTTTTCTCCAGGTGACATTTTCCAGATGTGCAGAAGCAGAGTTCAAACATGCTGAAATTTAACACATCAATTTCTCTCTTGCTGACATTTTTAAGAGTTGCAGAAGCAGAGTTCCAGGATTATGCTGAAATCTGCCTTGCAATTTTTCTCCAGCTGACATTTTCCAGATCTACAGAAGCAGAATTCAAACATTATGCAGAAATCTACCACATCAATTTCTCTCTAGCTGACATTTTCCAGATGTGTAGAAGAAGAGTTCCAGGATTATGCTTAAATCAGCCTCTGCATTTTCTCTCTAGCTGACACTTTCCAGATGTGCAGAAGCAGATTTCAAAAATTATGCTGAAATCTACCACATCAATTTCTCTCTAGCTGACATTTGCCAGATGTGCAGAAGTAGAGTTCCAGGATTATGCTGAAATCTGCCTCTGCATTTTCCCTCTAGCTGACATTTTCCAGATGTGCAGAAGCTGAGTTCAAAGATTATGGTGAAATCTACCACATCAATTTCTCTCTAGCTGACATTTTCCAGATGTGCAGAAGCTGAGTTCAAAGATTATGGTGAAATCTACCACATCAATTTCTCTCTAGCTGACATTTTCCAGATGTGCAGAAGCTGAGTTCAAAGATTATGGTGAAATCTATCACATCAATTTCTCTCTAGCTGACATTTTCCAGATGTGCAGAAGCAGAGTTCCAGGATTATGCTGAAATCAGCCTTTGCATTTTCTCTCTAGCTGACACTTTCCAGATGTGCAGAAGCAGAGTTCCAGGATTGTGCTGAAAACCACAACATCAATTTCTCTCTAGCTGACTTTCCCAGATGTGCAGAAGCAGATGTCCAGTATTATGCTGAAATCTGCCTCTGCAGTTTCCCTCTAGCTGCCATTTTCCAGATGTGCAGAAGCAGATTTCAAACATTATGCTGAAATCTACCACTTCAATTTCTCTCTAGCTGACATTTGCCAGATGTACAGAAGCAGAGTTCCAGGATTATGCTGAAATGTGCCTTACAATTTTTCTCCAGGTGAAATTTTCCAGATTTGGAAAAGCAGAGTTCAAAGATTATGGTGAAATCTGCCACATCAATTTCTCTCTAGCTGACATTTGCCAGATGTGCAGAAGTAGAGTTCCAGGATTATGCTGAAATCTGCCTTGCAAGTTTTCTCAAGCTGACATTTTCCATATGTACAGAAGCAGAGTTCCAGGTGTATGCTGAAATCTGCCTTGCAATTTTTCTCTAGCTGACTTTTCCAGATGTGCAGAAGCAGAGTTCCAGTATTATGCTGAAATATACAACATCAATATCTCTCTAGCTGACATTTTCCAGATGTGCAGAAGCAGAGTTCCAGTATTATGCTGAAATATACATCAATTTCTCTCTAACTGACATTTTTCAGATGTGTAGAACCAGAGATCCAGGATTATGCTGAAATCTGCCTTGCAATTTTTCTCCAAGTGAAATTTTCCAGATGTGGAGAAGCAGAGTTCAAAGATTATGGTGAAATCTACCACATCAATTTCTCTCTAGCTGACATTTTCCAGATGTGCAGAAGCTGAGTTCAAAGATTATGGTGAAATCTACCACATCAATTTCACTCTAGCTGACATTTGCCAGATGTGCAGAAGCAGAGTTCCAGTATTATGCTGAAATATACAACATCAATTTCTCTCTAGCTGACATTTTCCAGATGTGCAGAAGCAGACTTCCAGGATTATGCTGAAATCTGCCTTGCAATTTCTCTCTAGCTGACATTTGCCAGATGTGCAGAAGCAGACTTCCAGGATTATGCTGAAATCTGCCTTGCAATTTTTCTCCAGGTGACATTTGCCAGATGTGCAGAAGCAGAGTTCAAACATGCTGAAATCTAACACATCAATTTCTCTCTTGCTGACATTTTTTAGAGTTGCAGAAGCAGAGTTCCAGGATTATGCTGAAATCTGCCTTGCAATTTTTCTCCAGCTGACATTTTCCAGATCTGCAGAAGCAGAATTCAAACATTATGCAGAAATCTACCACATCAATTTCTCTCTAGCTGACATTTTCCAGATGTGTAGAAGAAGAGTTCCAGGATTATGCTGAAATCAGCCTCTGCATTTTCTCTCTAGCTGACACTTTCCAGATGTGCAGAAGCAGAGTTCCAAGATTATGCTGAAATCTGCCTCTGCATTTCCCCTCTAGCTGACATTTTCCAGATGTGACTAAGCAGAGTTCAAAGATTATGCTGAAATCTACCACATCAATTTCTCTCTAGCTGACATTTGCCAGATGTGCAGAAGTAGAGTTCCAGGATTATGCTGAAATCTGCCTCTGCATTTTCCCTCTAGCTGACATTTTCCAGATGTGCAGAAGCTGAGTTCAAAGATTATGGTGAAATCTACCACATCAATTTCTCTCTAGCTGACATTTTCCAGATGTGCAGAAGCTGAGTTCAAAGATTATGGTGAAATCTACCACATCAATTTCTCTCTAGCTGACATTTTCCAGATGTGCAGAAGCTGAGTTCAAAGATTATGGTGAAATCTATCACATCAATTTCTCTCTAGCTGACATTTTCCAGATGTGCAGAAGCAGAGTTCCAGGATTATGCTGAAATCAGCCTTTGCATTTTCTCTCTAGCTGACACTTTCCAGATGTGCAGAAGCAGAGTTCCAGTATTATGCTGAAATCTACCACTTCAATTTCTTTCTAGCTCACATTTGCCAGATGTGCAGAAGCAGAGTGCCAGGATTATTCTGAAATCTGCCTTGCAATTTTTCTCCAGGTGAAATTTTCCAGATGTGTAGAAGCAGAGTTCAAAGATTATGCTGAAATCTACAACTTCAATTTCTCTCTAGCTGACATTTGCCAGATGTGCAGAAGCAGAGTTCCAGGATTATGCTGAAATATACATCAATTTCTCTCTAACTGACATTTTCCAGATGTGTAGAACCAGAGATCCAGGATTATGCTGAAATCTGCCTTCCAATTTTTCTCCAAGTGAAATTTTCCAGATGTGGAGAAGCAGACTTCAAAGATTATGGTGAAATCTACCACATCAATTTCTCTCTAGCTGACATTTTCCAGATGTGCAGAAGCTGAGTTCAAAGATTATGGTGAAATCTACCACATCAATTTCACTCTAGCTGACATTTGCCAGATGTGCAGAAGCAGAGTTCCAGTATTATGCTGAAATATACAACATCAATTTCTCTCTAGCTGACATTTTCCAGATGTGCAGAAGCAGACTTCCAGGATTATGCTGAAATCTGCCTCTGCATTTTCTCTCTAGCTGACATTTTCCACATTTGCAGAAGCAGAGTTCCAAGATTATGCTGAAATCTGCCTTGCAATTTCTCTCTAGCTGACATTTGCCAGATGTGCAGAAGCAGACTTCCAGGATTATGCTGAAATCTGCCTTGCAATTTTTCTCCAGGTGACATTTTCCAGATGTGCAGAAGCAGAGTTCAAACATGCTGAAATTTAACACATCAATTTCTCTCTTGCTGACATTTTTAAGAGTTGCAGAAGCAGAGTTCCAGGATTATGCTGAAATCTGCCTTGCAATTTTTCTCCAGCTGACATTTTCCAGATCTACAGAAGCAGAATTCAAACATTATGCAGAAATCTACCACATCAATTTCTCTCTAGCTGACATTTTCCAGATGTGTAGAAGAAGAGTTCCAGGATTATGCTTAAATCAGCCTCTGCATTTTCTCTCTAGCTGACACTTTCCAGATGTGCAGAAGCAGATTTCAAAAATTATGCTGAAATCTACCACATCAATTTCTCTCTAGCTGACATTTGCCAGATGTGCAGAAGTAGAGTTCCAGGATTATGCTGAAATCTGCCTCTGCATTTTCCCTCTAGCTGACATTTTCCAGATGTGCAGAAGCTGAGTTCAAAGATTATGGTGAAATCTACCACATCAATTTCTCTCTAGCTGACATTTTCCAGATGTGCAGAAGCTGAGTTCAAAGATTATGGTGAAATCTACCACATCAATTTCTCTCTAGCTGACATTTTCCAGATGTGCAGAAGCTGAGTTCAAAGATTATGGTGAAATCTATCACATCAATTTCTCTCTAGCTGACATTTTCCAGATGTGCAGAAGCAGAGTTCCAGGATTATGCTGAAATCAGCCTTTGCATTTTCTCTCTAGCTGACACTTTCCAGATGTGCAGAAGCAGAGTTCCAGGATTGTGCTGAAAACCACAACATCAATTTCTCTCTAGCTGACTTTCCCAGATGTGCAGAAGCAGATGTCCAGTATTATGCTGAAATCTGCCTCTGCAGTTTCCCTCTAGCTGCCATTTTCCAGATGTGCAGAAGCAGATTTCAAACATTATGCTGAAATCTACCACTTCAATTTCTCTCTAGCTGACATTTGCCAGATGTACAGAAGCAGAGTTCCAGGATTATGCTGAAATGTGCCTTACAATTTTTCTCCAGGTGAAATTTTCCAGATTTGGAAAAGCAGAGTTCAAAGATTATGGTGAAATCTGCCACATCAATTTCTCTCTAGCTGACATTTGCCAGATGTGCAGAAGTAGAGTTCCAGGATTATGCTGAAATCTGCCTTGCAAGTTTTCTCAAGCTGACATTTTCCATATGTACAGAAGCAGAGTTCCAGGTGTATGCTGAAATCTGCCTTGCAATTTTTCTCTAGCTGACTTTTCCAGATGTGCAGAAGCAGAGTTCCAGTATTATGCTGAAATATACAACATCAATATCTCTCTAGCTGACATTTTCCAGATGTGCAGAAGCAGAGTTCCAGTATTATGCTGAAATATACATCAATTTCTCTCTAACTGACATTTTTCAGATGTGTAGAACCAGAGATCCAGGATTATGCTGAAATCTGCCTTGCAATTTTTCTCCAAGTGAAATTTTCCAGATGTGGAGAAGCAGAGTTCAAAGATTATGGTGAAATCTACCACATCAATTTCTCTCTAGCTGACATTTTCCAGATGTGCAGAAGCTGAGTTCAAAGATTATGGTGAAATCTACCACATCAATTTCACTCTAGCTGACATTTGCCAGATGTGCAGAAGCAGAGTTCCAGTATTATGCTGAAATATACAACATCAATTTCTCTCTAGCTGACATTTTCCAGATGTGCAGAAGCAGACTTCCAGGATTATGCTGAAATCTGCCTTGCAATTTCTCTCTAGCTGACATTTGCCAGATGTGCAGAAGCAGACTTCCAGGATTATGCTGAAATCTGCCTTGCAATTTTTCTCCAGGTGACATTTGCCAGATGTGCAGAAGCAGAGTTCAAACATGCTGAAATCTAACACATCAATTTCTCTCTTGCTGACATTTTTTAGAGTTGCAGAAGCAGAGTTCCAGGATTATGCTGAAATCTGCCTTGCAATTTTTCTCCAGCTGACATTTTCCAGATCTGCAGAAGCAGAATTCAAACATTATGCAGAAATCTACCACATCAATTTCTCTCTAGCTGACATTTTCCAGATGTGTAGAAGAAGAGTTCCAGGATTATGCTGAAATCAGCCTCTGCATTTTCTCTCTAGCTGACACTTTCCAGATGTGCAGAAGCAGAGTTCCAAGATTATGCTGAAATCTGCCTCTGCATTTCCCCTCTAGCTGACATTTTCCAGATGTGACTAAGCAGAGTTCAAAGATTATGCTGAAATCTACCACATCAATTTCTCTCTAGCTGACATTTGCCAGATGTGCAGAAGTAGAGTTCCAGGATTATGCTGAAATCTGCCTCTGCATTTTCCCTCTAGCTGACATTTTCCAGATGTGCAGAAGCTGAGTTCAAAGATTATGGTGAAATCTACCACATCAATTTCTCTCTAGCTGACATTTTCCAGATGTGCAGAAGCTGAGTTCAAAGATTATGGTGAAATCTACCACATCAATTTCTCTCTAGCTGACATTTTCCAGATGTGCAGAAGCTGAGTTCAAAGATTATGGTGAAATCTATCACATCAATTTCTCTCTAGCTGACATTTTCCAGATGTGCAGAAGCAGAGTTCCAGGATTATGCTGAAATCAGCCTTTGCATTTTCTCTCTAGCTGACACTTTCCAGATGTGCAGAAGCAGAGTTCCAGTATTATGCTGAAATCTACCACTTCAATTTCTTTCTAGCTCACATTTGCCAGATGTGCAGAAGCAGAGTGCCAGGATTATTCTGAAATCTGCCTTGCAATTTTTCTCCAGGTGAAATTTTCCAGATGTGTAGAAGCAGAGTTCAAAGATTATGCTGAAATCTACAACTTCAATTTCTCTCTAGCTGACATTTGCCAGATGTGCAGAAGCAGAGTTCTAAGATTATGATGAAATCTACGACATCAATTTCTCTCCAGCTTACATTTTCCAGATGTGCAGAAGCAGATGTCCAGTATTATGCTGAAATCTGCCTCTGCAGTTTCCCTCTAGCTGCCATTTTCCAGATGTGCAGAAGCAGATTTCAAACATTATGCTGAAATCTACCACTTCAATTTCTCTCTAGCTGACATTTGCCAGATGTGCAGAAGCTGAGTTCAAAGATTAATGTGAAATCTACCACATCAATTTCTCTCTAGCTGACATTTTCCAGATGTGCAGAAGCAGAGTTCCAGGATTATGCTGAAATCAGCCTCTGCATTTTCTCCCTAGCTGACATTTTCCACATGTGCAGAAGCAGAGTTCCAAGATTATGCTGAATCTGCCTCTTCATTTCCCCTCTAGCTGACATTTTCCAGATGTGCAGAAGCTGAGTTCAAAGATTATGGTGAAATCTACCACATCAATTTCTCTCTAGCTGACATTTTCCAGATGTGAAGAAGCTGAGTTCAAAGATTATGGTGAAATCTACCACATCAATTTCTCTCTAGCTGACATTTTCCAGATGTGCAGAAGCTGAGTTCAAAGATTATGGTGAAATCTACCACATCAATTTCTCTCTAGCTGACATTTTCCAGATGTGCAGAAGCTGAGTTCAAAGATTATGGTGAAATCTATCACATCAATTTCTCTCTAGCTGACATTTTCCAGATGTGCAGAAGCAGAGTTCCAGGATTATGCTGAAATCAGCCTTTGCATTTTCTCTCTAGCTAACACTTTCCAGATGTGCAGAAGCAGAGTTCCAGTATTATGCTGAAATCTACCACTTCAATTTCTTTCTAGCTCACATTTGCCAGATGTGCAGAAGCAGAGTGCCAGGATTATTCTGAAATCTGCCTTGCAATTTTTCTCCAGGTGAAATTTTCCAGATGTGTAGAAGCAGAGTTCAAAGATTATGCTGAAATCTACAACTTCAATTTCTCTCTAGCTGACATTTGCCAGATGTGCAGAAGCAGAGTTCTAAGATTATGATGAAATCTACGACATCAATTTCTCTCCAGCTTACATTTTCCAGATGTGCAGAAGCAGATGTCCAGTATTATGCTGAAATCTGCCTCTGCAGTTTCCCTCTAGCTGCCATTTTCCAGATGTGCAGAAGCAGATTTCAAACATTATGCTGAAATCTACCACTTCAATTTCTCTCTAGCTGACATTTGCCAGATGTGCAGAAGCTGAGTTCAAAGATTAATGTGAAATCTACCACATCAATTTCTCTCTAGCTGACATTTTCCAGATGTGCAGAAGCAGAGTTCCAGGATTATGCTGAAATCAGCCTCTGCATTTTCTCCCTAGCTGACATTTCCCACATGTGCAGAAGCAGAGTTCCAAGATTATGCTGAATCTGCCTCTTCATTTCCCCTCTAGCTGACATTTTCCAGATGTGCAGAAGCTGAGTTCAAAGATTATGGTGAAATCTACCACATCAATTTCTCTCTAGCTGACATTTTCCAGATGTGAAGAAGCTGAGTTCAAAGATTATGGTGAAATCTACCACATCAATTTCTCTCTAGCTGACATTTTCCAGATGTGCAGAAGCTGAGTTCAAAGATTATGGTGAAATCTACCACATCAATTTCTCTCTAGCTGACATTTTCCAGATGTGCAGAAGCTGAGTTCAAAGATTATGGTGAAATCTATCACATCAATTTCTCTCTAGCTGACATTTTCCAGATGTGCAGAAGCAGAGTTCCAGGATTATGCTGAAATCAGCCTTTGCATTTTCTCTCTAGCTAACACTTTCCAGATGTGCAGAAGCAGAGTTCCAGTATTATGCTGAAATCTACCACTTCAATTTCTTTCTAGCTCACATTTGCCAGATGTGCAGAAGCAGTGTGCCAGGATTATTCTGAAATCTGCCTTGCAATTTTTCTCCAGGTGAAATTTTCCAGATGTGTAGAAGCAGAGTTCAAAGATTATGCTGAAATCTACAACTTCAATTTCTCTCTAGCTGACATTTGCCAGATGTGCAGAAGCAGAGTTCTAAGATTATGATGAAATCTACGACATCAATTTCTCTCTAGCTTACATTTTCCAGATGTGCAGAAGCAGATGTCCAGTATTATGCTGAAATCTGCCTCTGCAGTTTCCCTCTAGCTGCCATTTTCCAGATGTGCAGAAGCAGATTTCAAACATTATGCTGAAATCTACCACTTCAATTTCTCTCTAGCTGACATTTGCCAGATGTGCAGAAGCTGAGTTCAAAGATTAATGTGAAATCTACCACATCAATTTCTCTCTAGCTGACATTTTCCAGATGTGCAGAAGCAGAGTTCCAGGATTATGCTGAAATCAGACTCTGCATTTTCTCCCTAGCTGACATTTTCCACATGTGCAGAAGCAGAGTTCCAAGATTATGCTGAATCTGCCTCTGCATTTCCCCTCTAGCTGACATTTTCCAGATGTCCAGAAGCTGAGTTCAAAGATTATGGTGAAATCTACCACATCAATTTCTCTCTAGCTGACATTTTCCAGATGTGAAGAAGCTGAGTTCAAAGATTATGCTGAAATATACCACATCAATTTCTCTCTAGCTTACATTTTCCAGATGTGCGGAAGCAGAGTTCAAAGATTATGCTGAAATCTACCACATCAATTTCTCTCAAGCTGACATTTTCCAGTTCTGCAGAAGCAGAATTCAAACATTATGCAGAAATCTACCACATCAATTTCTCTCTAGCTGACTTTTCCAGATGTGCAGGAGAGTTCCAGGATTATGCTGAAATCTACATATCAATTTTTCTCTAGCTGACATTTTCCAGATGTGTAGAAGCAGAGTTCCAGTATTATGCTGAAATCTGCCTCTGCAGTTTCCCTCTAGCTGCCATTTTCCAGATGTGCAGAAGCAGATTTCAAACATTATGCTGAAATCTACCACTTCAATTTCTCTCTAGCTGACATTTGCCAGATGTGCAGAAGCTGAGTTCAAAGATTAATGTGAAATCTACCACATCAATTTCTCTCTAGCTGACATTTTCCAGATGTGCAGAAGCAGAGTTCCAGGATTATGCTGAAATCAGCCTCTGCATTTTCTCCCTAGCTGACATTTTCCACATGTGCAGAAGCAGAGTTCCAAGATTATGCTGAATCTGCCTCTTCATTTCCCCTCTAGCTGACATTTTCCAGATGTGCAGAAGCTGAGTTCAAAGATTATGGTGAAATCTACCACATCAATTTCTCTCTAGCTGACATTTTCCAGATGTGAAGAAGCTGAGTTCAAAGATTATGGTGAAATCTACCACATCAATTTCTCTCTAGCTGACATTTTCCAGATGTGCAGAAGCTGAGTTCAAAGATTATGGTGAAATCTACCACATCAATTTCTCTCTAGCTGACATTTTCCAGATGTGCAGAAGCTGAGTTCAAAGATTATGGTGAAATCTATCACATCAATTTCTCTCTAGCTGACATTTTCCAGATGTGCAGAAGCAGAGTTCCAGGATTATGCTGAAATCAGCCTTTGCATTTTCTCTCTAGCTAACACTTTCCAGATGTGCAGAAGCAGAGTTCCAGTATTATGCTGAAATCTACCACTTCAATTTCTTTCTAGCTCACATTTGCCAGATGTGCAGAAGCAGAGTGCCAGGATTATTCTGAAATCTGCCTTGCAATTTTTCTCCAGGTGAAATTTTCCAGATGTGTAGAAGCAGAGTTCAAAGATTATGCTGAAATCTACAACTTCAATTTCTCTCTAGCTGACATTTGCCAGATGTGCAGAAGCAGAGTTCTAAGATTATGATGAAATCTACGACATCAATTTCTCTCCAGCTTACATTTTCCAGATGTGCAGAAGCAGATGTCCAGTATTATGCTGAAATCTGCCTCTGCAGTTTCCCTCTAGCTGCCATTTTCCAGATGTGCAGAAGCAGATTTCAAACATTATGCTGAAATCTACCACTTCAATTTCTCTCTAGCTGACATTTGCCAGATGTGCAGAAGCTGAGTTCAAAGATTAATGTGAAATCTACCACATCAATTTCTCTCTAGCTGACATTTTCCAGATGTGCAGAAGCAGAGTTCCAGGATTATGCTGAAATCAGCCTCTGCATTTTCTCCCTAGCTGACATTTTCCACATGTGCAGAAGCAGAGTTCCAAGATTATGCTGAATCTGCCTCTTCATTTCCCCTCTAGCTGACATTTTCCAGATGTGCAGAAGCTGAGTTCAAAGATTATGGTGAAATCTACCACATCAATTTCTCTCTAGCTGACATTTTCCAGATGTGAAGAAGCTGAGTTCAAAGATTATGGTGAAATCTACCACATCAATTTCTCTCTAGCTGACATTTTCCAGTTCTGCAGAAGCAGAATTCAAACATTATGCAGAAATCTACCACATCAATTTCTCTCTAGCTGACTTTTCCAGATGTGCAGGAGAGTTCCAGGATTATGCTGAAATCTACATATCAATTTTTCTCTAGCTGACATTTTCCAGATGTGTAGAAGCAGAGTTCCAGGATTATGCTGAAATCAGCCTCTGCATTTTCTCTCTTGCTGACAGTTTCCAGATGTGCAGAAGCTGAGTTCAAAGATTATGGTGAAATCTACCACATCAATTTCTCTCTAGCTGACATATGCCAGATGTGCAGCAGCAGAGTTCCAGGATTATGCTGAAATCAGCCTCTGCATTTTCTCCCTAGCTGACATTTTCCAGATGTGCAGAAGCAGAGTTCCAGGATTATGCTGAAATCTGCCTCTGCATTTTCTCTCTAGCTGACATTTTCCACATGTGCAGAAGCAGAGTTCAAAGATTATGCTGAAATCCAACACATCAATTTCTCTCTTGCTGACATTTTCCAGATGTGCAGAAGCAGAGTTCAAAGATTATGCTGAAATCTACCACATCAATTTCTCTCAAGCTGACATTTTCCAGATGTGTAGAAGCAGAGTTGCAGGATTATGCTGAAATCTGCCTTGCAATTTTTCTCCAGCTGACATTTTCCAGTTCTGCAGAAGCAGAATTCAAACATTATGCAGAAATCTACCACATCATTTTCTCTCTAGCTGACTTTTCCAGATGTGCAGGAGAGTTCCAGGATTATGCTGAAATCTACATATCAATTTTTCTCTAGCTGACATTTTCCAGATGTGTAGAAGCAGAGTTCCAGGATTATGCTGAAATCAGCCTCTGCATTTTCTCTCTTGCTGACAGTTTCCAGATGTGCAGAAGCTGAGTTCAAAGATTATGGTGAAATCTACCACATCAATTTCTCTCTAGCTGACATATGCCAGATGTGCAGCAGCAGAGTTCCAGGATTATGCTGAAATCAGCCTCTGCATTTTCTCCCTAGCTGACATTTTCCAGATGTGCAGAAGCAGAGTTCCAGGATTATGCTGAAATCTGCCTCTGCATTTTCTCTCTAGCTGACATTTTCCACATGTGCAGAAGCAGAGTTCAAAGATTATGCTGAAATCCAACACATCAATTTCTCTCTTGCTGACATTTTCCAGATGTGCAGAAGCAGAGTTCAAAGATTATGGTGAAATCTACCACATCAATTTCTCTCAAGCTGACATTTTCCAGATGTGTAGAAGCAGAGTTGCAGGATTATGCTGAAATCTGCCTTGCAATTTTTCTCCAGCTGACATTTTCCAGATCTGCAGAAGCAGAATTCAAACATTATGCAGAAATCTACCACATCAATTTCTCTCTAGCTGACTTTTCCAGATGTGCAGGAGAGTTCCAGGATTATGCTGAAATCTACATATCAATTTTTCTCTTGCTGACATTTTCCAGATGTGCAGAAGCAGAGTTCCAGGATTATGCTGAAATCTGCCTCTGCATTTTCTCTCTAGCTGACATTTTCCAGATGTGCAGAAGCAGAGTTCCAGTATTATGCTGAAATCTGCCTTGCAATTTGTCTCCAAGTGAAATTTTCCAGATGTGGAGAAGCAGAGTTCAAAGATTATGGTGAAATCTACCACATCAATTTCTCTCTAACTGACATTTTCCAGATGTGTAGAACCAGAGATCCAGGATTATGCTGAAATCTGCCTTGCAATTTGTCTCCAAGTGAAATTTTCCAGATGTGGAGAAGCAGAGTTCAAAGATTATGGTGAAATCTACCACATCAATTTCTCTCTAGCTGACATTTTCCAGATGTGCAGAAGCTGAGTTCAAAGATTATGGTGAAATCTACCACATCAATTTCATTCTAGCTGACATTTGCCAGATGTGCAGAAGCAGAGTTCCAGTATTATGCTGAAATATACAACATCAATTTCTCTCTTACTGACATTTTCCAGATGTTTAGAACCAGAGATCCAGGATTATGCTGAAATCTGCCTCTGCATTTTCTCTCTAGCTAACATTTTCCAGATGTGCAGAAGCAGACTTCCAGGATTATGCTGAAATCTGCCTCTGCATTTTCTCTCTAGCTGACATTTTCCACATGTGCAGAAGCAGAGTTCCAAGATTATGCTGAAATCTGCCTTGCAATTTCTCTCTAGCTGACATTTGCCAGATGTGCAGAAGCAGACTTCCAGGATTATGCTGAAATCTGCCTTGCAATTTTTCTCCAGCTGACATTTTCCAGATCTGCAGAAGCAGAATTCAAACATTATGCAGAAATCTACCACATCAATTTCTCTCTAGCTGACATTTTCCAGATGTGCAGAAGCAGAGTTCCAGGATTATGCTGAAATCTGCCTCTGCATTTCCCCTCTAGCTGACATTTTCCAGATGTGGAGAAGCAGAGTTCAAAGATTATGCTGAAATCTACCACATCAATTTCTCTCTGACATTTTCCAGATGTGTAGAACCAGAGATCCAGGATTATGCTGAAATCTGCCTTGCAATTTTTCTCTAGCTGACTTTTCCAGATGTGCAGGAGAGTTCCAGGATTATGCTGAAATCTGCCTCTGCATTTTCCCGCTAGCTGACATTTTCCAGATGTGCAGAAGCTGAGTTCAAAGATTATGGTGAAATCTACCACATCAATTTCCTTCTAGCTGACATTTTCCAGATGTGCAGAAGCTGAGTTCAAAGATTATGGTGAAATCTACCACATCAGTTTCTCTCTAGCTGACATTTTCCAGATGTGCAGAAGCTGAGTTCAAAGATTATGGTGAAATCTGCCACATCAATTTCTCTCTAGCTGACATTTGCCAGATGTGTAGAAGCAGAGTTGCAGGATTATGCTGAAATCTGCCTTGCAATTTTTCTCCAGCTGACATTTTCCAGATCTGCAGAAGCAGAATTCAAACATTATGCAGAAATCTACCACATCAATTTCTCTCTAGCTGACTTTTCCAGATGTGCAGGAGAGTTCCAGGATTATGCTGAAATCTACATATCATTTTTTCTCTAGCTGACATTTTCCAGATGTGTAGAAGCAGAGTTCCAGGATTATGCTGAAATCAGCCTCTGCATTTTCTCTCTTGCTGACAGTTTCCAGATGTGCAGAAGCTGAGTTCAAAGATTATGCTGAAATCTACAACTTCAATTTCTCTCTAGCTGACATTTTCCATACGTGCAGAAGCAGAGTTCTAAGATTATGATGAAATCTACGACATCAATTTCTCTCTAGCTTACATTTTCCAGATGTGCAGAAGCAGACTTCCAGGGTTATGCTGAAATCTGCCTCTGCATTTTCTCTCTAGCTGACATTTTCCACATGTGCAGAAGCAGAGTTCAAAGATTATGCTGAAATCTACCACATCAATTTCTCTCTATCTGACATTTTCCAGATGTGCAGAAGCAGAGTTCCAGGATTGTGCTGAAAACCACAACATCAATTTCTCTCTAGCTGACTTTCCCAGATGTGCAGAAGCAGATGTCCAGGATTATGCTGAAATCTGCCTTGCAAGTTTTCTCAAGCTGACATTTTCCATATGTACAGAAGCAGAGTTCCAGGTGTATGCTGAAATCTGCCTCTGCATTTTCTCTCTAGCTGACATTTTCCACATGTGCAGAAGCAGAGTTCCAAGATTATGCTGATCTGCCTCTGCATTTCCCCTCTAGCTGACATTTTCCAGATGTGAAGAAGCAGAGTTCAAAGATTATGCTGAAATATACCACATCAATTTCTCTCTAGCTTACATTTTCCAGATGTGCGGAAGCAGAGTTCAAAGATTATGCTGAAATCTACCACATCAATTTCTCTCAAGCTGACATTTTCCAGATGTGTAGAAGCAGAGTTCCAGGATTATGCTGAAATCTGCCTTGCAATTTTTCTCCAGCTGACATTTTCCAGATCTGCAGAAGCAGAATTCAAACATTATGCAGAAATCTACCACATCAATTTCTCTCTAGCTGACTTTTCCAGATGTGCAGGAGAGTTCCAGGATTATGCTGAAATCTACATATCAATTTTTCTCTAGCTGACATTTTCCAGATGTGTAGAAGCAGAGTTCCAGGATTATGCTGAAATCAGCCTCTGCATTTTCTCTCTTGCTGACAGTTTCCAGATGTGCAGAAGCTGAGTTCAAAGATTATGGTGAAATCTACAACATCAATTTCTCTCTAGCTGACATATGCCAGATGTGCAGCAGCAGAGTTCCAGGATTATGCTGAAATCAGCCTCTGCATTTTCTCCCTAGCTGACATTTTCCAGATGTGCAGAAGCAGAGTTCCAGGATTATGCTGAAATCTGCCTCTGCATTTTCTCTCTAGCTGACATTTTCCAGATGTGCAGAAGCAGAGTTCAAAGATTATGCTGAAATCTACCACATCAATTTCTCTCAAGCTGACATTTTCCAGATGTGTAGAAGCAGAGTTGCAGGATTATGCTGAAATCTGCCTTGCAATTTTTCTCCAGCTGACATTTTCCAGATCTGCAGAAGCAGAATTCAAACATTATGCAGAAATCTACCACATCAATTTCTCTCTAGCTGACTTTTCCAGATGTGCAGGAGAGTTCCAGGATTATGCTGAAATCTACATATCAATTTTTCTCTTGCTGACATTTTCCAGATGTGCAGAAGCAGAGTTCCAGGATTATGCTGAAATCTGCCTTGCAATTTGTCTCCAAGTGAAATTTTCCAGATGTGGAGAAGCAGAGTTCAAAGATTATGGTGAAATCTACCACATCAATTTCTCTCAAGCTGACATTTTCCAGATGTGTAGAAGCAGAGTTGCAGGATTATGCTGAAATCTGCCTTGCAATTTTTCTCCAGCTGACATTTTCCAGATCTGCAGAAGCAGAATTCAAACATTATGCAGAAATCTACCACATCAATTTGTCTCTAGCTGACTTTTCCAGATGTGCAGGAGAGTTCCAGGATTATGCTGAAATCTACATATCAATTTTTCTCTTGCTGACATTTTCCAGATGTGCAGAAGCAGAGTTCCAGGATTATGCTGAAATCTGCCTCTGCATTTTCTCTCTAGCTGACATTTTCCAGATGTGCAGAAGCAGAGTTCCAGTATTATGCTGAAATCTGCCTTGCAATTTGTCTCCAAGTGAAATTTTCCAGATGTGGAGAAGCAGAGTTCAAAGATTATGGTGAAATCTACCACATCAATTTCTCTCTAGCTGACATTTTCCAGATGTGCAGAAGCTGAGTTCAAAGATTATGGTGAAATCTACCACATCAATTTCATTCTAGCTGACATTTGCCAGATGTGCAGAAGCAGAGTTCCAGTATTATGCTGAAATATACAACATCAATTTCTCTCTAACTGACATTTTCCAGATGTGTAGAACCAGAGATCCAGGATTATGCTGAAATCTGCCTTGCAATTTGTCTCCAAGTGAAATTTTCCAGATGTGTAGAACCAGAGATCCAGGATTATGCTGAAATCTGCCTCTGCATTTTCTCTCTAGCTAACATTTTCCAGATGTGCAGAAGCAGACTTCCAGGATTATGCTGAAATCTGCCTCTGCATTTTCTCTCTAGCTGACATTTTCCACATGTGCAGAAGCAGAGTTCCAAGATTATGCTGAAATCTGCCTTGCAATTTCTCTCTAGCTGACATTTGCCAGATGTGCAGAAGCAGACTTCCAGGATTATGCTGAAATCTGCCTTGCAATTTTTCTCCAGGTGACATTTTCCAGATGTGCAGAAGCAGAGTTCAAACATGCTGAAATCTAACACATCAATTTCTCTCTTGCTGACATTTTTAAGAGTTGCAGAAGCAGAGTTCCAGGATTATGCTGAAATCTGCCTTGCAATTTTTCTCCAGCTGACATTTTCCAGATCTGCAGAAGCAGAATTCAAACATTATGCAGAAATCTACCACATCAATTTCTCTCTAGCTGACATTTTCCAGATGTGCAGAAGCAGAGTTCCAGGATTATGCTGAAATCTGCCTCTGCATTTCCCCTCTAGCTGACATTTTCCAGATGTGTAGAACCAGAGATCCAGGATTATGCTGAAATCTGCCTTGCAATTTTTCTCTAGCTGACTTTTCCAGATGTGCAGGAGAGTTCCAGGATTTTGCTGAAATCTGCCTCTGCATTTTCCCTCTAGCTGACATTTTCCAGATGTGCAGAAGCTGAGTTCAAAGATTATGGTGAAATCTACCACATCAATTTCTCTCTAGCTGACATTTTCCAGATGTGCAGAAGCTGAGTTCAAAGATTATGGTGAAATCTACCACATCAGTTTCTCTCTAGCTGACATTTTCCAGATGTGCAGAAGCTGAGTTCAAACATTATGCAGAAATCTACCACATCAATTTCTCTCTAGCTGACTTTTCCAGATGTGCAGGAGAGTTCCAGGATTATGCTGAAATCTACATATCAATTTTTCTCTTGCTGACATTTTCCAGATGTGCAGAAGCAGAGTTCCAGGATTATGCTGAAATCTGCCTTGCAATTTGTCTCCAAGTGAAATTTTCCAGATGTGGAGAAGCAGAGTTCAAAGATTATGGTGAAATCTACCACATCAATTTCTCTCAAGCTGACATTTTCCAGATGTGTAGAAGCAGAGTTGCAGGATTATGCTGAAATCTGCCTTGCAATTTTTCTCCAGCTGACATTTTCCAGATCTGCAGAAGCAGAATTCAAACATTATGCAGAAATCTACCACATCAATTTGTCTCTAGCTGACTTTTCCAGATGTGCAGGAGAGTTCCAGGATTATGCTGAAATCTACATATCAATTTTTCTCTTGCTGACATTTTCCAGATGTGCAGAAGCAGAGTTCCAGGATTATGCTGAAATCTGCCTCTGCATTTTCTCTCTAGCTGACATTTTCCAGATGTGCAGAAGCAGAGTTCCAGTATTATGCTGAAATCTGCCTTGCAATTTGTCTCCAAGTGAAATTTTCCAGATGTGGAGAAGCAGAGTTCAAAGATTATGGTGAAATCTACCACATCAATTTCTCTCTAGCTGACATTTTCCAGATGTGCAGAAGCTGAGTTCAAAGATTATGGTGAAATCTACCACATCAATTTCATTCTAGCTGACATTTGCCAGATGTGCAGAAGCAGAGTTCCAGTATTATGCTGAAATATACAACATCAATTTCTCTCTAACTGACATTTTCCAGATGTGTAGAACCAGAGATCCAGGATTATGCTGAAATCTGCCTTGCAATTTGTCTCCAAGTGAAATTTTCCAGATGTGTAGAACCAGAGATCCAGGATTATGCTGAAATCTGCCTCTGCATTTTCTCTCTAGCTAACATTTTCCAGATGTGCAGAAGCAGACTTCCAGGATTATGCTGAAATCTGCCTCTGCATTTTCTCTCTAGCTGACATTTTCCACATGTGCAGAAGCAGAGTTCCAAGATTATGCTGAAATCTGCCTTGCAATTTCTCTCTAGCTGACATTTGCCAGATGTGCAGAAGCAGACTTCCAGGATTATGCTGAAATCTGCCTTGCAATTTTTCTCCAGGTGACATTTTCCAGATGTGCAGAAGCAGAGTTCAAACATGCTGAAATCTAACACATCAATTTCTCTCTTGCTGACATTTTTAAGAGTTGCAGAAGCAGAGTTCCAGGATTATGCTGAAATCTGCCTTGCAATTTTTCTCCAGCTGACATTTTCCAGATCTGCAGAAGCAGAATTCAAACATTATGCAGAAATCTACCACATCAATTTCTCTCTAGCTGACATTTTCCAGATGTGCAGAAGCAGAGTTCCAGGATTATGCTGAAATCTGCCTCTGCATTTCCCCTCTAGCTGACATTTTCCAGATGTGTAGAACCAGAGATCCAGGATTATGCTGAAATCTGCCTTGCAATTTTTCTCTAGCTGACTTTTCCAGATGTGCAGGAGAGTTCCAGGATTTTGCTGAAATCTGCCTCTGCATTTTCCCTCTAGCTGACATTTTCCAGATGTGCAGAAGCTGAGTTCAAAGATTATGGTGAAATCTACCACATCAATTTCTCTCTAGCTGACATTTTCCAGATGTGCAGAAGCTGAGTTCAAAGATTATGGTGAAATCTACCACATCAGTTTCTCTCTAGCTGACATTTTCCAGATGTGCAGAAGCTGAGTTCAAAGATTATGGTGAAATCTGCCACATCAATTTCTCTCTAGCTGACATTTGCCAGATGTGCAGAAGTAGAGTTCCAGGATTATGCTGAAATCTGCCTTGCAAGTTTACTCAAGCTGACATTTTCCATATGTACAGAAGCAGAGTTCCAGGTGTATGCTGAAATCTGCCTTGCAATTTTTCTCCAGGTGACATTTTCCAGATGTGTAGAAGCAGAGTTCAAAGATTATGCTGAAATCTACAACTTCAATTTCTCTCTAGCTGACATTTTCCATATGTGCAGAAGCAGAGTTCTAAGATTATGATGAAATCTACGACATCAATTTCTCTCTAGCTTACATTTTCCAGATGTGCAGAAGCAGAGTTCCAGGATTGTGCTGAAAACCACAACATCAATTTCTCTCTAGCTGACTTTCCCAGATGTGCAGAAGCAGATGTCCAGTATTATGCTGAAATCTGCCTCTGCATTTTCCCTCTAGCTGCCATTTTCCAGATGTGCAGAAGCAGATTTCAAACATTATGCTGAAATCTACCACTTCAATTTCTCTCTAGCTGACATTTGCCAGATGAAAAGAAGCAGAGTTCCAGGATTATGCTGAAATCTGCCTTACAATTTTTCTCCAGGTGAAATTTTCCAGATTTGGACAAGCAGAGTTCAAAGATTATGGTGAAATCTGCCACATCAATTTCTCTCTAGCTTACATTTGCCAGATGTGCAGAAGTAGAGTTCCAGGATTATGCTGAAATCTGCCTTGCAAGTTTTCTCAAGCTGACATTTTCCATATGTACAGAAGCAGAGTTCCAGGTGTATGCTGAAATCTGCCTTGCAATTTCTCTCTAGCTGACTTTTCCAGATGTGCAGAAGCAGAGTTCAAAGATTATGCTGAAATATACAACATCAATTTCTCTCTAGCTGACATTTTCCAGATGTGCAGAAGCAGAGTTCCAGTATTATGCTGAAATATACATCAATTTCTCTCTAACTGACATTTTCCAGATGTGTAGAACCAGAGATCCAGGATTATGCTGAAATCTGCCTTGCAATTTTTCTCCAAGTGAAATTTTCCAGATGTGGAGAAGCAGAGTTCAAAGATTATGGTGAAATCTACCACATCAATTTCTCTCTAGCTGACATTTTCCAGATGTGCAGAAGCTGAGTTCAAAGATTATGGTGAAATCTACCACATCAATTTCACTCTAGCTGACATTTGCCAGATGTGCAGAAGCAGAGTTCCAGTATTATGCTGAAATATACAACATCAATTTCTCTCTAGCTGACATTTTCCAGATGTGCAGAAGCAGACTTCCAGGATTATGCTGAAATCTGCCTCTGCATTTTCTCTCTAGCTGACATTTTCCACATGTGCAGAAGCAGAGTTCCAAGATTATGCTGAAATCTGCCTTGCAATTTCTCTCTAGCTGACATTTGCCAGATGTGCAGAAGCAGACTTCCAGGATTATGCTGAAATCTGCCTTGCAATTTTTCTCCAGGTGACATTTTCCAGATGTGCAGAAGCAGAGTTCAAACATGCTGAAATCTAACACATCAATTTCTCTCTTGCTGACATTTTTAAGAGTTGCAGAAGCAGAGTTCCAGGATTATGCTGAAATCTGCCTTGCAATTTTTCTCCAGCTGACATTTTCCAGATCTGCAGAAGCAGAATTCAAACATTATGCAGAAATCTACCACATCAATTTCTCTCTAGCTGACATTTTCCAGATGTGTAGAAGAAGAGTTCCAGGATTATGCTGAAATCAGCCTCTGCATTTTCTCTCTAGCTGACACTTTCCAGATGTGCAGAAGCAGAGTTCAAAGATTATGCTGAAATCTACCACATCAATTTCTCTCTAGCTGACATTTGCCAGATGTGCAGAAGTAGAGTTCCAGGATTATGCTGAAATCTGCCTCTTCATTTTCCCTCTAGCTGACATTTTCCAGATGTGCAGAAGCTGAGTTCAAAGATTATGGTGAAATCTACCACATCAATTTCTCTCTAGCTGACATTTTCCAGATGTGCAGAAGCTGAGTTCAAAGATTATGGTGAAATCTACCACATCAATTTCTCTCTAGCTGACATTTTCCAGATGTGCAGAAGCTGAGTTCAAAGATTATGGTGAAATCTATCACATCAATTTCTCTCTAGCTGACATTTTCCAGATGTGCAGAAGCAGAGTTCCAGGATTATGCTGAAATCAGCCTTTGCATTTTCTCTCTAGCTGACACTTTCCAGATGTGCAGAAGCAGAGTTCCAGGATTGTGCTGAAAACCAAAACATCAATTTCTCTCTAGCTGACTTTCCCAGATGTGCAGAAGCAGATGTCCAATATTATGCTGAAATCTGCCTCTGCAGTTTCCCTCTAGCTGCCATTTTCCAGATGTGCAGAAGCAGATTTCAAACATTATGCTGAAATCTACCACTTCAATTTCTCTCTAGCTGACATTTGCCAGATGTACAGAAGCAGAGTTCCAGGATTATGCTGAAATCTTTCTTACAATTTTTCTCCAGGTGAAATTTTCCAGATTTGGAAAAGCAGAGTTCAAAGATTATGGTGAAATCTGCCACATCAATTTCTCTCTAGCTGACATTTGCCAGATGTGCAGAAGTAGAGTTCCAGGATTATGCTGAAATCTGCCTTGCAAGTTTTCTCAAGCTGACATTTTCCATATGTACAGAAGCAGAGTTCCAGGTGTATGCTGAAATCTGCCTTGCAATTTCTCTCTAGCTGACTTTTCCAGATGTGCAGAAGCAGAGTTCCAGTATTATTCTGAAATATACAACATCAATTTCTCTCTAGCTGACATTTTCCAGATGTGCAGAAGCAGAGTTCCAGGATTATGCTGAAATCAGCCTCTGCATTTTCTCCCTAGCTGACATTTTCCAGATGTGCAGAAGCAGAGTTCCAGGATTATGCTGAAATCTGCCTCTGCATTTTCTCTCTAGCTGACATTTTCCACATGTGCAGAAGCAGAGTTCAAAGATTATGCTGTAATCCAACACATCAATTTCTCTCTTGCTGACATTTTCCAGATGTGCAGAAGCAGAGTTCAAAGATTATGCTGAAATCTACCACATCAATTTCTCTCAAGCTGACATTTTCCAGATGTGTAGAAGCAGAGTTGCAGGATTATGCTGAAATCTGCCTTGCAATTTTTCTCCAGCTGACATTTTCCAGATCTGCAGAAGCAGAATTCAAACATTATGCAGAAATCTACCACATCAATTTCTCTCTAGCTGACTTTTCCAGATGTGCAGGAGAGTTCCAGGATTATGCTGAAATCTACATATCAATTTTTCTCTTGCTGACATTTTCCAGATGTGCAGAAGCAGAGTTCCAGGATTATGCTGAAATCTGCCTTGCAATTTGTCTCCAAGTGAAATTTTCCAGATGTGGAGAAGCAGAGTTCAAAGATTATGGTGAAATCTACCACATCAATTTCTCTCTAGCTGACATTTTCCAGATGTGCAGAAGCTGAATTCAAAGATTATGGTGAAATCTACCACATCAATTTCATTCTAGCTGACATTTGCCAGATGTGCAGAAGCAGAGTTCCAGTATTATGCTGAAATATACAACATCAATTTCTCTCTTACTGACATTTTCCAGATGTTTAGAACCAGAGATCCAGGATTATGCTGAAATCTGCCTCTGCATTTTCTCTCTAGCTAACATTTTCCAGATGTGCAGAAGCAGACTTCCAGGATTATGCTGAAATCTGCCTCTGCATTTTCTCTCTAGCTGACATTTTCCACATGTGCAGAAGCAGAGTTCCAAGATTATGCTGAAATCTGCCTTGCAATTTCTCTCTAGCTGACATTTGCCAGATGTGCAGAAGCAGACTTCCAGGATTATGCTGAAATCTGCCTTGCAATTTTTCTCCAGGTGACATTTTCCAGATGTGCAGAAGCAGAGTTCAAACATGCTGAAATCTAACACATCAATTTCTCTCTTGCTGACATTTTTAAGAGTTGCAGAAGCAGAGTTCCAGGATTATGCTGAAATCTGCCTTGCAATTTTTCTCCAGCTGACATTTTCCAGATCTGCAGAAGCAGAATTCAAACATTATGCAGAAATCTACCACATCAATTTCTCTCTAGCTGACATTTTCCAGATGTGCAGAAGCAGAGTTCCAGGATTATGCTGAAATCTGCCTCTGCATTTCCCCTCTAGCTGACATTTTCCAGATGTGGAGAAGCAGAGTTCAAAGATTATGCTGAAATCTACCACATCAATTTCTCTCTGACATTTTCCAGATGTGTAGAACCAGAGATCCAGGATTATGCTGAAATCTGCCTTGCAATTTTTCTCTAGCTGACTTTTCCAGATGTGCAGGAGAGTTCCAGGATTATGCTGAAATCTGCCTCTGCATTTTCCCGCTAGCTGACATTTTCCAGATTTGCAGAAGCTGAGTTCAAAGATTATGGTGAAATCTACCACATCAATTTCTCTCTAGCTGACATTTTCCAGATGTGCAGAAGCTGAGTTCAAAGATTATGGTGAAATCTACCACATCAGTTTCTCTCTAGCTGACATTTTCCAGATGTGCAGAAGCTGAGTTCAAAGATTATGGTGAAATCTGCCACATCAATTTCTCTCTAGCTGACATTTGCCAGATGTGCAGAAGTAGAGTTCCAGGATTATGCTGAAATCTGCCTTGCAAGTTTTCTCAAGCTGACATTTTCCATATGTACAGAAGCAGAGTTCCAGGTGTATGCTGAAATCTGCCTTGCAATTTTTCTCCAGGTGACATTTTCCAGATGTGTAGAAGCAGAGTTCAAAGATTATGCTGAAATCTACAACTTCAATTTCTCTCTAGCTGACATTTTCCATATGTGCAGAAGCAGAGTTCTAAGATTATGATGAAATCTACGACATCAATTTCTCTCTAGCTTACATTTTCCAGATGTGCAGAAGCAGACTTCCAGGGTTATGCTGAAATCTGCCTCTGCATTTTCTCTCTAGCTGACATTTTCCACATGTGCAGAAGCAGAGTTCAAAGATTATGCTGAAATCTACCACATCAATTTCTCTCTATCTGACATTTTCCAGATGTGCAGAAGCAGAGTTCCAGGATTGTGCTGAAAACCACAACATCAATTTCTCTCTAGCTGACTTTCCCAGATGTGCAGAAGCAGATGTCCAGGATTATGCTGAAATCTGCCTTGCAAGTTTTCTCAAGCTGACATTTTCCATATATACAGAAGCAGAGTTCCAGGTGTATGCTGAAATCTGCCTCTGCATTTTCTCTCTAGCTGACATTTTCCACATGTGCAGAAGCAGAGTTCCAAGATTATGCTGAAATATACCACATCAATTTCTCTCTAGCTTACATTTTCCAGATGTGCGGAAGCAGAGTTCAAAGATTATGCTGAAATCTACCACATCAATTTCTCTCAAGCTGACATTTTCCAGATGTGTAGAAGCAGAGTTGCAGGATTATGCTGAAATCTGCCTTGCAATTTTTCTCCAGCTGACATTTTCCAGATCTGCAGAAGCAGAATTCAAACATTATGCAGAAATCTACCACATCAATTTCTCTCTAGCTGACTTTTCCAGATGTGCAGGAGAGTTCCAGGATTATGCTGAAATCTACATATCAATTTTTCTCTAGCTGACATTTTCCAGATGTGTAGAAGCAGAGTTCCAGAATTATGCTGAAATCAGCCTCTGCATTTTCTCTCTTGCTGACAGTTTCCAGATGTGCAGAAGCTGAGTTCAAAGATTATGGTGAAATCTACCACATCAATTTCTCTCTAGCTGACATATGCCAGATGTGCAGCAGCAGAGTTCCAGGATTATGCTGAAATCAGCCTCTGCATTTTCTCCCTAGCTGACATTTTCCAGATGTGCAGAAGCAGAGTTCCAGGATTATGCTGAAATCTGCCTCTGCATTTTCTCTCTAGCTGACATTTTCCACATGTGCAGAAGCAGAGTTCAAAGATTATGCTGAAATCCAACACATCAATTTCTCTCTTGCTGACATTTTCCAGATGTGCAGAAGCAGAGTTCAAAGATTATGCTGAAATCTACCACATCAATTTCTCTCAAGCTGACATTTTCCAGATGTGTAGAAGCAGAGTTGCAGGATTATGCTGAAATCTGCCTTGCAATTTTTCTCCAGCTGACATTTTCCAGATCTGCAGAAGCAGAATTCAAACATTATGCAGAAATCTACCACATCAATTTCTCTCTAGCTGACTTTTCCAGATGTGCAGGAGAGTTCCAGGATTATGCTGAAATCTACATATCAATTTTTCTCTTGCTGACATTTTCCAAATGTGCAGAAGCAGAGTTCCAGGATTATGCTGAAATCTGCCTTGCAATTTGTCTCCAAGTGAAATTTTCCAGATGTGGAGAAGCAGAGTTCAAAGATTATGGTGAAATCTACCACATCAATTTCTCTCAAGCTGACATTTTCCAGATGTGCAGAAGTAGAGTTCCAGGATTATGCTGAAATCTGCCTTGCAAGTTTTCTCAAGCTGACATTTTCCATATGTACAGAAGCAGAGTTCCAGGTGTATGCTGAAATCTGCCTTGCAATTTTTCTCCAGGTGACATTTTCCAGATGTGTAGAAGCAGAGTTCAAAGATTATGCTGAAATCTACAACTTCAATTTCTCTCTAGCTGACATTTTCCATATGTGCAGAAGCAGAGTTCTAAGATTATGATGAAATCTACGACATCAATTTCTCTCTAGCTTACATTTTCCAGATGTGCAGAAGCAGACTTCCAGGGTTATGCTGAAATCTGCCTCTGCATTTTCTCTCTAGCTGACATTTTCCACATGTGCAGAAGCAGAGTTCAAAGATTATGCTGAAATCTACCACATCAATTTCTCTCTATCTGACATTTTCCAGATGTGCAGAAGCAGAGTTCCAGGATTGTGCTGAAAACCACAACATCAATTTCTCTCTAGCTGACTTTCCCAGATGTGCAGAAGCAGATGTCCAGGATTATGCTGAAATCTGCCTTGCAAGCTTTCTCAAGCTGACATTTTCCATATGTACAGAAGCAGAGTACCAGGTGTATGCTGAAATCTGCCTCTGCATTTTCTCTCTAGCTGACATTTTCCACATGTGCAGAAGCAGAGTTCCAAGATTATGCTGATCTGCCTCTGCATTTCCCCTCTAGCTGACATTTTCCAGATGTGAAGAAGCAGAGTTCAAAGATTATGCTGAAATATACCACATCAATTTCTCTCTAGCTTACATTTTCCAGATGTGCAGAAGCAGAGTTCAAAGATTATGCTGAAATCTACCACATCAATTTCTCTCAAGCTGACATTTTCCAGATGTGTAGAAGCAGAGTTGCAGGATTATGCTGAAATCTGCCTTGCAATTTTTCTCCAGCTGACATTTTCCAGATCTGCAGAAGCAGAATTCAAACATTATGCAGAAATCTACCACATCAATTTCTCTCTAGCTGACTTTTCCAGATGTGCAGGAGAGTTCCAGGATTATGCTGAAATCTACATATCAATTTTTCTCTAGCTGACATTTTCCAGATGTGTAGAAGCAGAGTTCCAGGATTATGCTGAAATCAGCCTCTGCATTTTCTCTCTTGCTGACAGTTTCCAGATGTGCAGAAGCTGAGTTCAAAGATTATGGTGAAATCTACCACATCAATTTCTCTCTAGCTGACATATGCCAGATGTGCAGCAGCAGAGTTCCAGGATTATGCTGAAATCAGCCTCTGCATTTTCTCCCTAGCTGACATTTTCCAGATGTGCAGAAGCAGAGTTCCAGGATTATGCTGAAATCTGCCTCTGCATTTTCTCTCTAGCTGACATTTTCCACATGTGCAGAAGCAGAGTTCCAAGATTATGCTGAAATATACCACATCAATTTCTCTCTAGCTTACATTTTCCAGATGTGCGGAAGCAGAGTTCAAAGATTATGCTGAAATCTACCACATCAATTTCTCTCAAGCTGACATTTTCCAGATGTGTAGAAGCAGAGTTGCAGGATTATGCTGAAATCTGCCTTGCAATTTTTCTCCAGCTGACATTTTCCAGATCTGCAGAAGCAGAATTCAAACATTATGCAGAAATCTACCACATCAATTTCTCTCTAGCTGACTTTTCCAGATGTGCAGGAGAGTTCCAGGATTATGCTGAAATCTACATATCAATTTTTCTCTAGCTGACATTTTCCAGATGTGTAGAAGCAGAGTTCCAGGATTATGCTGAAATCAGCCTCTGCATTTTCTCTCTTGCTGACAGTTTCCAGATGTGCAGAAGCTGAGTTCAAAGATTATGGTGAAATCTACCACATCAATTTCTCTCTAGCTGACATATGCCAGATGTGCAGCAGCAGAGTTCCAGGATTATGCTGAAATCAGCCTCTGCATTTTCTCCCTAGCTGACATTTTCCAGATGTGCAGAAGCAGAGTTCCAGGATTATGCTGAAATCTGCCTCTGCATTTTCTCTCTAGCTGACATTTTCCACATGTGCAGAAGCAGAGTTCAAAGATTATGCTGAAATCCAACACATCAATTTCTCTCTTGCTGACATTTTCCAGATGTGCAGAAGCAGAGTTCAAAGATTATGCTGAAATCTAACACATCAATTTCTCTCAAGCTGACATTTTCCAGATGTGTAGAAGCAGAGTTGCAGGATTATGCTGAAATCTGCCTTGCAATTTTTCTCCAGCTGACATTTTCCAGATCTGCAGAAGCAGAATTCAAACATTATGCAGAAATCTACCACATCAATTTCTCTCTAGCTGACTTTTCCAGATGTGCAGGAGAGTTCCAGGATTATGCTGAAATCTACATATCAATTTTTCTCTTGCTGACATTTTCCAGATGTGCAGAAGCAGAGTTCCAGGATTATGCTGAAATCTGCCTTGCAATTTGTCTCCAAGTGAAATTTTCCAGATGTGGAGAAGCAGAGTTCAAAGATTATGGTGAAATCTACCACATCAATTTCTCTCAAGCTGACATTTTCCAGATGTGCAGAAGTAGAGTTCCAGGATTATGCTGAAATCTGCCTTGCAAGTTTTCTCAAGCTGACATTTTCCATATGTACAGAAGCAGAGTTCCAGGTGTATGCTGAAATCTGCCTTGCAATTTTTCTCCAGGTGACATTTTCCAGATGTGTAGAAGCAGATTTCAAAGATTATGCTGAAATCTACAACTTCAATTTCTCTCTAGCTGACATTTTCCATATGTGCAGAAGCAGAGTTCTAAGATTATGATGAAATCTACGACATCAATTTCTCTCTAGCTTACATTTTCCAGATGTGCAGAAGCAGACTTCCAGGGTTATGCTGAAATCTGCCTCTGCATTTTCTCTCTAGCTGACATTTTCCACATGTGCAGAAGCAGAGTTCAAAGATTATGCTGAAATCTACCACATCAATTTCTCTCTATCTGACATTTTCCAGATGTGCAGAAGCAGAGTTCCAGGATTGTGCTGAAAACCACAACATCAATTTCTCTCTAGCTGACTTTCCCAGATGTGCAGAAGCAGATGTCCAGGATTATGCTGAAATCTGCCTTGCAAGCTTTCTCAAGCTGACATTTTCCATATGTACAGAAGCAGAGTTCCAGGTGTATGCTGAAATCTGCCTCTGCATTTTCTCTCTAGCTGACATTTTCCACATGTGCAGAAGCAGAGTTCCAAGATTATGCTGATCTGCCTCTGCATTTCCCCTCTAGCTGACATTTTCCAGATGTGAAGAAGCAGAGTTCAAAGATTATGCTGAAATATACCACATCAATTTCTCTCTAGCTTACATTTTCCAGATGTGCAGAAGCAGAGTTCAAAGATTATGCTGAAATCTACCACATCAATTTCTCTCAAGCTGACATTTTCCAGATGTGTAGAAGCAGAGTTGCAGGATTATGCTGAAATCTGCCTTGCAATTTTTCTCCAGCTGACATTTTCCAGATCTGCAGAAGCAGAATTCAAACATTATGCAGAAATCTACCACATCAATTTCTCTCTAGCTGACTTTTCCAGATGTGCAGGAGAGTTCCAGGATTATGCTGAAATCTACATATCAATTTTTCTCTAGCTGACATTTTCCAGATGTGTAGAAGCAGAGTTCCAGGATTATGCTGAAATCAGCCTCTGCATTTTCTCTCTTGCTGACAGTTTCCAGATGTGCAGAAGCTGAGTTCAAAGATTATGGTGAAATCTACCACATCAATTTCTCTCTAGCTGACATATGCCAGATGTGCAGCAGCAGAGTTCCAGGATTATGCTGAAATCAGCCTCTGCATTTTCTCCCTAGCTGACATTTTCCAGATGTGCAGAAGCAGAGTTCCAGGATTATGCTGAAATCTGCCTCTGCATTTTCTCTCTAGCTGACATTTTCCACATGTGCAGAAGCAGAGTTCAAAGATTATGCTGAAATCCAACACATCAATTTCTCTCTTGCTGACATTTTCCAGATGTGCAGAAGCAGAGTTCAAAGATTATGCTGAAATCTACCACATCAATTTCTCTCAAGCTGACATTTTCCAGATGTGTAGAAGCAGAGTTGCAGGATTATGCTGAAATCTGCCTTGCAATTTTTCTCCAGCTGACATTTTCCAGATCTGCAGAAGCAGAATTCAAACATTATGCAGAAATCTACCACATCAATTTCTCTCTAGCTGACTTTTCCAGATGTGCAGGAGAGTTCCAGGATTATGCTGAAATCTACATATCAATTTTTCTCTTGCTGACATTTTCCAGATGTGCAGAAGCAGAGTTCCAGGATTATGCTGAAATCTGCCTTGCAATTTGTCTCCAAGTGAAATTTTCCAGATGTGGAGAAGCAGAGTTCAAAGATTATGGTGAAATCTACCACATCAATTTCTCTCAAGCTGACATTTTCCAGATGTGCAGAAGCAGAGTTCCAGGATTATGCTGAAATCTGCCTTGCAATTTGTCTCCAAGTGAAATTTTCCAGATGTGGAGAAGCAGAGTTCAAAGATTATGGTGAAATCTACCACATCAATTTCTCTCAAGCTGACATTTTCCAGATGTGCAGAAGTAGAGTTCCAGGATTATGCTGAAATCTGCCTTGCAAGTTTTCTCAAGCTGACATTTTCCATATGTACAGAAGCAGAGTTCCAGGTGTATGCTGAAATCTGCCTTGCAATTTTTCTCCAGGTGACATTTTCCAGATGTGTAGAAGCAGAGTTCAAAGATTATGCTGAAATCTACAACTTCAATTTCTCTCTAGCTGACATTTTCCATATGTGCAGAAGCAGAGTTCTAAGATTATGCTGAAATCTACATATCAATTTTTCTCTTGCTGACATTTTCCAGATGTGCAGAAGCAGAGTTCCAGGATTATGCTGAAATCTGCCTCTGCATTTTCTCTCTAGCTGACATTTTCCAGATGTGCAGAAGCAGAGTTCCAGTATTATGCTGAAATCTGCCTTGCAATTTGTCTCCAAGTGAAATTTTCCAGATGTGGAGAAGCAGAGTTCAAAGATTATGGTGAAATCTACCACATCAATTTCTCTCTAACTGACATTTTCCAGATGTGTAGAACCAGAGATTCAGGATTATGCTGAAATCTGCCTTGCAATTTGTCTCCAAGTGAAATTTTCCAGATGTGGAGAAGCAGAGTTCAAAGATTATGGTGAAATCTACCACATCAATTTCTCTCTAGCTGACATTTTCCAGATGTGCAGAAGCTGAGTTCAAAGATTATGGTGAAATCTACCACATCAATTTCATTCTAGCTGACATTTGCCAGATGTGCAGAAGCAGAGTTCCAGTATTATGCTGAAATATACAACATCAATTTCTCTCTAACTGACATTTTCCAGATGTGTAGAACCAGAGATCCAGGATTATGCTGAAATCTGCCTTGCAATTTGTCTCCAAGTGAAATTTTCCAGATGTGTAGAACCAGAGATCCAGGATTATGCTGAAATCTGCCTCTGCATTTTCTCTCTAGCTAACATTTTCCAGATGTGCAGAAGCAGACTTCCAGGATTATGCTGAAATCTGCCTCTGCATTTTCTCTCTAGCTGACATTTTCCACATGTGCAGAAGCAGAGTTCCAAGATTATGCTGAAATCTGCCTTGCAATTTCTCTCTAGCTGACATTTGCCAGATGTGCAGAAGCAGATTTCCAGGATTATGCTGAAATCTGCCTTGCAATTTTTCTCCAGGTGACATTTTCCAGATGTGCAGAAGCAGAGTTCAAACATGCTGAAATCTAACACATCAATTTCTCTCTTGCTGACATTTTTAAGAGTTGCAGAAGCAGAGTTCCAGGATTATGCTGAAATCTGCCTTGCAATTTTTCTCCAGCTGACATTTTCCAGATCTGCAGAAGCAGAATTCAAACATTATGCAGAAATCTACCACATCAATTTCTCTCTAGCTGACATTTTCCAGATGTGCAGAAGCAGAGTTCCAGGATTATGCTGAAATCTGCCTCTGCATTTCCCCTCTAGCTGACATTTTCCAGATGTGGAGAAGCAGAGTTCAAAGATTATGCTGAAATCTACCACATCAATTTCTCTCTGACATTTTCCAGATGTGTAGAACCAGAGATCCAGGATTATGCTGAAATCTGCCTTGCAATTTTTCTCTAGCTGACTTTTCCAGATGTGCAGGAGAGTTCCAGGATTTTGCTGAAATCTGCCTCTGCATTTTCCCTCTAGCTGACATTTTCCAGATGTGCAGAAGCTGAGTTCAAAGATTATGGTGAAATCTACCACATCAATTTCTCTCTAGCTGACATTTTCCAGATGTGCAGAAGCTGAGTTCAAAGATTATGGTGAAATCTACCACATCAATTTCTCTCTAGCTGACATTTTCCAGATGTGCAGAAGCTGAGTTCAAAGATTATGGTGAAATCTGCCACATCAATTTCTCTCTAGCTGACATTTGCCAGATGTGCAGAAGTAGAGTTCCAAGATTATGCTGAAATCTGCCTTGCAAGTTTTCTCAAGCTGACATTTTCCATATGTACAGAAGCAGAGTTCCAGGTGTATGCTGAAATCTGCCTTGCAATTTTTCTCCAGGTGACATTTTCCAGATGTGTAGAAGCAGAGTTCAAAGATTATGCTGAAATCTACAACTTCAATTTCTCTCTAGCTGACATTTTCCATATGTGCAGAAGCAGAGTTCTAAGATTATGATGAAATCTACGACATCAATTTCTCTCTAGCTTACATTTTCCAGATGTGCAGAAGCAGACTTCCAGGGTTATGCTGAAATCTGCCTCTGCATTTTCTCTCTAGCTGACATTTTCCACATGTGCAGAAGCAGAGTTCAAAGATTATGCTGAAATCTACCACATCAATTTCTCTCTATCTGACATTTTCCAGATGTGCAGAAGCAGAGTTCCAGGATTGTGCTGAAAACCACAACATCAATTTCTCTCTAGCTGACTTTCCCAGATGTGCAGAAGCAGATGTCCAGTATTATGCTGAAATCTGCCTCTGCAGTTTCCCTCTAGCTGCCATTTTCCAGATGTGCAGAAGCAGATTTCAAACATTATGCTGAAATCTACCACTTCAATTTCTCTCTAGCTGACATTTGCCAGATGTACAGAAGCAGAGTTCCAGGATTATGCTGAAATCTGCCTTACAATTTTTCTCCAGGTGAAATTTTCCAGATTTGGACAAGCAGAGTTCAAAGATTATGGTGAAATCTGCCACATCAATTTCTCTCTAGCTGACATTTGCCAGATGTGCAGAAGTAGAGTTCCAGGATTATGCTGAAATCTGCCTTGCAAGTTTTCTCAAGCTGACATTTTCCATATGTACAGAAGCAGAGTTCCAGGTGTATGCTGAAATCTGCCTTGCAATTTTTCTCCAGGTGACATTTTCCAGATGTGTAGAAGCAGAGTTCAAAGATTATGCTGAAATCTACAACTTCAATTTCTCTCTAGCTGAGATTTTCCATATGTGCAGAAGCAGAGTTCTAAGATTATGATGAAATCTACGACATCAATTTCTCTCTAGCTTACATTTTCCAGATGTGCAGAAGTAGACTTCCAGGGTTATGCTGAAATCTGCCTCTGCATTTTCTCTCTAGCTGACATTTTCCACATGTGCAGAAGCAGAGTTCAAAGATTATGCTGAAATCTACCACATCAATTTCTCTCTATCTGACATTTTCCAGATGTGCAGAAGCAGAGTTCCAGGATTGTGCTGAAAACCACAACATCAATTTCTCTCTAGCTGACTTTCCCAGATGTGCAGAAGCAGATGTCCAGTATTATGCTGAAATCTGCCTCTGCAGTTTCCCTCTAGCTGCCATTTTCCAGATGTGCAGAAGCAGATTTCAAACATTATGCTGAAATCTACCACTTCAATTTCTCTCTAGCTGACATTTGCCAGATGTACAGAAGCAGAGTTCCAGGATTATGCTGAAATCTGCCTTACAATTATTCTCCAGGTGAAATTTTCCAGATTTGGACAAGCAGAGTTCAAAGATTATGGTGAAATCTGCCACATCAATTTCTCTCTAGCTGACATTTGCCAGATGTGCAGAAGTAGAGTTCCAGGATTATGCTGAAATCTGCCTTGCAAGTTTTCTCAAGCTGACATTTTCCATATGTACAGAAGCAGAGTTCCAGGTGTATGCTGAAATCTGCCTTGCAATTTCTCTCTAGCTGACTTTTCCAGATGTGCAGAAGCAGAGTTCAAAGATTATGCTGAAATATACAACATCAATTTCTCTCTAGCTGACATTTTCCAGATATGCAGAAGCAGAGTTCCAGTATTATGCTGAAATATACATCAATTTCTCTCTAACTGACATTTTCCAGATGTGTAGAACCAGAGATCCAGGATTATGCTGAAATCTGCCTTGCAATTTTTCTCCAAGTGAAATTTTCCAGATGTGGAGAAGCAGAGTTCAAAGATTATGGTGAAATCTACCACATCAATTTCTCTCTAGCTGACATTTTCCAGATGTGCAGAAGCTGAGTTCAAAGATTATGGTGAAATCTACCACATCAATTTCACTCTAGCTGACATTTGCCAGATGTGCAGAAGCAGAGTTCCAGTATTATGCTGAAATATACAACATCAATTTCTCTCTAGCTGACATTTTCCAGATGTGCAGAAGCAGACTTCCAGGATTATGCTGAAATCTGCCTCTGCATTTTCTCTCTAGCTGACATTTTCCACATGTGCAGAAGCAGAGTTCCAAGATTATGCTGAAATCTGCCTTGCAATTTCTCTCTAGCTGACATTTGCCAGATGTGCAGAAGCAGACTTCCAGGATTATGCTGAAATCTGCCTTGCAATTTTTCTCCAGGTGACATTTTCCAGATGTGCAGAAGCAGAGTTCAAACATGCTGAAATCTAACACATCAATTTCTCTCTTGCTGACATTTTTAAGAGTTGCAGAAGCAGAGTTCCAGGATTATGCTGAAATCTGCCTTGCAATTTTTCTCCAGCTGACATTTTCCAGATCTGCAGAAGCAGAATTCAAACATTATGCAGAAATCTACCACATCAATTTCTCTCTAGCTGACATTTTCCAGATGTGTAGAAGAAGAGTTCCAGGATTATGCTGAAATCAGCCTCTGCATTTTCTCTCTAGCTGACACTTTCCAGATGTGCAGAAGCAGAGTTCAAAGATTATGCTGAAATCTACCACATCAATTTCTCTCTAGCTGACATTTGCCAGATGTGCAGAAGTAGAGTTCCAGGATTATGCTGAAATCTGCCTCTGCATTTTCCCTCTAGCTGACATTTTCCAGATGTGCAGAAGCTGAGTTCAAAGATTATGGTGAAATCTACCACATCAATTTCTCTCTAGCTGACATTTTCCAGATGTGCAGAAGCTGAGTTCAAAGATTATGGTGAAATCTACCACATCAATTTCTCTCTAGCTGACATTTTCCAGATGTGCAGAAGCTGAGTTCAAAGATTATGGTGAAATCTATCACATCAATTTCTCTCTAGCTGACATTTTCCAGATGTGCAGAAGCAGAGTTCCAGGATTATGCTGAAATCAGCCTTTGCATTTTCTCTCTAGCTGACACTTTCCAGATGTGCAGAAGCAGAGTTCCAGGATTGTGCTGAAAACCACAACATCAATTTCTCTCTAGCTGACTTTCCCAGATGTGCAGAAGCAGATGTCCAATATTATGCTGAAATCTGCCTCTGCAGTTTCCCTCTAGCTGCCATTTTCCAGATGTGCAAAAGCAGATTTCAAACATTATGCTGAAATCTACCACTTCAATTTCTCTCTAGCTGACATTTGCCAGATGTACAGAAGCAGAGTTCCAGGATTATGCTGAAATCTTTCTTACAATTTTTCTCCAGGTGAAATTTTCCAGATTTGGACAAGCAGAGTTCAAAGATTATGGTGAAATCTGCCACATCAATTTCTCTCTAGCTGACATTTGCCAGATGTGCAGAAGTAGAGTTCCAGGATTATGCTGAAATCTGCCTTGCAAGTTTTCTCAAGCTGACATTTTCTATATGTACAGAAGCAGAGTTCCAGGTGTATGCTGAAATCTGCCTTGCAATTTCTCTCTAGCTGACTTTTCCAGATGTGCAGAAGCAGAGTTCCAGTATTATTCTGAAATATACAACATCAATTTCCCTCTAGCTGCCATTTTCCAGATGTGTAGAAGCAGAATTTCAGTATTATGCTGAAATATACATCAATTTCTCTCTAACTGACATTTTTCAGATGTGTAGAACCAGAGATCCAGGATTATGCTGAAATCTGCCTTGCAATTTTTCTCCAAGTGAAATTTTCCAGATGTGGAGAAGCAGAGTTCAAAGATTATGGTGAAATCTACCACATCAATTTCTCTCTAGCTGACATTTTCCAGATGTGCAGAAGCTGAGTTCAAAGATTATGGTGAAATCTACCACATCAATTTCACTCTAGCTGACATTTGCCAGATGTGCAGAAGCAGAGTTCCAGTATTATGCTGAAATATACAACATCAATTTCTCTCTAGCTGACATTTTCCAGATGTGCAGAAGCAGACTTCCAGGATTATGCTGAAATCTGCCTCTGCATTTTCTCTCTAGCTGACATTTGCCACATGTGCAGAAGCAGATTTCCAAGATTATGCTGAAATCTGCCTTGCAATTTCTCTCTAGCTGACATTTGCCAGATGTGCAGAAGCAGACTTCCAGGATTATGCTGAAATCTGCCTTGCAATTTTTCTCCAGGTGACATTTTCCAGATGTGCAGAAGCAGAGTTCAAACATGCTGAAATCTAACACATCAATTTCTCTCTTGCTGACATTTTTAAGAGTTGCAGAAGCAGAGTTCCAGGATTATGCTGAAATCTGCCTTGCAATTTTTCTCCAGCTGACATTTTCCAGATCTGCAGAAGCAGAATTCAAACATTATGCAGAAATCTACCACATCAATTTCTCTCTAGCTGACATTTTCCAGATGTGTAGAAGAAGAGTTCCAGGATTATGCTGAAATCAGCCTCTGCATTTTCTCTCTAGCTGACATTTTCCAGATGTGCAGAAGCAGAGTTCCAAGATTATGCTGAAATCTACGACATCAATTTCTCTCTAGCTTACATTTTCCAGATGTGCAGAAGCAGATGTCCAGTATTATGCTGAAATCTGCCTCTGCAGTTTCCCTCTAGCTGCCATTTTCCAGATGTGCAGAAGCAGATTTCAAACATTATGCTGAAATCTACCACTTCAATTTCTCTCTAGCTGACATTTGCCAGATGTGCAGAAGCTGAGTTCAAAGATTAATGTGAAATCTACCACATCAATTTCTCTCTAGCTGACATTTTCCAGATGTGCAGAAGCAGAGTTCCAGGATTATGCTGAAATCAGCCTCTGCATTTTCTCCCTAGCTGACATTTTCCACATGTGCAGAAGCAGAGTTCCAAGATTATGCTGAATCTGCCTCTGCATTTCCCCTCTAGCTGACATTTTCCAGATGTGCAGAAGCTGAGTTCAAAGATTATGGTGAAATCTACCACATCAATTTCTCTCTAGCTGACATTTTACAGATGTGCAGAAGCAGAGTTCAAACATGCTGAAATCTAACACATCAATTTCTCTCTTGCTGACATTTTTAAGAGTTGCAGAAGCAGAGTTCCAAGATTATGCTGAAATCTGCCTCTGCATTTCCCCTCTAGCTGACATTTTCCAGATGTGAAGAAGCAGAGTTCAAAGATTATGCTGAAATCTACCACATCAATTTCTCTCTAGCTGACATTTGCCAGATGTGCAGAAGTAGAGTTCCAGGATTATGCTGAAATCTGCCTCTGCAGTTTCCCTCTAGCTGCCATTTTCCAGATGTGCAGAAGCAGATTTCAAACATTATGCTGAATCTGCCTCTGCATTTCCCCTCTAGCTGACATTTTCCAGATGTGCAGAAGCTGAGTTCAAAGATTATGGTGAAATCTACCACATCAATTTCTCTCTAGCTGACATTTTCCAGATGTGAAGAAGCTGAGTTCAAAGATTATGCTGAAATATACCACATCAATTTCTCTCTAGCTTACATTTTCCAGATGTGCGGAAGCAGAGTTCAAAGATTATGCTGAAATCTACCACATCAATTTCTCTCAAGCTGACATTTTCCAGATGTGTAGAAGCAGAGTTGCAGGATTATGCTGAAATCTGCCTTGCAATTTTTCTCCAGCTGACATTTTCCAGATCTGCAGAAGCAGAATTCAAACATTATGCAGAAATCTACCACATCAATTTCTCTCTAGCTGACTTTTCCAGATGTGCAGGAGAGTTCCAGGATTATGCTGAAATCTACATATCAATTTCTCTCTAGCTGACATTTTCCAGATGTGTAGAAGCAGAGTTCCAGGATTATGCTGAAATCAGCCTCTGCATTTTCTCTCTAGCTGACACTTTCCAGATGTGAAGAAGCAGAGTTCAAAGATTATGCTGAAATCTACCACATCAATTTCTCTCTAGCTTACATTTTCCAGATGTGCGGAAGCAGAGTTCAAAGATTATACTGAAATGTAACACATCAATTTCTCTCTAGCTGACATTTTCCAGATGTGCAGAAGCAGACTTCCAGGATTATGCTGAAATCTGCCTCTGCATTTTCTCTCTAGCTGACATTTTCCAGATGTGAAAAAGCAGAGTTCAAAGATTATGCTGAAATCTACAACTTCAATTTCTCTCTAGCTTACATTTTCCAGATGTGCAGAAGCAGAGTTCCAGGATTATGCTGAAATCTGCCTCTGCATTTTCTCTCTAGCTGACATTTTCCACATGTGCAGAAGCAGAGTTCAAAGATTATGCTGAAATCTACCACATCAATTTCTCTCTATCTGACATTTTCCAGATGTGCAGAAGCAGAGTTCCAGGATTGTGCTGAAAACCACAACATCAATTTCTCTCTAGCTGACTTTTCCAGATGTGCAGGAGTGTTCCAGGATTATGCTGAAATCTACATCAATTTCTCTCTAGCTGACATTTTCCAGATGTGCAGATGCAGATTTCCAGGTGTATGCTGAAACCTGCCTTACAATTTCTCTCTAGCTGACATTTTCCAGATGTGTAGAAGCAGAGTTCCAGCTGTGTGCTGAAATCTGCCTTACAATTTCTCTCTAGCTCACTTTTCCAGATGTGCAGAAGATGAGTTCAAAGATTATGGTGAAATCTGCCACATCAATTTCTGTCTAGCTGACATTTGCCAGATGTGCAGAAGTAGAGTTCAAGGATTATGCTGAAATCTGCCTTGTAAGTTTTCTCAAGCAGACATTTTCCATATGTACAGAATCAGAGTTCCTGGTGTATGCTGAAATCTGCCTTGCAATTTCTCTCTAGCTGACTTTTCCAGATGTGCAGAAGCAGAGTTCAAAGATTATGCTGAAATCTAACACATCAATTTCTCTCTTGCTGACATTTTCCAGATGTGCAGAAGCAGAGTTCCAGGATTATGCTGAAATCTGCCTCTGCATTTTCCCTCTAGCTTACATTTTCCAGATGTGCAGAAGCTGAGTTCAAAGATTATGGTGAAATCTACCACATCAATTTCTCTCTAGCTGACATTTTCCAGATGTGCAGAAGCTGAGTTCAAAGATTATGGTGAAATCTACCACATCAATTTCTCTCTAGCTGACATTTTCCAGATGTGCAGAAGCAGAGTTCAAAGATTATGCTGAAATCTACCACATCAATTTCTCTCTAGCTGACATTTTCCAGATGTGCAGAAGCAGACTTCCAGGATTATGCTGAAATCTGCCTCTTCATTTTCTCTCTAGCTGACATTTTCCAGATGTGCAGAAGCAGAGTTCCAGGATTATTCTGAAATCTGCCTCTGCATTTTCCCTCTAGCTGACATTTTCCAGATGTGCAGAAGCAGAGTTCTAAGATTATGCTGAAATCTACAACATCAATTTCTCTCTAGCTTACATTTTCCAGATGTGCAGAAGCAGAGTTCCATGATTATGCTGAAATCTGCCTCTGCATTTTCCCTCTAGCTGACATTTTCCAGATGTGCAGAAGCAGAGTTCTAAGATTATGCTGAAATCTACAACATCAATTTCTCTCTAGCTGACATTTTCCAGATGTGAGGAAGCAGAGTTCCAGGATTATGCTGAAATCAGCCTCTGCATTTTCTCTCTAGCTGACATTTTCCAGATGTGCAGAAGCAGAGTTCTAAGATTATGCTGAAATCTACAACATCAATTTCACTCTAGCTGCCATTTTCCAGATGTGCAGAAGCAGAGTTCAAACATTATGCTGAAATCTGCCTTGCAAGTTTTCTCAAGCTGACATTTTCCATATGTACAGAATCAGAGTTCCTGGTGTATGCTGAAATCTGCCTTGCAATTTCTCTCTAGCTGACTTTTCCAGATGTGCAGAAGCAGAGTTCAAAGATTATGCTGAAATCTAACACATCAATTTCTCTCTAGCTCACATTTGCCAGATGTGCAGAAGCAGAGTTCTAGGATTATTCTGAAATCTGCCTTGCAATTTTTCTCCAGGTGACATTTTCCAGATGTGCAGAAGCAGAGTTCAAACATTATGCTGAAATCTACAACATCAATTTCTCTCTAGCTGACATTTTCCAGATGTGAGGAAGCAGACTTCCAGGATTATGCTGAAATCAGCCTCTGCATTTTCTCTCTAGCTGACATTTTCCAGATGTGCAGAAGCAGAGTTCTAAGATTATGCTGAAATCTACAACATCAATTTCTCTCTAGCTGCCATTTTCCAGATGTGCAGAAGCAGAGTTCAAACATTATGCTGAAATCTGCCTTGCAAGTTTTCTCAAGCTGACATTTTCCATATGTACAGAATCAGAGTTCCTGGTGTATGCTGAAATCTGCCTTGCAATTTCTCTCTAGCTGACTTTTCCAGATGTGCAGAAGCAGAGTTCAAAGATTATGCTGAAATCTAACACATCAATTTCTCTCTTGCTGACATTTTCCAGATGTGCAGAAGCAGAGTTCCAGGATTATGCTGAAATCTGCCTCTGCATTTTCCCTCTAGCTTACATTTTCCAGATGTGCAGAAGCTGAGTTCAAAGATTATGGTGAAATCTACCACATCAATTTCTCTCTAGCTGACATTTTCCAGATGTGCAGAAGAAGACTTCCAGGATTATGCTGAAATCTGCCTCTGCATTTTCTCTCTAGCTGACATTTGCCAGATGTGCAGAAGCAGAGTTCCAGGATTATACTGAAATCTGCCTTGCAATTTTTCTCCAGGTGACATTTTCCAGATGTGCAGAAGCAGAGTTCAAACATTATGCTGAAATCTAACACGTCAATTTCTCTCTTGCTGACATTTTCCAGAGTTGCAGAAGAAGAGTTCCAGGGTTATGCTGAAATCTGCCTCTGCGTTTTCTCTCTAGCTGACATTTTCCAGATGTGCAGAAGCAGAGTTCTAAGATTATGCTGAAATCTACAACATCAATTTCTCTCTAGCTCACATTTTCCAGATGTGCAGAAGCTGAGTTCAAAGATTATGGTGAAATCTATCACATCAATTTCTCTCTAGCTGACATTTTCCAGATGTGCAGAAGCAGAGTTCCAGGATTATGCTGAAATCAGCCTTTGCATTTTCTCTCTAGCTGACACTTTCCAGATGTGCAGAAGCAGAGTTCCAGGATTGTGCTGAAAACCACAACATCAATTTCTCTCTAGCTGACACTTTCCAGATGTGCAGAAGCAGATGTCCAATATTATGCTGAAATCTGCCTCTGCAGTTTCCCTCTAGCTGCCATTTTCCAGATGTGCAAAAGCAGATTTCAAACATTATGCTGAAATCTACCACTTCAATTTCTCTCTAGCTGACATTTGCCAGATGTACAGAAGCAGAGTTCCAGGATTATGCTGAAATCTTTCTTACAATTTTTCTCCAGGTGAAATTTTCCAGATTTGGACAAGCAGAGTTCAAAGATTATGGTGAAATCTGCCACATCAATTTCTCTCTAGCTGACATTTGCCAGATGTGCAGAAGTAGAGTTCCAGGATTATGCTGAAATCTGCCTTGCAAGTTTTCTCAAGCTGACATTTTCCATATGTACAGAAGCAGAGTTCCAGGTGTATGCTGAAATCTGCCTTGCAATTTCTCTCTAGCTGACTTTTCCAGATGTGCAGAAGCAGAGTTCCAGTATTATTCTGAAATATACAACATCAATTTCCCTCTAGCTGCCATTTTCCAGATGTGTAGAAGCAGAATTCCAGTATTATGCTGAAATATACATCAATTTCTCTCTAACTGACATTTTTCAGATGTGTAGAACCAGAGATCCAGGATTATGCTGAAATCTGCCTTGCAATTTTTCTCCAAGTGAAATTTTCCAGATGTGGAGAAGCAGAGTTCAAAGATTATGGTGAAATCTACCACATCAATTTCTCTCTAGCTGACATTTTCCAGATGTGCAGAAGCTGAGTTCAAAGATTATGGTGAAATCTACCACATCAATTTCACTCTAGCTGACATTTGCCAGATGTGCAGAAGCAGAGTTCCAGTATTATGCTGAAATATACAACATCAATTTCTCTCTAGCTGACATTTTCCAGATGTGCAGAAGCAGACTTCCAGGATTATGCTGAAATCTGCCTCTGCATTTTCTCTCTAGCTGACATTTTCCACATGTGCAGAAGCAGAGTTCCAAGATTATGCTGAAATCTGCCTTGCAATTTCTCTCTAGCTGACATTTGCCAGATGTGCAGAAGCAGACTTCCAGGATTATGCTGAAATCTGCCTTGCAATTTTTCTCCAGGTGACATTTTCCAGATGTGCAGAAGCAGAGTTCAAACATGCTGAAATCTAACACATCAATTTCTCTCTTGCTGACATTTTTAAGAGTTGCAGAAGCAGAGTTCCAGGATTATGCTGAAATCTGCCTTGCAATTTTTCTCCAGCTGACATTTTCCAGATCTGCAGAAGCAGAATTCAAACATTATGCAGAAATCTACCACATCAATTTCTCTCTAGCTGACATTTTCCAGATGTGTAGAAGAAGAGTTCCAGGATTATGCTGAAATCAGCCTCTGCATTTTCTCTCTAGCTGACATTTTCCAGATGTGCAGAAGCAGAGTTCCAAGATTATGCTGAAATCTACGACATCAATTTCTCTCTAGCTTACATTTTCCAGATGTGCAGAAGCAGATGTCCAGTATTATGCTGAAATCTGCCTCTGCAGTTTCCCTCTAGCTGCCATTTTCCAGATGTGCAGAAGCAGATTTCAAACATTATGCTGAAATCTACCACTTCAATTTCTCTCTAGCTGACATTTGCCAGATGTGCAGAAGCTGAGTTCAAAGATTAATGTGAAATCTACCACATCAATTTCTCTCTAGCTGACATTTTCCAGATGTGCAGAAGCAGAGTTCCAGGATTATGCTGAAATCAGCCTCTGCGTTTTCTCCCTAGCTGACATTTTCCACATGTGCAGAAGCAGAGTTCCAAGATTATGCTGAATCTGCCTCTGCATTTCCCCTCTAGCTGACATTTTCCAGATGTGCAGAAGCTGAGTTCAAAGATTATGGTGAAATCTACCACATCAATTTCTCTCTAGCTGACATTTTACAGATGTGCAGAAGCAGAGTTCAAACATGCTGAAATCTAACACATCAATTTCTCTCTTGCTGACATTTTTAAGAGTTGCAGAAGCAGAGTTCCAGGATTATGCTGAAATCTGCCTTGCAATTTCTCTCTAGCTGACTTTTCCAGATGTGCAGAAGCAGAGTTCAAAGATTATGCTGAAATCTAACACATCAATTTCTCTCTTGCTGACATTTTCCAGATGTGCAGAAGCAGAGTTCCAGGATTATGCTGAAATCTGCCTCTGCATTTTCCCTCTAGCTTACATTTTCCAGATGTGCAGAAGCTGAGTTCAAAGATTATGGTGAAATCTACCACATCAATTTCTCTCTAGCTGACATTTTCCAGATGTGCAGAAGAAGACTTCCAGGATTATGCTGAAATCTGCCTCTGCATTTTCTCTCTAGCTGACATTTGCCAGATGTGCAGAAGCAGAGTTCCAGGATTATACTGAAATCTGCCTTGCAATTTTTCTCCAGGTGACATTTTCCAGATGTGCAGAAGCAGAGTTCAAACATGCTGAAATCTAACACGTCAATTTCTCTCTTGCTGACATTTTCCAGAGTTGCAGAAGAAGAGTTCCAGGGTTATGCTGAAATCTGCCTCTGCGTTTTCTCTCTAGCTGACATTTTCCAGATGTGCAGAAGCAGAGTTCTAAGATTATGCTGAAATCTACAACATCAATTTCTCTCTAGCTCACATTTTCCAGATGTGCAGAAGCTGAGTTCAAAGATTATGGTGAAATCTATCACATCAATTTCTCTCTAGCTGACATTTTCCAGATGTGCAGAAGCAGAGTTCCAGGATTATGCTGAAATCAGCCTTTGCATTTTCTCTCTAGCTGACACTTTCCAGATGTGCAGAAGCAGAGTTCCAGGATTGTGCTGAAAACCACAACATCAATTTCTCTCTAGCTGACACTTTCCAGATGTGCAGAAGCAGATGTCCAATATTATGCTGAAATCTGCCTCTGCAGTTTCCCTCTAGCTGCCATTTTCCAGATGTGCAAAAGCAGATTTCAAACATTATGCTGAAATCTACCACTTCAATTTCTCTCTAGCTGACATTTGCCAGATGTACAGAAGCAGAGTTCCAGGATTATGCTGAAATCTTTCTTACAATTTTTCTCCAGGTGAAATTTTCCAGATTTGGACAAGCAGAGTTCAAAGATTATGGTGAAATCTGCCACATCAATTTCTCTCTAGCTGACATTTGCCAGATGTGCAGAAGTAGAGTTCCAGGATTATGCTGAAATCTGCCTTGCAAGTTTTCTCAAGCTGACATTTTCCATATGTATAGAAGCAGAGTTCCAGGTGTATGCTGAAATCTGCCTTGCAATTTCTCTCTAGCTGACTTTTCCAGATGTGCAGAAGCAGAGTTCCAGTATTATTCTGAAATATACAACATCAATTTCCCTCTAGCTGCCATTTTCCAGATGTGTAGAAGCAGAATTCCAGTATTATGCTGAAATATACATCAATTTCTCTCTAACTGACATTTTTCAGATGTGTAGAACCAGAGATCCAGGATTATGCTGAAATCTGCCTTGCAATTTTTCTCCAAGTGAAATTTTCCAGATGTGGAGAAGCAGAGTTCAAAGATTATGGTGAAATCTACCACATCAATTTCTCTCTAGCTGACATTTTCCAGATGTGCAGAAGCTGAGTTCAAAGATTATGGTGAAATCTACCACATCAATTTCACTCTAGCTGACATTTGCCAGATGTGCAGAAGCAGAGTTCCAGTATTATGCTGAAATATACAACATCAATTTATCTCTAGCTGACATTTTCCAGATGTGCAGAAGCAGACTTCCAGGATTATGCTGAAATCTGCCTCTGCATTTTCTCTCTAGCTGACATTTTCCACATGTGCAGAAGCAGAGTTCCAAGATTATGCTGAAATCTGCCTTGCAATTTCTCTCTAGCTGACATTTTCCAGATGTGCAGAAGAAGAGTTCCAGGATTATGCTGAAATCAGCCTCTGCATTTTCTCTCTAGCTGACATTTTCCAGATGTGCAGAAGCAGAGTTCCAAGATTATGCTGAAATCTACGACATCAATTTCTCTCTAGCTTACATTTTCCAGATGTGCAGAAGCAGATGTCCAGTATTATGCTGAAATCTGCCTCTGCAGTTTCCCTCTAGCTGCCATTTTCCAGATGTGCAGAAGCAGATTTCAAACATTATGCTGAAATCTACCACTTCAATTTCTCTCTAGCTGACATTTGCCAGATGTGCAGAAGCTGAGTTCAAAGATTAATGTGAAATCTACCACATCAATTTCTCTCTAGCTGACATTTTCCAGATGTGCAGAAGCAGAGTTCCAGGATTATGCTGAAATCAGCCTCTGCATTTTCTCCCTAGCTGACATTTTCCACATGTGCAGAAGCAGAGTTCCAAGATTATGCTGAATCTGCCTCTGCATTTCCCCTCTAGCTGACATTTTCCAGATGTGCAGAAGCTGAGTTCAAAGATTATGGTGAAATCTACCACATCAATTTCTCTCTTGCTGACATTTTTAAGAGTTGCAGAAGCAGAGTTCCAGGATTATGCTGAAATCTGCCTTGCAATTTTTCTCCAGCTGACATTTTCCAGATCTGCAGAAGCAGAATTCAAACATTATGCAGAAATCTACCACATCAATTTCTCTCTAGCTGACATTTTCCAGATGTGTAGAAGAAGAGTTCCAGGATTATGCTGAAATCAGCCTCTGCATTTTCTCTCTAGCTGACACTTTCCAGATGTGCAGAAGCAGAGTTCCAAGATTATGCTGAAATCTGCCTCTGCATTTCCCCTCTAGCTGACATTTTCCAGATGTGAAGAAGCAGAGTTCAAAGATTATGCTGAAATCTACCACATCAATTTCTCTCTAGCTGACATTTGCCAGATGTGCAGAAGTAGAGTTCCAGGATTATGCTGAAATCTGCCTCTGCAGTTTCCCTCTAGCTGCCATTTTCCAGATGTGCAGAAGCAGATTTCAAACATTATGCTGAAATCTACCACTTCAATTTCTCTCTAGCTGACATTTGCCAGATGTGCAGAAGCTGAGTTCAAAGATTAATGTGAAATCTACCACATCAATTTCTCTCTAGCTGACATTTTCCAGATGTGCAGAAGCAGAGTTCCAGGATTATGCTGAAATCAGCCTCTGCATTTTCTCCCTAGCTGACATTTTCCACATGTGCAGAAGCAGAGTTCCAAGATTATGCTGAATCTGCCTCTGCATTTCCCCTCTAGCTGACATTTTCCAGATGTGCAGAAGCTGAGTTCAAAGATTATGGTGAAATCTACCACATCAATTTCTCTCTAGCTGACATTTTCCAGATGTGAAGAAGCTGAGTTCAAAGATTATGCTGAAATATACCACATCAATTTCTCTCTAGCTTACATTTTCCAGATGTGCGGAAGCAGAGTTCAAAGATTATGCTGAAATCTACCACATCAATTTCTCTCAAGCTGACATTTTCCAGATGTGTAGAAGCAGAGTTGCAGGATTATGCTGAAATCTGCCTTGCAATTTTTCTCCAGCTGACATTTTCCAGATCTGCAGAAGCAGAATTCAAACATTATGCAGAAATCTACCACATCAATTTCTCTCTAGCTGACTTTTCCAGATGTGCAGGAGAGTTCCAGGATTATGCTGAAATCTACATATCAATTTCTCTCTAGCTGACATTTTCCAGATGTGTAGAAGCAGAGTTCCAGGATTATGCTGAAATCAGCCTCTGCATTTTCTCTCTAGCTGACACTTTCCAGATGTGAAGAAGCAGAGTTCAAAGATTATGCTGAAATCTACCACATCAATTTCTCTCTAGCTTACATTTTCCAGATGTGCGGAAGCAGAGTTCAAAGATTATGCTGAAATGTAACACATCAATTTCTCTCTAGCTGACATTTTCCAGATGTGCAGAAGCAGAATTCCAGGATTATGCTGAAATCTGCCTCTGGATTTTCTCTCTAGCTGACATTTTCCAGATGTGCAGATGCAGATTTCCAGTTGTATGCTGAAACCTGCCTTACAATTTCTCTCTAGCTGACATTTTCCAGATGTGTAGAAGCAGAGTTCCAGCTGTGTGCTGAAATCTGCCTTACAATTTCTCTCTAGCTCACTTTTCCAGATGTGCAGAAGATGAGTTCAAAGATTATGGAGAAATCTGCCACATCAATTTCTGTCTAGCTGACATTTGCCAGATGTGCAGAAGTAGAGTTCAAGGATTATGCTGAAATCTGCCTTGTAAGTTTTCTCAAGCTGACATTTTCCATATGTACAGAATCAGAGTTCCTGGTGTATGCTGAAATCTGCCTTGCAATTTCTCTCTAGCTGACTTTTCCAGATGTGCAGAAGCAGAGTTCAAAGATTATGCTGAAATCTAACACATCAATTTCTCTCTTGCTGACATTTTCCAGATGTGCAGAAGCAGAGTTCCAGGATTATGCTGAAATCTGCCTCTGCATTTTCCCTCTAGCTTACATTTTCCAGATGTGCAGAAGCTGAGTTCAAAGATTATGGTGAAATCTACCACATCAATTTCTCTCTAGCTGACATTTTCCAGATGTGCAGAAGCTGAGTTCAAAGATTATGGTGAAATCTACCACATCAATTTCACTCTAGCTGACATTTTCCAGATGTGCAGAAGCAGAGTTCCAGGATTATGCTGAAATATGCAACATCAATTTCTCTCTAACTGACATTTTCCAGATGTGTAGAACCAGAGTTCCAGGATTATGCTGAAATCTGCCTTGCAATTTGTCTCCAAGTGAAATTTTCCAGATGTGGAGAAGCAGAGTTCAAAGATTATGCTGAAATCTACCACATCAATTTCTCTCTAGCTGACATTTTCCAGATGTGCAGAAGCAGACTTCCAGGATTATGCTGAAATCTGCCTCTTCATTTTCTCTCTAGCTGACATTTTCCACATGTGCAGAAGCAGAGTTCCAGGATTATGCTGAAATCTACAACATCAATTTCTCTCTAGCTGACATTTTCCAGATGTGAGGAAGCAGAGTTCCAGGATTATGCTGAAATCAGCCTCTGCATTTTCTCTCTAGCTGACATTTTCCAGATGTGCAGAAGCAGAGTTCTAAGATTATGCTGAAATCTACAACATCAATTTCACTCTAGCTGCCATTTTCCAGATGTGCAGAAGCAGAGTTCAAACATTTTGCTGAAATCTGCCTTGCAAGTTTTCTCAAGCTGACATTTTCCATATGTACAGAATCAGAGTTCCTGGTGTATGCTGAAATCTGCCTTGCAATTTCTCTCTAGCTGACTTTTCCAGATGTGCAGAAGCAGAGTTCAAAGATTATGCTGAAATCTAACACATCAATTTCTCTCTAGCTCACATTTGCCAGATGTGCAGAAGCAGAGTTCTAGGATTATTCTGAAATCTGCCTTGCAATTTTTCTCCAGGTGACATTTTCCAGATGTGCAGAAGCAGAGTTCAAACATTATGCTGAAATCTACAACATCAATTTCTCTCTAGCTGACATTTTCCAGATGTGAGGAAGCAGACTTCCAGGATTATGCTGAAATCAGCCTCTGCATTTTCTCTCTAGCTGACATTTTCCAGATGTGCAGAAGCAGAGTTCTAAGATTATGCTGAAATCTACAACATCAATTTCTCTCTAGCTGCCATTTTCCAGATGTGCAGAAGCAGAGTTCAAACATTATGCTGAAATCTGCCTTGCAAGTTTTCTCAAGCTGACATTTTCCATATGTACAGAATCAGAGTTCCTGGTGTATGCTGAAATCTGCCTTGCAATTTCTCTCTAGCTGACTTTTCCAGATGTGCAGAAGCAGAGTTCAAAGATTATGCTGAAATCTAACACATCAATTTCTCTCTTGCTGACATTTTCCAGATGTGCAGAAGCAGAGTTCCAGGATTATGCTGAAATCTGCCTCTGCATTTTCCCTCTAGCTTACATTTTCCAGATGTGCAGAAGCTGAGTTCAAAGATTATGGTGAAATCTACCACATCAATTTCTCTCTAGCTGACATTTTCCAGATGTGCAGAAGAAGACTTCCAGGATTATGCTGAAATCTGCCTCTGCATTTTCTCTCTAGCTGACATTTGCCAGATGTGCAGAAGCAGAGTTCCAGGATTATACTGAAATCTGCCTTGCAATTTTTCTCCAGGTGACATTTTCCAGATGTGCAGAAGCAGAGTTCAAACATGCTGAAATCTAACACATCAATTTCTCTCTTGCTGACATTTTCCAGAGTTGCAGAAGCAGAGTTCAAACATGCTGAAATCTACAACATCAATTTCTCTCTAGCTTACATTTTCCAGATGTGCAGAAGCAGAGTTCAAAGATTATGCTGAAATCTACCACATCAATTTCTCTCTAGCTGACATTTTCCAGATGTGCAGAAGCAGAGTTCCATGATTATGCTGAAATCTAACACGTCAATTTCTCTCTTGCTGACATTTTCCAGAGTTGCAGAAGAAGAGTTCCAGGGTTATGCTGAAATCTGCCTCTGCGTTTTCTCTCTAGCTGACATTTTCCAGATGTGCAGAAGCAGAGTTCTAAGATTATGCTGAAATCTACAACATCAATTTCTCTCTAGCTCACATTTTCCAGATGTGCAGAAGCAGAGTTCAAACATTATGCTGAAATCTGCCTTGCAAGTTTTCTCAAGCTGACATTTTCCATATGTACAAAATCAGAGTTCCTGGTGTATGCTGAAATCTGCCTTGCAATTTCTCTCTAGCTGACTTTTCCAGATGTGCAGAAGCAGAGTTCAAACATTATGCTGAAATCTAACACGTCAATTTCTCTCTTGCTGACATTTTCCAGAGTTGCAGAAGAAGAGTTCCAGGGTTATGCTGAAATCTGCCTCTGCGTTTTTCCTCTAGCTGACATTTTCCAGATGTGAAAAAGCAGAGTTCAAAGATTATGCTGAAATCTACAACTTCAATTTCTCTCTAGCTTACATTTTCCAGATGTGCAGAAGCAGAGTTCCAGGATTATGCTGAAATCTGCCTCTGCATTTTCCCTCTAGCTGACATTTTCCAGATGTGCAGAAGCAGAGTTCTAAGATTATGCTGAAATCTACAACATCAATTTCTCTCTAGCTTACATTTTCCAGATGTGCAGAAGCAGAGTTCCATGATTATGCTGAAATCTGCCTCTGCATTTTCCCTCTAGCTGACATTTTCCAGATGTGCAGAAGCAGAGTTCTAAGATTATGCTGAAATCTACAACATCAATTTCTCTCTAGCTGACATTTTCCAGATGTGAGGAAGCAGACTTCCAGGATTATGCTGAAATCAGCCTCTGCATTTTCTCTCTAGCTGACATTTTCCAGATGTGCAGAAGCAGAGTTCTAAGATTATGCTGAAATCTACAACATCAATTTCTCTCTAGCTTACATTTTCCAGATGTGCAGAAGCAGAGTTCCATGATTATGCTGAAATCTGCCTCTGCATTTTCCCTCTAGCTGACATTTTCCAGATGTGCAGAAGCAGAGTTCTAAGATTATGCTGAAATCTACAACATCAATTTCTCTCTAGCTGACATTTTCCAGATGTGAGGAAGCAGAGTTCCAGGATTATGCTGAAATCAGCCTCTGCATTTTCTCTCTAGCTGACATTTTCCAGATGTGCAGAAGCAGAGTTCTAAGATTATGCTGAAATCTACAACATCAATTTCACTCTAGCTGCCATTTTCCAGATGTGCAGAAGCAGAGTTCAAACATTATGCTGAAATCTGCCTTGCAAGTTTTCTCAAGCTGACATTTTCCATATGTACAGAATCAGAGTTCCTGGTGTATGCTGAAATCTGCCTTGCAATTTCTCTCTAGCTGACTTTTCCAGATGTGCAGAAGCAGAGTTCAGAGATTATGCTGAAATCTAACACATCAATTTCTCTCTAGCTCACATTTGCCAGATGTGCAGAAGCAGAGTTCTAGGATTATTCTGAAATCTGCCTTGCAATTTTTCTCCAGGTGACATTTTCCAGATGTGCAGAAGCAGAGTTCAAACATTATGCTGAAATCTACAACATCAATTTCTCTCTAGCTGACATTTTCCAGATGTGAGGAAGCAGACTTCCAGGATTATGGTGAAATCAGCCTCTGCATTTTCTCTCTAGCTGACATTTTCCAGATGTGCAGAAGCAGAGTTCTAAGATTATGCTGAAATCTACAACATCAATTTCTCTCTAGCTGCCATTTTCCAGATGTGCAGAAGCAGAGTTCAAACATTATGCTGAAATCTGCCTTGCAAGTTTTCTCAAGCTGACATTTTCCATATGTACAGAATCAGAGTTCCTGGTGTATGCTGAAATCTGCCTTGCAATTTCTCTCTAGCTGACTTTTCCAGATGTGCAGAAGCAGAGTTCAAAGATTATGCTGAAATCTAACACATCAATTTCTCTCTTGCTGACATTTTCCAGATGTGCAGAAGCAGAGTTCCAGGATTATGCTGAAATCTGCCTCTGCATTTTCCCTCTAGCTTACATTTTCCAGATGTGCAGAAGCTGAGTTCAAAGATTATGGTGAAATCTACCACATCAATTTCTCTCTAGCTGACATTTTCCAGATGTGCAGAAGAAGACTTCCAGGATTATGCTGAAATCTGCCTCTGCATTTTCTCTCTAGCTGACATTTGCCAGATGTGCAGAAGCAGAGTTCCAGGATTATACTGAAATCTGCCTTGCAATTTTTCTCCAGGTGACATTTTCCAGATGTGCAGAAGCAGAGTTCAAACATTATGCTGAAATCTAACACGTCAATTTCTCTCTTGCTGACATTTTCCAGAGTTGCAGAAGAAGAGTTCCAGGGTTATGCTGAAATCTGCCTCTGCGTTTTCTCTCTAACTGACATTTTCCAGATGTGCAGAAGCAGAGTTCTAAGATTATGCTGAAATCTACAACATCAATTTCTCTCTAGCTCACATTTTCCAGATGTGCAGAAGCAGAGTTCAAACATTATGCTGAAATCTGCCTTGCAAGTTTTCTCAAGCTGACATTTTCCATATGTACAAAATCAGAGTTCCTGGTGTATGCTGAAATCTGCCTTGCAATTTCTCTCTAGCTGACTTTTCCAGATGTGCAGAAGCAGAGTTCAAACATTATGCTGAAATCTAACACGTCAATTTCTCTCTTGCTGACATTTTCCAGAGTTGCAGAAGAAGAGTTCCAGGGTTATGCTGAAATCTGCCTCTGCGTTTTTCCTCTAGCTGACATTTTCCAGATGTGAAAAAGCAGAGTTCAAAGATTATGCTGAAATCTACAACTTCAATTTCTCTCTAGCTTACATTTTCCAGATGTGCAGAAGCAGAGTTCCAGGATTATGCTGAAATCTGCCTCTGCATTTTCCCTCTAGCTGACATTTTCCAGATGTGCAGAAGCAGAGTTCTAAGATTATGCTGAAATCTACAACATCAATTTCTCTCTAGCTTACATTTTCCAGATGTGCAGAAGCAGAGTTCCATGATTATGCTGAAATCTGCCTCTGCATTTTCCCTCTAGCTGACATTTTCCAGATGTGCAGAAGCAGAGTTCTAAGATTATGCTGAAATCTACAACATCAATTTCTCTCTAGCTGACATTTTCCAGATGTGAGGAAGCAGACTTCCAGGATTATGCTGAAATCAGCCTCTGCATTTTCTCTCTAGCTGACATTTTCCAGATGTGCAGAAGCAGAGTTCTAAGATTATGCTGAAATCTACAACATCAATTTCTCTCTAGCTGCCATTTTCCAGATGTGCAGAAGCAGAGTTCAAACATTATGCTGAAATCTGCCTTGCAAGTTTTCTCAAGCTGACATTTTCCATATGTACAGAATCAGAGTTCCTGGTGTATGCTGAAATCTGCCTTGCAATTTCTCTCTAGCTGACTTTTCCAGATGTGCAGAAGCAGAGTTCAAAGATTATGCTGAAATCTAACACATCAATTTCTCTCTTGCTGACATTTTCCAGATGTGCAGAAGCAGAGTTCCAGGATTATGCTGAAATCTGCCTCTGCATTTTCCCTCTAGCTTACATTTTCCAGATGTGCAGAACCTGAGTTCAAAGATTATGGTTAAATCTACCACATCAATTTCTCTCTAGCTGACATTTTCCAGATGTGCAGAAGCTGAGTTCAAAGATTATGGTGAAATCTACACATCAATTTCTCTCTAGCTGACATTTGCCAGATGTGCAGAAGCAGAGTTCCAGGATTATGCTGAAATCAGCCTCTGCATTTTCTCTCTAGCTGACATTTTCCAGATGTGCAGAAGCAGAGTTCTAAGATTATGCTGAAATCTACAACATCAATTTCTCTCTAGCTGCCATTTTCCAGATGTGCAGAAGCAGAGTTCAAACATTATGCTGAAATCTACCACTTCAATTTCTCTCTAGCTCACATTTGCCAGATGTGCAGAAGCAGAGTTCTAGGATTATTCTGAAATCTGCCTTGCAATTTTTCTCCAGGTGACATTTTCCAGATGTGCAGAAGCAGAGTTCAAACATTATGCTGAAATCTAACACGTCAATTTCTCTCTTGCTGACATTTTCCAGAGTTGCAGAAGAAGAGTTCCAGGGTTATGCTGAAATCTGCCTCTGCGTTTTTCCTCTAGCTGACATTTTCCAGATGTGAAAAAGCAGAGTTCAAAGATTATGCTGAAATCTACAACTTCAATTTCTCTCTAGCTTACATTTTCCAGATGTGCAGAAGCAGAGTTCCAGGATTATGCTGAAATCTGCCTCTGCATTTTCCCTCTAGCTTACATTTTCCAGATGTGCAGAAGCAGAGTTCCAGGATTGTGCTGAAAACCACAACATCAATTTCTCTCTAGCTGACTTTTCCAGATGTGCAGGAGTGTTCCAGGATTATGTTGAAATCTACATCAATTTCTCTCTAGCTGACATTTTCCAGATGTGCAGATGCAGATTTCCAGGTGTATGCTGAAACCTGCCTTACAATTTCTCTCTAGCTGACATTTTCCAGATGTGTAGAAGCAGAGTTCCAGCTGTGTGCTGAAACCTGCCTTACAATTTCTCTCTAGCTGACTTTTCCAGATGTGCAGAAGATGAGTTCAAAGATTATGGTGAAATCTGCCACATCAATTTCTGTCTAGCTGACATTTGCCAGATGTGCAGAAGTAGAGTTCAAGGATTATGCTGAAATCTGCCTTGCAAGTTTTCTCAAGCTGACATTTTCCATATGTACAGAATCAGAGTTCCTGGTTTACGCTGAAATCTGCCTTGCAATTTCTCTCTAGCTGACTTTTCCAGATGTGCAGAAGCAGAGTTCAAAGATTATGCTGAAATCTGCCTCTGCATTTTCTCTCTAGCTGACATTTTCCAGATGTGCAGAAGCAGAGTTCCAGTATTATGCTGAAATCTGCCTTGCAATTTGTCTCCAAGTGAAATTTTCCAGATGTGGAGAAGCAGAGTTCAAAGATTATGCTGAAATCTGCCTCTGCATTTTCCCTCTAGCTTACATTTTCCAGATGTGCAGAAGCTGAGTTCAAAGATTATGGTGAAATCTACCACATCAATTTCTCTCTAGCTGACATTTTCCAGATGTGCAGAAGCTGAGTTCAAAGATTATGGTGAAATCTACCACATCAATTTCACACTAGCTGACATTCTCCAGATGTGCAGAAGCAGAGTTCCAGGATTATGCTGAAATATGCAACATCAATTTCTCTCTAACTGACATTTTCCAGATGTGTAGAACCAGAGATCCAGGATTATGCTGAAATCTGCCTTGCAATTTGTCTCCAAGTGAAATTTTCCAGATGTGGAGAAGCAGAGTTCAAAGATTATGCTGAAATCTACCACATCAATTTCTCTCTTGCTGACATTTTCCAGATGTGCAGAAGCAGAGTTCCAGGATTATGCTGAAATCTGCCTCTGCATTTTCCCTCTAGCTGACATTTTCCAGATGTGCAGAAGCAGAGTTCTAAGATTATGCTGAAATCTACAACATCAATTTCTCTCTAGCTGACATTTTCCAGATGTGAGGAAGCAGAGTTCCAGGATTATGCTGAAATCAGCCTCTGCATTTTCTCTCTAGCTGACATTTTCCAGATGTGCAGAAGCAGAGTTCTAAGATTATGCTGAAATCTACAACATCAATTTCACTCTAGCTGCCATTTTCCAGATGTGCAGAAGCAGAGTTCAAACATTATGCTGAAATCTGCCTTGCAAGTTTTCTCAAGCTGACATTTTCCATATGTACAGAATCAGAGTTCCTGGTGTATGCTGAAATCTGCCTTGCAATTTCTCTCTAGCTGACTTTTCCAGATGTGCAGAAGCAGAGTTCAAAGATTATGCTGAAATCTAACACATCAATTTCTCTCTAGCTCACATTTGCCAGATGTGCAGAAGCAGAGTTCTAGGATTATTCTGAAATCTGCCTTGCAATTTTTCTCCAGGTGACATTTTCCAGATGTGCAGAAGCAGAGTTCAAACATTATGCTGAAATCTACAACATCAATTTCTCTCTAGCTGACATTTTCCAGATGTGAGGAAGCAGACTTCCAGGATTATGCTGAAATCAGCCTCTGCATTTTCTCTCTAGCTGACATTTTCCAGATGTGCAGAAGCAGAGTTCTAAGATTATGCTGAAATCTACAACATCAATTTCTCTCTAGCTGCCATTTTCCAGATGTGCAGAAGCAGAGTTCAAACATTATGCTGAAATCTGCCTTGCAAGTTTTCTCAAGCTGACATTTTCCATATGTACAGAATCAGAGTTCCTGGTGTATGCTGAAATCTGCCTTGCAATTTCTCTCTAGCTGACTTTTCCAGATGTGCAGAAGCAGAGTTCAAAGATTATGCTGAAATCTAACACATCAATTTCTCTCTTGCTGACATTTTCCAGATGTGCAGAAGCAGAGTTCCAGGATTATGCTGAAATCTGCCTCTGCATTTTCCCTCTAGCTTACATTTTCCAGATGTGCAGAAGCTGAGTTCAAAGATTATGGTGAAATCTACCACATCAATTTCTCTCTAGCTGACATTTTCCAGATGTGCAGAAGAAGACTTCCAGGATTATGCTGAAATCTGCCTCTGCATTTTCTCTCTAGCTGACATTTGCCAGATGTGCAGAAGCAGAGTTCCAGGATTATACTGAAATCTGCCTTGCAATTTTTCTCCAGGTGACATTTTCCAGATGTGCAGAAGCAGAGTTCAAACATTATGCTGAAATCTAACACGTCAATTTCTCTCTTGCTGACATTTTCCAGAGTTGCAGAAGAAGAGTTCCAGGGTTATGCTGAAATCTGCCTCTGCGTTTTCTCTCTAGCTGACATTTTCCAGATGTGCAGAAGCAGAGTTCTAAGATTATGCTGAAATCTACAACATCAATTTCTCTCTAGCTCACATTTTCCAGATGTGCAGAAGCTGAGTTCAAAGATTATGGTGAAATCTATCACATCAATTTCTCTCTAGCTGACATTTTCCAGATGTGCAGAAGCAGAGTTCCAGGATTATGCTGAAATCAGCCTTTGCATTTTCTCTCTAGCTGACACTTTCCAGATGTGCAGAAGCAGAGTTCCAGGATTGTGCTGAAAACCACAACATCAATTTCTCTCTAGCTGACACTTTCCAGATGTGCAGAAGCAGATGTCCAATATTATGCTGAAATCTGCCTCTGCAGTTTCCCTCTAGCTGCCATTTTCCAGATGTGCAAAAGCAGATTTCAAACATTATGCTGAAATCTACCACTTCAATTTCTCTCTAGCTGACATTTGCCAGATGTACAGAAGCAGAGTTCCAGGATTATGCTGAAATCTTTCTTACAATTTTTCTCCAGGTGAAATTTTCCAGATTTGGACAAGCAGAGTTCAAAGATTATGGTGAAATCTGCCACATCAATTTCTCTCTAGCTGACATTTGCCAGATGTGCAGAAGTAGAGTTCCAGGATTATGCTGAAATCTGCCTTGCAAGTTTTCTCAAGCTGACATTTTCCATATGTACAGAAGCAGAGTTCCAGGTGTATGCTGAAATCTGCCTTGCAATTTCTCTCTAGCTGACTTTTCCAGATGTGCAGAAGCAGAGTTCCAGTATTATTCTGAAATATACAACATCAATTTCCCTCTAGCTGCCATTTTCCAGATGTGTAGAAGCAGAATTCCAGTATTATGCTGAAATATACATCAATTTCTCTCTAACTGACATTTTTCAGATGTGTAGAACCAGAGATCCAGGATTATGCTGAAATCTGCCTTGCAATTTTTCTCCAAGTGAAATTTTCCAGATGTGGAGAAGCAGAGTTCAAAGATTATGGTGAAATCTACCACATCAATTTCTCTCTAGCTGACATTTTCCAGATGTGCAGAAGCTGAGTTCAAAGATTATGGTGAAATCTACCACATCAATTTCACTCTAGCTGACATTTGCCAGATGTGCAGAAGCAGAGTTCCAGTATTATGCTGAAATATACAACATCAATTTCTCTCTAGCTGACATTTTCCAGATGTGCAGAAGCAGACTTCCAGGATTATGCTGAAATCTGCCTCTGCATTTTCTCTCTAGCTGACATTTTCCACATGTGCAGAAGCAGAGTTCCAAGATTATGCTGAAATCTGCCTTGCAATTTCTCTCTAGCTGACATTTGCCAGATGTGCAGAAGCAGACTTCCAGGATTATGCTGAAATCTGCCTTGCAATTTTTCTCCAGGTGACATTTTCCAGATGTGCAGAAGCAGAGTTCAAACATGCTGAAATCTAACACATCAATTTCTCTCTTGCTGACATTTTTAAGAGTTGCAGAAGCAGAGTTCCAGGATTATGCTGAAATCTGCCTTGCAATTTTTCTCCAGCTGACATTTTCCAGATCTGCAGAAGCAGAATTCAAACATTATGCAGAAATCTACCACATCAATTTCTCTCTAGCTGACATTTTCCAGATGTGTAGAAGAAGAGTTCCAGGATTATGCTGAAATCAGCCTCTGCATTTTCTCTCTAGCTGACATTTTCCAGATGTGCAGAAGCAGAGTTCCAAGATTATGCTGAAATCTACGACATCAATTTCTCTCTAGCTTACATTTTCCAGATGTGCAGAAGCAGATGTCCAGTATTATGCTGAAATCTGCCTCTGCAGTTTCCCTCTAGCTGCCATTTTCCAGATGTGCAGAAGCAGATTTCAAACATTATGCTGAAATCTACCACTTCAATTTCTCTCTAGCTGACATTTGCCAGATGTGCAGAAGCTGAGTTCAAAGATTAATGTGAAATCTACCACATCAATTTCTCTCTAGCTGACATTTTCCAGATGTGCAGAAGCAGAGTTCCAGGATTATGCTGAAATCAGCCTCTGCGTTTTCTCCCTAGCTGACATTTTCCACATGTGCAGAAGCAGAGTTCCAAGATTATGCTGAATCTGCCTCTGCATTTCCCCTCTAGCTGACATTTTCCAGATGTGCAGAAGCTGAGTTCAAAGATTATGGTGAAATCTACCACATCAATTTCTCTCTAGCTGACATTTTACAGATGTGCAGAAGCAGAGTTCAAACATGCTGAAATCTAACACATCAATTTCTCTCTTGCTGACATTTTTAAGAGTTGCAGAAGCAGAGTTCCAGGATTATGCTGAAATCTGCCTTGCAATTTCTCTCTAGCTGACTTTTCCAGATGTGCAGAAGCAGAGTTCAAAGATTATGCTGAAATCTAACACATCAATTTCTCTCTTGCTGACATTTTCCAGATGTGCAGAAGCAGAGTTCCAGGATTATGCTGAAATCTGCCTCTGCATTTTCCCTCTAGCTTACATTTTCCAGATGTGCAGAAGCTGAGTTCAAAGATTATGGTGAAATCTACCACATCAATTTCTCTCTAGCTGACATTTTCCAGATGTGCAGAAGAAGACTTCCAGGATTATGCTGAAATCTGCCTCTGCATTTTCTCTCTAGCTGACATTTGCCAGATGTGCAGAAGCAGAGTTCCAGGATTATACTGAAATCTGCCTTGCAATTTTTCTCCAGGTGACATTTTCCAGATGTGCAGAAGCAGAGTTCAAACATGCTGAAATCTAACACGTCAATTTCTCTCTTGCTGACATTTTCCAGAGTTGCAGAAGAAGAGTTCCAGGGTTATGCTGAAATCTGCCTCTGCGTTTTCTCTCTAGCTGACATTTTCCAGATGTGCAGAAGCAGAGTTCTAAGATTATGCTGAAATCTACAACATCAATTTCTCTCTAGCTCACATTTTCCAGATGTGCAGAAGCTGAGTTCAAAGATTATGGTGAAATCTATCACATCAATTTCTCTCTAGCTGACATTTTCCAGATGTGCAGAAGCAGAGTTCCAGGATTATGCTGAAATCAGCCTTTGCATTTTCTCTCTAGCTGACACTTTCCAGATGTGCAGAAGCAGAGTTCCAGGATTGTGCTGAAAACCACAACATCAATTTCTCTCTAGCTGACACTTTCCAGATGTGCAGAAGCAGATGTCCAATATTATGCTGAAATCTGCCTCTGCAGTTTCCCTCTAGCTGCCATTTTCCAGATGTGCAAAAGCAGATTTCAAACATTATGCTGAAATCTACCACTTCAATTTCTCTCTAGCTGACATTTGCCAGATGTACAGAAGCAGAGTTCCAGGATTATGCTGAAATCTTTCTTACAATTTTTCTCCAGGTGAAATTTTCCAGATTTGGACAAGCAGAGTTCAAAGATTATGGTGAAATCTGCCACATCAATTTCTCTCTAGCTGACATTTGCCAGATGTGCAGAAGTAGAGTTCCAGGATTATGCTGAAATCTGCCTTGCAAGTTTTCTCAAGCTGACATTTTCCATATGTATAGAAGCAGAGTTCCAGGTGTATGCTGAAATCTGCCTTGCAATTTCTCTCTAGCTGACTTTTCCAGATGTGCAGAAGCAGAGTTCCAGTATTATTCTGAAATATACAACATCAATTTCCCTCTAGCTGCCATTTTCCAGATGTGTAGAAGCAGAATTCCAGTATTATGCTGAAATATACATCAATTTCTCTCTAACTGACATTTTTCAGATGTGTAGAACCAGAGATCCAGGATTATGCTGAAATCTGCCTTGCAATTTTTCTCCAAGTGAAATTTTCCAGATGTGGAGAAGCAGAGTTCAAAGATTATGGTGAAATCTACCACATCAATTTCTCTCTAGCTGACATTTTCCAGATGTGCAGAAGCTGAGTTCAAAGATTATGGTGAAATCTACCACATCAATTTCACTCTAGCTGACATTTGCCAGATGTGCAGAAGCAGAGTTCCAGTATTATGCTGAAATATACAACATCAATTTATCTCTAGCTGACATTTTCCAGATGTGCAGAAGCAGACTTCCAGGATTATGCTGAAATCTGCCTCTGCATTTTCTCTCTAGCTGACATTTTCCACATGTGCAGAAGCAGAGTTCCAAGATTATGCTGAAATCTGCCTTGCAATTTCTCTCTAGCTGACATTTTCCAGATGTGCAGAAGAAGAGTTCCAGGATTATGCTGAAATCAGCCTCTGCATTTTCTCTCTAGCTGACATTTTCCAGATGTGCAGAAGCAGAGTTCCAAGATTATGCTGAAATCTACGACATCAATTTCTCTCTAGCTTACATTTTCCAGATGTGCAGAAGCAGATGTCCAGTATTATGCTGAAATCTGCCTCTGCAGTTTCCCTCTAGCTGCCATTTTCCAGATGTGCAGAAGCAGATTTCAAACATTATGCTGAAATCTACCACTTCAATTTCTCTCTAGCTGACATTTGCCAGATGTGCAGAAGCTGAGTTCAAAGATTAATGTGAAATCTACCACATCAATTTCTCTCTAGCTGACATTTTCCAGATGTGCAGAAGCAGAGTTCCAGGATTATGCTGAAATCAGCCTCTGCATTTTCTCCCTAGCTGACATTTTCCACATGTGCAGAAGCAGAGTTCCAAGATTATGCTGAATCTGCCTCTGCATTTCCCCTCTAGCTGACATTTTCCAGATGTGCAGAAGCTGAGTTCAAAGATTATGGTGAAATCTACCACATCAATTTCTCTCTTGCTGACATTTTTAAGAGTTGCAGAAGCAGAGTTCCAGGATTATGCTGAAATCTGCCTTGCAATTTTTCTCCAGCTGACATTTTCCAGATCTGCAGAAGCAGAATTCAAACATTATGCAGAAATCTACCACATCAATTTCTCTCTAGCTGACATTTTCCAGATGTGTAGAAGAAGAGTTCCAGGATTATGCTGAAATCAGCCTCTGCATTTTCTCTCTAGCTGACACTTTCCAGATGTGCAGAAGCAGAGTTCCAAGATTATGCTGAAATCTGCCTCTGCATTTCCCCTCTAGCTGACATTTTCCAGATGTGAAGAAGCAGAGTTCAAAGATTATGCTGAAATCTACCACATCAATTTCTCTCTAGCTGACATTTGCCAGATGTGCAGAAGTAGAGTTCCAGGATTATGCTGAAATCTGCCTCTGCAGTTTCCCTCTAGCTGCCATTTTCCAGATGTGCAGAAGCAGATTTCAAACATTATGCTGAAATCTACCACTTCAATTTCTCTCTAGCTGACATTTGCCAGATGTGCAGAAGCTGAGTTCAAAGATTAATGTGAAATCTACCACATCAATTTCTCTCTAGCTGACATTTTCCAGATGTGCAGAAGCAGAGTTCCAGGATTATGCTGAAATCAGCCTCTGCATTTTCTCCCTAGCTGACATTTTCCACATGTGCAGAAGCAGAGTTCCAAGATTATGCTGAATCTGCCTCTGCATTTCCCCTCTAGCTGACATTTTCCAGATGTGCAGAAGCTGAGTTCAAAGATTATGGTGAAATCTACCACATCAATTTCTCTCTAGCTGACATTTTCCAGATGTGAAGAAGCTGAGTTCAAAGATTATGCTGAAATATACCACATCAATTTCTCTCTAGCTTACATTTTCCAGATGTGCGGAAGCAGAGTTCAAAGATTATGCTGAAATCTACCACATCAATTTCTCTCAAGCTGACATTTTCCAGATGTGTAGAAGCAGAGTTGCAGGATTATGCTGAAATCTGCCTTGCAATTTTTCTCCAGCTGACATTTTCCAGATCTGCAGAAGCAGAATTCAAACATTATGCAGAAATCTACCACATCAATTTCTCTCTAGCTGACTTTTCCAGATGTGCAGGAGAGTTCCAGGATTATGCTGAAATCTACATATCAATTTCTCTCTAGCTGACATTTTCCAGATGTGTAGAAGCAGAGTTCCAGGATTATGCTGAAATCAGCCTCTGCATTTTCTCTCTAGCTGACACTTTCCAGATGTGAAGAAGCAGAGTTCAAAGATTATGCTGAAATCTACCACATCAATTTCTCTCTAGCTTACATTTTCCAGATGTGCGGAAGCAGAGTTCAAAGATTATGCTGAAATGTAACACATCAATTTCTCTCTAGCTGACATTTTCCAGATGTGCAGAAGCAGAATTCCAGGATTATGCTGAAATCTGCCTCTGGATTTTCTCTCTAGCTGACATTTTCCAGATGTGCAGATGCAGATTTCCAGTTGTATGCTGAAACCTGCCTTACAATTTCTCTCTAGCTGACATTTTCCAGATGTGTAGAAGCAGAGTTCCAGCTGTGTGCTGAAATCTGCCTTACAATTTCTCTCTAGCTCACTTTTCCAGATGTGCAGAAGATGAGTTCAAAGATTATGGAGAAATCTGCCACATCAATTTCTGTCTAGCTGACATTTGCCAGATGTGCAGAAGTAGAGTTCAAGGATTATGCTGAAATCTGCCTTGTAAGTTTTCTCAAGCTGACATTTTCCATATGTACAGAATCAGAGTTCCTGGTGTATGCTGAAATCTGCCTTGCAATTTCTCTCTAGCTGACTTTTCCAGATGTGCAGAAGCAGAGTTCAAAGATTATGCTGAAATCTAACACATCAATTTCTCTCTTGCTGACATTTTCCAGATGTGCAGAAGCAGAGTTCCAGGATTATGCTGAAATCTGCCTCTGCATTTTCCCTCTAGCTTACATTTTCCAGATGTGCAGAAGCTGAGTTCAAAGATTATGGTGAAATCTACCACATCAATTTCTCTCTAGCTGACATTTTCCAGATGTGCAGAAGCTGAGTTCAAAGATTATGGTGAAATCTACCACATCAATTTCACTCTAGCTGACATTTTCCAGATGTGCAGAAGCAGAGTTCCAGGATTATGCTGAAATATGCAACATCAATTTCTCTCTAACTGACATTTTCCAGATGTGTAGAACCAGAGTTCCAGGATTATGCTGAAATCTGCCTTGCAATTTGTCTCCAAGTGAAATTTTCCAGATGTGGAGAAGCAGAGTTCAAAGATTATGCTGAAATCTACCACATCAATTTCTCTCTAGCTGACATTTTCCAGATGTGCAGAAGCAGACTTCCAGGATTATGCTGAAATCTGCCTCTTCATTTTCTCTCTAGCTGACATTTTCCACATGTGCAGAAGCAGAGTTCCAGGATTATGCTGAAATCTACAACATCAATTTCTCTCTAGCTGACATTTTCCAGATGTGAGGAAGCAGAGTTCCAGGATTATGCTGAAATCAGCCTCTGCATTTTCTCTCTAGCTGACATTTTCCAGATGTGCAGAAGCAGAGTTCTAAGATTATGCTGAAATCTACAACATCAATTTCACTCTAGCTGCCATTTTCCAGATGTGCAGAAGCAGAGTTCAAACATTTTGCTGAAATCTGCCTTGCAAGTTTTCTCAAGCTGACATTTTCCATATGTACAGAATCAGAGTTCCTGGTGTATGCTGAAATCTGCCTTGCAATTTCTCTCTAGCTGACTTTTCCAGATGTGCAGAAGCAGAGTTCAAAGATTATGCTGAAATCTAACACATCAATTTCTCTCTAGCTCACATTTGCCAGATGTGCAGAAGCAGAGTTCTAGGATTATTCTGAAATCTGCCTTGCAATTTTTCTCCAGGTGACATTTTCCAGATGTGCAGAAGCAGAGTTCAAACATTATGCTGAAATCTACAACATCAATTTCTCTCTAGCTGACATTTTCCAGATGTGAGGAAGCAGACTTCCAGGATTATGCTGAAATCAGCCTCTGCATTTTCTCTCTAGCTGACATTTTCCAGATGTGCAGAAGCAGAGTTCTAAGATTATGCTGAAATCTACAACATCAATTTCTCTCTAGCTGCCATTTTCCAGATGTGCAGAAGCAGAGTTCAAACATTATGCTGAAATCTGCCTTGCAAGTTTTCTCAAGCTGACATTTTCCATATGTACAGAATCAGAGTTCCTGGTGTATGCTGAAATCTGCCTTGCAATTTCTCTCTAGCTGACTTTTCCAGATGTGCAGAAGCAGAGTTCAAAGATTATGCTGAAATCTAACACATCAATTTCTCTCTTGCTGACATTTTCCAGATGTGCAGAAGCAGAGTTCCAGGATTATGCTGAAATCTGCCTCTGCATTTTCCCTCTAGCTTACATTTTCCAGATGTGCAGAAGCTGAGTTCAAAGATTATGGTGAAATCTACCACATCAATTTCTCTCTAGCTGACATTTTCCAGATGTGCAGAAGAAGACTTCCAGGATTATGCTGAAATCTGCCTCTGCATTTTCTCTCTAGCTGACATTTGCCAGATGTGCAGAAGCAGAGTTCCAGGATTATACTGAAATCTGCCTTGCAATTTTTCTCCAGGTGACATTTTCCAGATGTGCAGAAGCAGAGTTCAAACATGCTGAAATCTAACACATCAATTTCTCTCTTGCTGACATTTTCCAGAGTTGCAGAAGCAGAGTTCAAACATGCTGAAATCTACAACATCAATTTCTCTCTAGCTTACATTTTCCAGATGTGCAGAAGCAGAGTTCAAAGATTATGCTGAAATCTACCACATCAATTTCTCTCTAGCTGACATTTTCCAGATGTGCAGAAGCAGAGTTCCATGATTATGCTGAAATCTAACACGTCAATTTCTCTCTTGCTGACATTTTCCAGAGTTGCAGAAGAAGAGTTCCAGGGTTATGCTGAAATCTGCCTCTGCGTTTTCTCTCTAGCTGACATTTTCCAGATGTGCAGAAGCAGAGTTCTAAGATTATGCTGAAATCTACAACATCAATTTCTCTCTAGCTCACATTTTCCAGATGTGCAGAAGCAGAGTTCAAACATTATGCTGAAATCTGCCTTGCAAGTTTTCTCAAGCTGACATTTTCCATATGTACAAAATCAGAGTTCCTGGTGTATGCTGAAATCTGCCTTGCAATTTCTCTCTAGCTGACTTTTCCAGATGTGCAGAAGCAGAGTTCAAACATTATGCTGAAATCTAACACGTCAATTTCTCTCTTGCTGACATTTTCCAGAGTTGCAGAAGAAGAGTTCCAGGGTTATGCTGAAATCTGCCTCTGCGTTTTTCCTCTAGCTGACATTTTCCAGATGTGAAAAAGCAGAGTTCAAAGATTATGCTGAAATCTACAACTTCAATTTCTCTCTAGCTTACATTTTCCAGATGTGCAGAAGCAGAGTTCCAGGATTATGCTGAAATCTGCCTCTGCATTTTCCCTCTAGCTGACATTTTCCAGATGTGCAGAAGCAGAGTTCTAAGATTATGCTGAAATCTACAACATCAATTTCTCTCTAGCTTACATTTTCCAGATGTGCAGAAGCAGAGTTCCATGATTATGCTGAAATCTGCCTCTGCATTTTCCCTCTAGCTGACATTTTCCAGATGTGCAGAAGCAGAGTTCTAAGATTATGCTGAAATCTACAACATCAATTTCTCTCTAGCTGACATTTTCCAGATGTGAGGAAGCAGACTTCCAGGATTATGCTGAAATCAGCCTCTGCATTTTCTCTCTAGCTGACATTTTCCAGATGTGCAGAAGCAGAGTTCTAAGATTATGCTGAAATCTACAACATCAATTTCTCTCTAGCTTACATTTTCCAGATGTGCAGAAGCAGAGTTCCATGATTATGCTGAAATCTGCCTCTGCATTTTCCCTCTAGCTGACATTTTCCAGATGTGCAGAAGCAGAGTTCTAAGATTATGCTGAAATCTACAACATCAATTTCTCTCTAGCTGACATTTTCCAGATGTGAGGAAGCAGAGTTCCAGGATTATGCTGAAATCAGCCTCTGCATTTTCTCTCTAGCTGACATTTTCCAGATGTGCAGAAGCAGAGTTCTAAGATTATGCTGAAATCTACAACATCAATTTCACTCTAGCTGCCATTTTCCAGATGTGCAGAAGCAGAGTTCAAACATTATGCTGAAATCTGCCTTGCAAGTTTTCTCAAGCTGACATTTTCCATATGTACAGAATCAGAGTTCCTGGTGTATGCTGAAATCTGCCTTGCAATTTCTCTCTAGCTGACTTTTCCAGATGTGCAGAAGCAGAGTTCAGAGATTATGCTGAAATCTAACACATCAATTTCTCTCTAGCTCACATTTGCCAGATGTGCAGAAGCAGAGTTCTAGGATTATTCTGAAATCTGCCTTGCAATTTTTCTCCAGGTGACATTTTCCAGATGTGCAGAAGCAGAGTTCAAACATTATGCTGAAATCTACAACATCAATTTCTCTCTAGCTGACATTTTCCAGATGTGAGGAAGCAGACTTCCAGGATTATGGTGAAATCAGCCTCTGCATTTTCTCTCTAGCTGACATTTTCCAGATGTGCAGAAGCAGAGTTCTAAGATTATGCTGAAATCTACAACATCAATTTCTCTCTAGCTGCCATTTTCCAGATGTGCAGAAGCAGAGTTCAAACATTATGCTGAAATCTGCCTTGCAAGTTTTCTCAAGCTGACATTTTCCATATGTACAGAATCAGAGTTCCTGGTGTATGCTGAAATCTGCCTTGCAATTTCTCTCTAGCTGACTTTTCCAGATGTGCAGAAGCAGAGTTCAAAGATTATGCTGAAATCTAACACATCAATTTCTCTCTTGCTGACATTTTCCAGATGTGCAGAAGCAGAGTTCCAGGATTATGCTGAAATCTGCCTCTGCATTTTCCCTCTAGCTTACATTTTCCAGATGTGCAGAAGCTGAGTTCAAAGATTATGGTGAAATCTACCACATCAATTTCTCTCTAGCTGACATTTTCCAGATGTGCAGAAGAAGACTTCCAGGATTATGCTGAAATCTGCCTCTGCATTTTCTCTCTAGCTGACATTTGCCAGATGTGCAGAAGCAGAGTTCCAGGATTATACTGAAATCTGCCTTGCAATTTTTCTCCAGGTGACATTTTCCAGATGTGCAGAAGCAGAGTTCAAACATTATGCTGAAATCTAACACGTCAATTTCTCTCTTGCTGACATTTTCCAGAGTTGCAGAAGAAGAGTTCCAGGGTTATGCTGAAATCTGCCTCTGCGTTTTCTCTCTAACTGACATTTTCCAGATGTGCAGAAGCAGAGTTCTAAGATTATGCTGAAATCTACAACATCAATTTCTCTCTAGCTCACATTTTCCAGATGTGCAGAAGCAGAGTTCAAACATTATGCTGAAATCTGCCTTGCAAGTTTTCTCAAGCTGACATTTTCCATATGTACAAAATCAGAGTTCCTGGTGTATGCTGAAATCTGCCTTGCAATTTCTCTCTAGCTGACTTTTCCAGATGTGCAGAAGCAGAGTTCAAACATTATGCTGAAATCTAACACGTCAATTTCTCTCTTGCTGACATTTTCCAGAGTTGCAGAAGAAGAGTTCCAGGGTTATGCTGAAATCTGCCTCTGCGTTTTTCCTCTAGCTGACATTTTCCAGATGTGAAAAAGCAGAGTTCAAAGATTATGCTGAAATCTACAACTTCAATTTCTCTCTAGCTTACATTTTCCAGATGTGCAGAAGCAGAGTTCCAGGATTATGCTGAAATCTGCCTCTGCATTTTCCCTCTAGCTGACATTTTCCAGATGTGCAGAAGCAGAGTTCTAAGATTATGCTGAAATCTACAACATCAATTTCTCTCTAGCTTACATTTTCCAGATGTGCAGAAGCAGAGTTCCATGATTATGCTGAAATCTGCCTCTGCATTTTCCCTCTAGCTGACATTTTCCAGATGTGCAGAAGCAGAGTTCTAAGATTATGCTGAAATCTACAACATCAATTTCTCTCTAGCTGACATTTTCCAGATGTGAGGAAGCAGACTTCCAGGATTATGCTGAAATCAGCCTCTGCATTTTCTCTCTAGCTGACATTTTCCAGATGTGCAGAAGCAGAGTTCTAAGATTATGCTGAAATCTACAACATCAATTTCTCTCTAGCTGCCATTTTCCAGATGTGCAGAAGCAGAGTTCAAACATTATGCTGAAATCTGCCTTGCAAGTTTTCTCAAGCTGACATTTTCCATATGTACAGAATCAGAGTTCCTGGTGTATGCTGAAATCTGCCTTGCAATTTCTCTCTAGCTGACTTTTCCAGATGTGCAGAAGCAGAGTTCAAAGATTATGCTGAAATCTAACACATCAATTTCTCTCTTGCTGACATTTTCCAGATGTGCAGAAGCAGAGTTCCAGGATTATGCTGAAATCTGCCTCTGCATTTTCCCTCTAGCTTACATTTTCCAGATGTGCAGAACCTGAGTTCAAAGATTATGGTTAAATCTACCACATCAATTTCTCTCTAGCTGACATTTTCCAGATGTGCAGAAGCTGAGTTCAAAGATTATGGTGAAATCTACACATCAATTTCTCTCTAGCTGACATTTGCCAGATGTGCAGAAGCAGAGTTCCAGGATTATGCTGAAATCAGCCTCTGCATTTTCTCTCTAGCTGACATTTTCCAGATGTGCAGAAGCAGAGTTCTAAGATTATGCTGAAATCTACAACATCAATTTCTCTCTAGCTGCCATTTTCCAGATGTGCAGAAGCAGAGTTCAAACATTATGCTGAAATCTACCACTTCAATTTCTCTCTAGCTCACATTTGCCAGATGTGCAGAAGCAGAGTTCTAGGATTATTCTGAAATCTGCCTTGCAATTTTTCTCCAGGTGACATTTTCCAGATGTGCAGAAGCAGAGTTCAAACATTATGCTGAAATCTAACACGTCAATTTCTCTCTTGCTGACATTTTCCAGAGTTGCAGAAGAAGAGTTCCAGGGTTATGCTGAAATCTGCCTCTGCGTTTTTCCTCTAGCTGACATTTTCCAGATGTGAAAAAGCAGAGTTCAAAGATTATGCTGAAATCTACAACTTCAATTTCTCTCTAGCTTACATTTTCCAGATGTGCAGAAGCAGAGTTCCAGGATTATGCTGAAATCTGCCTCTGCATTTTCCCTCTAGCTTACATTTTCCAGATGTGCAGAAGCAGAGTTCCAGGATTGTGCTGAAAACCACAACATCAATTTCTCTCTAGCTGACTTTTCCAGATGTGCAGGAGTGTTCCAGGATTATGTTGAAATCTACATCAATTTCTCTCTAGCTGACATTTTCCAGATGTGCAGATGCAGATTTCCAGGTGTATGCTGAAACCTGCCTTACAATTTCTCTCTAGCTGACATTTTCCAGATGTGTAGAAGCAGAGTTCCAGCTGTGTGCTGAAACCTGCCTTACAATTTCTCTCTAGCTGACTTTTCCAGATGTGCAGAAGATGAGTTCAAAGATTATGGTGAAATCTGCCACATCAATTTCTGTCTAGCTGACATTTGCCAGATGTGCAGAAGTAGAGTTCAAGGATTATGCTGAAATCTGCCTTGCAAGTTTTCTCAAGCTGACATTTTCCATATGTACAGAATCAGAGTTCCTGGTTTACGCTGAAATCTGCCTTGCAATTTCTCTCTAGCTGACTTTTCCAGATGTGCAGAAGCAGAGTTCAAAGATTATGCTGAAATCTGCCTCTGCATTTTCTCTCTAGCTGACATTTTCCAGATGTGCAGAAGCAGAGTTCCAGTATTATGCTGAAATCTGCCTTGCAATTTGTCTCCAAGTGAAATTTTCCAGATGTGGAGAAGCAGAGTTCAAAGATTATGCTGAAATCTGCCTCTGCATTTTCCCTCTAGCTTACATTTTCCAGATGTGCAGAAGCTGAGTTCAAAGATTATGGTGAAATCTACCACATCAATTTCTCTCTAGCTGACATTTTCCAGATGTGCAGAAGCTGAGTTCAAAGATTATGGTGAAATCTACCACATCAATTTCACACTAGCTGACATTCTCCAGATGTGCAGAAGCAGAGTTCCAGGATTATGCTGAAATATGCAACATCAATTTCTCTCTAACTGACATTTTCCAGATGTGTAGAACCAGAGATCCAGGATTATGCTGAAATCTGCCTTGCAATTTGTCTCCAAGTGAAATTTTCCAGATGTGGAGAAGCAGAGTTCAAAGATTATGCTGAAATCTACCACATCAATTTCTCTCTTGCTGACATTTTCCAGATGTGCAGAAGCAGAGTTCCAGGATTATGCTGAAATCTGCCTCTGCATTTTCCCTCTAGCTGACATTTTCCAGATGTGCAGAAGCAGAGTTCTAAGATTATGCTGAAATCTACAACATCAATTTCTCTCTAGCTGACAATTTCTAGATGTGAGGAAGCAGAGTTCTAGGATTATGCTGAAATCAGCCTCTGCATTTTCTCTCTAGCTGCCATTTTCCAGATGTGCAGAAGCAGAGTTCAAACATTATGCTGAAATCTAACACGTCAATTTCTCTCTTGCTGACATTTTCCAGAGTTGCAGAAGAAGAGTTCCAGGGTTATGCTGAAATCTGCCTCTGCGTTTTTCCTCTAGCTGACATTTTCCAGATGTGAAAAAGCAGAGTTCAAAGATTATGCTGAAATCTACAACTTCAATTTCTCTCTAGCTTACATTTTCCAGATGTGCAGAAGCAGAGTTCCAGGATTATGCTGAAATCTGCCTCTGCATTTTCTCTCTAGCTGACATTTTCCACATGTGCAGAAGCAGAGTTCCAGGATTGTGCTGAAAACCACAACATCAATTTCTCTCTAGCTGACTTTTCCAGATGTGCAGGAGTGTTCCAGGATTATGCTGAAATCTACATCAATTTCTCTCTAGCTGACATTTTCCAGATGTGCAGATGCAGATTTCCAGGTGTATGCTGAAACCTGCCTTACAATTTCTCTCTAGCTGACATTTTCCAGATGTGTAGAAGCAGAGTTCCAGCTGTGTGCTGAAATCTGCCTTACAATTTCTCTCTAGCTGACTTTTCCAGATGTGCAGAAGATGAGTTCAAAGATTATGGTGAAAACTGCCACATCAATTTCTGTCTAGCTGACATTTGCCAGATGTGCAGAAGTAGAGTTCAAGGATTATGCTGAAATCTGCCTTGCAAGTTTTCTCAAGCTGACATTTTCCATATGTACAGAATCAGAGTTCCTGGTGTATGCTGAAATCTGCCTTGCAATTTCTCTCTAGCTGACTTTTCCAGATGTGCAGAAGCAGAGTTCAAAGATTATGCTGAAATCTAACACATCAATTTCTCTCTTGCTGACATTTTCCAGATGTGCAGAAGCAGAGTTCCAGGATTATGCTGAAATCTGCCTCTGCATTTTCCCTCTAGCTTACATTTTCCAGATGTGCAGAAGCTGAGTTCAAAGATTATGGTGAAATCTACCACATCAATTTCTCTCTAGCTGACATTTTCCAGATGTGCAGAAGCTGAGTTCAAAGATTATGGTGAAATCTACCACATCAATTTCACTCTAGCTGACATTTTCCAGATGTGCAGAAGCAGAGTTCCAGGATTATGCTGAAATATGCAACATCAATTTCTCTCTAACTGACATTTTCCAGATGTGTAGAACCAGAGTTCCAGGATTATGCTGAAATCTGCCTTGCAATTTGTCTCCAAGTGAAATTTTCCAGATGTGGAGAAGCAGAGTTCAAAGATTATGCTGAAATCTACCACATCAATTTCTCTCTAGCTGACATTTTCCAGATGTGCAGAAGCAGACTTCCAGGATTATGCTGAAATCTGCCTCTTCATTTTCTCTCTAGCTGACATTTTCCACATGTGCAGAAGCAGAGTTCCAGGATTATTCTGAAATCTGCCTCTGCATTTTCCCTCTAGCTGACATTTTCCAGATGTGCAGAAGCAGAGTTCTAAGATTATGCTGAAATCTACAACATCAATTTCTCTCTAGCTGACAATTTCTAGATGTGAGGAAGCAGAGTTCTAGGATTATGCTGAAATCAGCCTCTGCATTTTCTCTCTAGCTGCCATTTTCCAGATGTGCAGAAGCAGAGTTCAAACATTATGCTGAAATCTAACACGTCAATTTCTCTCTTGCTGACATTTTCCAGAGTTGCAGAAGAAGAGTTCCAGGGTTATGCTGAAATCTGCCTCTGCGTTTTTCCTCTAGCTGACATTTTCCAGATGTGAAAAAGCAGAGTTCAAAGATTATGCTGAAATCTACAACTTCAATTTCTCTCTAGCTTACATTTTCCAGATGTGCAGAAGCAGAGTTCCAGGATTATGCTGAAATCTGCCTCTGCATTTTCTCTCTAGCTGACATTTTCCACATGTGCAGAAGCAGAGTTCCAGGATTGTGCTGAAAACCACAACATCAATTTCTCTCTAGCTGACTTTTCCAGATGTGCAGGAGTGTTCCAGGATTATGCTGAAATCTACATCAATTTCTCTCTAGCTGACATTTTCCAGATGTGCAGATGCAGATTTCCAGGTGTATGCTGAAACCTGCCTTACAATTTCTCTCTAGCTGACATTTTCCAGATGTGTAGAAGCAGAGTTCCAGCTGTGTGCTGAAATCTGCCTTACAATTTCTCTCTAGCTGACTTTTCCAGATGTGCAGAAGATGAGTTCAAAGATTATGGTGAAATCTGCCACATCAATTTCTGTCTAGCTGACATTTGCCAGATGTGCAGAAGTAGAGTTCAAGGATTATGCTGAAATCTGCCTTGCAAGTTTTCTCAAGCTGACATTTTCCATATGTACAGAATCAGAGTTCCTGGTGTATGCTGAAATCTGCCTTGCAATTTCTCTCTAGCTGACTTTTCCAGATGTGCAGAAGCAGAGTTCAAAGATTATGCTGAAATCTAACACATCAATTTCTCTCTTGCTGACATTTTCCAGATGTGCAGAAGCAGAGTTCCAGGATTATGCTGAAATCTGCCTCTGCATTTTCCCTCTAGCTTACATTTTCCAGATGTGCAGAAGCTGAGTTCAAAGATTATGGTGAAATCTACCACATCAATTTCTCTCTAGCTGACATTTTCCAGATGTGCAGAAGCTGAGTTCAAAGATTATGGTGAAATCTACCACATCAATTTCACTCTAGCTGACATTTTCCAGATGTGCAGAAGCAGAGTTCCAGGATTATGCTGAAATATGCAACATCAATTTCTCTCTAACTGACATTTTCCAGATGTGTAGAACCAGAGTTCCAGGATTATGCTGAAATCTGCCTTGCAATTTGTCTCCAAGTGAAATTTTCCAGATGTGGAGAAGCAGAGTTCAAAGATTATGCTGAAATCTACCACATCAATTTCTCTCTAGCTGACATTTTCCAGATGTGCAGAAGCAGACTTCCAGGATTATGCTGAAATCTGCCTTGCAATTTCTCTCTAGCTGACATTTTCCACATGTGCAGAAGCAGAGTTCCAAGATTATGCTGAAATCTGCCTTGCAATTTCTCTCTAGCTGACATTTGCCAGATGTGCAGAAGCAGAGTTCCAGGATTATTCTGAAATCTGCCTTGCAATTTTTCTCCAGGTGACATTTTCCAGATGTGCAGAAGCAGAGTTCTAAGATTATGCTGAAATCTACAACATCAATTTCTCTCTAGCTGCCATTTTCCAGATGTGCAGAAGCAGAGTTCAAACATTATGCTGAAATCTAACACGTCAATTTCTCTCTTGCTGACATTTTCCAGAGTTGCAGAAGAAGAGTTCCAGGGTTATGCTGAAATCTGCCTCTGCGTTTTTCCTCTAGCTGACATTTTCCAGATGTGAAAAAGCAGAGTTCAAAGATTATGCTGAAATCTACAACTTCAATTTCTCTCTAGCTTACATTTTCCAGATGTGCAGAAGCAGAGTTCCAGGATTATGCTGAAATCTGCCTCTGCATTTTCTCTCTAGCTGACATTTTCCACATGTGCAGAAGCAGAGTTCCAGGATTGTGCTGAAAACCACAACATCAATTTCTCTCTAGCTGACTTTTCCAGATGTGCAGGAGTGTTCCAGGATTATGCTGAAATCTACATCAATTTCTCTCTAGCTGACATTTTCCAGATGTGCAGATGCAGATTTCCAGGTGTATGCTGAAACCTGCCTTACAATTTCTCTCTAGCTGACATTTTCCAGATGTGTAGAAGCAGAGTTCCAGCTGTGTGCTGAAATCTGCCTTACAATTTCTCTCTAGCTGACTTTTCCAGATGTGCAGAAGATGAGTTCAAAGATTATGGTGAAATCTGCCACATCAATTTCTGTCTAGCTGACATTTGCCAGATGTGCAGAAGTAGAGTTCAAGGATTATGCTGAAATCTGCCTTGCAAGTTTTCTCAAGCTGACATTTTCCATATGTACAGAATCAGAGTTCCTGGTGTATGCTGAAATCTGCCTTACAATTTCTCTCTAGCTGACTTTTCCAGATGTGCAGAAGCAGAGTTCAAAGATTATGCTGAAATCTAACACATCAATTTCTCTCTTGCTGACATTTTCCAGATGTGCAGAAGCAGAGTTCCAGGATTATGCTGAAATCTGCCTCTGCATTTTCCCTCTAGCTTACATTTTCCAGATGTGCAGAAGCTGAGTTCAAAGATTATGGTGAAATCTACCACATCAATTTCTCTCTAGCTGACATTTTCCAGATGTGCAGAAGCTGAGTTCAAAGATTATGGTGAAATCTACCACATCAATTTCTCTCTAACTGACATTTTCCAGATGTGTAGAACCAGAGTTCCAGGATTATGCTGAAATCTGCCTTGCAATTTGTCTCCAAGTGAAATTTTCCAGATGTGGAGAAGCAGAGTTCAAAGATTATGCTGAAATCTACCACATCAATTTCTCTCTAGCTGACATTTTCCAGATGTGCAGAAGCAGACTTCCAGGATTATGCTGAAATCTGCCTCTTCATTTTCTCTCTAGCTGACATTTTCCACATGTGCAGAAGCAGAGTTCCAAGATTATGCTGAAATCTGCCTTGCAATTTCTCTCTAGCTGACATTTGCCAGATGTGCAGAAGCAGAGTTCCAGGATTATTCTGAAATCTGCCTTGCAATTTTTCTCCAGGTGACATTTTCCAGATGTGCAGAAGCAGAGTTCAAACATGCTGAAATCTAACACATCAATTTCTCTCTTGCTGACATTTTCCAGATGTGCAGAAGTAGAGTTCCAGGATTATGCTGAAATCTGCCTCTGCATTTTCTCTCTAGCTGACATTTTCCACATGTGCAGAAGCAGAGTTCCAGGATTGTGCTGAAAACCACAACATCAATTTCTCTCTAGCTGACTTTTCCAGATGTGCAGGAGTGTTCCAGGATTATGCTGAAATCTACATCAATTTCTCTCTAGCTGACATTTTCCAGATGTGCAGATGCAGATTTCCAGGTGTATGCTGAAACCTGCCTTACAATTTCTCTCTAGCTGACATTTTCCAGATGTGTAGAAGCAGAGTTCCAGCTGTGTGCTGAAATCTGCCTTACAATTTCTCTCTAGCTGACTTTTCCAGATGTGCAGAAGATGAGTTCAAAGATTATGGTGAAATCTGCCACATCAATTTCTGTCTAGCTGACATTTGCCAGATGTGCAGAAGTAGAGTTCAAGGATTATGCTGAAATCTGCCTTGCAAGTTTTCTCAAGCTGACATTTTCCATATGTACAGAATCAGAGTTCCTGGTGTATGCTGAAATCTGCCTTGCAATTTCTCTCTAGCTGACTTTTCCAGTTGTGCAGAAGCAGAGTTCAAAGATTATGCTGAAATCTAACACATCAATTTCTCTCTTGCTGACATTTTCCAGATGTGCAGAAGCAGAGTTCCAGGATTATGCTGAAATCTGCCTCTGCATTTTCCCTCTAGCTTACATTTTCCAGATGTGCAGAAGCTGAGTTCAAAGATTATGGTGAAATCTACCACATCAATTTCTCTCTAGCTGACATTTTCCAGATGTGCAGAAGCTGAGTTCAAAGATTATGGTGAAATCTACCACATCAATTTCACTCTAGCTGACATTTTCCAGATGTGCAGAAGCAGAGTTCCAGGATTATGCTGAAATATGCAACATCAATTTCTCTCTAACTGACATTTTCCAGATGTGTAGAACCAGAGTTCCAGGATTATGCTGAAATCTGCCTTGCAATTTGTCTCGAAGTGAAATTTTCCAGATGTGGAGAAGCAGAGTTCAAAGATTATGCTGAAATCTACCACATCAATTTCTCTCTAGCTGACATTTTCCAGATGTGCAGAAGCAGACTTCCAGGATTATGCTGAAATCTGCCTCTTCATTTTCTCTCTAGCTGACATTTTCCACATGTGCAGAAGCAGAGTTCCAAGATTATGCTGAAATCTGCCTTGCAATTTCTCTCTAGCTGACATTTGCCAGATGTGCAGAAGCAGAGTTCCAGGATTATTCTGAAATCTGCCTTGCAATTTTTCTCCAGGTGACATTTTCCAGATGTGCAGAAGCAGAGTTCAAACATGCTGAAATCTAACACATCAATTTCTCTCTTGCTGACATTTTCCAGAGTTGCAGAAGCAGAGTTCCAGGATTATGCTGAAATCAGCTTCTGCATTTTCTCTCTAGCTGACATTTTCCAGATGTGCAGAAGCAGAGTTCTAAGATTATACTGAAATCTACAACATCAATTTCTCTCTAGCTTACATTTTCCAGATGTGCAGAAGCAGAGTTCCATGATTATGCTGAAATCTGCCTCTGCATTTTCCCTCTAGCTGACATTTTCCAGATGTGCAGAAGCAGAGTTCTAAGATTATGCTGAAATCTACAACATCAATTTCTCTCTAGCTGACATTTTCCAGATGTGAGGAAGCAGAGTTCCAGGATTATGCTGAAATCAGCCTCTGCATTTTCTCTCTAGCTGACATTTTCCAGATGTGCAGAAGCAGAGTTCTAAGATTATGCTGAAATCTACAACATCAATTTCTCTCTAGCTGCCATTTTCCAGATGTGCAGAAGCAGAGTTCAAACATTATGCTGAAATCTGCCTTGCAATTTCTCTCTAGCTGACATTTGCCAGATGTGCAGAAGCAGAGTTCCAGGATTATTCTGAAATCTGCCTTGCAATTTTTCTCCAGGTGACATTTTCCAGATGTGCAGAAGCAGAGTTCAAACATGCTGAAATCTAACACATCAATTTCTCTCTTGCTGACATTTTCCAGAGTTGCAGAAGCAGAGTTCCAGGATTATGCTGAAATCAGCTTCTGCATTTTCTCTCTAGCTGACATTTTCCAGATGTGCAGAAGCAGAGTTCTAAGATTATACTGAAATCTACAACATCAATTTCTCTCTAGCTTACATTTTCCAGATGTGCAGAAGCAGAGTTCCATGATTATGCTGAAATCTGCCTCTGCATTTTCCCTCTAGCTGACATTTTCCAGATGTGCAGAAGCAGAGTTCTAAGATTATGCTGAAATCTACAACATCAATTTCTCTCTAGCTGACATTTTCCAGATGTGAGGAAGCAGAGTTCCATGATTATGCTGAAATCAGCCTCTGCATTTTCTCTCTAGCTGACATTTTCCAGATGTGCAGAAGCAGAGTTCTAAGATTATGCTGAAATCTACAACATCAATTTCTCTCTAGCTGCCATTTTCCAGATGTGCAGAAGCAGAGTTCAAACATTATGCTGAAATCTACCACTTCAATTTCTCTCTAGCTCACATTTGCCAGATGTGCAGAAGCAGAGTTCTAGGATTATTCTGAAATCTGCCTTGCAATTTTTCTCCAGGTGACATTTTCCAGATGTGCAGAAGCAGAGTTCAAACATTATGCTGAAATCTAACACGTCAATTTCTCTCTTGCTGACATTTTCCAGAGTTGCAGAAGAAGAGTTCCAGGGTTATGCTGAAATCTGCCTCTGCGTTTTTCCTCTAGCTGACATTTTCCAGATGTGAAAAAGCAGAGTTCAAAGATTATGCTGAAATCTACAACTTCAATTTCTCTCTAGCTTACATTTTCCAGATGTGCAGAAGCAGAGTTCCAGGATTATGCTGAAATCTGCCTCTGCATTTTCTCTCTAGCTGACATTTTCCACATGTGCAGAAGCAGAGTTCAAAGATTATGCTGAAATCTACCACATCAATTTCTCTCTATCTGACATTTTCCAGATGTGCAGAAGCAGAGTACCAGGATTGTGCTGAAAACCACAACATCAATTTCTCTCTAGCTGACTTTCACAGATGTGCAGAAGCAGAGGTCCAGTATTATGCTGAAATCTGCCTTGCAATTTCTCTCTAGCTGACTTTTCCAGATGTGCAGGAGTGTTCCAGGATTATGCTGAAATCTACATCAATTTCTCTCTAGCTGAAATTTTCCAGATGTGCAGATGCAGATTTCCAGGTGTATGCTGAAACCTGCCTTACAATTTCTCTCTAGCTGACATTTTCCAGATGTGTAGAAGCAGAGTTCCAGCTGTGTGCTGAAACCTGCCTTACAATTTCTGTCTAGCTGACTTTTCCAGATGTGCAGAAGCAGAGTTCAAAGATTATGGTGAAATCTACCACATCAATTTCACTCTAGCTGACATTTTCCAGATGTGCAGAAGCAGAGTTCCAGGATTATGCTGAAATATGCAACATCAATTTCTCTCTAGCTGACATTTTCCAGATGTGCAGAAGCAGACTTCCAGGATTATGCTGAAATCTGCCTCTTCATTTTCTCTCTAGCTGACATTTTCCACATGTGCAGAAGCAGAGTTCCAAGATTATGCTGAAATCTGCCTTGCAATTTCTCTCTAGCTGACATTTGCCAGATGTGCAGAAGCAGAGTTCCAGGATTATTCTGAAATCTGCCTTGCAATTTTTCTCCAGGTGACATTTTCCAGATGTGCAGAAGCAGAGTTCAAACATGCTGAAATCTAACACATCAATTTCTCTCTTGCTGACATTTTCCAGAGTTGCAGAAGCAGAGTTCCAGGATTATGCTGAAATCAGCTTCTGCATTTTCTCTCTAGCTGACATTTTCCAGATGTGCAGAAGCAGAGTTCTAAGATTATACTGAAATCTACAACATCAATTTCTCTCTAGCTTACATTTTCCAGATGTGCAGAAGCAGAGTTCCATGATTATGCTGAAATCTGCCTCTGCATTTTCCCTCTAGCTGACATTTTCCAGATGTGCAGAAGCAGAGTTCTAAGATTATGCTGAAATCTACAACATCAATTTCTCTCTAGCTTACATTTTCCAGATGTGCAGAAGCAGAGTTCCATGATTATGCTGAAATCTTCCTCTGCATTTTCCCTCTAGCTGACATTTGCCAGATGTGCAGAAGCAGAGTTCAAAGATTATGGTGAAATCTACCACATCAATTTCACTCTAGCTGACATTTTCCAGATGTGCAGAAGCAGAGTTCCAGGATTATGCTGAAATATGCAACATCAATTTCTCTCTAGCTGACATTTTCCAGATGTGCAGAAGCAGACTTCCAGGATTATGCTGAAATCTGCCTCTTCATTTTCTCTCTAGCTGACATTTTCCACATGTGCAGAAGCAGAGTTCCAAGATTATGCTGAAATCTGCCTTGCAATTTCTCTCTAGCTGACATTTTCCAGATGTGCAGAAGCAGAGTTCCAGGATTATTCTGAAATCTGCCTTGCAATTTTTCTCCAGGTGACATTTTCCAGATGTGCAGAAGCAGAGTTCAAACATGCTGAAATCTAACACATCAATTTCTCTCTTGCTGACATTTTCCAGAGTTGCAGAAGCAGAGTTCCAGGATTATGCTGAAATCAGCTTCTGCATTTTCTCTCTAGCTGACATTTTCCAGATGTGCAGAAGCAGAGTTCTAAGATTATACTGAAATCTACAACATCAATTTCTCTCTAGCTTACATTTTCCAGATGTGCAGAAGCAGAGTTCCATGATTATGCTGAAATCTGCCTCTGCATTTTCCCTCTAGCTGACATTTTCCAGATGTGCAGAAGCAGAGTTCTAAGATTATGCTGAAATCTACAACATCAATTTCTCTCTAGCTGACATTTTCCAGATGTGAGGAAGCAGAGTTCCAGGATTATGCTGAAATCAGCCTCTGCATTTTCTCTCTAGCTGACATTTTCCAGATGTGTAGAAGCAGAGTTCTAAGATTATGCTGAAATCTACAACATCAATTTCTCTCTAGCTGCCATTTTCCAGATGTGCAGAAGCAGAGTTCAAACATTATGCTGAAATCTACCACTTCAATTTCTCTCTAGCTCACATTTGCCAGATGTGCAGAAGCAGAGTTCTAGGATTATTCTGAAATCTGCCTTGCAATTTTTCTCCAGGTGACATTTTCCAGATGTGCAGAAGCAGAGTTCAAACATTATGCTGAAATCTAACACGTCAATTTCTCTCTTGCTGACATTTTCCAGAGTTGCAGAAGAAGAGTTCCAGGGTTATGCTGAAATCTGCCTCTGCGTTTTTCCTCTAGCTGACATTTTCCAGATGTGAAAAAGCAGAGTTCAAAGATTATGCTGAAATCTACAACTTCAATTTCTCTCTAGCTTACATTTTCCAGATGTGCAGAAGCAGAGTTCCAGGATTATGCTGAAATCTGCCTCTGCATTTTCTCTCTAGCTGACATTTTCCACATGTGCAGAAGCAGAGTTCAAAGATTATGCTGAAATCTACCACATCAATTTCTCTCTATCAGACATTTTCCAGATGTGCAGAAGCAGAGTTCCAGGATTGTGCTGAAAACCACAACATCAATTTCTCTCTAGCTGACTTTCACAGATGTGTAGAACCAAAGATCCAGGATTATGCTGAAATCTGCCTTGCAATTTGTCTCCAAGTGAAATTTTCCAGATGTGGAGAAGCAGAGTTCAAAGATTATGCTGAAATCTACCACATCAATTTCTCTCTAGCTGACATTTTCCAGATGTGCAGAAGCAGACTTCCAGGATTATGCTGAAATCTGCCTCTGCATTTTCTCTCTAGCTGACATTTTCCACATGTGCAGAAGCAGAGTTCCAAGATTATGCTGAAATCTGCCTTGCAATTTCTCTCTAGCTGACATTTGCCAGATGTGCAGAAGCAGAGTTCCAGGATTATTCTGAAATCTGCTTTGCAATTTTTCTCCAGGTGACATTTTCCAGATGTGCAGAAGCAGAGTTCAAACATGCTGAAATCTACAACTTCAATTTCTCTCTAGCTTACATTTTCCAGATGTGCAGAAGCAGAGTTCCATGATTATGCTGAAATCTGCCTCTGCATTTTCCCTCTAGCTGACATTTTCCAGATGTGCAGAAGCAGAGTTCTAAGATTATGATGAAATCTACAACATCAATTTCTCTCTAGCTGACAATTTCTAGATGTGAGGAAGCAGAGTTCTAGGATTATGCTGAAATCAGCCTCTGCATTTTCTCTCTAGCTGACATTTTCCAGATGTGCAGAAGCAGAGTTCTAAGATTATGCTGAAATCTACAACATCAATTTCTCTCTAGCTGCCATTTTCCAGATGTGCAGAAGCAGAGTTCAAACATTATGCTGAAATCTAACACGTCAATTTCTCTCTTGCTGACATTTTCCAGAGTTGCAGAAGAAGAGTTCCAGGGTTATGCTGAAATCTGCCTCTGCGTTTTTCCTCTAGCTGACATTTTCCAGATGTGAAAAAGCAGAGTTCAAAGATTATGCTGAAATCTACAACTTCAATTTCTCTCTAGCTTACATTTTCCAGATGTGCAGAAGCAGAGTTCCAGGATTATGCTGAAATCTGCCTCTGCATTTTCTCTCTAGCTGACATTTTCCACATGTGCAGAAGCAGAGTTCAAAGATTATGCTGAAATCTACCACATCAATTTCTCTCTATCTGACATTTTCCAGATGTGCAGAAGCAGAGTTCCAGGATTGTGCTGAAAACCACAACATCATTTTCTCTCTAGCTGACTTTTCCAGATGTGCAGGAGTGTTCCAGGATTATGCTGAAATCTACATCAATTTCTCTCTAGCTGACATTTTCCAGATGTGTAGAAGCAGAGTTCCAGCTGTGTGCTGAAATCTGCCTTACAATTTCTCTCTAGCTGACTTTTCCAGATGTGCAGAAGATGAGTTCAAAGATTATGGTGAAATCTGCCACATCAATTTCTGTCTAGCTGACATTTGCCAGATGTGCAGAAGTAGAGTTCAAGGATTATGCTGAAATCTGCCTTGCAAGTTTTCTCAAGCTGACATTTTCCATATGTACAGAATCAGAGTTCCTGGTGTATGCTGAAATCTGCCTTGCAATTTCTCTCTAGCTGACTTTTCCAGATGTGCAGAAGCAGAGTTCAAAGATTATGCTGAAATCTAACACATCAATTTCTCTCTTGCTGACATTTTCCAGATGTGCAGAAGCAGAGTTCCAGGATTATGCTGAAATCTGCCTCTGCATTTTCCCTCTAGCTTACATTTTCCAGATGTGCAGAAGCTGAGTTCAAAGATTATGGTGAAATCTACCACATCAATTTCTCTCTAGCTGACATTTTCCAGATGTGCAGAAGCTGAGTTCAAAGATTATGGTGAAATCTACCACATCAATTTCACTCTAGCTGACATTTTGCAGATGTGCAGAAGCAGAGTTCCAGGATTATGCTGAAATATGCAACATCAATTTCTCTCTAACTGACATTTTCCAGATGTGTAGAACCAGAGTTCCAGGATTATGCTGAAATCTGCCTTGCAATTTGTCTCCAAGTGAAATTTTCGAGATGTGGAGAAGCAGAGTTCAAAGATTATGCTGAAATCTACCACATCATTTTCCCTCTAGCTGACATTTTCCAGATGTGCAGAAGCAGAGTTCTAAGATTATGATGAAATCTACAACATCAATTTCTCTCTAGCTGACAATTTCTAGATGTGAGGAAGCAGAGTTCTAGGATTATGCTGAAATCAGCCTCTGCATTTTCTCTCTAGCTGACATTTTCCAGATGTGCAGAAGCAGAGTTCTAAGATTATGCTGAAATCTACAACATCAATTTCTCTCTAGCTGCCATTTTCCAGATGTGCAGAAGCAGAGTTCAAACATTATGCTGAAATCTAACACGTCAATTTCTCTCTTGCTGACATTTTCCAGAGTTGCAGAAGAAGAGTTCCAGGGTTATGCTGAAATCTGCCTCTGCGTTTTTCCTCTAGCTGACATTTTCCAGATGTGAAAAAGCAGAGTTCAAAGATTATGCTGAAATCTACAACTTCAATTTCTCTCTAGCTTACATTTTCCAGATGTGCAGAAGCAGAGTTCCAGGATTATGCTGAAATCTGCCTCTGCATTTTCTCTCTAGCTGACATTTTCCACATGTGCAGAAGCAGAGTTCAAAGATTATGCTGAAATCTACCACATCAATTTCTCTCTATCTGACATTTTCCAGATGTGCAGAAGCAGAGTTCCAGGATTGTGCTGAAAACCACAACATCATTTTCTCTCTAGCTGACTTTTCCAGATGTGCAGGAGTGTTCCAGGATTATGCTGAAATCTACATCAATTTCTCTCTAGCTGACATTTTCCAGATGTGTAGAAGCAGAGTTCCAGCTGTGTGCTGAAATCTGCCTTACAATTTCTCTCTAGCTGACTTTTCCAGATGTGCAGAAGATGAGTTCAAAGATTATGGTGAAATCTGCCACATCAATTTCTGTCTAGCTGACATTTGCCAGATGTGCAGAAGTAGAGTTCAAGGATTATGCTGAAATCTGCCTTGCAAGTTTTCTCAAGCTGACATTTTCCATATGTACAGAATCAGAGTTCCTGGTGTATGCTGAAATCTGCCTTGCAATTTCTCTCTAGCTGACTTTTCCAGATGTGCAGAAGCAGAGTTCAAAGATTATGCTGAAATCTAACACATCAATTTCTCTCTTGCTGACATTTTCCAGATGTGCAGAAGCAGAGTTCCAGGATTATGCTGAAATCTGCCTCTGCATTTTCCCTCTAGCTTACATTTTCCAGATGTGCAGAAGCTGAGTTCAAAGATTATGGTGAAATCTACCACATCAATTTCTCTCTAGCTGACATTTTCCAGATGTGCAGAAGCTGAGTTCAAAGATTATGGTGAAATCTACCACATCAATTTCACTCTAGCTGACATTTTGCAGATGTGCAGAAGCAGAGTTCCAGGATTATGCTGAAATATGCAACATCAATTTCTCTCTAACTGACATTTTCCAGATGTGTAGAACCAGAGTTCCAGGATTATGCTGAAATCTGCCTTGCAATTTGTCTCCAAGTGAAATTTTCCAGATGTGGAGAAGCAGAGTTCAAAGATTATGCTGAAATCTACCACATCAATTTCTCTCTAGCTGACATTTTCCAGATGTGCAGAAGCAGACTTCCAGGATTATGCTGAAATCTGCCTCTTCATTTTCTCTCTAGCTGACATTTTCCACATGTGCAGAAGCAGAGTTCCAAGATTATGCTGAAATCTGCCTTGCAATTTCTCTCTAGCTGACATTTGCCAGATGTGCAGAAGCAGAGTTCCAGGATTATTCTGAAATCTGCCTTGCAATTTTTCTCCAGGTGACATTTTCCAGATGTGCAGAAGCAGAGTTCAAACATGCTGAAATCTAACACATCAATTTCTCTCTTGCTGACATTTTCCAGAGTTGCAGAAGCAGAGTTCCAGGATTATGCTGAAATCAGCTTCTGCATTTTCTCTCTAGCTGACATTTTCCAGATGTGCAGAAGCAGAGTTCTAAGATTATACTGAAATCTACAACATCAATTTCCCTCTAGCTGACATTTTCCAGATGTGCAGAAGCAGAGTTCTAAGATTATGCTGAAATCTACAACATCAATTTCTCTCTACCTGACATTTTCCAGATGTGAGGAAGCAGAGTTCCAGGATTATGCTGAAATCAGCCTCTGCATTTTCTCTCTAGCTGACATTTTCCAGATGTGCAGAAGCAGAGTTCTAAGATTATGCTGAAATCTACAACATCAATTTCTCTCTAGCTGCCATTTTCCAGATGTGCAGAAGCAGAGTTCAAACATTATGCTGAAATCTACCACTTCAATTTCTCTCTAGCTCACATTTGCCAGATGTGCAGAAGCAGAGTTCTAGGATTATTCTGAAATCTGCCTTGCAATTTTTCTCCAGGTGACATTTTCCAGATGTGCAGAAGCAGAGTTCAAACATTATGCTGAAATCTAACACGTCAATTTCTCTCTTGCTGACATTTTCCAGAGTTGCAGAAGAAGAGTTCCAGGGTTATGCTGAAATCTGTCTCTGTGTTTTTCCTCTAGCTGACATTTTCCAGATGTGAAAAAGCAGAGTTCAAAGATTATGCTGAAATCTACAACTTCAATTTCTCTCTAGCTTACATTTTCCAGATGTGCAGAAGCAGAGTTCCAGGATTGTGCTGAAAACCACAACATCAATTTCTCTCTAGCTGACTTTCACAGATGTGCAGAAGCAGAGGTCCAGTATTATGCTGAAATCTACCTTGCAATTTCTCTCTAGCTGACTTTTCCAGATGTGCAGGAGTGTTCCAGGATTATGCTGAAATCTACATCAATTTCTCTCTAGCTGAAATTTTCCAGATGTGCAGATGCAGATTTCCAGGTGTATGCTGAAACCTGCCTTACAATTTCTCTCTAGCTGACATTTTCCAGATGTGTAGAAGCAGAGTTCCAGCTGTGTGCTGAAACCTGCCTTACAATTTCTGTCTAGCTGACTTTTCCAGATGTGCAGAAGATGAGTTCAAAGATTATGGTGAAATCTGCCACATCAATTTCTGTCTAGCTGACATTTGCCAGATGTGCAGAAGTAGAGTTCACGGATTATGCTGAAATCTGCCTTGCAAGTTTTCTCAAGCTGACATTTTCCATATGTACAGAATCAGAGTTCCTGGTGTATGCTGAAATCTGCCTTGCAATTTCTCTCTAGCTGACTTTTCCAGATGTGCAGAAGCTGAGTTCAAAGATTATGGTGAAATCTACCACATCAATTTCTCTCTAGCTGACATTTTCCAGATGTGCAGAAGCTGAGTTCAAAGATTATGGTGAAATCTACCACATCAATTTCACTCTAGCTGACATTTTCCAGATGTGCAGAAGCAGAGTTCCAGGATTATGCTGAAATATGCAACATCAATTTCTCTCTAACTGACATTTTCCAGATGTGTAGAACCAGAGATCCAGGATTATGCTGAAATCTGCCTTGCAATTTGTCTCCAAGTGAAATTTTCCAGATGTGGAGAAGCAGAGTTCTAAGATTATGCTGAAATCTACAACATCAATTTCTCTCTAGCTGACATTTTCCAGATGTGAGGAAGCAGACTTCCAGGATTATGCTGAAATCAGCCTCTGCATTTTCTCTCTAGCTGACATTTTCCAGATGTGCAGAAGCAGAGTTCTAAGATTATGCTGAAATCTACAACATCAATTTCTCTCTAGCTTACATTTTCCAGATGTGCAGAAGCAGAGTTCCATGATTATGCTGAAATCTGCCTCTGCATTTTCCCTCTAGCTGACATTTTCCAGATGTGCAGAAGCAGAGTTCTAAGATTATGCTGAAATCTACAACATCAATTTCTCTCTAGCTGACATTTTCCAGATGTGAGGAAGCAGAGTTCCAGGATTATGCTGAAATCAGCCTCTGCATTTTCTCTCTAGCTGACATTTTCCAGATGTGCAGAAGCAGAGTTCTAAGATTATGCTGAAATCTACAACATCAATTTCACTCTAGCTGCCATTTTCCAGATGTGCAGAAGCAGAGTTCAAACATTATGCTGAAATCTGCCTTGCAAGTTTTCTCAAGCTGACATTTTCCATATGTACAGAATCAGAGTTCCTGGTGTATGCTGAAATCTGCCTTACAATTTCTGTCTAGCTGACTTTTCCAGATGTGCAGAAGATGAGTTCAAAGATTATGGTGAAATCTGCCACATCAATTTCTGTCTAGCTGACATTTGCCAGATGTGCAGAAGTAGAGTTCACGGATTATGCTGAAATCTGCCTTGCAAGTTTTCTCAAGCTGACATTTTCCATATGTACAGAATCAGAGTTCCTGGTGTATGCTGAAATCTGCCTTGCAATTTCTCTCTAGCTGACTTTTCCAGATGTGCAGAAGCTGAGTTCAAAGATTATGGTGAAATCTACCACATCAATTTCTCTCTAGCTGACATTTTCCAGATGTGCAGAAGCTGAGTTCAAAGATTATGGTGAAATCTACCACATCAATTTCACTCTAGCTGACATTTTCCAGATGTGCAGAAGCAGAGTTCCAGGATTATGCTGAAATATGCAACATCAATTTCTCTCTAACTGACATTTTCCAGATGTGTAGAACCAGAGATCCAGGATTATGCTGAAATCTGCCTTGCAATTTGTCTCCAAGTGAAATTTTCCAGATGTGGAGAAGCAGAGTTCTAAGATTATGCTGAAATCTACAACATCAATTTCTCTCTAGCTGACATTTTCCAGATGTGAGGAAGCAGACTTCCAGGATTATGCTGAAATCAGCCTCTGCATTTTCTCTCTAGCTGACATTTTCCAGATGTGCAGAAGCAGAGTTCTAAGATTATGCTGAAATCTACAACATCAATTTCTCTCTAGCTTACATTTTCCAGATGTGCAGAAGCAGAGTTCCATGATTATGCTGAAATCTGCCTCTGCATTTTCCCTCTAGCTGACATTTTCCAGATGTGCAGAAGCAGAGTTCTAAGATTATGCTGAAATCTACAACATCAATTTCTCTCTAGCTGACATTTTCCAGATGTGAGGAAGCAGAGTTCCAGGATTATGCTGAAATCAGCCTCTGCATTTTCTCTCTAGCTGACATTTTCCAGATGTGCAGAAGCAGAGTTCTAAGATTATGCTGAAATCTACAACATCAATTTCACTCTAGCTGCCATTTTCCAGATGTGCAGAAGCAGAGTTCAAACATTATGCTGAAATCTGCCTTGCAAGTTTTCTCAAGCTGACATTTTCCATATGTACAGAATCAGAGTTCCTGGTGTATGCTGAAATCTGCCTTGCAATTTCTCTCTAGCTGACTTTTCCAGATGTGCAGAAGCAGAGTTCAAAGATTATGGTGAAATCTACCACATCAATTTCACTCTAGCTGACATTTTCCAGATGTGCAGAAGCAGAGTTCCAGGATTATGCTGAAATATGCAACATCAATTTCTCTCTAACTGACATTTTCCAGATGTGTAGAACCAGAGATCCAGGATTATGCTGAAATCTGCCTTGCAATTTGTCTCCAAGTGAAATTTTCCAGATGTGGAGAAGCAGAGTTCTAAGATTATGCTGAAATCTACAACATCAATTTCTCTCTAGCTGACATTTTCCAGATGTGAGGAAGCAGACTTCCAGGATTATGCTGAAATCAGCCTCTGCATTTTCTCTCTAGCTGACATTTTCCAGATGTGCAGAAGCAGAGTTCTAAGATTATGCTGAAATCTACAACATCAATTTCTCTCTAGCTTACATTTTCCAGATGTGCAGAAGCAGAGTTCCATGATTATGCTGAAATCTGCCTCTGCATTTTCCCTCTAGCTGACATTTTCCAGATGTGCAGAAGCAGAGTTCTAAGATTATGCTGAAATCTACAACATCAATTTCTCTCTAGCTGACATTTTCCAGATGTGAGGAAGCAGAGTTCCAGGATTATGCTGAAATCAGCCTCTGCATTTTCTCTCTAGCTGACATTTTCCAGATGTGCAGAAGCAGAGTTCTAAGATTATGCTGAAATCTACAACATCAATTTCACTCTAGCTGCCATTTTCCAGATGTGCAGAAGCAGAGTTCAAACATTATGCTGAAATCTGCCTTGCAAGTTTTCTCAAGCTGACATTTTCCATATGTACAGAATCAGAGTTCCTGGTGTATGCTGAAATCTGCCTTGCAATTTCTCTCTAGCTGACTTTTCCAGATGTGCAGAAGCAGAGTTCAAAGATTATGCTGAAATCTAACACATCAATTTCTCTCTAGCTCACATTTGCCAGATGTGCAGAAGCAGAGTTCTAGGATTATTCTGAAATCTGCCTTGCAATTTTTCTCCAGGTGACATTTTCCAGATGTGCAGAAGCAGAGTTCAAACATTATGCTGAAATCTACAACATCAATTTCTCTCTAGCTGACATTTTCCAGATGTGAGGAAGCAGACTTCCAGGATTATGCTGAAATCAGCCTCTGCATTTTCTCTCTAGCTGACATTTTCCAGATGTGCAGAAGCAGAGTTCTAAGATTATGCTGAAATCTACAACATCAATTTCTCTCTAGCTGCCATTTTCCAGATGTGCAGAAGCAGAGTTCAAACATTATGCTGAAATCTGCCTTGCAAGTTTTCTCAAGCTGACATTTTCCATATGTACAGAATCAGAGTTCCTGGTGTATGCTGAAATCTGCCTTGCAATTTCTCTCTAGCTGACTTTTCCAGATGTGCAGAAGCAGAGTTCAAAGATTATGCTGAAATCTAACACATCAATTTCTCTCTTGCTGACATTTTCCAGATGTGCAGAAGCAGAGTTCCAGGATTATGCTGAAATCTGCCTCTGCATTTTCCCTCTAGCTTACATTTTCCAGACGTGCAGAAGCTGAGTTCAAAGATTATGGTGAAATCTACCACATCAATTTCTCTCTAGCTGACATTTTCCAGATGTGCAGAAGAAGACTTCCAGGATTATGCTGAAATCTGCCTCTGCATTTTCTCTCTAGCTGACATTTGCCAGATGTGCAGAAGCAGAGTTCCAGGATTATACTGAAATCTGCCTTGCAATTTTTCTCCAGGTGACATTTTCCAGATGTGCAGAAGCAGAGTTCAAACATTATGCTGAAATCTAACACGTCAATTTCTCTCTTGCTGACATTTTCCAGAGTTGCAGAAGAAGAGTTCCAGGGTTATGCTGAAATCTGCCTCTGCGTTTTCTCTCTAGCTGACATTTTCCAGATGTGCAGAAGCAGAGTTCTAAGATTATGCTGAAATCTACAACATCAATTTCTCTCTAGCTCACATTTTCCAGATGTGCAGAAGCAGAGTTCAAACATTATGCTGAAATCTGCCTTGCAAGTTTTCTCAAGCTGACATTTTCCATATGTACAAATCAGAGTTCCTGGTGTATGCTGAAATCTGCCTTGCAATTTCTCTCTAGCTGACTTTTCCAGATGTGCAGAAGCAGAGTTCAAACATTATGCTGAAATCTAACACGTCAATTTCTCTCTTGCTGACATTTTCCAGAGTTGCAGAAGAAGAGTTCCAGGGTTATGCTGAAATCTGCCTCTGCGTTTTTCCTCTAGCTGACATTTTCCAGATGTGAAAAAGCAGAGTTCAAAGATTATGCTGAAATCTACAACTTCAATTTCTCTCTAGCTTACATTTTCCAGATGTGCAGAAGCAGAGTTCCAGGATTATGCTGAAATCTGCCTCTGCATTTTCCCTCTAGCTGACATTTTCCAGATGTGCAGAAGCAGAGTTCTAAGATTATGCTGAAATCTACAACATCAATTTCTCTCTAGCTTACATTTTCCAGATGTGCAGAAGCAGAGTTCCATGATTATGCTGAAATCTGCCTCTGCATTTTCCCTCTAGCTGACATTTTCCAGATGTGCAGAAGCAGAGTTCTAAGATTATGCTGAAATCTACAACATCAATTTCTCTCTAGCTGACATTTTCCAGATGTGAGGAAGCAGACTTCCAGGATTATGCTGAAATCAGCCTCTGCATTTTCTCTCTAGCTGACATTTTCCAGATGTGCAGAAGCAGAGTTCTAAGATTATGCTGAAATCTACAACATCAATTTCTCTCTAGCTGCCATTTTCCAGATGTGCAGAAGCAGAGTTCAAACATTATGCTGAAATCTGCCTTGCAAGTTTTCTCAAGCTGACATTTTCCATATGTACAGAATCAGAGTTCCTGGTGTATGCTGAAATCTGCCTTGCAATTTCTCTCTAGCTGACTTTTCCAGATGTGCAGAAGCAGAGTTCAAAGATTATGCTGAAATCTAACACATCAATTTCTCTCTTGCTGACATTTTCCAGATGTGCAGAAGCAGAGTTCCAGGATTATGCTGAAATCTGCCTCTGCATTTTCCCTCTAGCTTACATTTTCCAGATGTGCAGAACCTGAGTTCAAAGATTATGGTTAAATCTACCACATCAATTTCTCTCTAGCTGACATTTTCCAGATGTGCAGAAGCTGAGTTCAAAGATTATGGTGAAATCTACACATCAATTTCTCTCTAGCTGACATTTGCCAGATGTGCAGAAGCAGAGTTCCAGGATTATGCTGAAATCAGCCTCTGCATTTTCTCTCTAGCTGACATTTTCCAGATGTGCAGAAGCAGAGTTCTAAGATTATGCTGAAATCTACAACATCAATTTCTCTCTAGCTGCCATTTTCCAGATGTGCAGAAGCAAAGTTCAAACATTATGCTGAAATCTACCACTTCAATTTCTCTCTAGCTCACATTTGCCAGATGTGCAGAAGCAGAGTTCTAGGATTATTCTGAAATCTGCCTTGCAATTTTTCTCCAGGTGACATTTTCCAGATGTGCAGAAGCAGAGTTCAAACATTATGCTGAAATCTAACACGTCAATTTCTCTCTTGCTGACATTTTCCAGAGTTGCAGAAGAAGAGTTCCAGGGTTATGCTGAAATCTGCCTCTGCGTTTTTCCTCTAGCTGACATTTTCCAGATGTGAAAAAGCAGAGTTCAAAGATTATGCTGAAATCTACAACTTCAATTTCTCTCTAGCTTACATTTTCCAGATGTGCAGAAGCAGAGTTCCAGGATTATGCTGAAATCTGCCTCTGCATTTTCCCTCTAGCTTACATTTTCCAGATGTGCAGAAGCAGAGTTCCAGGATTGTGCTGAAAACCACAACATCAATTTCTCTCTAGCTGACTTTCCCAGCTCTGCAGAAGCAGAGGTCCAGTATTATGCTGAAATCTGCCTTGCAATTTCTCTCTAGCTGACTTTTCCAGATGTGCAGGAGTGTTCCAGGATTATGTTGAAATCTACATCAATTTCTCTCTAGCTGACATTTTCCAGATGTGCAGATGCAGATTTCCAGGTGTATGCTGAAACCTGCCTTACAATTTCTCTCTAGCTGACATTTTCCAGATGTGTAGAAGCAGAGTTCCAGCTGTGTGCTGAAACCTGCCTTACAATTTCTCTCTAGCTGACTTTTCCAGATGTGCAGAAGATGAGTTCAAAGATTATGGTGAAATCTGCCACATCAATTTCTGTCTAGCTGACATTTGCCAGATGTGCAGATGTAGAGTTCAAGGATTATGCTGAAATCTGCCTTGCAAGTTTTCTCAAGCTGACATTTTCCATATGTACAGAATCAGAGTTCCTGGTTTACGCTGAAATCTGCCTTGCAATTTCTCTCTAGCTGACTTTTCCAGATGTGCAGAAGCAGAGTTCAAAGATTATGCTGAAATCTGCCTCTGCATTTTCTCTCTAGCTGACATTTTCCAGATGTGCAGAAGCAGAGTTCCAGTATTATGCTGAAATCTGCCTTGCAATTTGTCTCCAAGTGAAATTTTCCAGATGTGGAGAAGCAGAGTTCAAAGATTATGCTGAAATCTGCCTCTGCATTTTCCCTCTAGCTTACATTTTCCAGATGTGCAGAAGCTGAGTTCAAAGATTATGGTGAAATCTACCACATCAATTTCTCTCTAGCTGACATTTTCCAGATGTGCAGAAGCTGAGTTCAAAGATTATGGTGAAATCTACCACATCAATTTCACACTAGCTGACATTCTCCAGATGTGCAGAAGCAGAGTTCCAGGATTATGCTGAAATATGCAACATCAATTTCTCTCTAACTGACATTTTCCAGATGTGTAGAACCAGAGATCCAGGATTATGCTGAAATCTGCCTTGCAATTTGTCTCCAAGTGAAATTTTCCAGATGTGGAGAAGCAGAGTTCAAAGATTATGCTGAAATCTACCACATCAATTTCTCTCTTGCTGACATTTTCCAGATGTGCAGAAGCAGAGTTCCAGGATTATGCTGAAATCTGCCTCTGCATTTTCCCTCTAGCTGACATTTTCCAGATGTGCAGAAGCAGAGTTCTAAGATTATGCTGAAATCTACAACATCAATTTCTCTCTAGCTGACAATTTCTAGATGTGAGGAAGCAGAGTTCTAGGATTATGCTGAAATCAGCCTCTGCATTTTCTCTCTAGCTGCCATTTTCCAGATGTGCAGAAGCAGAGTTCAAACATTATGCTGAAATCTAACACGTCAATTTCTCTCTTGCTGACATTTTCCAGAGTTGCAGAAGAAGAGTTCCAGGGTTATGCTGAAATCTGCCTCTGCGTTTTTCCTCTAGCTGACATTTTCCAGATGTGAAAAAGCAGAGTTCAAAGATTATGCTGAAATCTACAACTTCAATTTCTCTCTAGCTTACATTTTCCAGATGTGCAGAAGCAGAGTTCCAGGATTATGCTGAAATCTGCCTCTGCATTTTCTCTCTAGCTGACATTTTCCACATGTGCAGAAGCAGAGTTCCAGGATTGTGCTGAAAACCACAACATCAATTTCTCTCTAGCTGACTTTTCCAGATGTGCAGGAGTGTTCCAGGATTATGCTGAAATCTACATCAATTTCTCTCTAGCTGACATTTTCCAGATGTGCAGATGCAGATTTCCAGGTGTATGCTGAAACCTGCCTTACAATTTCTCTCTAGCTGACATTTTCCAGATGTGTAGAAGCAGAGTTCCAGCTGTGTGCTGAAATCTGCCTTACAATTTCTCTCTAGCTGACTTTTCCAGATGTGCAGAAGATGAGTTCAAAGATTATGGTGAAATCTGCCACATCAATTTCTGTCTAGCTGACATTTGCCAGATGTGCAGAAGTAGAGTTCAAGGATTATGCTGAAATCTGCCTTGCAAGTTTTCTCAAGCTGACATTTTCCATATGTACAGAATCAGAGTTCCTGGTGTATGCTGAAATCTGCCTTGCAATTTCTCTCTAGCTGACTTTTCCAGATGTGCAGAAGCAGAGTTCAAAGATTATGCTGAAATCTAACACATCAATTTCTCTCTTGCTGACATTTTCCAGATGTGCAGAAGCAGAGTTCCAGGATTATGCTGAAATCTGCCTCTGCATTTTCCCTCTAGCTTACATTTTCCAGATGTGCAGAAGCTGAGTTCAAAGATTATGGTGAAATCTACCACATCAATTTCTCTCTAGCTGACATTTTCCAGATGTGCAGAAGCTGAGTTCAAAGATTATGGTGAAATCTACCACATCAATTTCACTCTAGCTGACATTTTCCAGATGTGCAGAAGCAGAGTTCCAGGATTATGCTGAAATATGCAACATCAATTTCTCTCTAACTGACATTTTCCAGATGTGTAGAACCAGAGTTCCAGGATTATGCTGAAATCTGCCTTGCAATTTGTCTCCAAGTGAAATTTTCCAGATGTGGAGAAGCAGAGTTCAAAGATTATGCTGAAATCTACCACATCAATTTCTCTCTAGCTGACATTTTCCAGATGTGCAGAAGCAGACTTCCAGGATTATGCTGAAATCTGCCTCTTCATTTTCTCTCTAGCTGACATTTTCCACATGTGCAGAAGCAGAGTTCCAGGATTATTCTGAAATCTGCCTCTGCATTTTCCCTCTAGCTGACATTTTCCAGATGTGCAGAAGCAGAGTTCTAAGATTATGCTGAAATCTACAACATCAATTTCTCTCTAGCTGACAATTTCTAGATGTGAGGAAGCAGAGTTCTAGGATTATGCTGAAATCAGCCTCTGCATTTTCTCTCTAGCTGCCATTTTCCAGATGTGCAGAAGCAGAGTTCAAACATTATGCTGAAATCTAACACGTCAATTTCTCTCTTGCTGACATTTTCCAGAGTTGCAGAAGAAGAGTTCCAGGGTTATGCTGAAATCTGCCTCTGCGTTTTTCCTCTAGCTGACATTTTCCAGATGTGAAAAAGCAGAGTTCAAAGATTATGCTGAAATCTACAACTTCAATTTCTCTCTAGCTTACATTTTCCAGATGTGCAGAAGCAGAGTTCCAGGATTATGCTGAAATCTGCCTCTGCATTTTCTCTCTAGCTGACATTTTCCACATGTGCAGAAGCAGAGTTCCAGGATTGTGCTGAAAACCACAACATCAATTTCTCTCTAGCTGACTTTTCCAGATGTGCAGGAGTGTTCCAGGATTATGCTGAAATCTACATCAATTTCTCTCTAGCTGACATTTTCCAGATGTGCAGATGCAGATTTCCAGGTGTATGCTGAAACCTGCCTTACAATTTCTCTCTAGCTGACATTTTCCAGATGTGTAGAAGCAGAGTTTCAGCTGTGTGCTGAAACCTGCCTTACAATTTCTCTCTAGCTGACTTTTCCAGATGTGCAGAAGCAGAGTTCCAGGATTATGGTGAAATCTGCCACATCAATTTCTGTCTAGCTGACATTTGCCAGATGTGCAGAAGTAGAGTTCAAGGATTATGCTGAAATCTGCCTTGCAAGTTTTCTCAAGCTGACATTTTCCATATGTACAGAATCAGAGTTCCTGGTGTATGCTGAAATCTGCCTTGCAATTTCTCTCTAGCTGACTTTTCCAGATGTGCAGAAGCAGAGTTCAAAGATTATGCTGAAATCTAACACATCAATTTCTCTCTTGCTGACATTTTCCAGATGTGCAGAAGCAGAGTTCCAGGATTATGCTGAAATCTGCCTCTGCATTTTCCCTCTAGCTTACATTTTCCAGATGTGCAGAAGCTGAGTTCAAAGATTATGGTGAAATCTACCACATCAATTTCTCTCTAGCTGACATTTTCCAGATGTGCAGAAGCTGAGTTCAAAGATTATGGTGAAATCTACCACATCAATTTCACTCTAGCTGACATTTTCCAGATGTGCAGAAGCAGAGTTCCAGGATTATGCTGAAATATGCAACATCAATTTCTCTCTAACTGACATTTTCCAGATGTGTAGAACCAGAGTTCCAGGATTATGCTGAAATCTGCCTTGCAATTTGTCTCCAAGTGAAATTTTCCAGATGTGGAGAAGCAGAGTTCAAAGATTATGCTGAAATCTACCACATCAATTTCTCTCTAGCTGACATTTTCCAGATGTGCAGAAGCAGACTTCCAGGATTATGCTGAAATCTGCCTTGCAATTTCTCTCTAGCTGACATTTTCCACATGTGCAGAAGCAGAGTTCCAAGATTATGCTGAAATCTGCCTTGCAATTTCTCTCTAGCTGACATTTGCCAGATGTGCAGAAGCAGAGTTCCAGGATTATTCTGAAATCTGCCTTGCAATTTTTCTCCAGGTGACATTTTCCAGATGTGCAGAAGCAGAGTTCTAAGATTATGCTGAAATCTACAACATCAATTTCTCTCTAGCTGCCATTTTCCAGATGTGCAGAAGCAGAGTTCAAACATTATGCTGAAATCTAACACGTCAATTTCTCTCTTGCTGACATTTTCCAGAGTTGCAGAAGAAGAGTTCCAGGGTTATGCTGAAATCTGCCTCTGCGTTTTTCCTCTAGCTGACATTTTCCAGATGTGAAAAAGCAGAGTTCAAAGATTATGCTGAAATCTACAACTTCAATTTCTCTCTAGCTTACATTTTCCAGATGTGCAGAAGCAGAGTTCCAGGATTATGCTGAAATCTGCCTCTGCATTTTCTCTCTAGCTGACATTTTCCACATGTGCAGAAGCAGAGTTCCAGGATTGTGCTGAAAACCACAACATCAATTTCTCTCTAGCTGACTTTTCCAGATGTGCAGGGGTGTTCCAGGATTATGCTGAAATCTACATCAATTTCTCTCTAGCTGACATTTTCCAGATGTGCAGATGCAGATTTCCAGGTGTATGCTGAAACCTGCCTTACAATTTCTCTCTAGCTGACATTTTCCAGATGTGTAGAAGCAGAGTTCCAGCTGTGTGCTGAAATCTGCCTTACAATTTCTCTCTAGCTGACTTTTCCAGATGTGCAGAAGATGAGTTCAAAGATTATGGTGAAATCTGCCACATCAATTTCTGTCTAGCTGACATTTGCCAGATGTGCAGAAGTAGAGTTCAAGGATTATGCTGAAATCTGCCTTGCAAGTTTTCTCAAGCTGACATTTTCCATATGTACAGAATCAGAGTTCCTGGTGTATGCTGAAATCTGCCTTGCAATTTCTCTCTAGCTGACTTTTCCAGATGTGCAGAAGCAGAGTTCAAAGATTATGCTGAAATCTAACACATCAATTTCTCTCTTGCTGACATTTTCCAGATGTGCAGAAGCAGAGTTCCAGGATTATGCTGAAATCTGCCTCTGCATTTTCCCTCTAGCTTACATTTTCCAGATGTGCAGAAGCTGAGTTCAAAGATTATGGTGAAATCTACCACATCAATTTCTCTCTAGCTGACATTTTCCAGATGTGCAGAAGCTGAGTTCAAAGATTATGGTGAAATCTACCACATCAATTTCACTCTAGCTGACATTTTCCAGATGTGCAGAAGCAGAGTTCCAGGATTATGCTGAAATATGCAACATCAATTTCTCTCTAACTGACATTTTCCAGATGTGTAGAACCAGAGTTCCAGGATTATGCTGAAATCTGCCTTGCAATTTGTCTCCAAGTGAAATTTTCCAGATGTGGAGAAGCAGAGTTCAAAGATTATGCTGAAATCTACCACATCAATTTCTCTCTAGCTGACATTTTCCAGATGTGCAGAAGCAGACTTCCAGGATTATGCTGAAATCTGCCTCTTCATTTTCTCTCTAGCTGACATTTTCCACATGTGCAGAAGCAGAGTTCCAAGATTATGCTGAAATCTGCCTTGCAATTTCTCTCTAGCTGACATTTGCCAGATGTGCAGAAGCAGAGTTCCAGGATTATTCTGAAATCTGCCTTGCAATTTTTCTCCAGGTGACATTTTCCAGATGTGCAGAAGCAGAGTTCAAACATGCTGAAATCTAACACATCAATTTCTCTCTTGCTGACATTTTCCAGAGTTGCAGAAGCAGAGTTCCAGGATTATGCTGAAATCAGCTTCTGCATTTTCTCTCTAGCTGACATTTTCCAGATGTGCAGAAGCAGAGTTCTAAGATTATACTGAAATCTACAACATCAATTTCTCTCTAGCTTACATTTTCCAGATGTGCAGAAGCAGAGTTCCATGATTATGCTGAAATCTGCCTCTGCATTTTCCCTCTAGCTGACATTTTCCAGATGTGCAGAAGCAGAGTTCTAAGATTATGCTGAAATCTACAACATCAATTTCTCTCTAGCTGACATTTTCCAGATGTGAGGAAGCAGAGTTCCAGGATTATGCTGAAATCAGCCTCTGCATTTTCTCTCTAGCTGACATTTTCCAGATGTGCAGAAGCAGAGTTCTAAGATTATGCTGAAATCTACAACATCAATTTCTCTCTAGCTGCCATTTTCCAGATGTGCAGAAGCAGAGTTCAAACATTATGCTGAAATCTACCACTTCAATTTCTCTCTAGCTCACATTTGCCAGATGTGCAGAAGCAGAGTTCTAGGATTATTCTGAAATCTGCCTTGCAATTTTTCTCCAGGTGACATTTTCCAGATGTGCAGAAGCAGAGTTCAAACATTATGCTGATATCTAACACGTCAATTTCTCTCTTGCTGACATTTTCCAGAGTTGCAGAAGAAGAGTTCCAGGGTTATGCTGAAATCTGCCTCTGCGTTTTTCCTCTAGCTGACATTTTCCAGATGTGAAAAAGCAGAGTTCAAAGATTATGCTGAAATCTACAACTTCAATTTCTCTCTAGCTTACATTTTCCAGATGTGCAGAAGCAGAGTTCCAAGATTATGCTGAAATCTGCCTTGCAATTTCTCTCTAGCTGACATTTGCCAGATGTGCAGAAGCAGAGTTCCAGGATTATTCTGAAATCTGCCTTGCAATTTTTCTCCAGGTGACATTTTCCAGATGTGCAGAAGCAGAGTTCAAACATGCTGAAATCTAACACATCAATTTCTCTCTTGCTGACATTTTCCAGAGTTGCAGAAGCAGAGTTCCAGGATTATGCTGAAATCAGCTTCTGCATTTTCTCTCTAGCTGACATTTTCCAGATGTGCAGAAGCAGAGTTCTAAGATTATACTGAAATCTACAACTTCAATTTCTCTCTAGCTTACATTTTCCAGATGTGCAGAAGCAGAGTTCCATGATTATGCTGAAATCTGCCTCTGCATTTTCCCTCTAGCTGACATTTTCCAGATGTGCAGAAGCAGAGTTCTAAGATTATGCTGAAATCTACAACATCAATTTCTCTCTAGCTGACATTTTCCAGATGTGAGGAAGCAGAGTTCCAGGATTATGCTGAAATCAGCCTCTGCATTTTCTCTCTAGCTGACATTTTCCAGATGTGCAGAAGCAGAGTTCTAAGATTATGCTGAAATCTACAACATCAATTTCTCTCTAGCTGCCATTTTCCAGATGTGCAGAAGCAGAGTTCAAACATTATGCTGAAATCTACCACTTCAATTTCTCTCTAGCTCACATTTGCCAGATGTGCAGAAGCAGAGTTCTAGGATTATTCTGAAATCTGCCTTGCAATTTTTCTCCAGGTGACATTTTCCAGATGTGCAGAAGCAGAGTTCAAACATTATGCTGAAATCTAACACGTCAATTTCTCTCTTGCTGACATTTTCCAGAGTTGCAGAAGAAGAGTTCCAGGGTTATGCTGAAATCTGCCTCTGCGTTTTTCCTCTAGCTGACATTTTCCATATGTGAAAAAGCAGAGTTCAAAGATTATGCTGAAATCTACAACTTCAATTTCTCTCTAGCTTACATTTTCCAGATGTGCAGAAGCAGAGTTCCAGGATTATGCTGAAATCTGCCTCTGCATTTTCCCTCTAGCTGACATTTTCCACATGTGCAGAAGCAGAGTTCAAAGATTATGCTGAAATCTACCACATCAATTTCTTTCTATCTGACATTTTCCAGATGTGCAGAAGCAGAGTTCCAGGATTGTGCTGAAAACCACAACATCAATTTCTCTCTAGCTGACTTTCACAGATGTGCAGAAGCAGAGGTCCAGTATTATGCTGAAATCTGCCTTGCAATTTCTCTCTAGCTGACTTTTCCAGATGTGCAGGAGTGTTCCAGGATTATGCTGAAATCTACATCAATTTCTCTCTAGCTGAAATTTTCCAGATGTGCAGATGAAGATTTCCAGGTGTATGCTGAAACCTGCCTTACAATTTCTCTCTAGCTGACATTTTCCAGATGTGTAGAAGCAGAGTTCCAGCTGTGTGCTGAAACCTGCCTTACAATTTCTGTCTAGCTGACTTTTCCAGATGTGCAGAAGATGAGTTCAAAGATTATGGTGAAATCTGCCACATCAATTTCTGTCTAGCTGACATTTGCCAGATGTGCAGAAGTAGAGTTCACGGATTATGCTGAAATCTGCCTTGCAAGTTTTCTCAAGCTGACATTTTCCATATGTACAGAATCAGAGTTCCTGGTGTATGCTGAAATCTGCCTTGCAATTTCTCTCTAGCTGACTTTTCCAGATGTGCAGAAGCTGAGTTCAAAGATTATGGTGAAATCTACCACATCAATTTCTCTCTAGCTGACATTTTCCAGATGTGCAGAAGCTGAGTTCAAAGATTATGGTGAAATCTACCACATCAATTTCACTCTAGCTGACATTTTCCAGATGTGCAGAAGCAGAGTTCCGGGATTATGCTGAAATATGCAACATCAATTTCTCTCTAACTGACATTTTCCAGATGTGTAGAACCAGAGATCCAGGATTATGCTGAAATCTGCCTTGCAATTTGTCTCCAAGTGAAATTTTCCAGATGTGGAGAAGCAGAGTTCAAAGATTATGCTGAAATCTACCACATCAATTTCTCTCTAGCTGACATTTTCCAGATGTGCAGAAGCAGACTTCCAGGATTATGCTGAAATCTGCCTCTGCATTTTCTCTCTAGCTGACATTTTCCACATGTGCAGAAGCAGAGTTCCAAGATTATGCTGAAATCTGCCTTGCAATTTCTCTCTAGCTGACATTTGCCAGATGTGCAGAAGCAGAGTTCCAGGATTATTCTGAAATCTGCTTTGCAATTTTTCTCCAGGTGACATTTTCCAGATGTGCAGAAGCAGAGTTCAAACATGCTGAAATCTAACACATCAATTTCTCTCTTGCTGACTTTTTCCAGAGTTGCAGAAGCAGAGTTCCAGGATTATGCTGAAATCAGCTTCTGCATTTTCTCTCTAGCTGACATTTTCCAGATGTGCAGAAGCAGAGTTCTAAGATTATACTGAAATCTACAACTTCAATTTCTCTCTAGCTTACATTTTCCAGATGTGCAGAAGCAGAGTTCCATGATTATGCTGAAATCTGCCTCTGCATTTTCCCTCTAGCTGACATTTTCCAGATGTGCAGAAGCAGAGTTCTAAGATTATGCTGAAATCTACCACATCAATTTCTCTCTAGCTGACAATTTCCAGATGTGCAGAAGCAGAGTTCCAGGATTATGCTGAAATATGCAACATCAATTTCTCTCTAACTGACATTTTCCAGATGTGTAGAACCAGAGATCCAGGATTATGCTGAAATCTGCCTTGCAATTTGTCTCCAAGTGAAATTTTCCAGATGTGGAGAAGCAGAGTTCAAAGATTATGCTGAAATCTACCACATCAATTTCTCTCTAGCTGACATTTTCCAGATGTGCAGAAGCAGACTTCCAGGATTATGCTGAAATCTGCCTCTTCATTTTCTCTCTAGCTGACATTTTCCACATGTGCAGAAGCAGAGTTCCAAGATTATGCTGAAATCTGCCTTGCAATTTCTCTCTAGCTGACATTTGCCAGATGTGCAGAAGCAGATTTCCAGGATTATTCTGAAATCTGCTTTGCAATTTTTCTCCAGGTGACATTTTTCAGATGTGCAGAAGCAGAGTTCAAACATGCTGAAATCTAACACATCAATTTCTCTCTTGCTGACATTTTCCAGAGTTGCAGAAGCAGAGTTCCAGGATTATGCTGAAATCAGCTTCTGCATTTTCTCTCTAGCTGACATTTTCCAGATGTGCAGAAGCAGAGTTCTAAGATTATACTGAAATCTACAACTTCAATTTCTCTCTAGCTTACATTTTCCAGATGTGCAGAAGCAGAGTTCCATGATTATGCTGAAATCTGCCTCTGCATTTTCCCTCTAGCTGACATTTTCCAGATGTGCAGAAGCAGAGTTCTAAGATTATGCTGAAATCTACAACATCAATTTCTCTCTAGCTGACATTTTCCAGATGTGAGGAAGCAGAGTTCCAGGATTATGCTGAAATCAGCCTCTGCATTTTCTCTCTAGCTGACATTTTCCAGATGTGCAGAAGCAGAGTTCTAAGATTATGCTGAAATCTACAACATCAATTTCTCTCTTGTTGCCATTTTCCAGATGTGCAGAAGCAGAGTTCAAACATTATGCTGAAATCTACCACTTCAATTTCTCTCTAGCTCACATTTGCCAGATGTGCAGAAGCAGAGTTCTAGGATTATTCTGAAATCTGCCTTGCAATTTTTCTCCAGGTGACATTTTCCAGATGTGCAGAAGCAGAGTTCAAACATTATGCTGAAATCTAACACGTCAATTTCTCTCTTGCTGACATTTTCCAGAGTTGCAGAAGAAGAGTTCCAGGGTTATACTGAAATCTGCCTCTGCGTTTTTCCTCTAGCTGACATTTTCCATATGTGAAAAAGCAGAGTTCAAAGATTATGCTGAAATCTACAACTTCAATTTCTCTCTAGCTTACATTTTCCAGATGTGCAGAAGCAGAGTTCCAGGATTATGCTGAAATCTGCCTCTGCATTTTCCCTCTAGCTGACATTTTCCACATGTGCAGAAGCAGAGTTCAAAGATTATGCTGAAATCTACCACATCAATTTCTTTCTATCTGACATTTTCCAGATGTGCAGAAGCAGAGTTCCAGGATTGTGCTGAAAACCACAACATCAATTTCTCTCTAGCTGACTTTCACAGATGTGCAGAAGCAGAGGTCCAGTATTATGCTGAAATCTGCCTTGCAATTTCTCTCTAGCTGACTTTTCCAGATGTGCAGGAGTGTTCCAGGATTATGCTGAAATCTACATCAATTTCTCTCTAGCTGAAATTTTCCAGATGTGCAGATGAAGATTTCCAGGTGTATGCTGAAACCTGCCTTACAATTTCTCTCTAGCTGACATTTTCCAGATGTGTAGAAGCAGAGTTCCAGCTGTGTGCTGAAACCTGCCTTACAATTTCTGTCTAGCTGACTTTTCCAGATGTGCAGAAGATGAGTTCAAAGATTATGGTGAAATCTGCCACATCAATTTCTGTCTAGCTGACATTTGCCAGATGTGCAGAAGTAGAGTTCACGGATTATGCTGAAATATGCCTCTGCATTTTCCCTCTAGCTGACATTTTCCAGATGTGCAGAAGCTGAGTTCAAAGATTATGGTGAAATCTACCACATCAATTTCTCTCTAGCTGACATTTTCCAGATGTGCAGAAGCTGAGTACAAAGATTATGGTGAAATCTACCACATCAATTTCACTCTAGCTGACATTTTCCAGATGTGCAGAAGCAGAGTTCCAGGATTATGCTGAAATATGCAACATCAATTTCTCTCTAACTGACATTTTCCAGATGTGTAGAACCAGAGTTCCAGGATTATGCTGAAATCTGCCTTGCAATTTGTCTCCAAGTGAAATTTTCCAGATGTGGAGAAGCAGAGTTCAAAGATTATGCTGAAATCTACCACATCAATTTCTCTCTAGCTGACATTTTCCAGATGTGCAGAAGCAGACTTCCAGGATTATGCTGAAATCTGCCTCTTCATTTTCTCTCTAGCTGACATTTTCCACATGTGCAGAAGCAGAGTTCCAAGATTATGCTGAAATCTGCCTTGCAATTTCTCTCTAGCTGACATTTGCCAGATGTGCAGAAGCAGAGTTCCAGGATTATTCTGAAATCTGCCTTGCAATTTTTCTCCAGGTGACATTTTCCAGATGTGCAGAAGCAGAGTTCAAACATGCTGAAATCTAACACATCAATTTCTCTCTTGCTGACATTTTCCAGAGTTGCAGAAGCAGAGTTCCAGGATTATGCTGAAATCAGCTTCTGCATTTTCTCTCTAGCTGACATTTTCCAGATGTGCAGAAGCAGAGTTCTAAGATTATACTGAAATCTACAACATCAATTTCTCTCTAGCTTACATTTTCCAGATGTGCAGAAGCAGAGTTCCATGATTATGCTGAAATCTGCCTCTGCATTTTCCCTCTAGCTGACATTTTCCAGATGTGCAGAAGCAGAGTTCTAAGATTATGCTGAAATCTACAACATCAATTTCTCTCTAGCTGACATTTTCCAGATGTGAGGAAGCAGAGTTCCAGGATTATGCTGAAATCAGCCTCTGCATTTTCCCTCTAGCTGACATTTTCCAGATGTGCAGAAGCAGAGTTCTAAGATTATGCTGAAATCTACAACATCAATTTCTCTCTAGCTGCCATTTTCCAGATGTGCAGAAGCAGAGTTCAAACATTATGCTGAAATCTACCACTTCAATTTCTCTCTAGCTCACATTTGCCAGATGTGCAGAAGCAGAGTTCTAGGATTATTCTGAAATCTGCCTTGCAATTTTTCTCCAGGTGACATTTTCCAGATGTGCAGAAGCAGAGTTCAAACATTATGCTGAAATCTAACACGTCAATTTCTCTCTTGCTGACATTTTCCAGAGTTGCAGAAGAAGAGTTCCAGGGTTATGCTGAAATCTGCCTCTGCGTTTTTCCTCTAGCTGACATTTTCCAGATGTGAAAAAGCAGAGTTCAAAGATTATGCTGAAATCTACAACTTCAATTTCTCTCTAGCTTACATTTTCCAGATGTGCAGAAGCAGAGTTCCAGGATTATGCTGAAATCTGCCTCTGCATTTTCTCTCTAGCTGACATTTTCCACATGTGCAGAAGCAGAGTTCAAAGATTATGCTGAAATCTACCACATCAATTTCTCTCTATCTGACATTTTCCAGATGTGCAGAAGCAGAGTTCCAGGATTGTGCTGAAAACCACAACATCAATTTCTCTCTAGCTGACTTTCACAGATGTGCAGAAGCAGAAGTCCAGTATTATGCTGAAATCTGCCTTGCAATTTCTCTCTAGCTGACTTTTCCAGATGTGTAGAACCAGAGATCCAGGATTATGCTGAAATCTGCCTTGCAATTTGTCTCCAAGTGAAATTTTCCAGATGTGGAGAAGCAGAGTTCAAAGATTATGCTGAAATCTACCACATCAATTTCTCTCTAGCTGACATTTTCCAGATGTGCAGAAGCAGACTTCCATGATTATGCTGAAATCTGCCTCTGCATTTTCTCTCTAGCTGACATTTTCCACATGTGCAGAAGCAGAGTTCCAAGATTATGCTGAAATCTGCCTTGCAATTTCTCTCTAGCTGACATTTGCCAGATGTGCAGAAGCAGAGTTCCAGGATTATTCTGAAATCTGCTTTGCAATTTTTCTCCAGGTGACATTTTTCAGATGTGCAGAAGCAGAGTTCAAACATGCTGAAATCTAACACATCAATTTCTCTCTTGCTGACATTTTCCAGAGTTGCAGAAGCAGAGTTCCAGGATTATGCTGAAATCAGCTTCTGCATTTTCTCTCTAGCTGACATTTTCCAGATGTGCAGAAGCAGAGTTCTAAGATTATACTGAAATCTACAACTTCAATTTCTCTCTAGCTTACATTTTCCAGATGTGCAGAAGCAGAGTTCCATGATTATGCTGAAATCTGCCTCTGCATTTTCCCTCTAGCTGACATTTTCCAGATGTGCAGAAGCAGAGTTCTAAGATTATGCTGAAATCTATAACATCAATTTCTCTCTAGCTGACAATTTCTAGATGTGAGGAAGCAGAGTTCTAGGATTATGCTGAAATCAGCCTCTGCATTTTCTCTCTAGCTGACATTTTCCAGATGTGTAGAAGCAGAGTTCTAAGATTATGCTGAAATCTACAACATCAATTTCTCTCTAGCTGCCATTTTCCAGATGTGCAGAAGCAGAGTTCAAACATTATGCTGAAATCTAACACGTCAATTTCTCTCTTGCTGACATTTTCCAGAGTTGCAGAAGCAGAGTTCCAGGATTATGCTGAAATCAGCTTCTGCATTTTCTCTCTAGCTGACATTTTCCAGATGTGCAGAAGCAGAGTTCTAAGATTATACTGAAATCTACAACATCAATTTCTCTCTAGCTTACATTTTCCAGATGTGCAGAAGCAGAGTTCCATGATTATGCTGAAATCTGCCTCTGCATTTTCCCTCTAGCTGACATTTTCCAGATGTGCAGAAGCAGAGTTCTAAGATTATGCTGAAATCTACAACATCAATTTCTCTCTAGCTGACATTTTCCAGATGTGAGGAAGCAGAGTTCCAGGATTATGCTGAAATCAGCCTCTGCATTTTCCCTCTAGCTGACATTTTCCAGATGTGCAGAAGCAGAGTTCTAAGATTATGCTGAAATCTACAACATCAATTTCTCTCTAGCTGCCATTTTCCAGATGTGCAGAAGCAGAGTTCAAACATTATGCTGAAATCTACCACTTCAATTTCTCTCTAGCTCACATTTGCCAGATGTGCAGAAGCAGAGTTCTAGGATTATTCTGAAATCTGCCTTGCAATTTTTCTCCAGGTGACATTTTCCAGATGTGCAGAAGCAGAGTTCAAACATTATGCTGAAATCTAACACGTCAATTTCTCTCTTGCTGACATTTTCCAGAGTTGCAGAAGAAGAGTTCCAGGGTTATACTGAAATCTGCCTCTGCGTTTTTCCTCTAGCTGACATTTTCCATATGTGAAAAAGCAGAGTTCAAAGATTATGCTGAAATCTACAACTTCAATTTCTCTCTAGCTTACATTTTCCAGATGTGCAGAAGCAGAGTTCCAGGATTATGCTGAAATCTGCCTCTGCATTTTCCCTCTAGCTGACATTTTCCACATGTGCAGAAGCAGAGTTCAAAGATTATGCTGAAATCTACCACATCAATTTCTTTCTATCTGACATTTTCCAGATGTGCAGAAGCAGAGTTCCAGGATTGTGCTGAAAACCACAACATCAATTTCTCTCTAGCTGACTTTCACAGATGTGCAGAAGCAGAGGTCCAGTATTATGCTGAAATCTGCCTTGCAATTTCTCTCTAGCTGACTTTTCCAGATGTGCAGGAGTGTTCCAGGATTATGCTGAAATCTACATCAATTTCTCTCTAGCTGAAATTTTCCAGATGTGCAGATGAAGATTTCCAGGTGTATGCTGAAACCTGCCTTACAATTTCTCTCTAGCTGACATTTTCCAGATGTGTAGAAGCAGAGTTCCAGCTGTGTGCTGAAACCTGCCTTACAATTTCTGTCTAGCTGACTTTTCCAGATGTGCAGAAGATGAGTTCAAAGATTATGGTGAAATCTGCCACATCAATTTCTGTCTAGCTGACATTTGCCAGATGTGCAGAAGTAGAGTTCACGGATTATGCTGAAATATGCCTCTGCATTTTCCCTCTAGCTGACATTTTCCAGATGTGCAGAAGCTGAGTTCAAAGATTATGGTGAAATCTACCACATCAATTTCTCTCTAGCTGACATTTTCCAGATGTGCAGAAGCTGAGTACAAAGATTATGGTGAAATCTACCACATCAATTTCACTCTAGCTGACATTTTCCAGATGTGCAGAAGCAGAGTTCCAGGATTATGCTGAAATATGCAACATCAATTTCTCTCTAACTGACATTTTCCAGATGTGTAGAACCAGAGTTCCAGGATTATGCTGAAATCTGCCTTGCAATTTGTCTCCAAGTGAAATTTTCCAGATGTGGAGAAGCAGAGTTCAAAGATTATGCTGAAATCTACCACATCAATTTCTCTCTAGCTGACATTTTCCAGATGTGCAGAAGCAGACTTCCAGGATTATGCTGAAATCTGCCTCTTCATTTTCTCTCTAGCTGACATTTTCCACATGTGCAGAAGCAGAGTTCCAAGATTATGCTGAAATCTGCCTTGCAATTTCTCTCTAGCTGACATTTGCCAGATGTGCAGAAGCAGAGTTCCAGGATTATTCTGAAATCTGCCTTGCAATTTTTCTCCAGGTGACATTTTCCAGATGTGCAGAAGCAGAGTTCAAACATGCTGAAATCTAACACATCAATTTCTCTCTTGCTGACATTTTCCAGAGTTGCAGAAGCAGAGTTCCAGGATTATGCTGAAATCAGCTTCTGCATTTTCTCTCTAGCTGACATTTTCCAGATGTGCAGAAGCAGAGTTCTAAGATTATACTGAAATCTACAACATCAATTTCTCTCTAGCTTACATTTTCCAGATGTGCAGAAGCAGAGTTCCATGATTATGCTGAAATCTGCCTCTGCATTTTCCCTCTAGCTGACATTTTCCAGATGTGCAGAAGCAGAGTTCTAAGATTATGCTGAAATCTACAACATCAATTTCTCTCTAGCTGACATTTTCCAGATGTGAGGAAGCAGAGTTCCAGGATTATGCTGAAATCAGCCTCTGCATTTTCCCTCTAGCTGACATTTTCCAGATGTGCAGAAGCAGAGTTCTAAGATTATGCTGAAATCTACAACATCAATTTCTCTCTAGCTGCCATTTTCCAGATGTGCAGAAGCAGAGTTCAAACATTATGCTGAAATCTACCACTTCAATTTCTCTCTAGCTCACATTTGCCAGATGTGCAGAAGCAGAGTTCTAGGATTATTCTGAAATCTGCCTTGCAATTTTTCTCCAGGTGACATTTTCCAGATGTGCAGAAGCAGAGTTCAAACATTATGCTGAAATCTAACACGTCAATTTCTCTCTTGCTGACATTTTCCAGAGTTGCAGAAGAAGAGTTCCAGGGTTATGCTGAAATCTGCCTCTGCGTTTTTCCTCTAGCTGACATTTTCCAGATGTGAAAAAGCAGAGTTCAAAGATTATGCTGAAATCTACAACTTCAATTTCTCTCTAGCTTACATTTTCCAGATGTGCAGAAGCAGAGTTCCAGGATTATGCTGAAATCTGCCTCTGCATTTTCTCTCTAGCTGACATTTTCCACATGTGCAGAAGCAGAGTTCAAAGATTATGCTGAAATCTACCACATCAATTTCTCTCTATCTGACATTTTCCAGATGTGCAGAAGCAGAGTTCCAGGATTGTGCTGAAAACCACAACATCAATTTCTCTCTAGCTGACTTTCACAGATGTGCAGAAGCAGAAGTCCAGTATTATGCTGAAATCTGCCTTGCAATTTCTCTCTAGCTGACTTTTCCAGATGTGTAGAACCAGAGATCCAGGATTATGCTGAAATCTGCCTTGCAATTTGTCTCCAAGTGAAATTTTCCAGATGTGGAGAAGCAGAGTTCAAAGATTATGCTGAAATCTACCACATCAATTTCTCTCTAGCTGACATTTTCCAGATGTGCAGAAGCAGACTTCCATGATTATGCTGAAATCTGCCTCTGCATTTTCTCTCTAGCTGACATTTTCCACATGTGCAGAAGCAGAGTTCCAAGATTATGCTGAAATCTGCCTTGCAATTTCTCTCTAGCTGACATTTGCCAGATGTGCAGAAGCAGAGTTCCAGGATTATTCTGAAATCTGCTTTGCAATTTTTCTCCAGGTGACATTTTTCAGATGTGCAGAAGCAGAGTTCAAACATGCTGAAATCTAACACATCAATTTCTCTCTTGCTGACATTTTCCAGAGTTGCAGAAGCAGAGTTCCAGGATTATGCTGAAATCAGCTTCTGCATTTTCTCTCTAGCTGACATTTTCCAGATGTGCAGAAGCAGAGTTCTAAGATTATACTGAAATCTACAACTTCAATTTCTCTCTAGCTTACATTTTCCAGATGTGCAGAAGCAGAGTTCCATGATTATGCTGAAATCTGCCTCTGCATTTTCCCTCTAGCTGACATTTTCCAGATGTGCAGAAGCAGAGTTCTAAGATTATGCTGAAATCTATAACATCAATTTCTCTCTAGCTGACAATTTCTAGATGTGAGGAAGCAGAGTTCTAGGATTATGCTGAAATCAGCCTCTGCATTTTCTCTCTAGCTGACATTTTCCAGATGTGTAGAAGCAGAGTTCTAAGATTATGCTGAAATCTACAACATCAATTTCTCTCTAGCTGCCATTTTCCAGATGTGCAGAAGCAGAGTTCAAACATTATGCTGAAATCTAACACGTCAATTTCTCTCTTGCTGACATTTTCCAGAGTTGCAGAAGCAGAGTTCCAGGATTATGCTGAAATCAGCTTCTGCATTTTCTCTCTAGCTGACATTTTCCAGATGTGCAGAAGCAGAGTTCTAAGATTATACTGAAATCTACAACATCAATTTCTCTCTAGCTTACATTTTCCAGATGTGCAGAAGCAGAGTTCCATGATTATGCTGAAATCTGCCTCTGCATTTTCCCTCTAGCTGACATTTTCCAGATGTGCAGAAGCAGAGTTCTAAGATTATGCTGAAATCTACAACATCAATTTCTCTCTAGCTGACATTTTCCAGATGTGAGGAAGCAGAGTTCCAGGATTATGCTGAAATCAGCCTCTGCATTTTCCCTCTAGCTGACATTTTCCAGATGTGCAGAAGCAGAGTTCTAAGATTATGCTGAAATCTACAACATCAATTTCTCTCTAGCTGCCATTTTCCAGATGTGCAGAAGCAGAGTTCAAACATTATGCTGAAATCTACCACTTCAATTTCTCTCTAGCTCACATTTGCCAGATGTGCAGAAGCAGAGTTCTAGGATTATTCTGAAATCTGCCTTGCAATTTTTCTCCAGGTGACATTTTCCAGATGTGCAGAAGCAGAGTTCAAACATTATGCTGAAATCTAACACGTCAATTTCTCTCTTGCTGACATTTTCCAGAGTTGCAGAAGAAGAGTTCCAGGGTTATGCTGAAATCTGCCTCTGCGTTTTTCCTCTAGCTGACATTTTCCAGATGTGAAAAAGCAGAGTTCAAAGATTATGCTGAAATCTACAACTTCAATTTCTCTCTAGCTTACATTTTCCAGATGTGCAGAAGCAGAGTTCCAGGATTATGCTGAAATCTGCCTCTGCATTTTCTCTCTAGCTGACATTTTCCACATGTGCAGAAGCAGAGTTCAAAGATTATGCTGAAATCTACCACATCAATTTCTCTCTATCTGACATTTTCCAGATGTGCAGAAGCAGAGTTCCAGGATTGTGCTGAAAACCACAACATCAATTTCTCTCTAGCTGACTTTCACAGATGTGCAGAAGCAGAAGTCCAGTATTATGCTGAAATCTGCCTTGCAATTTCTCTCTAGCTGACTTTTCCAGATGTGTAGAACCAGAGATCCAGGATTATGCTGAAATCTGCCTTGCAATTTGTCTCCAAGTGAAATTTTCCAGATGTGGAGAAGCAGAGTTCAAAGATTATGCTGAAATCTACCACATCAATTTCTCTCTAGCTGACATTTTCCAGATGTGCAGAAGCAGACTTCCATGATTATGCTGAAATCTGCCTCTGCATTTTCTCTCTAGCTGACATTTTCCACATGTGCAGAAGCAGAGTTCCAAGATTATGCTGAAATCTGCCTTGCAATTTCTCTCTAGCTGACATTTGCCAGATGTGCAGAAGCAGAGTTCCAGGATTATTCTGAAATCTGCTTTGCAATTTTTCTCCAGGTGACATTTTTCAGATGTGCAGAAGCAGAGTTCAAACATGCTGAAATCTAACACATCAATTTCTCTCTTGCTGACATTTTCCAGAGTTGCAGAAGCAGAGTTCCAGGATTATGCTGAAATCAGCTTCTGCATTTTCTCTCTAGCTGACATTTTCCAGATGTGCAGAAGCAGAGTTCTAAGATTATACTGAAATCTACAACTTCAATTTCTCTCTAGCTTACATTTTCCAGATGTGCAGAAGCAGAGTTCCATGATTATGCTGAAATCTGCCTCTGCATTTTCCCTCTAGCTGACATTTTCCAGATGTGCAGAAGCAGAGTTCTAAGATTATGCTGAAATCTATAACATCAATTTCTCTCTAGCTGACAATTTCTAGATGTGAGGAAGCAGAGTTCTAGGATTATGCTGAAATCAGCCTCTGCATTTTCTCTCTAGCTGACATTTTCCAGATGTGTAGAAGCAGAGTTCTAAGATTATGCTGAAATCTACAACATCAATTTCTCTCTAGCTGCCATTTTCCAGATGTGCAGAAGCAGAGTTCAAACATTATGCTGAAATCTAACACGTCAATTTCTCTCTTGCTGACATTTTCCAGAGTTGCAGAAGAAGAGTTCCAGGGTTATGCTGAAATCTGCCTCTGCGTTTTTCCTCTAGCTGACATTTTCCAGATGTGAAAAAGCAGAGTTCAAAGATTATGCTGAAATCTACAACTTCAATTTCTCTCTAGCTTACATTTTCCAGATGTGCAGAAGCAGAGTTCCAGGATTATGCTGAAATCTGCCTCTGCATTTTCTCTCTAGCTGACATTTTCCACATGTGCAGAAGCAGAGTTCAAAGATTATGCTGAAATCTACCACATCAATTTCTCTCTATCTGACATTTTCCAGATGTGCAGAAGCAGAGTTCCAGGATTGTGCTGAAAACCACAACATCAATTTCTCTCTAGCTGACTTTTCCAGATGTGCAGGAGTGTTCCAGGATTATGCTGAAATCTACATCAATTTCTCTCTAGCTGACATTTTCCAGATGTGCAGATGCAGATTTCCAGGTGTATGCTGAAACCTGCCTTACAATTTCTCTCTAGCTGACATTTTCCAGATGTGTAGAAGCAGAGTTCCAGCTGTGTGCTGAAACCTGCCTTACAATTTCTCTCTAGCTGACTTTTCCAGATGTGCAGAAGATGAGTTCAAAGATTATGGTGAAATCTGCCACATCAATTTCTGTCTAGCTGACATTTGCCAGATGTGCAGAAGCAGACTTCCAGGATTATGCTGAAATCTGCCTCTTCATTTTCTCTCTAGCTGACATTTTCCACATGTGCAGAAGCAGAGTTCTAAGATTATGCTGAAATCTACAACATCAATTTCTCTCTAGCTGACATTTTCCAGATGTGAGGAAGCAGAGTTCCAGGATTATGCTGAAATCAGCCTCTGCATTTTCTCTCTAGCTGACATTTTCCAGATGTGCAGAAGCAGAGTTCTAAGATTATACTGAAATCTACAACATCAATTTCTCTCTAGCTTACATTTTCCAGATGTGCAGAAGCAGAGTTCCATGATTATGCTGAAATCTGCCTCTGCATTTTCCCTCTAGCTGACATTTTCCAGATGTGCAGAAGCAGAGTTCTAAGATTATGCTGAAATCTACAACATCAATTTCTCTCTAGCTGACATTTTCCAGATGTGAGGAAGCAGAGTTCCAGGATTATGCTGAAATCAGCCTCTGCATTTTCTCTCTAGCTGACATTTAACAGATGTGCAGAAGCAGAGTTCTAAGATTATGCTGAAATCTACAACATCAATTTCTCTCTAGCTGCCATTTTCCAGATGTGCAGAAGCAGAGTTCAAACATTATGCTGAAATCTACCACTTCAATTTCTCTCTAGCTCACATTTGCCAGATGTGCAGAAGCAGAGTTCTAGGATTATTCTGAAATCTGCCTTGCAATTTTTCTCCAGGTGACAATTTCCAGATGTGCAGAAGCAGAGTTCAAACATTATGCTGAAATCTAACACGTCAATTTCTCTCTTGCTGACATTTTCCAGAGTTGCAGAAGAAGAGTTTCAGGGTTATGCTGAAATCTGCCTCTGCGTTTTTCCTCTAGCTGACATTTTCCAGATGTGAAAAAGCAGAGTTCAAAGATTATGCTGAAATCTACAACTTCAATTTCTCTCTAGCTTACATTTTCCAGATGTGCAGAAGCAGAGTTCCAGGATTATGCTGAAATCTGCCTCTGCATTTTCTCTCTAGCTGACATTTTCCACATGTGCAGAAGCAGAGTTCCAGGATTATGCTGAAATCTGCCTCTGCATTTTCTCTCTAGCTGACATTTTCCACATGTGCAGAAGCAGAGTTCAAAGATTATGCTGAACTCTACCACATCAATTTCTCTCTATCTGACATTTTCCAGATGTGCAGAAGCAGAGTTCCAGGATTGTGCTGAAAACCACAACATCAATTTCTCTCTAGCTGACTTTCACAGATGTGCAGAAGCAGAGGTCCAGTATTATGCTGAAATCTGCCTTGCAATTTCTCTCTAGCTGACTTTTCCAGATGTGCAGGAGTGTTCCAGGATTATGCTGAAATCTACATCAATTTCTCTCTAGCTGAAATTTTCCAGATGTGCAGATGCAGATTTCCAGGTGTATGCTGAAACCTGCCTTACAATTTCTCTCTAGCTGACATTTTCCATATGTACAGAATCAGAGTTCCTGGTGTATGCTGAAATCTGCCTTGCAATTTCTCTCTAGCTGACTTTTCCAGATGTGCAGAAGCTGAGTTCAAAGATTATGGTGAAATCTACCACATCAATTTCTCTCTAGCTGACATTTTCCAGATGTGCAGAAGCTGAGTTCAAAGATTATGGTGAAATCTACCACATCAATTTCACTCTAGCTGACATTTTCCAGATGTGCAGAAGCAGAGTTCCAGGATTATGCTGAAATATGCAACATCAATTTCTCTCTAACTGACATTTTCCAGATGTGTAGAACCAGAGATCCAGGATTATGCTGAAATCTGCCTTGCAATTTGTCTCCAAGTGAAATTTTCCAGATTTGGAGAAGCAGAGTTCAAAGATTATGCTGAAATCTACCACATCAATTTCTCTCTAGCTGACATTTTCCAGATGTGCAGAAGCAGACTTCCAGGATTATGCTGAAATCTGCCTCTGCATTTTCTCTCTAGCTGACATTTTCCACATGTGCAGAAGCAGAGTTCCAAGATTATGCTGAAATCTGCCTTGCAATTTCTCTCTAGCTGACATTTGCCAGATGTGCAGAAGCAGAGTTCCAGGATTATTCTGAAATCTGCTTTGCAATTTTTCTCCAGGTGACATTTTCCAGATGTGCAGAAGCAGAGTTCAAACATGCTGAAATCTAACACATCAATTTCTCTCTTGCTGACTTTTTCCAGAGTTGCAGAAGCAGAGTTCCAGGATTATGCTGAAATCAGCTTCTGCATTTTCTCTCTAGCTGACATTTTCCAGATGTGCAGAAGCAGAGTTCTAAGATTATACTGAAATCTACAACATCAATTTCTCTCTAGCTTACATTTTCCAGATGTGCAGAAGCAGAGTTCCATGATTATGCTGAAATCTGCCTCTGCATTTTCCCTCTAGCTGACATTTTCCAGATGTGCAGAAGCAGAGTTCTAAGATTATGCTGAAATCTACAACATCAATTTCTCTCTAGCTGACATTTTCCAGATGTGAGGAAGCAGAGTTCCAGGATTATGCTGAAATCAGCCTCTGCATTTTCTCTCTAGCTGACATTTTCCAGATGTGCAGAAGCAGAGTTCTAAGATTATGCTGAAATCTACAACATCAATTTCTCTCTAGCTGCCATTTTCCAGATGTGCAGAAGCAGAGTTCAAACATTATGCTGAAATCTACCACTTCAATTTCTCTCTAGCTCACATTTGCCAGATGTGCAGAAGCAGAGTTCCAGGATTATGCTGAAATCAGCTTCTGCATTTTCTCTCTAGCTGACATTTTCCAGATGTGCAGAAGCAGAGTTCTAAGATTATACTGAAATCTACAACATCAATTTCTCTCTAGCTTACATTTTCCAGATGTGCAGAAGCAGAGTTCCATGATTATGCTGAAATCTGCCTCTGCATTTTCCCTCTAGCTGACATTTTCCAGATGTGCAGAAGCAGAGTTCTAAGATTATGCTGAAATCTACAACATCAATTTCTCTCTAGCTGACATTTTCCAGATGTGAGGAAGCAGAGTTCCAGGATTATGCTGAAATCAGCCTCTGCATTTTCTCTCTAGCTGACATTTTCCAGATGTGCAGAAGCAGAGTTCTAAGATTATGCTGAAATCTACAACATCAATTTCTCTCTAGCTGCCATTTTCCAGATGTGCAGAAGCAGAGTTCAAACATTATGCTGAAATCTACCACTTCAATTTCTCTCTAGCTCACATTTGCCAGATGTGCAGAAGCAGAGTTCTAGGATTATTCTGAAATCTGCCTTGCAATTTTTCTCCAGGTGACATTTTCCAGATGTGCAGAAGCAGAGTTCAAACATTATGCTGAAATCTAACACGTCAATTTCTCTCTTGCTGACATTTTCCAGAGTTGCAGAAGAAGAGTTCCAGGGTTATGCTGAAATCTGCCTCTGCGTTTTTCCTCTAGCTGACATTTTCCAGATGTGAAAAAGCAGAGTTCAAAGATTATGCTGAAATCTACAACTTCAATTTCTCTCTAGCTTACATTTTCCAGATGTGCAGAAGCAGAGTTCCAGGATTATGCTGAAATCTGCCTCTGCATTTTCCCTCTAGCTGACATTTTCCACATGTGCAGAAGCAGAGTTCAAAGATTATGCTGAACTCTACCACATCAATTTCTCTCTATCTGACATTTTCCAGATGTGCAGAAGCAGAGTTCCAGGATTGTGCTGAAAACCACAACATCAATTTCTCTCTAGCTGACTTTCACAGATGTGCAGAAGCAGAGGTCCAGTATTATGCTGAAATCTGCCTTGCAATTTCTCTCTAGCTGACTTTTCCAGATGTGCAGGAGTGTTCCAGGATTATGCTGAAATCTACATCAATTTCTCTCTAGCTGAAATTTTCCAGATGTGCAGATGCAGATTTCCAGGTGTATGCTGAAACCTGCCTTACAATTTCTCTCTAGCTGACATTTTCCAGATGTGTAGAAGCAGAGTTCCAGCTGTGTGCTGAAACCTGCCTTACAATTTCTGTCTAGCTGACTTTTCCAGATGTGCAGAAGATGAGTTCAAAGATTATGGTGAAATCTGCCACATCAATTTCTGTCTAGCTGACATTTGCCAGATGTGCAGAAGTAGAGTTCACGGATTATGCTGAAATCTGCCTCTGCATTTTCCCTCTAGCTGACATTTTCCAGATGTGCAGAAGCTGAGTTCAAAGATTATGGTGAAATCTACCACATCAATTTCTCTCTAGCTGACATTTTCCAGATGTGCAGAAGCTGAGTTCAAAGATTATGGTGAAATCTACCACATCAATTTCACTCTAGCTGACATTTTCCAGATGTGCAGAAGCAGAGTTCCAGGATTATGCTGAAATATGCAACATCAATTTCTCTCTAACTGACATTTTCCAGATGTGTAGAACCAGAGTTCCAGGATTATGCTGAAATCTGCCTTGCAATTTGTCTCCAAGTGAAATTTTCCAGATGTGGAGAAGCAGAGTTCAAAGATTATGCTGAAATCTACCACATCAATTTCTCTCTAGCTGACATTTTCCAGATGTGCAGAAGCAGACTTCCAGGATTATGCTGAAATCTGCCTCTTCATTTTCTCTCTAGCTGACATTTTCCACATGTGCAGAAGCAGAGTTCCAAGATTATGCTGAAATCTGCCTTGCAATTTCTCTCTAGCTGACATTTGCCAGATGTGCAGAAGCAGAGTTCCAGGATTATTCTGAAATCTGCCTTGCAATTTTTCTCCAGGTGACATTTTCCAGATGTGCAGAAGCAGAGTTCAAACATGCTGAAATCTAACACATCAATTTCTCTCTTGCTGACATTTTCCAGAGTTGCAGAAGCAGAGTTCCAGTATTATGCTGAAATCAGCTTCTGCATTTTCTCTCTAGCTGACATTTTCCAGATGTGCAGAAGCAGAGTTCTAAGATTATACTGAAATCTACAACATCAATTTCTCTCTAGCTTACATTTTCCAGATGTGCAGAAGCAGAGTTCCATGATTATGCTGAAATCTGCCTCTGCATTTTCCCTCTAGCTGACATTTTCCAGATGTGCAGAAGCAGAGTTCTAAGATTATGCTGAAATCTACAACATCAATTTCTCTCTAGCTGACATTTTCCAGATGTGAGGAAGCAGAGTTCCAGGATTATGCTGAAATCAGCCTCTGCATTTTCTCTCTAGCTGACATTTTCCAGATGTGCAGAAGCAGAGTTCTAAGATTATGCTGAAATCTACAACATCAATTTCTCTCTAGCTGCCATTTTCCAGATGTGCAGAAGCAGAGTTCAAACATTATGCTGAAATCTACCACTTCAATTTCTCTCTAGCTCACATTTGCCAGATGTGCAGAAGCAGAGTTCTAGGATTATTCTGAAATCTGCCTTGCAATTTTTCTCCAGGTGACATTTTCCAGATGTGCAGAAGCAGAGTTCAAACATTATGCTGAAATCTAACACGTCAATTTCTCTCTTGCTGACATTTTCCAGAGTTGCAGAAGAAGAGTTCCAGGGTTATGCTGAAATCTGCCTCTGCGTTTTTCCTCTAGCTGACATTTTCCAGATGTGAAAAAGCAGAGTTCAAAGATTATGCTGAAATCTACAACTTCAATTTCTCTCTAGCTTACATTTTCCAGATGTGCAGAAGCAGAGTTCCAGGATTATGCTGAAATCTGCCTCTGCATTTTCTCTCTAGCTGACATTTTCCACATGTGCAGAAGCAGAGTTCAAAGATTATGCTGAAATCTACCACATCAATTTCTCTCTATCTGACATTTTCCAGATGTGCAGAAGCAGAGTTCCAGGATTGTGCTGAAAACCACAACATCAATTTCTCTCTAGCTGACTTTCACAGATGTGCAGAAGCAGAGGTCCAGTATTATGCTGAAATCTGCCTTGCAATTTCTCTCTAGCTGACTTTTCCAGATGTGTAGAACCAGAGATCCAGGATTATGCTGAAATCTGCCTTGCAATTTGTCTCCAAGTGAAATTTTCCAGATGTGGAGAAGCAGAGTTCAAAGATTATGCTGAAATCTACCACATCAATTTCTCTCTAGCTGACATTTTCCAGATGTGCAGAAGCAGACTTCCAGGATTATGCTGAAATCTGCCTCTGCATTTTCTCTCTAGCTGACATTTTCCACATGTGCAGAAGCAGAGTTCCAAGATTATGCTGAAATCTGCCTTGCAATTTCTCTCTAGCTGACATTTGCCAGATGTGCAGAAGCAGAGTTCCACGATTATTCTGAAATCTGCTTTGCAATTTTTCTCCAGGTGACATTTTCCAGATGTGCAGAAGCAGAGTTCAAACATGCTGAAATCTAACACATCAATTTCTCTCTTGCTGACATTTTCCAGAGTTGCAGAAGCAGAGTTCCAGGATTATGCTGAAATCACCTTCTGCATTTTCTCTCTAGCTGACATTTTCCAGATGTGCAAAAGCAGAGTTCTAAGATTATACTGAAATCTACAACTTCAATTTCTCTCTAGCTTACGTTTTCCAGATGTGCAGAAGCAGAGTTCCAGGATTATGCTGAAATCTGCCTCTGCATTTTTCCTCTAGCTGACATTTTCCAGATGTGCAGAAGCAGAGTTCTAAGATTATGCTGAAATCTACAACATCAATTTCTCTCTAGCTGACAATTTCTAGATGTGAGGAAGCAGAGTTCTAGGATTATGCTGAAATCAGCCTCTGCATTTTCTCTCTAGCTGACATTTTCCAGATGTGTAGAAGCAGAGTTCTAAGATTATGCTGAAATCTACAACATCAATTTCTCTCTAGCTGCCATTTTCCAGATGTGCAGAAGCAGAGTTCAAACATTATGCTGAAATCTAACACGTCAATTTCTCTCTTGCTGACATTTTCCAGAGTTGCAGAAGAAGAGTTCCAGGGTTATGCTGAAATCTGCCTCTGCGTTTTTCCTCTAGCTGACATTTTCCAGATGTGAAAAAGCAGAGTTCAAAGATTATGCTGAAATCTACAACTTCAATTTCTCTCTAGCTTACATTTTCCAGATGTGCAGAAGCAGAGTTCCAGGATTATGCTGAAATCTGCCTCTGCATTTTCTCTCTAGCTGACATTTTCCACATGTGCAGAAGCAGAGTTCAAAGATTATGCTGAAATCTACCACATCAATTTCTCTCTATCTGACATTTTCCAGATGTGCAGAAGCAGAGTTCCAGGATTGTGCTGAAAACCACAACATCAATTTCTCTCTAGCTGACTTTTCCAGATGTGCAGGAGTGTTCCAGGATTATGCTGAAATCTACATCAATTTCTCTCTAGCTGACATTTTCCAGATGTGCAGATGCAGATTTCCAGGTGTATGCTGAAACCTGCCTTACAATTTCTCTCTAGCTGACATTTTCCAGATGTGTAGAAGCAGAGTTCCAGCTGTGTGCTGAAACCTGCCTTACAATTTCTCTCTAGCTGACTTTTCCAGATGTGCAGAAGATGAGTTCAAAGATTATGGTGAAATCTGCCACATCAATTTCTGTCTAGCTGACATTTGCCAGATGTGCAGAAGCAGACTTCCAGGATTATGCTGAAATCTGCCTTGCAATTTTTCTCCAGGTGACATTTTCCAGATGTGCAGAAGCAGAGTTCAAACATGCTGAAATCTAACACATCAATTTCTCTCTTGCTGACATTTTCCAGAGTTGCAGAAGCAGAGTTCCAGGATTATGCTGAAATCAGCTTCTGCATTTTCTCTCTAGCTGACATTTTCCAGATGTGCAGAAGCAGAGTTCTAAGATTATACTGAAATCTACAACATCAATTTCTCTCTAGCTTACATTTTCCAGATGTGCAGAAGCAGAGTTCCATGATTATGCTGAAATCTGCCTCTGCATTTTCCCTCTAGCTGACATTTTCCAGATGTGCAGAAGCAGAGTTCTAAGATTATGCTGAAATCTACAACATCAATTTCTCTCTAGCTGACATTTTCCAGATGTGAGGAAGCAGAGTTCCAGGATTATGCTGAAATCAGCCTCTGCATTTTCTCTCTAGCTGACATTTTCCAGATGTGCAGAAGCAGAGTTCTAAGATTATGCTGAAATCTACAACATCAATTTCTCTCTAGCTGCCATTTTCCAGATGTGCAGAAGCAGAGTTCAAACATTATGCTGAAATCTACCACTTCAATTTCTCTCTAGCTCACATTTGCCAGATGTGCAGAAGCAGAGTTCTAGGATTATTCTGAAATCTGCCTTGCAATTTTTCTCCAGGTGACATTTTCCAGATGTGCAGAAGCAGAGTTCAAACATTATGCTGAAATCTAACACGTCAATTTCTCTCTTGCTGACATTTTCCAGAGTTGCAGAAGAAGAGTTCCAGGGTTATGCTGAAATCTGCCTCTGCGTTTTTCCTCTAGCTGACATTTTCCAGATGTGAAAAAGCAGAGTTCAAAGATTATGCTGAAATCTACAACTTCAATTTCTCTCTAGCTTACATTTTCCAGATGTGCAGAAGCAGAGTTCCAGGATTATGCTGAAATCTGCCTCTGCATTTTCTCTCTAGCTGACATTTTCCACATGTGCAGAAGCAGAGTTCAAAGATTATGCTGAAATCTACCACATCAATTTCTCTCTATCTGACATTTTCCAGATGTGCAGAAGCAGAGTTCTAAGATTATGCTGAAATCAGCCTCTGCATTTTCTCCCTAGCTGACATTTTCCAGATGTGCAGAAGCAGAGTTCCAGGATTATGCTGAAATCTGCCTCTGCATTTTCTCTCTAGCTGACATTTTCCACATGTGCAGAAGCAGAGTTCAAAGATTATGCTGAAATCTACCACATCAATTTCTCTCTATCTGACATTTTCCAGATGTGCAGAAGCAGAGTTCCAGGATTGTGCTGAAAACCACAACATCAATTTCTCTCTAGCTGACTTTCACAGATGTGCAGAAGCAGAGGTCCAGTATTATGCTGAAATCTGCCTTGCAATTTCTCTCTAGCTGACTTTTCCAGATGTGCAGGAGTGTTCCAGGATTATGCTGAAATCTACATCAATTTCTCTCTAGCTGAAATTTTCCAGATGTGCAGATGCAGAGTTCTAAGATTATGCTGAAATCAGCCTCTGCATTTTCTCCCTAGCTGACATTTTCCAGATGTGCAGAAGCAGAGTTCCAGGATTATGCTGAAATCTGCCTCTGCATTTTCTCTCTAGCTGACATTTTCCACATGTGCAGAAGCTGAGTTCAAAGATTATGGTGAAATCTACCACATCAATTTCTCTCTAGCTGACATTTTCCAGATGTGCAGAAGCAGAGTTCTAAGATTATGCTGAAATCAGCCTCTGCATTTTCTCCCTAGCTGACATTTTCCAGATGTGCAGAAGCAGAGTTCCAGGATTATGCTGAAATCTGCCTCTGCATTTTCTCTCTAGCTGACATTTTCCACATGTGCAGAAGCAGAGTTCAAAGATTATGCTGAAATCTACCACATCAATTTCTCTCTATCTGACATTTTCCAGATGTGCAGAAGCAGAGTTCCAGGATTGTGCTGAAAACCACAACATCAATTTCTCTCTAGCTGACTTTCACAGATGTGCAGAAGCAGAGGTCCAGTATTATGCTGAAATCTGCCTTGCAATTTCTCTCTAGCTGACTTTTCCAGATGTGTAGAACCAGAGATCCAGGATTATGCTGAAATCTGCCTTGCAATTTGTCTCCAAGTGAAATTTTCCAGATGTGGAGAAGCAGAGTTCAAAGATTATGCTGAAATCTACCACATCAATTTCTCTCTAGCTGACATTTTCCAGATGTGCAGAAGCAGACTTCCAGGATTATGCTGAAATCTGCCTCTGCATTTTCTCTCTAGCTGACATTTTCCACATGTGCAGAAGCAGAGTTCCAAGATTATGCTGAAATCTGCCTTGCAATTTCTCTCTAGCTGACATTTGCCAGATGTGCAGAAGCAGAGTTCCACGATTATTCTGAAATCTGCTTTGCAATTTTTCTCCAGGTGACATTTTCCAGATGTGCAGAAGCAGAGTTCAAACATGCTGAAATCTAACACATCAATTTCTCTCTTGCTGACATTTTCCAGAGTTGCAGAAGCAGAGTTCCAGGATTATGCTGAAATCAGCTTCTGCATTTTCTCTCTAGCTGACATTTTCCAGAAGTGCAAAAGCAGAGTTCAAAGATTATGCTGAAATCTACAACTTCAATTTCTCTCTAGCTTACATTTTCCAGATGTGCAGAAGCAGAGTTCCAGGATTATGCTGAAATCTGCCTCTGCATTTTCTCTCTAGCTGACATTTTCCACATGTGCAGAAGCAGAGTTCAAAGATTATGCTGAAATCTACCACATCAATTTCTCTCTATCTGACATTTTCCAGATGTGCAGAAGCAGAGTTCTAAGATTATGCTGAAATCAGCCTCTGCATTTTCTCCCTAGCTGACATTTTCCAGATGTGCAGAAGCAGAGTTCCAGGATTATGCTGAAATCTGCCTCTGCATTTTCTCTCTAGCTGACATTTTCCACATGTGCAGAAGCAGAGTTCAAAGATTATGCTGAAATCTACCACATCAATTTCTCTCTATCTGACATTTTCCAGATGTGCAGAAGCAGAGTTCCAGGATTGTGCTGAAAACCACAACATCAATTTCTCTCTAGCTGACTTTCACAGATGTGCAGAAGCAGAGGTCCAGTATTATGCTGAAATCTGCCTTGCAATTTCTCTCTAGCTGACTTTTCCAGATGTGCAGGAGTGTTCCAGGATTATGCTGAAATCTACATCAATTTCTCTCTAGCTGAAATTTTCCAGATGTGCAGATGCAGAGTTCTAAGATTATGCTGAAATCAGCCTCTGCATTTTCTCCCTAGCTGACATTTTCCAGATGTGCAGAAGCAGAGTTCCAGGATTATGCTGAAATCTGCCTCTGCATTTTCTCTCTAGCTGACATTTTCCACATGTGCAGAAGCTGAGTTCAAAGATTATGGTGAAATCTACCACATCAATTTCTCTCTAGCTGACATTTTCCAGATGTGCAGAAGCAGAGTTCTAAGATTATGCTGAAATCAGCCTCTGCATTTTCTCCCTAGCTGACATTTTCCAGATGTGCAGAAGCAGAGTTCCAGGATTATGCTGAAATCTGCCTCTGCATTTTCTCTCTAGCTGACATTTTCCACATGTGCAGAAGCAGAGTTCAAAGATTATGCTGAAATCTACCACATCAATTTCTCTCTATCTGACATTTTCCAGATGTGCAGAAGCAGAGTTCCAGGATTGTGCTGAAAACCACAACATCAATTTCTCTCTAGCTGACTTTCACAGATGTGCAGAAGCAGAGGTCCAGTATTATGCTGAAATCTGCCTTGCAATTTCTCTCTAGCTGACTTTTCCAGATGTGTAGAACCAGAGATCCAGGATTATGCTGAAATCTGCCTTGCAATTTGTCTCCAAGTGAAATTTTCCAGATGTGGAGAAGCAGAGTTCAAAGATTATGCTGAAATCTACCACATCAATTTCTCTCTAGCTGACATTTTCCAGATGTGCAGAAGCAGACTTCCAGGATTATGCTGAAATCTGCCTCTGCATTTTCTCTCTAGCTGACATTTTCCACATGTGCAGAAGCAGAGTTCCAAGATTATGCTGAAATCTGCCTTGCAATTTCTCTCTAGCTGACATTTGCCAGATGTGCAGAAGCAGAGTTCCACGATTATTCTGAAATCTGCTTTGCAATTTTTCTCCAGGTGACATTTTCCAGATGTGCAGAAGCAGAGTTCAAACATGCTGAAATCTAACACATCAATTTCTCTCTTGCTGACATTTTCCAGAGTTGCAGAAGCAGAGTTCCAGGATTATGCTGAAATCAGCTTCTGCATTTTCTCTCTAGCTGACATTTTCCAGAAGTGCAAAAGCAGAGTTCTAAGATTATACTGAAATCTACAACTTCAATTTCTCTCTAGCTTACATTTTCCAGATGTGCAGAAGCAGAGTTCCATGATTATGCTGAAATCTGCCTCTGCATTTTCCCTCTAGCTGACATTTTCCAGATGTGCAGAAGCAGAGTTCTAAGATTATGCTGAAATCTACAACATCAATTTCTCTCTAGCTGACAATTTCTAGATGTGCAGAAGCAGAGTTCCAGGGTTATGCTGAAATCTGCCTCTGCGTTTTTCCTCTAGCTGACATTTTCCAGATGTGAAAAAGCAGAGTTCAAAGATTATGCTGAAATCTACAACTTCAATTTCTCTCTAGCTTACATTTTCCAGATGTGCAGAAGCAGAGTTCTAGGATTATGCTGAAATCAGCCTCTGCATTTTCTCTCTAGCTGACATTTTCCAGATGTGTAGAAGCAGAGTTCTAAGATTATGCTGAAATCTACAACATCAATTTCTCTCTAGCTGCCATTTTCCAGATGTGCAGAAGCAGAGTTCAAACATTATGCTGAAATCTAACACGTCAATTTCTCTCTTGCTGACATTTTCCAGAGTTGCAGAAGAAGAGTTCCAGGGTTATGCTGAAATCTGCCTCTGCGTTTTTCCTCTAGCTGACATTTTCCAGATGTGAAAAAGCAGAGTTCAAAGATTATGCTGAAATCTACAACTTCAATTTCTCTCTAGCTTACATTTTCCAGATGTGCAGAAGCAGAGTTCCAGGATTATGCTGAAATCTGCCTCTGCATTTTCTCTCTAGCTGACATTTTCCACATGTGCAGAAGCAGAGTTCAAAGATTATGCTGAAATCTACCACATCAATTTCTCTCTATCTGACATTTTCCAGATGTGCAGAAGCAGAGTTCCAGGATTGTGCTGAAAACCACAACATCAATTTCTCTCTAGCTGACTTTTCCAGATGTGCAGGAGTGTTCCAGGATTATGCTGAAATCTACATCAATTTCTCTCTAGCTGACATTTTCCAGATGTGCAGATGCAGATTTCCAGGTGTATGCTGAAACCTGCCTTACAATTTCTCTCTAGCTGACATTTTCCAGATGTGTAGAAGCAGAGTTCCAGCTGTGTGCTGAAACCTGCCTTACAATTTCTCTCTAGCTGACTTTTCCAGATGTGCAGAAGATGAGTTCAAAGATTATGGTGAAATCTGCCACATCAATTTCTGTCTAGCTGACATTTGCCAGATGTGCAGAAGCAGACTTCCAGGATTATGCTGAAATCTGCCTCTTCATTTTCTCTCTAGCTGACATTTTCCACATGTGCAGAAGCAGAGTTCTAAGATTATGCTGAAATCTACAACATCAATTTCTCTCTAGCTGACATTTTCCAGATGTGAGGAAGCAGAGTTCCAGGATTATGCTGAAATCAGCCTCTGCATTTTCTCTCTAGCTGACATTTTCCAGATGTGCAGAAGCAGAGTTCTAAGATTATACTGAAATCTACAACATCAATTTCTCTCTAGCTTACATTTTCCAGATGTGCAGAAGCAGAGTTCCATGATTATGCTGAAATCTGCCTCTGCATTTTCCCTCTAGCTGACATTTTCCAGATGTGCAGAAGCAGAGTTCTAAGATTATGCTGAAATCTACAACATCAATTTCTCTCTAGCTGACATTTTCCAGATGTGAGGAAGCAGAGTTCCAGGATTATGCTGAAATCAGCCTCTGCATTTTCTCTCTAGCTGACATTTAACAGATGTGCAGAAGCAGAGTTCTAAGATTATGCTGAAATCTACAACATCAATTTCTCTCTAGCTGCCATTTTCCAGATGTGCAGAAGCAGAGTTCAAACATTATGCTGAAATCTACCACTTCAATTTCTCTCTAGCTCACATTTGCCAGATGTGCAGAAGCAGAGTTCTAGGATTATTCTGAAATCTGCCTTGCAATTTTTCTCCAGGTGACATTTTCCAGATGTGCAGAAGCAGAGTTCAAACATTATGCTGAAATCTAACACGTCAATTTCTCTCTTGCTGACATTTTCCAGAGTTGCAGAAGAAGAGTTCCAGGGTTATGCTGAAATCTGCCTCTGCGTTTTTCCTCTAGCTGACATTTTCCAGATGTGAAAAAGCAGAGTTCAAAGATTATGCTGAAATCTACAACTTCAATTTCTCTCTAGCTTACATTTTCCAGATGTGCAGAAGCAGAGTTCCAGGATTATGCTGAAATCTGCCTCTGCATTTTCTCTCTAGCTGACATTTTCCACATGTGCAGAAGCAGAGTTCAAAGATTATGCTGAAATCTACCACATCAATTTCTCTCTATCTGACATTTTCCAGATGTGCAGAAGCAGAGTTCCAGGATTGTGCTGAAAACCACAACATCAATTTCTCTCTAGCTGACTTTCACAGATGTGCAGAAGCAGAGGTCCAGTATTATGCTGAAATCTGCCTTGCAATTTCTCTCTAGCTGACTTTTCCAGATGTGCAGGAGTGTTCCAGGATTATGCTGAAATCTACATCAATTTCTCTCTAGCTGAAATTTTCCAGATGTGCAGATGCAGATTTCCAGGTGCATGCTGAAACCTGCCTTACAATTTCTCTCTAGCTGACATTTTCCAGATGTGTAGAAGCAGAGTTCCACCTGTGTGCTGAAACCTGCCTTACAATTTCTGTCTAGCTGACTTTTCCAGATGTGCAGAGGATGAGTTCAAAGATTATGGTGAAATCTGCCACATCAATTTCTGTCTAGCTGACATTTGCCAGATGTGCAGAAGTAGAGTTCAAGGATTATGCTGAAATCTGCCTTGCAAGTTTTCTCAAGCTGACATTTTCCATATGTACAGAATCAGAGTTCCTGGTGTATGCTGAAATCTGCCTTGCAATTTCTCTCTAGCTGACTTTTCCAGATGTGCAGAAGCTGAGTTCAAAGATTATGGTGAAATCTACCACATCAATTTCTCTCTAGCTGACATTTTCCAGATGTGCAGAAGCTGAGTTCAAAGATTATGGTGAAATCTACCACATCAATTTCTCTCTAGCTGACATTTTCCAGATGTGCAGAAGCTGAGTTCAAAGATTATGGTGAAATCTACCACATCAATTTCACTCTAGCTGACATTTTCCAGATGTGCAGAAGCAGAGTTCCAGGATTATGCTGAAATATGCAACATCAATTTCTCTCTAACTGACATTTTCCAGATGTGTAGAACCAGAGATCCTGGATTATGCTGAAATCTGCCTTGCAATTTGTCTCCAAGTGAAATTTTCCAGATGTGGAGAAGCAGAGTTCAAAGATTATGCTGAAATCTACCACATCAATTTCTCTCTAGCTGACATTTTCCAGATGTGCAGAAGCAGACTTCCAGGATTATGCTGAAATCTGCCTCTGCATTTTCTCTCTAGCTGACATTTTCCACATGTGCAGAAGCAGAGTTCCAAGATTATGCTGAAATCTGCCTTGCAATTTCTCTCTAGCTGACATTTGCCAGATGTGCAGAAGCAGAGTTCCAGGATTATTCTGAAATCTGCTTTGCAATTTTTCTCCAGGTGACATTTTCCAGATGTGCAGAAGCAGAGTTCAAACATGCTGAAATCTAACACATCAATTTCTCTCTTGCTGACATTTTCCAGAGTTGCAGAAGCAGAGTTCCAGGATTATGCTGAAATCAGCTTCTGCATTTTCTCTCTAGCTGACATTTTCCAGATGTGCAGAAGCAGAGTTCTAAGATTATACTGAAATCTACAACTTCAATTTCTCTCTAGCTTACATTTTCCAGATGTGCAGAAGCAGAGTTCCATGATTATGCTGAAATCTGCCTCTGCATTTTCCCTCTAGCTGACATTTTCCAGATGTGCAGAAGCAGAGTTCTAAGATTATGCTGAAATCTACCACATCAATTTCTCTCTAGCTGACAATTTCCAGATGTGCAGAAGCAGAGTTCCAGGATTATGCTGAAATATGCAACATCAATTTCTCTCTAACTGACATTTTCCAAATGTGTAGAACCAGAGATCCAGGATTATGCTGAAATCTGCCTTGCAATTTGTCTCCAAGTGAAATTTTCCAGATGTGGAGAAGCAGAGTTCAAAGATTATGCTGAAATCTACCACATCAATTTCTCTCTAGCTGACATTTTCCAGATGTGCAGAAGCAGACTTCCAGGATTATGCTGAAATCTGCCTCTGCATTTTCTCTCTAGCTGACATTTTCCACATGTGCAGAAGCAGAGTTCCAAGATTATGCTGAAATCTGCCTTGCAATTTCTCTCTAGCTGACATTTGCCAGATGTGCAGAAGCAGAGTTCCAGGATTATTCTGAAATCTGCTTTGCAATTTTTCTCCAGGTGACATTTTCCAGATGTGCAGAAGCAGAGTTCAAACATGCTGAAATCTAACACATCAATTTCTCTCTTGCTGACATTTTCCAGAGTTGCAGAAGCAGAGTTCCAGGATTATGCTGAAATCAGCTTCTGCATTTTCTCTCTAGCTGACGTTTTCCAGATGTGCAGAAGCAGAGTTCTAAGATTATACTGAAATCTACAACTTCAATTTCTCTCTAGCTTACATTTTCCAGATGTGCAGAAGCAGAGTTCCATGATTATGCTGAAATCTGCCTCTGCATTTTCCCTCTAGCTGACATTTTCCAGATGTGCAGAAGCAGAGTTCTAAGATTATGCTGAAATCTACAACATCAATTTCTCTCTAGCTGACAATTTCTAGATGTGAGGAAGCAGAGTTCCAGGATTATGCTGAAATCAGCCTCTGCATTTTCTCTCTAGCTGACATTTTCCAGATGTGCAGAAGCAGAGTTCTAAAATTATGCTGAAATCTACAACATCAATTTCTCTCTAGCTGCCATTTTCCAGATGTGCAGAAGCAGAGTTCAAACATTATGCTGAAATCTAACACGTCAATTTCTCTCTTGCTGACATTTTCCAGTGTTGCAGAAGAAGAGTTCCAGGGTTATGCTGAAATCTGCCTCTGCGTTTTTCCTCTAGCTGACATTTTCCAGATGTGAAAAAGCAGAGTTCAAAGATTATGCTGAAATCTACAACTTCAATTTCTCTCTAGCTGACATTTTCCACATGTGCAGAAGCAGAGTTCAAAGATTATGCTGAAATCTACCACATCAATTTCTCTCTAGCTGACTTTTCCAGATGTGCAGGAGTGTTCCAGGATTATGCTGAAATCTACATCAATTTCTCTCTAGCTGACATTTTCCAGATGTGCAGATGCAGATTTCCAGGTGTTTGCTGAAACCTGCCTTACAATTTCTCTCTAGCTGACATTTTCCAGATGTGTAGAAGCAGAGTTCCAGCTGTGTGCTGAAATCTGCCTTACAATTTCTCTCTAGCTGACTTTTCCAGATGTGCAGAAGATGAGTTCAAAGATTATGGTGAAATCTGCCACATCAATTTCTGTCTAGCTGACATTTGCCAGATGTGCAGAAGTAGAGTTCAAGGATTATGCTGAAATCTGCCTTGCAAGTTTTCTCAAGCTGACATTTTCCATATGTACAGAATCAGAGTTCCTGGTGTATGCTGAAATCTGCCTTGCAATTTCTCTCTTGCTGACTTTTCCAGATGTGCAGAAGCAGAGTTCCAGGATTATGCTGAAATCTGCCTCTGCATTTTCCCTCTAGCTTACATTTTCCAGATGTGCAGAAGCTGAGTTCAAAGATTATGGTGAAATCTACCACATCAATTTCTCTCTAGCTGACATTTTCCAGATGTGCAGAAGCTGAGTTCAAAGATTATGGTGAAATCTACACATCAATTTCTCTCTAGCTGACATTTTCCAGATGTGCGGAAGCAGAGTTCTAAGATTATGCTGAAATCTACAACATCAATTTTTCTCTAGCTGACATTTTCCAGATGTGCGGAAGCAGAGTTCCATGATTATGCTGAAATCTGCCTCTGCATTTTCCCTCTAGCTGACATTTTCCAGATGTGAGGAAGCAGAGTTCCAGGATTATGCTGAAATCAGCCTCTGCATTTTCTCTCCAGGTGACATTTTCCAGATGTGTAGAAGCAGAGTTCAAACATTATGCTGAAATCTAACACATCAATTTCTCTCTTGCTGACATTTTCCAGAGTTGCAGAAGCAGAGTTCCAGGGTTATGCTGAAATCAGCCTCTGCATTTTCTCTCTAGCTGACATTTTCCAGATGTGCAGAAGCAGAGTTCAAAGATTATGCTGAAATCTACCACATCAATTTCTCTCTATCTGACATTTTCCAGATGTGCAGAAGCAGAGTTCCAGGATTGTGCTGAAAACCACAACATCAATTTCTCTCTAGCTGACTTTCCCAGATGTGCAGAAGCAGAGGTCCAGTATTATGCTGAAATCTGCCTCTGCAGTTTCCCTCTAGCTGCCATTTTCCAGATGTGCAGAAGCAGAGTTCCAGTATTATGCTGAAATATACGTCAATTTCTCTCTAACTGACATTTTCCAGTTGTGTAGAACCAGAGATCCAGGATTATGCTGAAATCTGCCTTGCAATTTGTCTCCAAGTGAAATTTTCCAGATGTGGAGAAGCAGAGTTCCAGGATTATGCTGAAATCTGCCTCTGCATTTTCCCTCTAGCTGACATTTTCCAGATGTGCAGAAGCAGAGTTCCAGGATTATGCTGAAATCTGCCTCTGCATTTTCCCTCTAGCTGACATTTGTCAGATGTGCAGAAGCTGAGTTCAAAGATTATGGTGAAATCTACCACATCAATTTCACTCTAGCTGACATTTTCCAGATGTGCAGAAGCAGAGTTCCAGGATTATGCTGAAATATGCAACATCAATTTCTCTCTAACTGACATTTTCCAGATGTGTAGAACCAGAGATCCAGGATTATGCTGAAATCTGCCTTGCAATTTGTCTCCAAGTGAAATTTTCCAGATGTGGAGAAGCAGAGTTCAAAGATTATGCTGAAATCTACCACATCAATTTCTCTCTAGCTGACATTTTCCAGATGTGCAGAAGCAGACTTCCAGGATTGTGCTGAAATCTGCCTCTGCATTTTCTCTCTAGCTGACATTTTCCACATGTGCAGAAGCAGAGTTCCAAGATTATGCTGAAATCTGCCTTGCAATTTCTCTCTAGCTGACATTTGCCAGATGTGCAGAAGCAGAGTTCCAGGATTATTCTGAAATCTGCTTTGCAATTTTTCTCCAGGTGACATTTTCCAGATGTGCAGAAGCAGAGTTCAAACATGCTGAAATCTAACACATCAATTTCTCTCTTGCTGACTTTTTCCAGAGTTGCAGAAGCAGAGTTCCAGGATTATGCTGAAATCAGCTTCTGCATTTTCTCTCTAGCTGACATTTTCCAGATGTGCAGAAGCAGAGTTCTAAGATTATACTGAAATCTACAACTTCAATTTCTCTCTAGCTTACATTTTCCAGATGTGCAGAAGCAGAGTTCCATGATTATGCTGAAATCTGCCTCTGCATTTTCCCTCTAGCTGACATTTTCCAGATGTGCAGAAGCAGAGTTCTAAGATTATGCTGAAATCTACCACATCAATTTCTCTCTAGCTGACAATTTCCAGATGTGCAGAAGAAGAGTTCCAGGATTATGCTGAAATATGCAACATCAATTTCTCTCTAACTGACATTTTCCAGATGTGTAGAACCAGAGATCCAGGATTATGCTGAAATCTGCCTTGCAATTTGTCTCCAAGTGAAATTTTCCAGATGTGGAGAAGCAGAGTTCAAAGATTATGCTGAAATCTACCACATCAATTTCTCTCTAGCTGACATTTTCCAGATGTGCAGAAGCAGACTTCCAGGATTATGCTGAAATCTGCCTCTGCATTTTCTCTCTAGCTGACATTTTCCACATGTGCAGAAGCAGAGTTCCAAGATTATGCTGAAATCTGCCTTGCAATTTCTCTCTAGCTGACATTTGCCAGATGTGCAGAAGCAGAGTTCGGGGATTATTCTGAAATCTGCTTTGCAATTTTTCTCCAGGTGACATTTTCCAGATGTGCAGAAGCAGAGTTCTAAGATTATGCTGAAATTTACAACATCAATTTCTCTCTAGCTGCCATTTTCCAGATGTGCAGAAGCAGAGTTCAAAGATTATGCTGAAATCTACAACTTCAATTTCTCTCTAGCTTACATTTTCCAGATGTGCAGAAGCAGAGTTCCAGGATTATGCTGAAATCTGCCTCTGCATTTTCTCTCTAGCTGACATTTTCCACATGTGCAGAAGCAGAGTTCAAAGATTATGCTGAAATCTACCACATCAATTTCTCTCTATCTGACATTTTCCAGATGTGCAGAAGCAGAGTTCCAGGATTGTGCTGAAAACCACAACATCAATTTCTCTCTAGCTGACTTTTCCAGATGTGCAGGAGTGTTCCAGGATTATGCTGAAATCTACATCAATTTCTCTCTAGCTGACATTTTCCATATGTGCAGATGCAGATTTCCAGGTGTATGCTGAAACCTGCCTTACAATTTCTCTCTAGCTGACATTTTCCAGATGTGTAGAAGCAGAGTTCCAGCTGTGTGCTGAAATCTGCCTTACAATTTCTCTCTAGCTGACTTTTCCAGATGTGCAGAAGATGAGTTCAAAGATTATGGTGAAATCTGCCACATCAATTTCTGTCTAGCTGACATTTGCCAGATGTGCAGAAGTAGAGTTCAAGGATTATGCTGAAATCTGCCTTGCAAGTTTTCTCAAGCTGACATTTTCCATATGTACAGAATCAGAGTTCCTGGTGTATGCTGAAATCTGCCTTGCAATTTCTCTCTAGCTGACTTTTCCAGATGTGCAGAAGCAGAGTTCAAAGATTATGCTGAAATCTAACACATCAATTTCTCTCTTGCTGACATTTTCCAGATGTGCAGAAGCAGAGTTCCAGGATTATGCTGAAATCTGCCTCTGCATTTTCCCTCTAGCTTACATTTTCCAGATGTGCAGAAGCTGAGTTCAAAGATTATGGTGAAATCTACCACATCAATTTCTCTCTAGCTGACATTTTCCAGATGTGCAGAAGCTGAGTTCAAAGATTATGGTGAAATCTACCACATCAATTTCACTCTAGCTGACATTTTCCAGATGTGCAGAAGCAGAGTTCCAGGATTATGCTGAAATATGCAACATCAATTTCTCTCTAACTGACATTTTCCAGATGTGTAGAACCAGAGTTCCAGGATTATGCTGAAATCTGCCTTGCAATTTGTCTCCAAGTGAAATTTTCCAGATGTGGAGAAGCAGAGTTCAAAGATTATGCTGAAATCTACCACATCAATTTCTCTCTAGCTGACATTTTCCAGATGTGCAGAAGCAGACTTCCAGGATTATGCTGAAATCTGCCTCTTCATTTTCTCTCTAGCTGACATTTTCCACATGTGCAGAAGCAGAGTTCCAAGATTATGCTGAAATCTGCCTTGCAATTTCTCTCTAGCTGACATTTGCCAGATGTGCAGAAGCAGAGTTCCAGGATTATTCTGAAATCTGCCTTGCAATTTTTCTCCAGGTGACATTTTCCAGATGTGCAGAAGCAGAGTTCAAACATGCTGAAATCTAACACATCAATTTTTCTCTTGCTGACATTTTCCAAAGTTGCAGAAGCAGAGTTCCAGGATTATGCTGAAATCAGCTTCTGCATTTTCTCTCTAGCTGACATTTTCCAGATGTGCAGAAGCAGAGTTCTAAGATTATACTGAAATCTACAACATCAATTTCTCTCTAGCTTACATTTTCCAGATGTGCAGAAGCAGAGTTCCATGATTATGCTGAAATCTGCCTCTGCATTTTCCCTCTAGCTGACATTTTCCAGATGTGCAGAAGCAGAGTTCCAGGATTATGCTGAAATATGCAACATCAATTTCTCTCTAACTGACATTTTCCAGATGTGTAGAACCAGAGTTCCAGGATTATGCTGAAATCTGCCTTGCAATTTGTCTCCAAGTGAAATTTTCCAGATGTGGAGAAGCAGAGTTCAAAGATTATGCTGAAATCTACCACATCAATTTCTCTCTAGCTGACATTTTCCAGATGTGCAGAAGCAGACTTCCAGGATTATGCTGAAATCTGCCTCTTCATTTTCTCTCTAGCTGACATTTTCCACATGTGCAGAAGCAGAGTTCCAAGATTATGCTGAAATCTGCCTTGCAATTTCTCTCTAGCTGACATTTGCCAGATGTGCAGAAGCAGAGTTCCAGGATTATTCTGAAATCTGCCTTGCAATTTTTCTCCAGGTGACATTTTCCAGATGTGCAGAAGCAGAGTTCAAACATGCTGAAATCTAACACATCAATTTTTCTCTTGCTGACATTTTCCAAAGTTGCAGAAGCAGAGTTCCAGGATTATGCTGAAATCAGCTTCTGCATTTTCTCTCTAGCTGACATTTTCCAGATGTGCAGAAGCAGAGTTCTAAGATTATACTGAAATCTACAACATCAATTTCTCTCTAGCTTACATTTTCCAGATGTGCAGAAGCAGAGTTCCATGATTATGCTGAAATCTGCCTCTGCATTTTCCCTCTAGCTGACATTTTCCAGATGTGCAGAAGCAGAGTTCAAAGATTATGCTGAAATCTACAACTTCAATTTCTCTCTAGCTTACATTTTCCAGATGTGCAGAAGCAGAGTTCCAGGATTATGCTGAAATCTGCCTCTGCATTTTCTCTCTATCTGACATTTTCCAGATGTGCAGAAGCAGAGTTCCAGGATTGTGCTGAAAACCACAACATCAATTTCTCTCTAGCTGACTTTTCCAGATGTGCAGGAGTGTTCCAGGATTATGCTGAAATCTACATCAATTTCTCTCTAGCTGACATTTTCCAGATGTGTAGAAGCAGAGTTCCAGCTGTGTGCTGAAATCTGCCTTACAATTTCTCTCTAGCTGACTTTTCCAGATGTGCAGAAGATGAGTTCAAAGATTATGGTGAAATCTGCCACATCAATTTCTGTCTAGCTGACATTTGCCAGATGTGCAGAAGTAGAGTTCAAGGATTATGCTGAAATCTGCCTTGCAAGTTTTCTCAAGCTGACATTTTCCATATGTACAGAATCAGAGTTCCTGGTGTATGCTGAAATCTGCCTTGCAATTTCTCTCTAGCTGACTTTTCCAGATGTGCAGAAGCAGAGTTCAAAGATTATGCTGAAATCTAACACATCAATTTCTCTCTTGCTGACATTTTCCAGATGTGCAGAAGCAGAGTTCCAGGATTATGCTGAAATCTGCCTCTGCATTTTCCCTCTAGCTTACATTTTCCAGATGTGCAGAAGCTGAGTTCAAAGATTATGGTGAAATCTACCACATCAATTTCTCTCTAGCTGACATTTTCCAGATGTGCAGAAGCTGAGTTCAAAGATTATGGTGAAATCTACCACATCAATTTCACTCTAGCTGACATTTTCCAGATGTGCAGAAGCAGAGTTCCAGGATTATGCTGAAATATGCAACATCAATTTCTCTCTAACTGACATTTTCCAGATGTGTAGAACCAGAGTTCCAGGATTATGCTGAAATCTGCCTTGCAATTTGTCTCCAAGTGAAATGTTCCAGATGTGGAGAAGCAGAGTTCAAAGATTATGCTGAAATCTACCACATCAATTTCTCTCTAGCTGACATTTTCCAGATGTGCAGAAGCAGACTTCCAGGATTATGCTGAAATCTGCCTCTTCATTTTCTCTCTAGCTGACATTTTCCACATGTGCAGAAGCAGAGTTCCAAGATTATGCTGAAATCTGCCTTGCAATTTCTCTCTAGCTGACATTTGCCAGATGTGCAGAAGCAGAGTTCCAGGATTATTCTGAAATCTGCCTTGCAATTTTTCTCCAGGTGACATTTTCCAGATGTGCAGAAGCAGAGTTCAAACATGCTGAAATCTAACACATCAATTTCTCTCTTGCTGACATTTTCCAGAGTTGCAGAAGCAGAGTTCCAGGATTATGCTGAAATCAGCTTCTGCATTTTCTCTCTAGCTGACATTTTCCAGATGTGCAGAAGCAGAGTTCTAAGATTATACTGAAATCTACAACATCAATTTCTCTCTAGCTTACATTTTCCAGATGTGCAGAAGCAGAGTTCCATGATTATGCTGAAATCTGCCTCTGCATTTTCCCTCTAGCTGACATTTTCCAGATGTGCAGAAGCAGAGTTCTAAGATTATGCTGAAATCTACAACATCAATTTCTCTCTAGCTGACATTTTCCAGATGTGAGGAAGCAGAGTTCCAGGATTATGCTGAAATCAGCCTCTGCATTTTCTCTCTAGCTGACATTTTCCAGATGTGCAGAAGCAGAGTTCTAAGATTATGCTGAAATCTACAACATCAATTTCTCTCTAGCTGCCATTTTCCAGATGTGCAGAAGCAGAGTTCAAACATTATGCTGAAATCTACCACTTCAATTTCTCTCTAGCTCACATTTGCCAGATGTGCAGAAGCAGAGTTCTAGGATTATTCTGAAATCTGCCTTGCAATTTTTCTCCAGGTGACATTTTCCAGATGTGCAGAAGCAGAGTTCAAACATTATGCTGAAATCTAACACGTCAATTTCTCTCTTGCTGACATTTTCCAGAGTTGCAGAAGAAGAGTTCCAGGGTTATGCTGAAATCTGCCTCTGCGTTTTTCCTCTAGCTGACATTTTCCAGATGTGAAAAAGCAGAGTTCAAAGATTATGCTGAAATCTACAACTTCAATTTCTCTCTAGCTTACATTTTCCAGATGTGCAGAAGCAGAGTTCCAGGATTATGCTGAAATCTGCCTCTGCATTTTCTCTCTAGCTGACATTTTCCACATGTGCAGAAGCAGAGTTCAAAGATTATGCTGAAATCTACCACATCAATTTCTCTCTATCTGACATTTTCCAGATGTGCAGAAGCAGAGTTCCAGGATTGTGCTGAAAACCACAACATCAATTTCTCTCTAGCTGACTTTCACAGATGTGCAGAAGCAGAGGTCCAGTATTATGCTGAAATCTGCCTTGCAATTTCTCTCTAGCTGACTTTTCCAGATGTGCAGGAGTGTTCCAGGATTATGCTGAAATCTACATCAATTTCTCTCTAGCTGAAATTTTCCAGATGTGCAGATGCAGATTTCCAGGTGTATGCTGAAACCTGCCTTACAATTTCTCTCTAGCTGACATTTTCCAGATGTGTAGAAGCAGAGTTCCACCTGTGTGCTGAAACCTGCCTTACAATTTCTGTCTAGCTGACTTTTCCAGATGTGCAGAGGATGAGTTCAAAGATTATGGTGAAATCTGCCACATCAATTTCTGTCTAGCTGACATTTGCCAGATGTGCAGAAGTAGAGTTCAAGGATTATGCTGAAATCTGCCTTGCAAGTTTTCTCAAGCTGACATTTTCCATATGTACAGAATCAGAGTTCCTGGTGTATGCTGAAATCTGCCTTGCAATTTCTCTCTAGCTGACTTTTCCAGATGTGCAGAAGCTGAGTTCAAAGATTATGGTGAAATATGCAAAATCAATTTCTCTCTAACTGACATTTTCCAGATGTGGAGAAGCAGAGTTCAAAGATTATGCTGAAATCTACCACATCAATTTCTCTCTTGCTGACATTTTCCAGAGTTGCAGAAGCAGAGTTCCAGGATTATGCTGAAATCAGCTTCTGCATTTTCTCTCTAGCTGACATTTTCCAGATGTGCAGAAGCAGAGTTCTAAGATTATACTGAAATCTACAACATCAATTTCTCTCTAGCTTACATTTTCCAGATGTGCAGAAGCAGAGTTCCATGATTATGCTGAAATCTGCCTCTGCATTTTCCCTCTAGCTGACATTTTCCAGATGTGCAGAAGCAGAGTTCTAAGATTATGCTGAAATCTACAACATCAATTTCTCTCTAGCTGACATTTTCCAGATGTGAGGAAGCAGAGTTCCAGGATTATGCTGAAATCAGCCTCTGCATTTTCTCTCTAGCTGACATTTTCCAGATGTGCAGAAGCAGAGTTCTAAGATTATGCTGAAATCTACAACATCAATTTCTCTCTAGCTGCCATTTTCCAGATGTGCAGAAGCAGAGTTCAAACATTATGCTGAAATCTACCACTTCTATTTCTCTCTAGCTCACATTTGCCAGATGTGCAGAAGCAGAGTTCTAGGATTATTCTGAAATCTGCCTTGCAATTTTTCTCCAGGTGACATTTTCCAGATGTGCAGAAGCAGAGTTCAAACATTATGCTGAAATCTAACACGTCAATTTCTCTCTTGCTGACATTTTCCAGAGTTGCAGAAGAAGAGTTCCAGGGTTATGCTGAAATCTGCCTCTGCGTTTTTCCTCTAGCTGACATTTTCCAGATGTGAAAAAGCAGAGTTCAAAGATTATGCTGAAATCTACAACTTCAATTTCTCTCTAGCTTACATTTTCCAGATGTGCAGAAGCAGAGTTCCAGGATTATGCTGAAATCTGCCTCTGCATTTTCTCTCTAGCTGACATTTTCCACATGTGCAGAAGCAGAGTTCAAAGATTATGCTGAAATCTACCACATCAATTTCTCTCTATCTGACATTTTCCAGATGTGCAGAAGCAGAGTTCCAGGATTGTGCTGAAAACCACAACATCAATTTCTCTCTAGCTGACTTTCACAGATGTGCAGAAGCAGAGGTCCAGTATTATGCTGAAATCTGCCTTGCAATTTCTCTCTAGCTGACTTTTCCAGATGTGCAGGAGTGTTCCAGGATTATGCTGAAATCTACATCAATTTCTCTCTAGCTGAAATTTTCCAGATGTGCAGATGCAGATTTCCAGGTGTATGCTGAAACCTGCCTTACAATTTCTCTCTAGCTGACATTTTCCAGATGTGTAGAAGCAGAGTTCCACCTGTGTGCTGAAACCTGCCTTACAATTTCTGTCTAGCTGACTTTTCCAGATGTGCAGAGGATGAGTTCAAAGATTATGGTGAAATCTGCCACATCAATTTCTGTCTAGCTGACATTTGCCAGATGTGCAGAAGTAGAGTTCAAGGATTATGCTGAAATCTGCCTTGCAAGTTTTCTCAAGCTGACATTTTCCATATGTACAGAATCAGAGTTCCTGGTGTATGCTGAAATCTGCCTTGCAATTTCTCTCTAGCTGACTTTTCCAGATGTGCAGAAGCTGAGTTCAAAGATTATGGTGAAATATGCAAAATCAATTTCTCTCTAACTGACATTTTCCAGATGTGGAGAAGCAGAGTTCAAAGATTATGCTGAAATCTACCACATCAATTTCTCTCTAGCTGACATTTTCCAGATGTGCAGAAGCAGACTTCCAGGATTATGCTGAAATCTGCCTCTGCATTTTCTCTCTAGCTGACATTTTCCACATGTGCAGAAGCAGAGTTCCAAGATTATGCTGAAATCTGCCTTGCAATTTCTCTCTAGCTGACATTTGCCAGATGTGCAGAAGCAGAGTTCCAGGATTATTCTGAAATCTGCTTTGCAATTTTTCTCCAGGTGACATTTTCCAGATGTGCAGAAGCAGAGTTCAAACATGCTGAAATCTAACACATCAATTTCTCTCTTGCTGACATTTTCCAGAGTTGCAGAAGCAGAGTTCCAGGATTATGCTGAAATCAGCTTCTGCATTTTCTCTCTAGCTGACATTTTCCAGATGTGCAGAAGCAGAGTTCTAAGATTATACTGAAATCTACAACTTCAATTTCTCTCTAGCTTACATTTTCCAGATGTGCAGAAGCAGAGTTCCATGATTATGCTGAAATCTGCCTCTGCATTTTCCCTCTAGCTGACATTTTCCAGATGTGCAGAAGCAGAGTTCTAAGATTATGCTGAAATCTACCACATCAATTTCTCTCTAGCTGACAATTTCCAGATGTGCAGAAGCAGAGTTCCAGGATTATGCTGAAATATGCAACATCAATTTCTCTCTAACTGACATTTTCCAGATGTGTAGAACCAGAGATCCAGGATTATGCTGAAATCTGCCTTGCAATTTGTCTCCAAGTGAAATTTTCCAGATGTGGAGAAGCAGAGTTCAAAGATTATGCTGAAATCTACCACATCAATTTCTCTCTAGCTGACATTTTCCAGATGTGCAGAAGCAGACTTCCAGGATTATGCTGAAATCTGCCTCTGCATTTTCTCTCTAGCTGACATTTTCCACATGTGCAGAAGCAGAGTTCCAAGATTATGCTGAAATCTGCCTTGCAATTTCTCTCTAGCTGACATTTGCCAGATGTGCAGAAGCAGAGTTCCAGGATTATGCTGAAATCTGCTTTGCAATTTTTCTCCAGGTGACATTTTCCAGATGTGCAGAAGCAGAGTTCAAACATGCTGAAATCTAACACATCAATTTCTCTCTTGCTGACATTTTCCAGAGTTGCAGAAGCAGAGTTCCAGGATTATGCTGAAATCAGCTTCTGCATTTTCTCTCTAGCTGACGTTTTCCAGATGTGCAGACGCAGAGTTCTAAGATTATACTGAAATCTACAACTTCAATTTCTCTCTAGCTTACATTTTCCAGATGTGCAGAAGCAGAGTTCCATGATTATGCTGAAATCTACCTCTGCATTTTCCCTCTAGCTGACATTTTCCAGATGTGCAGAAGCAGAGTTCTAAGATTATGCTGAAATCTACAACATCAATTTCTTTCTAGCTGCCATTTTCCAGATGTGCAGAAGCAGAGTTCAAACATTATGCTGAAATCTAACACGTCAATTTCTCTCTTGCTGACATTTTCCAGAGTTGCAGAAGAAGAGTTCCAGGGTTATGCTGAAATCTGCCTCTGCGTTTTTCCTCTAGCTGACATTTTCCAGATGTGAAAAAGCAGAGTTCAAAGATTATGCTGAAATCTACAACCTCAATTTCTCTCTAGCTTACATTTTCCAGATGTGCAGAAGCAGAGTTCCAGGATTATGCTGAAATCTGCCTCTGCATTTTCTCTCTAGCTGACATTTTCCACATGTGCAGAAGCAGAGTTCAAAGATTATGCTGAAATCTACCACATCAATTTCTCTCTATCTGACATTTTCCAGATGTGCAGAAGCAGAGTTCCAGGATTGTGCTGAAAACCACAACATCAATTTCTCTCTAGCTGACTTTTCCAGATGTGCAGGAGTGTTCCAGGATTATGCTGAAATCTACATCAATTTCTCTCTAGCTGACATTTTCCAGATGTGCAGATGCAGATTTCCAGGTGTTTGCTGAAACCTGCCTTACAATTTCTCTCTAGCTGACATTTTCCAGATGTGTAGAAGCAGAGTTCCAGCTGTGTGCTGAAATCTGCCTTACAATTTCTCTCTAGCTGACTTTTCCAGATGTGCAGAAGATGAGTTCAAAGATTATGGTGAAATCTGCCACATCAATTTCTGTCTAGCTGACATTTGCCAGATGTGCAGAAGTAGAGTTCAAGGATTATGCTGAAATCTGCCTTGCAAGTTTTCTCAAGCTGACATTTTCCATATGTACAGAATCAGAGTTCCTGGTGTATGCTGAAATCTGCCTTGCAATTTCTCTCTTGCTGACTTTTCCAGATGTGCAGAAGCAGAGTTCCAGGATTATGCTGAAATCTGCCTCTGCATTTTCCCTCTAGCTTACATTTTCCAGATGTGCAGAAGCTGAGTTCAAAGATTATGGTGAAATCTACCACATCAATTTCTCTCTAGCTGACATTTTCCAGATGTGCAGAAGCTGAGTTCAAAGATTATGGTGAAATCTACACATCAATTTCTCTCTAGCTGACATTTTCCAGATGTGCGGAAGCAGAGTTCTAAGATTATGCTGAAATCTACAACATCAATTTTTCTCTAGCTGACATTTTCCAGATGTGCGGAAGCAGAGTTCCATGATTATGCTGAAATCTGCCTCTGCATTTTCCCTCTAGCTGACATTTTCCAGATGTGAGGAAGCAGAGTTCCAGGATTATGCTGAAATCAGCCTCTGCATTTTCTCTCCAGGTGACATTTTCCAGATGTGTAGAAGCAGAGTTCAAACATTATGCTGAAATCTAACACATCAATTTCTCTCTTGCTGACATTTTCCAGAGTTGCAGAAGCAGAGTTCCAGGGTTATGCTGAAATCAGCCTCTGCATTTTCTCTCTAGCTGACATTTTCCAGATGTGCAGAAGCAGAGTTCAAAGATTATGCTGAAATCTACCACATCAATTTCTCTCTATCTGACATTTTCCAGATGTGCAGAAGCAGAGTTCCAGGATTGTGCTGAAAACCACAACATCAATTTCTCTCTAGCTGACTTTCCCAGATGTGCAGAAGCAGAGGTCCAGTATTATGCTGAAATCTGCCTCTGCAGTTTCCCTCTAGCTGCCATTTTCCAGATGTGCAGAAGCAGAGTTCCAGTATTATGCTGAAATATACGTCAATTTCTCTCTAACTGACATTTTCCAGTTGTATAGAACCAGAGATCCAGGATTATGCTGAAATCTGCCTTGCAATTTGTCTCCAAGTGAAATTTTCCAGATGTGGAGAAGCAGAGTTCCAGGATTATGCTGAAATCTGCCTCTGCATTTTCCCTCTAGCTGACATTTTCCAGATGTGCAGAACCAGAGTTCCAGGATTATGCTGAAATCTGCCTCTGCATTTTCCCTCTAGCTGACATTTTCCAGATGTGCAGAAGCTGAGTTCAAAGATTATGGTGAAATCTACCACATCAATTTCTCTGTAGCTGACATTTTCCAGATGTGCAGAAGCTGAGTTCAAAGATTATGGTGAAATCTACCACATCAATTTCACTCTAGCTGACATTTTCCAGATGTGCAGAAGCAGAGTTCCAGGATTATGCTGAAATATGCAACATCAATTTCTCTCTAACTGACATTTTCCAGATGTGTAGAACCAGAGATCCAGGATTATGCTGAAATCTGCCTTGCAATTTGTCTCCAAGTGAAATTTTCCAGATGTGGAGAAGCAGAGTTCAAAGATTATGCTGAAATCTACCACATCAATTTCTCTCTAGCTGACATTTTCCAGATGTGCAGAAGCAGACTTCCAGGATTATGCTGAAATCTGCCTCTGCATTTTCCCTCTAGCTGAGATTTTCCAGATGTGCAGAAGCAGAGTTCCAAGATTATGCTGAAATCTGCCTTGCAATTTCTCTCTAGCTGACATTTGCCAGATGTGCAGAAGCAGAGTTCCAGGATTATTCTGAAATCTGCTTTGCAATTTTTCTCCAGGTGACATTTTCCAGATGTGCAGAAGCAGAGTTCAAACATGCTGAAATCTAACACATCAATTTCTCTCTTGCTGACATTTTCCAGAGTTGCAGAAGCAGAGTTCCAGGATTATGCTGAAATCAGCTTCTGCATTTTCTCTCTAGCTGACATTTTCCAGATGTGCAGAAGCAGAGTTCTAAGATTATACTGAAATCTACAACTTCAATTTCTCTCTAGCTTACATTTTCCAGATGTGCAGAAGCAGAGTTCCATGATTATGCTGAAATCTGCCTCTGCATTTTCCCTCTAGCTGACATTTTCCAGATGTGCAGAAGCAGAGTTCTAAGATTATGCTGAAATCTACCACATCAATTTCTCTCTAGCTGACAATTTCCAGATGTGCAGAAGCAGAGTTCCAGGATTATGCTGAAATATGCAACATCAATTTCTCTCTAACTGACATTTTCCAGATGTGTAGAACCAGAGATCCAGGATTATGCTGAAATCTGCCTTGCAATTTGTCTCCAAGTGAAATTTTCCAGATGTGGAGAAGCAGAGTTCAAAGATTATGCTGAAATCTACCACATCAATTTCTCTCTAGCTGACATTTTCCAGATGTGCAGAAGCAGACTTCCAGGATTATGCTGAAATCTGCCTCTGCATTTTCTCTCTAGCTGAGATTTTCCAGATGTGCAGAAGCAGAGTTCCAAGATTATGCTGAAATCTGCCTTGCAATTTCTCTCTAGCTGACATTTGCCAGATGTGCAGAAGCAGAGTTCCAGGATTATTCTGAAATCTGCTTTGCAATTTTTCTCCAGGTGACATTTTCCAGATGTGCAGAAGCAGAGTTCAAACATGCTGAAATCTAACACATCAATTTCTCTCTTGCTGACATTTTCCAGAGTTGCAGAAGCAGAGTTCCAGGATTATGCTGAAATCAGCTTCTGCATTTTCTCTCTAGCTGACATTTTCCAGATGTGCAGAAGCAGAGTTCTAAGATTATACTGAAATCTACAACTTCAATTTCTCTCTAGCTTACATTTTCCAGATGTGCAGAAGCAGAGTTCCATGATTATGCTGAAATCTGCCTCTGCATTTTCCCTCTAGCTGACATTTTCCAGATGTGCAGAAGCAGAGTTCTAAGATTATGCTGAAATCTACCACATCAATTTCTCTCTAGCTGACAATTTGCAGATGTGCAGAAGCAGAGTTCCAGGATTATGCTGAAATATGCAACATCAATTTCTCTCTAACTGACATTTTCCAGATGTGTAGAACCAGAGATCCAGGATTATGCTGAAATCTGCCTTGCAATTTGTCTCCAAGTGAAATTTTCCAGATGTGGAGAAGCAGAGTTCAAAGATTATGCTGAAATCTACCACATCAATTTCTCTCTAGCTGACATTTTCCAGATGTGCAGAAGCAGACTTCCAGGATTATGCTGAAATCTGCCTCTGCATTTTCTCTCTAGCTGACATTTTCCACATGTGCAGAAGCAGAGTTCCAAGATTATGCTGAAATCTGCCTTGCAATTTCTCTCTAGCTGACATTTGCCAGATGTGCAGAAGCAGAGTTCCAGGATTATGCTGAAATCTGCTTTGCAATTTTTCTCCAGGTGACATTTTCCAGATGTGCAGAAGCAGAGTTCAAACATGCTGAAATCTAACACATCAATTTCTCTCTTGCTGACATTTTCCAGAGTTGCAGAAGCAGAGTTCCAGGATTATGCTGAAATCAGCTTCTGCATTTTCTCTCTAGCTGACGTTTTCCAGATGTGCAGACGCAGAGTTCTAAGATTATACTGAAATCTACAACTTCAATTTCTCTCTAGCTTACATTTTCCAGATGTGCAGAAGCAGAGTTCCATGATTATGCTGAAATCTACCTCTGCATTTTCCCTCTAGCTGACATTTTCCAGATGTGCAGAAGCAGAGTTCTAAGATTATGCTGAAATCTACAACATCAATTTCTTTCTAGCTGCCATTTTCCAGATGTGCAGAAGCAGAGTTCAAACATTATGCTGAAATCTAACACGTCAATTTCTCTCTTGCTGACATTTTCCAGAGTTGCAGAAGAAGAGTTCCAGGGTTATGCTGAAATCTGCCTCTGCGTTTTTCCTCTAGCTGACATTTTCCAGATGTGAAAAAGCAGAGTTCAAAGATTATGCTGAAATCTACAACCTCAATTTCTCTCTAGCTTACATTTTCCAGATGTGCAGAAGCAGAGTTCCAGGATTATGCTGAAATCTGCCTCTGCATTTTCTCTCTAGCTGACATTTTCCACATGTGCAGAAGCAGAGTTCAAAGATTATGCTGAAATCTACCACATCAATTTCTCTCTATCTGACATTTTCCAGATGTGCAGAAGCAGAGTTCCAGGATTGTGCTGAAAACCACAACATCAATTTCTCTCTAGCTGACTTTTCCAGATGTGCAGGAGTGTTCCAGGATTATGCTGAAATCTACATCAATTTCTCTCTAGCTGACATTTTCCAGATGTGCAGATGCAGATTTCCAGGTGTTTGCTGAAACCTGCCTTACAATTTCTCTCTAGCTGACATTTTCCAGATGTGTAGAAGCAGAGTTCCAGCTGTGTGCTGAAATCTGCCTTACAATTTCTCTCTAGCTGACTTTTCCAGATGTGCAGAAGATGAGTTCAAAGATTATGGTGAAATCTGCCACATCAATTTCTGTCTAGCTGACATTTGCCAGATGTGCAGAAGTAGAGTTCAAGGATTATGCTGAAATCTGCCTTGCAAGTTTTCTCAAGCTGACATTTTCCATATGTACAGAATCAGAGTTCCTGGTGTATGCTGAAATCTGCCTTGCAATTTCTCTCTTGCTGACTTTTCCAGATGTGCAGAAGCAGAGTTCCAGGATTATGCTGAAATCTGCCTCTGCATTTTCCCTCTAGCTTACATTTTCCAGATGTGCAGAAGCTGAGTTCAAAGATTATGGTGAAATCTACCACATCAATTTCTCTCTAGCTGACATTTTCCAGATGTGCAGAAGCTGAGTTCAAAGATTATGGTGAAATCTACACATCAATTTCTCTCTAGCTGACATTTTCCAGATGTGCGGAAGCAGAGTTCTAAGATTATGCTGAAATCTACAACATCAATTTTTCTCTAGCTGACATTTTCCAGATGTGCGGAAGCAGAGTTCCATGATTATGCTGAAATCTGCCTCTGCATTTTCCCTCTAGCTGACATTTTCCAGATGTGAGGAAGCAGAGTTCCAGGATTATGCTGAAATCAGCCTCTGCATTTTCTCTCCAGGTGACATTTTCCAGATGTGTAGAAGCAGAGTTCAAACATTATGCTGAAATCTAACACATCAATTTCTCTCTTGCTGACATTTTCCAGAGTTGCAGAAGCAGAGTTCCAGGGTTATGCTGAAATCAGCCTCTGCATTTTCTCTCTAGCTGACATTTTCCAGATGTGCAGAAGCAGAGTTCAAAGATTATGCTGAAATCTACCACATCAATTTCTCTCTATCTGACATTTTCCAGATGTGCAGAAGCAGAGTTCCAGGATTGTGCTGAAAACCACAACATCAATTTCTCTCTAGCTGACTTTCCCAGATGTGCAGAAGCAGAGGTCCAGTATTATGCTGAAATCTGCCTCTGCAGTTTCCCTCTAGCTGCCATTTTCCAGATGTGCAGAAGCAGAGTTCCAGTATTATGCTGAAATATACGTCAATTTCTCTCTAACTGACATTTTCCAGTTGTATAGAACCAGAGATCCAGGATTATGCTGAAATCTGCCTTGCAATTTGTCTCCAAGTGAAATTTTCCAGATGTGGAGAAGCAGAGTTCCAGGATTATGCTGAAATCTGCCTCTGCATTTTCCCTCTAGCTGACATTTTCCAGATGTGCAGAACCAGAGTTCCAGGATTATGCTGAAATCTGCCTCTGCATTTTCCCTCTAGCTGACATTTTCCAGATGTGCAGAAGCTGAGTTCAAAGATTATGGTGAAATCTACCACATCAATTTCTCTGTAGCTGACATTTTCCAGATGTGCAGAAGCTGAGTTCAAAGATTATGGTGAAATCTACCACATCAATTTCACTCTAGCTGACATTTTCCAGATGTGCAGAAGCAGAGTTCCAGGATTATGCTGAAATATGCAACATCAATTTCTCTCTAACTGACATTTTCCAGATGTGTAGAACCAGAGATCCAGGATTATGCTGAAATCTGCCTTGCAATTTGTCTCCAAGTGAAATTTTCCAGATGTGGAGAAGCAGAGTTCAAAGATTATGCTGAAATCTACCACATCAATTTCTCTCTAGCTGACATTTTCCAGATGTGCAGAAGCAGACTTCCAGGATTATGCTGAAATCTGCCTCTGCATTTTCTCTCTAGCTGACGTTTTCCACATGTGCAGAAGCAGAGTTCCAAGATTATGCTGAAATCTGCCTTGCAATTTCTCTCTAGCTGACATTTGCCAGATGTGCAGAAGCAGAGTTCCAGGATTATTCTGAAATCTGCCTTGCAATTTTTCTCCAGGTGACATTTTCCAGATGTGCAGAAGCAGAGTTCAAACATGCTGAAATCTAACACATCAATTTCTCTCTTGCTGACATTTTCCAGAGTTGCAGAAGCAGAGTTCCAGGATTATGCTGAAATCAGCTTCTGCATTTTCTCTCTAGCTGACATTTTCCAGATGTGCAGAAGCAGAGTTCTAAGATTATACTGAAATCTACAACTTCAATTTCTCTCTAGCTGACATTTTCCAGATGTGCAGAAGCAGAGTTCTAAGATTATGCTGAAATCTACAACATCAATTTCTCTCTAGCTTACATTTTCCAGATGTGCAGAAGCAGAGTTCCATGATTATGCTGAAATCTGCCTCTGCATTTTCCCTCTAGCTGAGATTTTCCAGATGTGCAGAAGCAGAGTTCTAAGATTATGCTGAAATCTACAACATCAATTTCTCTCTAGCTGACATTTTCCAGATGTGAGGAAGCAGAGTTCCAGGATTATGCTGAAATCAGCCTCTGCATTTTCTCTCTAGCTGATATTTTCCAGATGTGCAGAAGCAGAGTTCTAAGATTATGCTGAAATCTACAACATCAATTTCTCTCTAGCTGCCATTTTCCAGATGTGCAGAAGCAGAGTTCAAACATTATACTGAAATCTACCACTTCAATTTCTCTCTAGCTCACATTTGCCAGATGTGCAGAAGCAGAGTTCTAGGATTATTCTGAAATCTGCCTTGCAATTTTTCTCCAGGTGACATTTTCCAGATGTGCAGAAGCAGAGTTCAAACATTATGCTGAAATCTAACACGTCAATTTCTCTCTTGCTGACATTTTCCAGAGTTGCAGAAGAAGAGTTCCAGGGTTATGCTGAAATCTGCCTCTGCGTTTTTCCTCTAGCTGACATTTTCCAGATGTGAAAAAGCAGAGTTCAAAGATTATGCTGAAATCTACAACTTCAATTTCTCTCTAGCTTACATTTTCCAGATGTGCAGAAGCAGAGTTCCAGGATTATGCTGAAATCTGCCTCTGCATTTTCTCTCTAGCTGACATTTTCCACATGTGCAGAAGCAGAGTTCAAAGATTATGCTGAAATCTACCACATCAATTTCTCTCTATCTGACATTTTCCAGATGTGCAGAAGCAGAGTTCCAGGATTGTGCTGAAAACCACAACATCAATTTCTCTCTAGCTGACTTTCACAGATGTGCAGAAGCAGAGGTCCAGTATTATGCTGAAATCTGCCTTGCAATTTCTCTCTAGCTGACTTTTCCAGATGTGCAGGAGTGTTCCAGGATTATGCTGAAATCTACATCAATTTCTCTCTAGCTGAAATTTTCCAGATGTGCAGATGCAGATTTCCAGGTGTATGCTGAAACCTGCCTTACAATTTCTCTCTAGCTGACATTTTCCAGATGTGTAGAAGCAGAGTTCCACCTGTGTGCTGAAACCTGCCTTACAATTTCTGTCTAGCTGACTTTTCCAGATGTGCAGAGGATGAGTTCAAAGATTATGGTGAAATCTGCCACATCAATTTCTGTCTAGCTGACATTTGCCAGATGTGCAGAAGTAGAGTTCAAGGATTATGCTGAAATCTGCCTTGCAAGTTTTCTCAAGCTGACATTTTCCATATGTACAGAATCAGAGTTCCTGGTGTATGCTGAAATCTGCCTTGCAATTTCTCTCTAGCTGACTTTTCCAGATGTGCAGAAGCTGAGTTCAAAGATTATGGTGAAATATGCAAAATCAATTTCTCTCTAACTGACATTTTCCAGATGTGTAGAACCAGAGATCCAGGATTATGCTGAAATCTGCCTTGCAATTTGTCTCCAAGTGAAATTTTCCAGATGTGGAGAAGCAGAGTTCAAAGATTATGCTGAAATCTACCACATCAATTTCTCTCTAGCTGACATTTTCCAGATGTGCAGAAGCAGACTTCCAGGATTATGCTGAAATCTGCCTCTGCATTTTCTCTCTAGCTGACATTTTCCACATGTGCAGAAGCAGAGTTCCAAGATTATGCTGAAATCTGCCTTGCAATTTCTCTCTAGCTGACATTTGCCAGATGTGCAGAAGCAGAGTTCCAGGATTATTCTGAAATCTGCTTTGCAATTTTTCTCCAGGTGACATTTTCCAGATGTGCAGAAGCAGAGTTCAAACATGCTGAAATCTAACACATCAATTTCTCTCTTGCTGACATTTTCCAGAGTTGCAGAAGCAGAGTTCCAGGATTATGCTGAAATCAGCTTCTGCATTTTCTCTCTAGCTGACATTTTCCAGATGTGCAGAAGCAGAGTTCTAAGATTATACTGAAATCTACAACTTCAATTTCTCTCTAGCTTACATTTTCCAGATGTGCAGAAGCAGAGTTCCATGATTATGCTGAAATCTGCCTCTGCATTTTCCCTCTAGCTGACATTTTCCAGATGTGCAGAAGCAGAGTTCTAAGATTATGCTGAAATCTACCACATCAATTTCTCTCTAGCTGACAATTTCCAGATGTGCAGAAGCAGAGTTCCAGGATTATGCTGAAATATGCAACATCAATTTCTCTCTAACTGACATTTTCCAGATGTGTAGAACCAGAGATCCAGGATTATGCTGAAATCTGCCTTGCAATTTGTCTCCAAGTGAAATTTTCCAGATGTGGAGAAGCAGAGTTCAAAGATTATGCTGAAATCTACCACATCAATTTCTCTCTAGCTGACATTTTCCAGATGTGCAGAAGCAGAGTTCCACCTGTGTGCTGAAACCTGCCTTACAATTTCTGTCTAGCTGACTTTTCCAGATGTGCAGAGGATGAGTTCAAAGATTATGGTGAAATCTGCCACATCAATTTCTGTCTAGCTGACATTTGCCAGATGTGCAGAAGTAGAGTTCAAGGATTATGCTGAAATCTGCCTTGCAAGTTTTCTCAAGCTGACATTTTCCATATGTACAGAATCAGAGTTCCTGGTGTATGCTGAAATCTGCCTTGCAATTTCTCTCTAGCTGACTTTTCCAGATGTGCAGAAGCTGAGTTCAAAGATTATGGTGAAATATGCAAAATCAATTTCTCTCTAACTGACATTTTCCAGATGTGTAGAACCAGAGATCCAGGATTATGCTGAAATCTGCCTTGCAAATTGTCTCCAAGTGAAATTTTCCAGATGTGGAGAAGCAGAGTTCAAAGATTATGCTGAAATCTACCACATCAATTTCTCTCTAGCTGACATTTTCCAGATGTGCAGAAGCAGACTTCCAGGATTATGCTGAAATCTGCCTCTGCATTTTCTCTCTAGCTGACATTTTCCACATGTGCAGAAGCAGAGTTCCAAGATTATGCTGAAATCTGCCTTGCAATTTCTCTCTAGCTGACATTTGCCAGATGTGCAGAAGCAGAGTTCCAGGATTATTCTGAAATCTGCTTTGCAATTTTTCTCCAGGTGACATTTTCCAGATGTGCAGAAGCAGAGTTCAAACATGCTGAAATCTAACACATCAATTTCTCTCTTGCTGACATTTTCCAGAGTTGCAGAAGCAGAGTTCCAGGATTATGCTGAAATCAGCTTCTGCATTTTCTCTCTAGCTGACATTTTCCAGATGTGCAGAAGCAGAGTTCTAAGATTATACTGAAATCTACAACTTCAATTTCTCTCTAGCTTACATTTTCCAGATGTGCAGAAGCAGAGTTCCATGATTATGCTGAAATCTGCCTCTGCATTTTCCCTCTAGCTGACATTTTCCAGATGTGCAGAAGCAGAGTTCCAAGATTATGCTGAAATCTGCCTTGCAATTTCTCTCTAGCTGACATTTGCCAGATGTGCAGAAGCAGAGTTCCAGGATTATTCTGAAATCTGCTTTGCAATTTTTCTCCAGGTGACATTTTCCAGATGTGCAGAAGCAGAGTTCAAACATGCTGAAATCTAACACATCAATTTCTCTCTTGCTGACATTTTCCAGAGTTGCAGAAGCAGAGTTCCAGGATTATGCTGAAATCAGCTTCTGCATTTTCTCTCTAGCTGACATTTTCCAGATGTGCAGAAGCAGAGTTCTAAGATTATACTGAAATCTACAACTTCAATTTCTCTCTAGCTTACATTTTCCAGATGTGCAGAAGCAGAGTTCCATGATTATGCTGAAATCTGCCTCTGCATTTTCCCTCTAGCTGACATTTTCCAGATGTGCAGAAGCAGAGTTCTAAGATTATGCTGAAATCTACCACATCAATTTCTCTCTAGCTGACAATTTCCAGATGTGCAGAAGCAGAGTTCCAGGATTATGCTGAAATATGCAACATCAATTTCTCTCTAACTGACATTTTCCAGATGTGTAGAACCAGAGATCCAGGATTATGCTGAAATCTGCCTTGCAATTTGTCTCCAAGTGAAATTTTCCAGATGTGGAGAAGCAGAGTTCAAAGATTATGCTGAAATCTACCACATCAATTTCTCTCTAGCTGACATTTTCCAGATGTGCAGAAGCAGAGTTCCACCTGTGTGCTGAAACCTGCCTTACAATTTCTGTCTAGCTGACTTTTCCAGATGTGCAGAGGATGAGTTCAAAGATTATGGTGAAATCTGCCACATCAATTTCTGTCTAGCTGACATTTGCCAGATGTGCAGAAGTAGAGTTCAAGGATTATGCTGAAATCTGCCTTGCAAGTTTTCTCAAGCTGACATTTTCCATATGTACAGAATCAGAGTTCCTGGTGTATGCTGAAATCTGCCTTGCAATTTCTCTCTAGCTGACTTTTCCAGATGTGCAGAAGCTGAGTTCAAAGATTATGGTGAAATATGCAAAATCAATTTCTCTCTAACTGACATTTTCCAGATGTGTAGAACCAGAGATCCAGGATTATGCTGAAATCTGCCTTGCAAATTGTCTCCAAGTGAAATTTTCCAGATGTGGAGAAGCAGAGTTCAAAGATTATGCTGAAATCTACCACATCAATTTCTCTCTAGCTGACATTTTCCAGATGTGCAGAAGCAGACTTCCAGGATTATGCTGAAATCTGCCTCTGCATTTTCTCTCTAGCTGACATTTTCCACATGTGCAGAAGCAGAGTTCCAAGATTATGCTGAAATCTGCCTTGCAATTTCTCTCTAGCTGACATTTGCCAGATGTGCAGAAGCAGAGTTCCAGGATTATTCTGAAATCTGCTTTGCAATTTTTCTCCAGGTGACATTTTCCAGATGTGCAGAAGCAGAGTTCAAACATGCTGAAATCTAACACATCAATTTCTCTCTTGCTGACATTTTCCAGAGTTGCAGAAGCAGAGTTCCAGGATTATGCTGAAATCAGCTTCTGCATTTTCTCTCTAGCTGACATTTTCCAGATGTGCAGAAGCAGAGTTCTAAGATTATACTGAAATCTACAACTTCAATTTCTCTCTAGCTTACATTTTCCAGATGTGCAGAAGCAGAGTTCCATGATTATGCTGAAATCTGCCTCTGCATTTTCCCTCTAGCTGACATTTTCCAGATGTGCAGAAGCAGAGTTCTAAGATTATGCTGAAATCTACCACATCAATTTCTCTCTAGCTGACAATTTCCAGATGTGCAGAAGCAGAGTTCCAGGATTATGCTGAAATATGCAACATCAATTTCTCTCTAACTGACATTTTCCAGATGTGTAGAACCAGAGATCCAGGATTATGCTGAAATCTGCCTTGCAATTTGTCTCCAAGTGAAATTTTCCAGATGTGGAGAAGCAGAGTTCAAAGATTATGCTGAAATCTACCACATCAATTTCTCTCTAGCTGACATTTTCCAGATGTGCAGAAGCAGACTTCCAGGATTATGCTGAAATCTGCCTCTGCATTTTCTCTCTAGCTGACATTTTCCACATGTGCAGAAGCAGAGTTCCAAGATTATGCTGAAATCTGCCTTGCAATTTCTCTCTAGCTGACATTTGCCAGATGTGCAGAAGCAGAGTTCCAGGATTATTCTGAAATCTGCTTTGCAATTTTTCTCCAGGTGACATTTTCCAGATGTGCAGAAGCAGAGTTCAAACATGCTGAAATCTAACACATCAATTTCTCTCTTGCTGACATTTTCCAGAGTTGCAGAAGCAGAGTTCCAGGATTATGCTGAAATCAGCTTCTGCATTTTCTCTCTAGCTGACGTTTTCCAGATGATCAGAAGCAGAGTTCTAAGATTATACTGAAATCTACAACTTCAATTTCTCTCTAGCTTACATTTTCCAGATGTGCAGAAGCAGAGTTCCATGATTATGCTGAAATCTGCCTCTGCATTTTCCCTCTAGCTGACATTTTCCAGATGTGCAGAAGCAGAGTTCTAAGATTATGCTGAAATCTACAACATCAATTTCTCTCTAGCTGACAATTTCTAGATGTGAGGAAGCAGAGTTCCAGGATTATGCTGAAATCAGCCTCTGCATTTTCTCTCTAGCTGACATTTTCCAGATGTGCAGAAGCAGAGTTCTAAGATTATGCTGAAATCTACAACATCAATTTCTCTCTAGCTGCCATTTTCCAGATGTGCAGAAGCAGAGTTCAAACATTATGCTGAAATCTAACACGTCAATTTCTCTCTTGCTGACATTTTCCAGAGTTGCAGAAGAAGAGTTCCAGGGTTATGCTGAAATCTGCCTCTGCGTTTTTCCTCTAGCTGACATTTTCCAGATGTGAAAAAGCAGAGTTCAAAGATTATGCTGAAATCTACAACTTCAATTTCTCTCTAGCTTACATTTTCCAGATGTGCAGAAGCAGAGTTCCAGGATTATGCTGAAATCTGCCTCTGCATTTTCTCTCTAGCTGACATTTTCCACATGTGCAGAAGCAGAGTTCAAAGATTATGCTGAAATCTATCACATCAATTTCTCTCTATCTGACATTTTCCAGATGTGCAGAAGCAGAGTTCCAGGATTGTGCTGAAAACCACAACATCAATTTCTCTCTAGCTGACTTTTCCAGATGTGCAGATGCAGATTTCCAGGTGTTTGCTGAAACCTGCCTTACAATTTCTCTCTAGCTGACATTTTCCAGATGTGTAGAAGCAGAGTTCCAGCTGTGTGCTGAAATCTGCCTTACAATTTCTCTCTAGCTGACTTTTCCAGATGTGCAGAAGATGAGTTCAAAGATTATGGTGAAATCTGCCACATCAATTTCTGTCTAGCTGACATTTGCCAGATGTGCAGAAGTAGAGTTCAAGGATTATGCTGAAATCTGCCTTGCAAGTTTTCTAAAGCTGACATTTTCCATATGTACAGAATCAGAGTTCCTGGTGTATGCTGAAATCTGCCTTGCAATTTCTCTCTTGCTGACTTTTCCAGATGTGCAGAAGCAGAGTTCCAGGATTATGCTGAAATCTGCCTCTGCATTTTCCCTCTAGCTTACATTTTCCAGATGTGCAGAAGCTGAGTTCAAAGATTATGGTGAAATCTACCACATCAATTTCTCTCTAGCTGACATTTTCCAGATGTGCAGAACCTGAGTTCAAAGATTATGGTGAAATCTACACATCAATTTCTCTCTAGCTGACATTTTCCAGATGTGCGGAAGCAGAGTTCTAAGATTATGCTGAAATCTACAACATCAATTTTTCTCTAGCTGACATTTTCCAGATGTGCGGAAGCAGAGTTCCATGATTATGCTGAAATCTGCCTCTGCATTTTCCCTCTAGCTGACATTTTCCAGATGTGAGGAAGCAGAGTTCCAGGATTATGCTGAAATCAGCCTCTGCATTTTCTCTCCAGGTGACATTTTCCAGATGTGTAGAAGCAGAGTTCAAACATTATGCTGAAATCTAACACATCAATTTCTCTCTTGCTGACATTTTCCAGAGTTGCAGAAGCAGAGTTCCAGGGTTATGCTGAAATCAGCCTCTGCATTTTCTCTCTAGCTGACATTTTCCAGATGTGCAGAAGCAGAGTTCAAAGATTATGCTGAAATCTACCACATCAATTTCTCTCTATCTGACATTTTCCAGATGTGCAGAAGCAGAGTTCCAGGATTGTGCTGAAAACCACAACATCAATTTCTCTCTAGCTGACTTTCCCAGATGTGCAGAAGCAGAGGTCCAGTATTATGCTGAAATCTGCCTCTGCAGTTTCCCTCTAGCTGCCATTTTCCAGATGTGCAGAAGCAGAGTTCCAGTATTATGCTGAAATATACGTCAATTTCTCTCTAACTGACATTTTCCAGTTGTGTAGAACCAGAGATCCAGGATTATGCTGAAATCTGCCTTGCAATTTGTCTCCAAGTGAAATTTTCCAGATGTGGAGAAGCAGAGTTCCAGGATTATGCTGAAATCTGCCTCTGCATTTTCCCTCTAGCTGACATTTTCCAGATGTGCAGAAGCAGAGTTCCAGGATTATGCTGAAATCTGCCTCTGCATTTTCCCTCTAGCTGACATTTTCCAGATGTGCAGAAGCTGAGTTCAAAGATTATGGTGAAATCTACCACATCAATTTCTCTCTAGCTGACATTTTCCAGATGTGCAGAAGCTGAGTTCAAAGATTATGGTGAAATCTACCACATCAATTTCACTCTAGCTGACATTTTCCAGATGTGCAGAAGCAGAGTTCCAGGATTATGCTGAAATATGCAACATCAATTTCTCTCTAACTGACATTTTCCAGATGTGTAGAACCAGAGATCCAGGATTATGCTGAAATCTGCCTTGCAATTTGTCTCCAAGTGAAATTTTCCAGATGTGGAGAAGCAGAGTTCAAAGATTATGCTGAAATCTACCACATCAATTTCTCTCTAGCTGAAATTTTCCAGATGTGCAGAAGCAGACTTCCAGGATTATGCTGAAATCTGCCTCTGCATTTTCTCTCTAGCTGACATTTTCCACATGTGCAGAAGCAGAGTTCCAAGATTATGCTGAAATCTGCCTTGCAATTTTTCTCCAGGTGACATTTTCCAGATGTGCAGAAGCAGACTTCCAGGATTATGCTGAAATCAGCTTCTGCATTTTCCCTCTAGCTGACATTTTCCAGATGTGCAGAAGCAGAGTTCTAAGATTATGCTGAAATCTACAACATCAATTTCTCTCTAGCTGACAATTTCTAGATGTGAGGAAGCAGAGTTCCAGGATTATGCTGAAATCAGCCTCTGCATTTTCTCTCTAGCTGACATTTTCCAGATGTGCAGAAGCAGAGTTCTAAGATTATGCTGAAATCTACAACATCAATTTCTCTCTAGCTGCCATTTTCCAGATGTGCAGAAGCAGAGTTCAAACATTATGCTGAAATCTAACACGTCAATTTCTCTCTTGCTGACATTTTCCAGAGTTGCAGAAGAAGAGTTCCAGGGTTATGCTGAAATCTGCCTCTGCGTTTTTCCTCTAGCTGACATTTTCCAGATGTGAAAAAGCAGAGTTCAAAGATTATGCTGAAATCTACAACTTCAATTTCTCTCTAGCTTACATTTTCCAGATGTGCAGAAGCAGAGTTCCAGGATTATGCTGAAATCTGCCTCTGCATTTTCTCTCTAGCTGACATTTTCCACATGTGCAGAAGCAGAGTTCAAAGATTATGCTGAAATCTATCACATCAATTTCTCTCTATCTGACATTTTCCAGATGTGCAGAAGCAGAGTTCCAGGATTGTGCTGAAAACCACAACATCAATTTCTCTCTAGCTGACTTTTCCAGATGTGCAGATGCAGATTTCCAGGTGTTTGCTGAAACCTGCCTTACAATTTCTCTCTAGCTGACATTTTCCAGATGTGTAGAAGCAGAGTTCCAGCTGTGTGCTGAAATCTGCCTTACAATTTCTCTCTAGCTGACTTTTCCAGATGTGCAGAAGATGAGTTCAAAGATTATGGTGAAATCTGCCACATCAATTTCTGTCTAGCTGACATTTGCCAGATGTGCAGAAGTAGAGTTCAAGGATTATGCTGAAATCTGCCTTGCAAGTTTTCTAAAGCTGACATTTTCCATATGTACAGAATCAGAGTTCCTGGTGTATGCTGAAATCTGCCTTGCAATTTCTCTCTTGCTGACTTTTCCAGATGTGCAGAAGCAGAGTTCCAGGATTATGCTGAAATCTGCCTCTGCATTTTCCCTCTAGCTTACATTTTCCAGATGTGCAGAAGCTGAGTTCAAAGATTATGGTGAAATCTACCACATCAATTTCTCTCTAGCTGACATTTTCCAGATGTGCAGAACCTGAGTTCAAAGATTATGGTGAAATCTACACATCAATTTCTCTCTAGCTGACATTTTCCAGATGTGCGGAAGCAGAGTTCTAAGATGATGCTGAAATCTACAACATCAATTTCTCTCTAGCTGACATTTTCCAGATGTGCGGAAGCAGAGTTCCATGATTATGCTGAAATCTGCCTCTGCATTTTCCCTCTAGCTGACATTTTCCAGATGTGAGGAAGCAGAGTTCCAGGATTATGCTGAAATCAGCCTCTGCATTTTCTCTCCAGGTGACATTTTCCAGATGTGTAGAAGCAGAGTTCAAACATTATGCTGAAATCTAACACATCAATTTCTCTCTTGCTGACATTTTCCAGAGTTGCAGAAGCAGAGTTCCAGGGTTATGCTGAAATCAGCCTCTGCATTTTCTCTCTAGCTGACATTTTCCAGATGTGCAGAAGCAGAGTTCAAAGATTATGCTGAAATCTACCACATCAATTTCTCTCTATCTGACATTTTCCAGATGTGCAGAAGCAGAGTTCCAGGATTGTGCTGAAAACCACAACATCAATTTCTCTCTAGCTGACTTTCCCAGATGTGCAGAAGCAGAGGTCCAGTATTATGCTGAAATCTGCCTCTGCAGTTTCCCTCTAGCTGCCATTTTCCAGATGTGCAGAAGCAGAGTTCCAGTATTATGCTGAAATATACGTCAATTTCTCTCTAACTGACATTTTCCAGTTGTGTAGAACCAGAGATCCAGGATTATGCTGAAATCTGCCTTGCAATTTGTCTCCAAGTGAAATTTTCCAGATGTGGAGAAGCAGAGTTCCAGGATTATGCTGAAATCTGCCTCTGCATTTTCCCTCTAGCTGACATTTTCCAGATGTGCAGAAGCAGAGTTCCAGGATTATGCTGAAATCTGCCTCTGCATTTTCCCTCTAGCTGACATTTTCCAGATGTGCAGAAGCTGAGTTCAAAGATTATGGTGAAATCTACCACATCAATTTCTCTCTAGCTGACATTTTCCAGATGTGCAGAAGCTGAGTTCAAAGATTATGGTGAAATCTACCACATCAATTTCACTCTAGCTGACATTTTCCAGATGTGCAGAAGCAGAGTTCCAGGATTATGCTGAAATATGCAACATCAATTTCTCTCTAACTGACATTTTCCAGATGTGTAGAACCAGAGATCCAGGATTATGCTGAAATCTGCCTTGCAATTTGTCTCCAAGTGAAATTTTCCAGATGTGGAGAAGCAGAGTTCAAAGATTATGCTGAAATCTACCACATCAATTTCTCTCTAGCTGAAATTTTCCAGATGTGCAGAAGCAGACTTCCAGGATTATGCTGAAATCTGCCTCTGCATTTTCTCTCTAGCTGACATTTTCCACATGTGCAGAAGCAGAGTTCCAAGATTATGCTGAAATCTGCCTTGCAATTTTTCTCCAGGTGACATTTTCCAGATGTGCAGAAGCAGAGTTCAAACATGCTGAAATCTAACACATCAATTTCTCTCTTGCTGACATTTTCCAGAGTTGCAGAAGCAGAGTTCCAGGATTATGCTGAAATCAGCTTCTGCATTTTCTCTCTAGCTGACATTTTCCAGATGTGCAGAAGCAGAGTTCTAAGATTATACTGAAATCTACAACTTCAATTTCTCTCTAGCTGACATTTTCCAGATGTGCAGAAGCAGAGTTCTAAGATTATGCTGAAATCTACAACATCAATTTCTCTCTAGCTTACATTTTCCAGATGTGCAGAAGCAGAGTTCCATGATTATGCTGAAATCTGCCTCTGCATTTTCCCTCTAGCTGAGATTTTCCAGATGTGCAGAAGCAGAGTTCTAAGATGATGCTGAAATCTACAACATCAATTTCTCTCTAGCTGACATTTTCCAGATGTGAGGAAGCAGAGTTCCAGGATTATGCTGAAATCAGCCTCTGCATTTTCTCTCTAGCTGATATTTTCCAGATGTGCAGAAGCAGAGTTCTAAGATTATGCTGAAATCTACAACATCAATTTCTCTCTAGCTGCCATTTTCCAGATGTGCAGAGCAGAGTTCAAACATTATACTGAAATCTACCACTTCAATTTCTCTCTAGCTCACATTTGCCAGATGTGCAGAAGCAGAGTTCTAGGATTATTCTGAAATCTGCCTTGCAATTTTTCTCCAGGTGACATTTTCCAGATGTGCAGAAGCAGAGTTCAAACATTATGCTGAAATCTAACACGTCAATTTCTCTCTTGCTGACATTTTCCAGAGTTGCAGAAGAAGAGTTCCAGGGTTATGCTGAAATCTGCCTCTGCGTTTTTCCTCTAGCTGACATTTTCCAGATGTGAAAAAGCAGAGTTCAAAGATTATGCTGAAATCTACAACTTCAATTTCTCTCTAGCTTACATTTTCCAGATGTGCAGAAGCAGAGTTCCAGGATTATGCTGAAATCTGCCTCTGCATTTTCTCTCTAGCTGACATTTTCCACATGTGCAGAAGCAGAGTTCAAAGATTATGCTGATATCTACCACATCAATTTCTCTCTATCTGACATTTTCCAGATGTGCAGAAGCAGAGGTCCAGGATTGTGCTGAAAACCACAACATCAATTTCTCTCTAGCTGACTTTCCCAGATGTGCAGAAGCAGACGTCCAGTATTATGCTGAAATCTGCCTTGCAATTTCTCTCTAGCTGACTTTTCCAGATGTGCAGGAGTGTTCCAGGATTATGCTGAAATCTACATCAATTTCTCTCTAGCTGACATTTTCCAGATGTGCAGATGCAGATTTCCAGGTGTATGCTGAAACCTGCCTTACAATTTCTCTCTAGCTGACATTTTCCAGATGTGGAGAAGCAGAGTTCCAGGATTATGCTGAAATCTGCCTCTGCATTTTCCCTCTAGCTGACATTTTCCAGATGTGCAGAAGCAGAGTTCCAGGATTATGCTGAAATCTGCCTCTGCATTTTCCCTCTAGCTGACATTTTCCAGATGTGCAGAAGCTGAGTTCAAAGATTATGGTGAAATCTACCACATCAATTTCTCTCTAGCTGACATTTTCCAGATGTGCAGAAGCTGAGTTCAAAGATTATGGTGAAATATACCACATCAATTTCTCTCTAGCTGACATTTTCCAGATGTGCAGAAGCAGACTTCCAGGATTATGCTGAAATCTGCCTCTGCATTTTCTCTCTAGCTGACATTTTCCAGATGTGCAGAAGCAGAGTTCCAGTATTATGCTGAAATATACAACATCAATTTCTCTCTAACTGACATTTTCCAGATGTGTAGAACCAGAGATCCAGGATTATGCTGAAATCTGCCTTGCAATTTGTCTCCAAGTGAAATTTTCCAGATGTGGAGAAGCAGAGTTCAAAGATTATGCTGAAATCTACCACATCAATTTCTCTCTAGCTGACATTTTCCAGATGTGCAGAAGCAGACTTCCAGGATTATGCTGAAATCTGCCTCTGCATTTTCTCTCTAGGTGACATTTTCCAGATGTGCAGAAGCAGAGTTCCAAGATTATGCTGAAATCTGCCTTGCAATTTCTCTCTAGCTGACATTTGCCAGATGTGCAGAAGCAGAGTTCCAGGATTATTCTGAAATCTGCCTTGCAATTTTTCTCCAGGTGACATTTTCCAGATGTGCAGAAGCAGAGTTGATGCTGAAATCTAACACATCAATTTCTCTCTTGCTGACATTTTCCAGAGTTGCAGAAGCAGAGTTCCAGGATTATGCTGAAATCAGCCTCTGCATTTTCTCTCTAGCTGACATTTTCCAGATGTGCAGAAGCAGAGTTCTAAGATTATGCTGAAAACCACAACATCAATTTCTCTCTAGCTGACTTTCCCAGATGTGCAGAAGCAGAGGTCCAGTATTATGCTGAAATCTGCCTCTGCAGTTTCCCTCTAGCTGCCATTTTCCAGATGTGCAGAAGCAGAGTTCAAACATTATGCTGAAATCTACAACATCAATTTCTCTCTAGCTAACATTTTCCAGATGTGCAGAAGCAGAGTTCAAGGATTATGCTGAAATCTACCACTTCAATTTCTCTCTAGCTCACAATTGCCAGATGTGCAGAAGCAGACTTCCAGGATTATGCTGAAATCTGCCTTGCAAGTTTTCTCAAGCTGACATTTTCCATATGTACAGAATCAGAGTTCCTGGTGTATGCTGAAATCTGCCTTGCAATTTCTCTCTAGCTGACTTTTCCAGATGTGCAGAAGCAGAGTTCAAAGATTATGCTGAAATCTAACACATCAATTTCTCTCTTGCTGACATTTTCCAGATGTGCAGAAGCAGAGTTCCAGGATTATGCTGAAATATACAACTTCAATTTCTCTCTAGCTGACATTTTCCAGATGTGCAGAAGCAGAGTTCTAAGATTATGCTGAAATCTACAACATCAATTTTTCTCTAGCTGACATTTTCCAGATGTGCGGAAGCAGAGTTCCATGATTATGCTGAAATCTGCCTCTGCATTTTCCCTCTAGCTGACATTTTCCAGATGTGAGGAAGCAGAGTTCCAGGGTTATGCTGAAATCAGCCTCTGCATTTTCTCTCTAGCTGACATTTTCCAGATGTGCAGAAGCAGAGTTCAAAGATTATGCTGAAATCTACCACATCAATTTCTCTCTATCTGACATTTTCCAGATGTGCAGAAGCAGAGTTCCAGGATTGTGCTGAAAACCACAACATCAATTTCTCTCTAGCTGACTTTCCCAGATGTGCAGAAGCAGAGGTCCAGTATTATGCTGAAATCTGCCTCTGCAGTTTCCCTCTAGCTGTCATTTTCCAGATGTGCAGAAGCAGAGTTCCAGTATTATGCTGAAATATACGTCAATTTCTCTCTAACTGACATTTTCCAGATGTGTAGAACCAGAGATCCAGGATTATGCTGAAATCTGCCTTGCAATTTGTCTCCAAGTGAAATTTTCCAGATGTGGAGAAGCAGAGTTCCAGGATTATCCTGAAATCTGCCTCTGCATTTTCCCTCTAGCTGACATTTTCCAGATGTGCAGAAGCAGAATTCCAGGATTATGCTGAAATCTGCCTCTGCATTTTCCCTCTAGCTGACATTTTCCAGATGTGCAGAAGCTGAGTTCAAAGATTATGGTGAAATCTACCACATCAATTTCTCTCTAGCTGACATTTTCCAGATGTGCAGAAGCTGTGTTCAAAGATTATGGTGAAATCTACCACATCAATTTCTCTCTAGCTGACATTTTCCAGATGTGCAGAAGCAGACTTCCAGGATTATGCTGAAATCTGCCTCTGCATTTTCTCTCTAGCTGACATTTTCCAGATGTGCAGAAGCAGAGTTCCAGTATTATGCTAAAATATACAACATCAATTTCTCTCTAACTGACATTTTCCAGATGTGTAGAACCAGAGATCCAGGATTATGCTGAAATCTGCCTTGCAATTTGTCTCCAAGTGAAATTTTCCAGATGTGGAGAAGCAGAGTTCAAAGATTATGCTGAAATCTACCACATCAATTTCTCTCTAGCTGACATTTTCCAGATGTGCAGAAGCAGACTTCCAGGATTATGCTGAAATCTGCCTCTGCATTTTCTCTCTAGGTGACATTTTCCAGATGTGCAGAAGCAGAGTTCCAAGATTATGCTGAAATCTGCCTTGCAATTTCTCTCTAGCTGACATTTGCCAGATGTGCAGAAGCAGAGTTCCAGGATTATTCTGAAATCTGCCTTGCAATTTTTCTCCAGGTGACATTTTCCAGATGTGCAGAAGCAGAGTTGATGCTGAAATCTAACACATCAATTTCTCTCTTGCTGACATTTTCCAGAGTTGCAGAAGCAGAGTTCCAGGATTATGCTGAAATCAGCCTCTGCATTTTCTCTCTAGCTGACATTTTCCAGATGTGCAGAAGCAGAGTTCTAAGATTATGCTGAAAACCACAACATCAATTTCTCTCTAGCTGAATTTCCCAGATGTGCAGAAGCAGAGGTCCAGTATTATGCTGAAATCTGCCTCTGCATTTTCTCTCTAGCTGACATTTTCCAGATGTGCAGAAGCTGAGTTCTAAGATTATGGTGAAATCTACCACATCAATTTCTCTCTAGCTGACATTTTCCAGATGTGCAGAAGCTGAGTTCAAAGATTATGGTGAAATCTATCACATCAATTTCTCTCTAGCTGACATTTTCCAGATGTGCAGAAGCAGAGTTCCAGGATTATGCTGAAATCAGCCTTTGCATTTTCTCTCTAGCTGACACTTTCCAGATGTGCAGAAGCAGAGTTCCAGGATTGTGCTGAAAACCACAACATCAATTTCTCTCTAGCTGACTTTCCCAGATGTGCAGAAGCAGATGTCCAATATTATGCTGAAATCTGCCTCTGCAGTTTCCCTCTAGCTGCCATTTTCCAGATGTGCAAAAGCAGATTTCAAACATTATGCTGAAATCTACCACTTCAATTTCTCTCTTGCTGACATTTTCCAGAGTTGCAGAAGAAGAGTTCCAGGATTATGCTGAAATCTTTCTTACAATTTTTCTCCAGGTGAAATTTTCCAGATTTGGACAAGCAGAGTTCAAAGATTATGGTGAAATCTGCCACATCAATTTCTCTCTAGCTGACATTTGCCAGATGTGCAGAAGTAGAGTTCCAGGATTATGCTGAAATCTGCCTTGCAAGTTTTCTCAAGCTGACATTTTCCATATGTACAGAAGCAGAGTTCCAGGTGTATGCTGAAATCTGCCTTGCAATTTCTCTCTAGCTGACTTTTCCAGATGTGCAGAAGCAGAGTTCCAGTATTATTCTGAAATATACAACATCAATTTCCCTCTAGCTGCCATTTTCCAGATGTGTAGAAGCAGAATTCCAGTATTATGCTGAAATATACATCAATTTCTCTCTAACTGACATTTTTCAGATGTGTAGAACCAGAGATCCAGGATTATGCTGAAATCTGCCTTGCAATTTTTCTCCAAGTGAAATTTTCCAGATGTGGAGAAGCAGAGTTCAAAGATTATGGTGAAATCTACCACATCAATTTCTCTCTAGCTGACATTTTCCAGATGTGCAGAAGCTGAGTTCAAAGATTATGGTGAAATCTACCACATCAATTTCACTCTAGCTGACATTTGCCAGATGTGCAGAAGCAGAGTTCCAGTATTATGCTGAAATATACAACATCAATTTCTCTCTAGCTGACATTTTCCAGATGTGCAGAAGCAGACTTCCAGGATTATGCTGAAATCTGCCTCTGCATTTTCTCTCTAGCTAACATTTTCCAGATGTGCAGAAGCAGAGTTCAAGGATTATGCTGAAATCTACCACTTCAATTTCTCTCTAGCTCACAATTGCCAGATGTGCAGAAGCAGAGTTCCAGGATTATGCTGAAATCTGCCTTGCAATTTTTCTCCAGGTGACATTTTCCAGATGTGCAGAAGCAGAGTTCAAACATGCTGAAATCTAACACATCAATTTCTCTCTTGCTGACATTTTCCAGAGTTGCAGAAGCAGAGTTCAAACATGCTGAAATCTACAACATCAATTTCTCTCTAGCTTACATTTTCCAGATGTGCAGAAGCAGAGTTCCATGATTATGCTGAAATCTGCCTTTGCATTTTCCCTCTAGCTGACATTTTCCAGATGTGAGGAAGCAGAGTTCCAGGATTATGCTGAAATCAGCCTCTGCATTTTCTCTCTAGCTGACATTTTCCAGATGTGCAGAAGCAGAGTTCCAGGATTATGCTGAAATCTACAACATCAATTTCTCTCTAGCTACCATTTTCCAGATGTGCGGAAGCAGAGTTCAAACATTATGCTGAAATCTACCACTTCAATTTCTCTCTAGCTGACATTTTCCAGAGTTGCAGAAGAAGAGTTCCAGGGTTATGCTGAAATCTGTCTCTGCGTTTTTCCTCTAGCTGACATTTTCCAGATGTGCAGAAGCAATAGTTCCAAGATTATGCTGAAATCTGCCTCTGCATTTTACCTCTAGCTGACATTTTCCAGATGTGCAGAAGCAGAGGTCCAGTATTATGCTGAAATCTGCCTCTGCAGTTTCCCTCTAGCTGACATTTTCCAGATGTGCAGAAGCAGAGTTCAAAGATTATGCTGAAATCTACCACATCAATTTCTCTCTATCTGACATTTTCCAGATGTGCAGAAGCAGAGTTCCAGGATTGTGCTGAAAACCACAACATCAATTTCTCTCTAGCTGACTTTCCCAGATGTGCAGAAGCAGAGGTCCAGTATTATGCTGAAATCTGCCTCTGCAGTTTCCCTCTAGCTGCCATTTTCCAGATGTGCAGAAGCAGAGTTCCAGTATTATGCTGAAATATACGTCAATTTCTCTCTAACTGACATTTTCCAGTTGTGTAGAACCAGAGATCCAGGATTATGCTGAAATCTGCCTTGCAATTTGTCTCCAAGTGAAATTTTCCAGATGTGGAGAAGCAGAGTTCCAGGATTATGCTGAAATCTGCCTCTGCATTTTCCCTCTAGCTGACATTTTCCAGATGTGCAGAAGCAGAGTTCCAGGATTATGCTGAAATCTGCCTCTGCATTTTCCCTCTAGCTGACATTTGTCAGATGTGCAGAAGCTGAGTTCAAAGATTATGGTGAAATCTACCACATCAATTTCTCTCTAGCTGACATTTTCCAGATGTGCAGAAGCTGAGTTCAAAGATTATGGTGAAATCTACCACATCAATTTCACTCTAGCTGACATTTTCCAGATGTGCAGAAGCAGAGTTCCAGGATTATGCTGAAATATGCAACATCAATTTCTCTCTAACTGACATTTTCCAGATGTGTAGAACCAGAGATCCAGGATTATGCTGAAATCTGCCTTGCAATTTGTCTCCAAGTGAAATTTTCCAGATGTGGAGAAGCAGAGTTCAAAGATTATGCTGAAATCTACCACATCAATTTCTCTCTAGCTGACATTTTCCAGATGTGCAGAAGCAGACTTCCAGGATTGTGCTGAAATCTGCCTCTGCATTTTCTCTCTAGCTGACATTTTCCACATGTGCAGAAGCAGAGTTCCAAGATTATGCTGAAATCTGCCTTGCAATTTCTCTCTAGCTGACATTTGCCAGATGTGCAGAAGCAGAGTTCCAGGATTATTCTGAAATCTGCTTTGCAATTTTTCTCCAGGTGACATTTTCCAGATGTGCAGAAGCAGAGTTCAAACATGCTGAAATCTAACACATCAATTTCTCTCTTGCTGACTTTTTCCAGAGTTGCAGAAGCAGAGTTCCAGGATTATGCTGAAATCAGCTTCTGCATTTTCTCTCTAGCTGACATTTTCCAGATGTGCAGAAGCAGAGTTCTAAGATTATACTGAAATCTACAACTTCAATTTCTCTCTAGCTTACATTTTCCAGATGTGCAGAAGCAGAGTTCCATGATTATGCTGAAATCTGCCTCTGCATTTTCCCTCTAGCTGACATTTTCCAGATGTGCAGAAGCAGAGTTCTAAGATTATGCTGAAATCTACCACATCAATTTCTCTCTAGCTGACAATTTCCAGATGTGCAGAAGAAGAGTTCCAGGATTATGCTGAAATATGCAACATCAATTTCTCTCTAACTGACATTTTCCAGATGTGTAGAACCAGAGATCCAGGATTATGCTGAAATCTGCCTTGCAATTTGTCTCCAAGTGAAATTTTCGAGATGTGGAGAAGCAGAGTTCAAAGATTATGCTGAAATCTACCACATGAATTTCTCTCTAGCTGACATTTTCCAGATGTGCAGAAGCAGACTTCCAGGATTATGCTGAAATCTGCCTCTGCATTTTCTCTCTAGCTGACATTTTCCACATGTGCAGAAGCAGAGTTCCAAGATTATGCTGAAATCTGCCTTGCAATTTCTCTCTAGCTGACATTTGCCAGATGTGCAGAAGCAGAGTTCGGGGATTATTCTGAAATCTGCTTTGCAATTTTTCTCCAGGTGACATTTTCCAGATGTGCAGAAGCAGAGTTCTAAGATTATGCTGAAATCTACAACATCAATTTCTCTCTAGCTGCCATTTTCCAGATGTGCAGAAGCAGAGTTCAAAGATTATGCTGAAATCTACAACTTCAATTTCTCTCTAGCTTACATTTTCCAGATGTGCAGAAGCAGAGTTCCAGGATTATGCTGAAATCTGCCTCTGCATTTTCTCTCTAGCTGACATTTTCCACATGTGCAGAAGCAGAGTTCAAAGATTATGCTGAAATCTACCACATCAATTTCTCTCTATCTGACATTTTCCAGATGTGCAGAAGCAGAGTTCCAGGATTGTGCTGAAAACCACAACATCAATTTCTCTCTAGCTGACTTTTCCAGATGTGCAGGAGTGTTCCAGGATTATGCTGAAATCTACATCAATTTCTCTCTAGCTGACATTTTCCATATGTGCAGATGCAGATTTCCAGGTGTATGCTGAAACCTGCCTTACAATTTCTCTCTAGCTGACATTTTCCAGATGTGTAGAAGCAGAGTTCCAGCTGTGTGCTGAAATCTGCCTTACAATTTCTCTCTAGCTGACTTTTCCAGATGTGCAGAAGATGAGTTCAAAGATTATGGTGAAATCTGCCACATCAATTTCTGTCTAGCTGACATTTGCCAGATGTGCAGAAGTAGAGTTCAAGGATTATGCTGAAATCTGCCTTGCAAGTTTTCTCAAGCTGACATTTTCCATATGTACAGAATCAGAGTTCCTGGTGTATGCTGAAATCTGCCTTGCAATTTCTCTCTAGCTGACTTTTCCAGATGTGCAGAAGCAGAGTTCAAAGATTATGCTGAAATCTAACACATCAATTTCTCTCTTGCTGACATTTTCCAGATGTGCAGAAGCAGAGTTCCAGGATTATGCTGATATCTGCCTCTGCATTTTCCCTCTAGCTTACATTTTCCAGATGTGCAGAAGCTGAGTTCAAAGATTATGGTGAAATCTACCACATCAATTTCTCTCTAGCTGACATTTTCCAGATGTGCAGAAGCTGAGTTCAAAGATTATGGTGAAATCTACCACATCAATTTCACTCTAGCTGACATTTTCCAGATGTGCAGAAGCAGAGTTCCAGGATTATGCTGAAATATGCAACATCAATTTCTCTCTAACTGACATTTTCCAGATGTGTAGAACCAGAATTCCAGGATTATGCTGAAATCTGCCTTGCAATTTGTCTCCAAGTGAAATTTTCCAGATGTGGAGAAGCAGAGTTCAAAGATTATGCTGAAATCTACCACATCAATTTCTCTCTAGCTGACATTTTCCAGATGTGCAGAAGCAGACTTCCAGGATTATGCTGAAATCTGCCTCTTCATTTTCTCTCTAGCTGACATTTTCCACATGTGCAGAAGCAGAGTTCCAAGATTATGCTGAAATCTGCCTTGCAATTTCTCTCTAGCTGACATTTGCCAGATGTGCAGAAGCAGAGTTCCAGGATTATTCTGAAATCTGCCTTGCAATTTTTCTCCAGGTGACATTTTCCAGATGTGCAGAAGCAGAGTTCAAACATGCTGAAATCTAACACATCAATTTCTCTCTTGCTGACATTTTCCAGAGTTGCAGAAGCAGAGTTCCAGGATTATGCTGAAATCAGCTTCTGCATTTTCTCTCTAGCTGACATTTTCCAGATGTGCAGAAGCAGAGTTCTAAGATTATACTGAAATCTACAACATCAATTTCTCTCTAGCTTACATTTTCCAGATGTGCAGAAGCAGAGTTCCATGATTATGCTGAAATCTGCCTCTGCATTTTCCCTCTAGCTGACATTTTCCAGATGTGCAGAAGCAGAGTTCTAAGATTATGCTGAAATCTACAACATCAATTTCTCTCTAGCTGACATTTTCTAGATGTGAGGAAGCAGAGTTCCAGGATTATGCTGAAATATGCAACATCAATTTCTCTCTAACTGACATTTTCCAGATGTGTAGAACCAGAGATCCAGGATTATGCTGAAATCTGCCTTGCAATTTGTCTCCAAGTGAAATTTTCCAGATGTGGAGAAGCAGAGTTCAAAGATTATGCTGAAATCTACCACATCAATTTCTCTCTAGCTGACATTTTCCAGATGTGCAGAAGCAGACTTCCAGGATTATGCTGAAATCTGCCTCTGCATTTTCTCTCTAGCTGACATTTTCCACATGTGCAGAAGCAGAGTTCCAAGATTATGCTGAAATCTGCCTTGCAATTTCTCTCTAGCTGACATTTGCCAGATGTGCAGAAGCAGAGTTCGGGGATTATTCTGAAATCTGCTTTGCAATTTTTCTCCAGGTGACATTTTCCAGATGTGCAGAAGCAGAGTTCTAAGATTATGCTGAAATCTACAACATAAATTTCTCTCTAGCTGCCATTTTCCAGATGTGCAGAAGCAGAGTTCAAAGATTATGCTGAAATCTACAACTTCAATTTCTCTCTAGCTTACATTTTCCAGATGTGCAGAAGCAGAGTTCCAGGATTATGCTGAAATCTGCCTCTGCATTTTCTCTCTATCTGACATTTTCCAGATGTGCAGAAGCAGAGTTCCAGGATTGTGCTGAAAACCACAACATCAATTTCTCTCTAGCTGACTTTTCCAGATGTGCAGGAGTGTTCCAGGATTATGCTGAAATCTACATCAATTTCTCTCTAGCTGACATTTTCCAGATGTGTAGAAGCAGAGTTCCAGCTGTGTGCTGAAATCTGCCTTACAATTTCTCTCTAGCTGACTTTTCCAGATGTGCAGAAGATGAGTTCAAAGATTATGGTGAAATCTGCCACATCAATTTCTGTCTAGCTGACATTTGCCAGATGTGCAGAAGTAGAGTTCAAGGATTATGCTGAAATCTGCCTTGCAAGTTTTCTCAAGCTGACATTTTCCATATGTACAGAATCAGAGTTCCTGGTGTATGCTGAAATCTGCCTTGCAATTTCTCTCTAGCTGACTTTTCCAGATGTGCAGAAGCAGAGTTCAAAGATTATGCTGAAATCTAACACATCAATTTCTCTCTTGCTGACATTTTCCAGATGTGCAGAAGCAGAGTTCCAGGATTATGCTGAAATCTGCCTCTGCATTTTCCCTCTAGCTTACATTTTCCAGATGTGCAGAAGCTGAGTTCAAAGATTATGGTGAAATCTACCACATCAATTTCTCTCTAGCTGACATTTTCCAGATGTGCAGAAGCTGAGTTCAAAGATTATGGTGAAATCTACCACATCAATTTCACTCTAGCTGACATTTTCCAGATGTGCAGAAGCAGAGTTCCAGGATTATGCTGAAATATGCAACATCAATTTCTCTCTAACTGACATTTTCCAGATGTGTAGAACCAGAGTTCCAGGATTATGCTGAAATCTGCCTTGCAATTTTTCTCCAAGTGAAATTTTCCAGATGTGGAGAAGCAGAGTTCAAAGATTATGCTGAAATCTACCACATCAATTTCTCTCTAGCTGACATTTTCCAGATGTGCAGAAGCAGACTTCCAGGATTATGCTGAAATCTGCCTCTTCATTTTCTCTCTAGCTGACATTTTCCACGTGTGCAGAAGCAGAGTTCCAAGATTATGCTGAAATCTGCCTTGCAATTTCTCTCTAGCTGACATTTGCCAGATGTGCAGAAGCAGAGTTCCAGGATTATTCTGAAATCTGCCTTGCAATTTTTCTCCAGGTGACATTTTCCAGATGTGCAGAAGCAGAGTTCAAACATGCTGAAATCTAACACATCAATTTCTCTCTTGCTGACATTTTCCAGATGTGCAGAAGCAGAGTTCCATGATTATGCTGAAATCTGCCTCTGCATTTTCCCTCTAGCTGACATTTTCCAGATGTGCAGAAGCAGAGTTCTAAGATTATGCTGAAATCTACAACATCAATTTCTCTCTAGCTGACATTTTCCAGATGTGAGGAAGCAGAGTTCCAGGATTATGCTGAAATCAGCCTCTGCATTTTCTCTCTAGCTGACATTTTCCAGATGTGCAGAAGCAGAGTTCTAAGATTATGCTGAAATCTACAACATCAATTTCTCTCTAGCTGCCATTTTCCAGATGTGCAGAAGCAGAGTTCAAACATTATGCTGAAATCTACCACTTCAATTTCTCTCTAGCTCACATTTGCCAGATGTGCAGAAGCAGAGTTCTAGGATTATTCTGAAATCTGCCTTGCAATTTTTCTCCAGGTGACATTTTCCAGATGTGCAGAAGCAGAGTTCAAACATTATGCTGAAATCTAACACGTCAATTTCTCTCTTGCTGACATTTTCCAGAGTTGCAGAAGAAGAGTTCCAGGGTTATGCTGAAATCTGCCTCTGCGTTTTTCCTCTAGCTGACATTTTCCAGATGTGAAAAAGCAGAGTTCAAAGATTATGCTGAAATCTACAACTTCAATTTCTCTCTAGCTTACATTTTCCAGATGTGCAGAAGCAGAGTTCCAGGATTATGCTGAAATCTGCCTCTGCATTTTCTCTCTAGCTGACATTTTCCACATGTGCAGAAGCAGAGTTCAAAGATTATGCTGAAATCTACCACATCAATTTCTCTCTATCTGACATTTTCCAGATGTGCAGAAGCAGAGTTCCAGGATTGTGCTGAAAACCACAACATCAATTTCTCTCTAGCTGACTTTCACAGATGTGCAGAAGCAGAGGTCCAGTATTATGCTGAAATCTGCCTTGCAATTTCTCTCTAGCTGACTTTTCCAGATGTGCAGGAGTGTTCCAGGATTATGCTGAAATCTACATCAATTTCTCTCTAGCTGAAATTTTCCAGATGTGCAGATGCAGATTTCCAGGTGTATGCTGAAACCTGCCTTACAATTTCTCTCTAGCTGACATTTTCCAGATGTGTAGAAGCAGAGTTCCACCTGTGTGCTGAAACCTGCCTTACAATTTCTGTCTAGCTGACTTTTCCAGATGTGCAGAGGATGAGTTCAAAGATTATGGTGAAATCTGCCACATCAATTTCTGTCTAGCTGACATTTGCCAGATGTGCAGAAGTAGAGTTCAAGGATTATGCTGAAATCTGCCTTGCAAGTTTTCTCAAGCTGACATTTTCCATATGTACAGAATCAGAGTTCCTGGTGTATGCTGAAATCTGCCTTGCAATTTCTCTCTAGCTGACTTTTCCAGATGTGCAGAAGCTGAGTTCAAAGATTATGGTGAAATATGCAAAATCAATTTCTCTCTAACTGACATTTTCCAGATGTGGAGAAGCAGAGTTCAAAGATTATGCTGAAATCTACCACATCAATTTCTCTCTAGCTGACATTTTCCAGATGTGCAGAAGCAGACTTCCAGGATTATGCTGAAATCTGCCTCTGCATTTTCTCTCTAGCTGACATTTTCCACATGTGCAGAAGCAGAGTTCCAAGATTATGCTGAAATCTGCCTTGCAATTTCTCTCTAGCTGACATTTGCCAGATGTGCAGAAGCAGAGTTCCAGGATTATTCTGAAATCTGCTTTGCAATTTTTCTCCAGGTGACATTTTCCAGATGTGCAGAAGCAGAGTTCAAACATGCTGAAATCTAACACATCAATTTCTCTCTTGCTGACATTTTCCAGAGTTGCAGAAGCAGAGTTCCAGGATTATGCTGAAATCAGCTTCTGCATTTTCTCTCTAGCTGACATTTTCCAGATGTGCAGAAGCAGAGTTCTAAGATTATACTGAAATCTACAACTTCAATTTCTCTCTAGCTTACATTTTCCAGATGTGCAGAAGCAGAGTTCCATGATTATGCTGAAATCTGCCTCTGCATTTTCCCTCTAGCTGACATTTTCCAGATGTGCAGAAGCAGAGTTCTAAGATTATGCTGAAATCTACCACATCAATTTCTCTCTAGCTGACAATTTCCAGATGTGCAGAAGCAGAGTTCCAGGATTATGCTGAAATATGCAACATCAATTTCTCTCTAACTGACATTTTCCAGATGTGTAGAACCAGAGATCCAGGATTATGCTGAAATCTGCCTTGCAATTTGTCTCCAAGTGAAATTTTCCAGATGTGGAGAAGCAGAGTTCAAAGATTATGCTGAAATCTACCACATCAATTTCTCTCTAGCTGACATTTTCCAGATGTGCAGAAGCAGACTTCCAGGATTATGCTGAAATCTGCCTCTGCATTTTCTCTCTAGCTGACATTTTCCACATGTGCAGAAGCAGAGTTCCAAGATTATGCTGAAATCTGCCTTGCAATTTCTCTCTAGCTGACATTTGCCAGATGTGCAGAAGCAGAGTTCCAGGATTATGCTGAAATCTGCTTTGCAATTTTTCTCCAGGTGACATTTTCCAGATGTGCAGAAGCAGAGTTCAAACATGCTGAAATCTAACACATCAATTTCTCTCTTGCTGACATTTTCCAGAGTTGCAGAAGCAGAGTTCCAGGATTATGCTGAAATCAGCTTCTGCATTTTCTCTCTAGCTGACGTTTTCCAGATGTGCAGACGCAGAGTTCTAAGATTATACTGAAATCTACAACTTCAATTTCTCTCTAGCTTACATTTTCCAGATGTGCAGAAGCAGAGTTCCATGATTATGCTGAAATCTACCTCTGCATTTTCCCTCTAGCTGACATTTTCCAGATGTGCAGAAGCAGAGTTCTAAGATTATGCTGAAATCTACAACATCAATTTCTTTCTAGCTGCCATTTTCCAGATGTGCAGAAGCAGAGTTCAAACATTATGCTGAAATCTAACACGTCAATTTCTCTCTTGCTGACATTTTCCAGAGTTGCAGAAGAAGAGTTCCAGGGTTATGCTGAAATCTGCCTCTGCGTTTTTCCTCTAGCTGACATTTTCCAGATGTGAAAAAGCAGAGTTCAAAGATTATGCTGAAATCTACAACCTCAATTTCTCTCTAGCTTACATTTTCCAGATGTGCAGAAGCAGAGTTCCAGGATTATGCTGAAATCTGCCTCTGCATTTTCTCTCTAGCTGACATTTTCCACATGTGCAGAAGCAGAGTTCAAAGATTATGCTGAAATCTACCACATCAATTTCTCTCTATCTGACATTTTCCAGATGTGCAGAAGCAGAGTTCCAGGATTGTGCTGAAAACCACAACATCAATTTCTCTCTAGCTGACTTTTCCAGATGTGCAGGAGTGTTCCAGGATTATGCTGAAATCTACATCAATTTCTCTCTAGCTGACATTTTCCAGATGTGCAGATGCAGATTTCCAGGTGTTTGCTGAAACCTGCCTTACAATTTCTCTCTAGCTGACATTTTCCAGATGTGTAGAAGCAGAGTTCCAGCTGTGTGCTGAAATCTGCCTTACAATTTCTCTCTAGCTGACTTTTCCAGATGTGCAGAAGATGAGTTCAAAGATTATGGTGAAATCTGCCACATCAATTTCTGTCTAGCTGACATTTGCCAGATGTGCAGAAGTAGAGTTCAAGGATTATGCTGAAATCTGCCTTGCAAGTTTTCTCAAGCTGACATTTTCCATATGTACAGAATCAGAGTTCCTGGTGTATGCTGAAATCTGCCTTGCAATTTCTCTCTTGCTGACTTTTCCAGATGTGCAGAAGCAGAGTTCCAGGATTATGCTGAAATCTGCCTCTGCATTTTCCCTCTAGCTTACATTTTCCAGATGTGCAGAAGCTGAGTTCAAAGATTATGGTGAAATCTACCACATCAATTTCTCTCTAGCTGACATTTTCCAGATGTGCAGAAGCTGAGTTCAAAGATTATGGTGAAATCTACACATCAATTTCTCTCTAGCTGACATTTTCCAGATGTGCGGAAGCAGAGTTCTAAGATTATGCTGAAATCTACAACATCAATTTTTCTCTAGCTGACATTTTCCAGATGTGCGGAAGCAGAGTTCCATGATTATGCTGAAATCTGCCTCTGCATTTTCCCTCTAGCTGACATTTTCCAGATGTGAGGAAGCAGAGTTCCAGGATTATGCTGAAATCAGCCTCTGCATTTTCTCTCCAGGTGACATTTTCCAGATGTGTAGAAGCAGAGTTCAAACATTATGCTGAAATCTAACACATCAATTTCTCTCTTGCTGACATTTTCCAGAGTTGCAGAAGCAGAGTTCCAGGGTTATGCTGAAATCAGCCTCTGCATTTTCTCTCTAGCTGACATTTTCCAGATGTGCAGAAGCAGAGTTCAAAGATTATGCTGAAATCTACCACATCAATTTCTCTCTATCTGACATTTTCCAGATGTGCAGAAGCAGAGTTCCAGGATTGTGCTGAAAACCACAACATCAATTTCTCTCTAGCTGACTTTCCCAGATGTGCAGAAGCAGAGGTCCAGTATTATGCTGAAATCTGCCTCTGCAGTTTCCCTCTAGCTGCCATTTTCCAGATGTGCAGAAGCAGAGTTCCAGTATTATGCTGAAATATACGTCAATTTCTCTCTAACTGACATTTTCCAGTTGTATAGAACCAGAGATCCAGGATTATGCTGAAATCTGCCTTGCAATTTGTCTCCAAGTGAAATTTTCCAGATGTGGAGAAGCAGAGTTCCAGGATTATGCTGAAATCTGCCTCTGCATTTTCCCTCTAGCTGACATTTTCCAGATGTGCAGAACCAGAGTTCCAGGATTATGCTGAAATCTGCCTCTGCATTTTCCCTCTAGCTGACATTTTCCAGATGTGCAGAAGCTGAGTTCAAAGATTATGGTGAAATCTACCACATCAATTTCTCTGTAGCTGACATTTTCCAGATGTGCAGAAGCTGAGTTCAAAGATTATGGTGAAATCTACCACATCAATTTCACTCTAGCTGACATTTTCCAGATGTGCAGAAGCAGAGTTCCAGGATTATGCTGAAATCTGCCTTGCAATTTGTCTCCAAGTGAAATTTTCCAGATGTGGAGAAGCAGAGTTCAAAGATTATGCTGAAATCTACCACATCAATTTCTCTCTAGCTGACATTTTCCAGATGTGCAGAAGCAGACTTCCAGGATTATGCTGAAATCTGCCTCTGCATTTTCTCTCTAGCTGACATTTTCCACATGTGCAGAAGCAGAGTTCCAAGATTATGCTGAAATCTGCCTTGCAATTTCTCTCTAGCTGACATTTGCCAGATGTGCAGAAGCAGAGTTCCAGGATTATTCTGAAATCTGCCTTGCAATTTTTCTCCAGGTGACATTTTCCAGATGTGCAGAAGCAGAGTTCAAACATGCTGAAATCTAACACATCAATTTCTCTCTTGCTGACATTTTCCAGAGTTGCAGAAGCAGAGTTCCAGGATTATGCTGAAATCAGCTTCTGCATTTTCTCTCTAGCTGACATTTTCCAGATGTGCAGAAGCAGAGTTCTAAGATTATACTGAAATCTACAACTTCAATTTCTCTCTAGCTGACATTTTCCAGATGTGCAGAAGCAGAGTTCTAAGATTATGCTGAAATCTACAACATCAATTTCTCTCTAGCTTACATTTTCCAGATGTGCAGAAGCAGAGTTCCATGATTATGCTGAAATCTGCCTCTGCATTTTCCCTCTAGCTGAGATTTTCCAGATGTGCAGAAGCAGAGTTCTAAGATTATGCTGAAATCTACAACATCAATTTCTCTCTAGCTGACATTTTCCAGATGTGAGGAAGCAGAGTTCCAGGATTATGCTGAAATCAGCCTCTGCATTTTCTCTCTAGCTGATATTTTCCAGATGTGCAGAAGCAGAGTTCTAAGATTATGCTGAAATCTACAACATCAATTTCTCTCTAGCTGCCATTTTCCAGATGTGCAGAAGCAGAGTTCAAACATTATACTGAAATCTACCACTTCAATTTCTCTCTAGCTCACATTTGCCAGATGTGCAGAAGCAGAGTTCTAGGATTATTCTGAAATCTGCCTTGCAATTTTTCTCCAGGTGACATTTTCCAGATGTGCAGAAGCAGAGTTCAAACATTATGCTGAAATCTAACACGTCAATTTCTCTCTTGCTGACATTTTCCAGAGTTGCAGAAGAAGAGTTCCAGGGTTATGCTGAAATCTGCCTCTGCGTTTTTCCTCTAGCTGACATTTTCCAGATGTGAAAAAGCAGAGTTCAAAGATTATGCTGAAATCTACAACTTCAATTTCTCTCTAGCTTACATTTTCCAGATGTGCAGAAGCAGAGTTCCAGGATTATGCTGAAATCTGCCTCTGCATTTTCTCTCTAGCTGACATTTTCCACATGTGCAGAAGCAGAGTTCAAAGATTATGCTGAAATCTACCACATCAATTTCTCTCTATCTGACATTTTCCAGATGTGCAGAAGCAGAGTTCCAGGATTGTGCTGAAAACCACAACATCAATTTCTCTCTAGCTGACTTTCACAGATGTGCAGAAGCAGAGGTCCAGTATTATGCTGAAATCTGCCTTGCAATTTCTCTCTAGCTGACTTTTCCAGATGTGCAGGAGTGTTCCAGGATTTTGCTGAAATCTACATCAATTTCTCTCTAGCTGAAATTTTCCAGATGTGCAGATGCAGATTTCCAGGTGTATGCTGAAACCTGCCTTACAATTTCTCTCTAGCTGACATTTTCCAGATGTGTAGAAGCAGAGTTCCACCTGTGTGCTGAAACCTGCCTTACAATTTCTGTCTAGCTGACTTTTCCAGATGTGCAGAGGATGAGTTCAAAGATTATGGTGAAATCTGCCACATCAATTTCTGTCTAGCTGACATTTGCCAGATGTGCAGAAGTAGAGTTCAAGGATTATGCTGAAATCTGCCTTGCAAGTTTTCTCAAGCTGACATTTTCCATATGTACAGAATCAGAGTTCCTGGTGTATGCTGAAATCTGCCTTGCAATTTCTCTCTAGCTGACTTTTCCAGATGTGCAGAAGCTGAGTTCAAAGATTATGGTGAAATATGCAAAATCAATTTCTCTCTAACTGACATTTTCCAGATGTGTAGAACCAGAGATCCAGGATTATGCTGAAATCTGCCTTGCAATTTGTCTCCAAGTGAAATTTTCCAGATGTGGAGAAGCAGAGTTCAAAGATTATGCTGAAATCTACCACATCAATTTCTCTCTAGCTGACATTTTCCAGATGTGCAGAAGCAGACTTCCAGGATTATGCTGAAATCTGCCTCTGCATTTTCTCTCTAGCTGACATTTTCCACATGTGCAGAAGCAGAGTTCCAAGATTATGCTGAAATCTGCCTTGCAATTTCTCTCTAGCTGACATTTGCCAGATGTGCAGAAGCAGAGTTCCAGGATTATTCTGAAATCTGCTTTGCAATTTTTCTCCAGGTGACATTTTCCAGATGTGCAGAAGCAGAGTTCAAACATGCTGAAATCTAACACATCAATTTCTCTCTTGCTGACATTTTCCAGAGTTGCAGAAGCAGAGTTCCAGGATTATGCTGAAATCAGCTTCTGCATTTTCTCTCTAGCTGACATTTTCCAGATGTGCAGAAGCAGAGTTCTAAGATTATACTGAAATCTACAACTTCAATTTCTCTCTAGCTGACATTTTCCAGATGTGCAGAAGCAGAGTTCTAAGATTATGCTGAAATCTACAACATCAATTTCTCTCTAGCTTACATTTTCCAGATGTGCAGAAGCAGAGTTCCATGATTATGCTGAAATCTGCCTCTGCATTTTCCCTCTAGCTGAGATTTTCCAGATGTGCAGAAGCAGAGTTCTAAGATTATGCTGAAATCTACAACATCAATTTCTCTCTAGCTGACATTTTCCAGATGTGAGGAAGCAGAGTTCCAGGATTATGCTGAAATCAACCTCTGCATTTTCTCTCTAGCTGATATTTTCCAGATGTGCAGAAGCAGAGTTCTAAGATTATGCTGAAATCTACAACATCAATTTCTCTCTAGCTGCCATTTTCCAGATGTGCAGAAGCAGAGTTCAAACATTATACTGAAATCTACCACTTCAATTTCTCTCTAGCTGACATTTTCCAGATGTGTAGAAGCAGAGTTCTAGGATTATTCTGAAATCTGCCTTGCAATTTTTCTCCAGGTGACATTTTCCAGATGTGCAGAAGCAGAGTTCAAACATTATGCTGAAATCTAACACGTCAATTTCTCTCTTGCTGACATTTTCCAGAGTTGCAGAAGAAGAGTTCCAGGGTTATGCTGAAATCTGCCTCTGCGTTTTTCCTCTAGCTGACATTTTCCAGATGTGAAAAAGCAGAGTTCAAAGATTATGCTGAAATCTACAACTTCAATTTCTCTCTAGCTTACATTTTCCAGATGTGCAGAAGCAGAGTTCCAGGATTATGCTGAAATCTGCCTCTGCATTTTCTCTCTAGCTGACATTTTCCACATGTGCAGAAGCAGAGTTCAAAGATTATGCTGAAATCTACCACATCAATTTCTCTCTAGCTGCCATTTTCCAGATGTGCAGAAGCAGAGTTCAAACATTATACTGAAATCTACCACTTCAATTTCTCTCTAGCTGACATTTTCCAGATGTGTAGAAGCAGAGTTCTAGGATTATTCTGAAATCTGCCTTGCAATTTTTCTCCAGGTGACATTTTCCAGATGTGCAGAAGCAGAGTTCAAACATTATGCTGAAATCTAACACGTCAATTTCTCTCTTGCTGACATTTTCCAGAGTTGCAGAAGAAGAGTTCCAGGGTTATGCTGAAATCTGCCTCTGCGTTTTTCCTCTAGCTGACATTTTCCAGATGTGAAAAAGCAGAGTTCAAAGATTATGCTGAAATCTACAACTTCAATTTCTCTCTAGCTTACATTTTCCAGATGTGCAGAAGCAGAGTTCCAGGATTATGCTGAAATCTGCCTCTGCATTTTCTCTCTAGCTGACATTTTCCACATGTGCAGAAGCAGAGTTCAAAGATTATGCTGAAATCTACCACATCAATTTCTCTCTATCTGACATTTTCCAGATGTGCAGAAGCAGAGTTCCAGGATTGTGCTGAAAACCACAACATCAATTTCTCTCTAGCTGACTTTCACAGATGTGCAGAAGCAGAGGTCCAGTATTATGCTGAAATCTGCCTTGCAATTTCTCTCTAGCTGACTTTTCCAGATGTGCAGGAGTGTTCCAGGATTATGCTGAAATCTACATCAATTTCTCTCTAGCTGAAATTTTCCAGATGTGCAGATGCAGATTTCCAGGTGTATGCTGAAACCTGCCTTACAATTTCTCTCTAGCTGACATTTTCCAGATGTGTAGAAGCAGAGTTCCACCTGTGTGCTGAAACCTGCCTTACAATTTCTGTCTAGCTGACTTTTCCAGATGTGCAGAGGATGAGTTCAAAGATTATGGTGAAATCTGCCACATCAATTTCTGTCTAGCTGACATTTGCCAGATGTGCAGAAGTAGAGTTCAAGGATTATGCTGAAATCTGCCTTGCAAGTTTTCTCAAGCTGACATTTTCCATATGTACAGAATCAGAGTTCCTGGTGTATGCTGAAATCTGCCTTGCAATTTCTCTCTAGCTGACTTTTCCAGATGTGCAGAAGCTGAGTTCAAAGATTATGGTGAAATATGCAAAATCAATTTCTCTCTAACTGACATTTTCCAGATGTGGAGAAGCAGAGTTCAAAGATTATGCTGAAATCTACCACATCAATTTCTCTCTAGCTGACATTTTCCAGATGTGCAGAAGCAGACTTCCAGGATTATGCTGAAATCTGCCTCTGCATTTTCTCTCTAGCTGACATTTTCCACATGTGCAGAAGCAGAGTTCCAAGATTATGCTGAAATCTGCCTTGCAATTTCTCTCTAGCTGACATTTGCCAGATGTGCAGAAGCAGAGTTCCAGGATTATTCTGAAATCTGCTTTGCAATTTTTCTCCAGGTGACATTTTCCAGATGTGCAGAAGCAGAGTTCAAACATGCTGAAATCTAACACATCAATTTCTCTCTTGCTGACATTTTCCAGAGTTGCAGAAGCAGAGTTCCAGGATTATGCTGAAATCAGCTTCTGCATTTTCTCTCTAGCTGACATTTTCCAGATGTGCAGAAGCAGAGTTCTAAGATTATACTGAAATCTACAACTTCAATTTCTCTCTAGCTTACATTTTCCAGATGTGCAGAAGCAGAGTTCCATGATTATGCTGAAATCTGCCTCTGCATTTTCCCTCTAGCTGACATTTTCCAGATGTGCAGAAGCAGAGTTCTAAGATTATGCTGAAATCTACCACATCAATTTCTCTCTAGCTGACAATTTCCAGATGTGCAGAAGCAGAGTTCCAGGATTATGCTGAAATATGCAACATCAATTTCTCTCTAACTGACATTTTCCAGATGTGTAGAACCAGAGATCCAGGATTATGCTGAAATCTGCCTTGCAATTTGTCTCCAAGTGAAATTTTCCAGATGTGGAGAAGCAGAGTTCAAAGATTATGCTGAAATCTACCACATCAATTTCTCTCTAGCTGACATTTTCCAGATGTGCAGAAGCAGACTTCCAGGATTATGCTGAAATCTGCCTCTGCATTTTCTCTCTAGCTGACATTTTCCACATGTGCAGAAGCAGAGTTCCAAGATTATGCTGAAATCTGCCTTGCAATTTCTCTCTAGCTGACATTTGCCAGATGTGCAGAAGCAGAGTTCCAGGATTATGCTGAAATCTGCTTTGCAATTTTTCTCCAGGTGACATTTTCCAGATGTGCAGAAGCAGAGTTCAAACATGCTGAAATCTAACACATCAATTTCTCTCTTGCTGACATTTTCCAGAGTTGCAGAAGCAGAGTTCCAGGATTATGCTGAAATCAGCTTCTGCATTTTCTCTCTAGCTGACGTTTTCCAGATGTGCAGACGCAGAGTTCTAAGATTATACTGAAATCTACAACTTCAATTTCTCTCTAGCTTACATTTTCCAGATGTGCAGAAGCAGAGTTCCATGATTATGCTGAAATCTACCTCTGCATTTTCCCTCTAGCTGACATTTTCCAGATGTGCAGAAGCAGAGTTCTAAGATTATGCTGAAATCTACAACATCAATTTCTTTCTAGCTGCCATTTTCCAGATGTGCAGAAGCAGAGTTCAAACATTATGCTGAAATCTAACACGTCAATTTCTCTCTTGCTGACATTTTCCAGAGTTGCAGAAGAAGAGTTCCAGGGTTATGCTGAAATCTGCCTCTGCGTTTTTCCTCTAGCTGACATTTTCCAGATGTGAAAAAGCAGAGTTCAAAGATTATGCTGAAATCTACAACCTCAATTTCTCTCTAGCTTACATTTTCCAGATGTGCAGAAGCAGAGTTCCAGGATTATGCTGAAATCTGCCTCTGCATTTTCTCTCTAGCTGACATTTTCCACATGTGCAGAAGCAGAGTTCAAAGATTATGCTGAAATCTACCACATCAATTTCTCTCTATCTGACATTTTCCAGATGTGCAGAAGCAGAGTTCCAGGATTGTGCTGAAAACCACAACATCAATTTCTCTCTAGCTGACTTTTCCAGATGTGCAGGAGTGTTCCAGGATTATGCTGAAATCTACATCAATTTCTCTCTAGCTGACATTTTCCAGATGTGCAGATGCAGATTTCCAGGTGTTTGCTGAAACCTGCCTTACAATTTCTCTCTAGCTGACATTTTCCAGATGTGTAGAAGCAGAGTTCCAGCTGTGTGCTGAAATCTGCCTTACAATTTCTCTCTAGCTGACTTTTCCAGATGTGCAGAAGATGAGTTCAAAGATTATGGTGAAATCTGCCACATCAATTTCTGTCTAGCTGACATTTGCCAGATGTGCAGAAGTAGAGTTCAAGGATTATGCTGAAATCTGCCTTGCAAGTTTTCTCAAGCTGACATTTTCCATATGTACAGAATCAGAGTTCCTGGTGTATGCTGAAATCTGCCTTGCAATTTCTCTCTTGCTGACTTTTCCAGATGTGCAGAAGCAGAGTTCCAGGATTATGCTGAAATCTGCCTCTGCATTTTCCCTCTAGCTTACATTTTCCAGATGTGCAGAAGCTGAGTTCAAAGATTATGGTGAAATCTACCACATCAATTTCTCTCTAGCTGACATTTTCCAGATGTGCAGAAGCTGAGTTCAAAGATTATGGTGAAATCTACACATCAATTTCTCTCTAGCTGACATTTTCCAGATGTGCGGAAGCAGAGTTCTAAGATTATGCTGAAATCTACAACATCAATTTTTCTCTAGCTGACATTTTCCAGATGTGCGGAAGCAGAGTTCCATGATTATGCTGAAATCTGCCTCTGCATTTTCCCTCTAGCTGACATTTTCCAGATGTGAGGAAGCAGAGTTCCAGGATTATGCTGAAATCAGCCTCTGCATTTTCTCTCCAGGTGACATTTTCCAGATGTGTAGAAGCAGAGTTCAAACATTATGCTGAAATCTAACACATCAATTTCTCTCTTGCTGACATTTTCCAGAGTTGCAGAAGCAGAGTTCCAGGGTTATGCTGAAATCAGCCTCTGCATTTTCTCTCTAGCTGACATTTTCCAGATGTGCAGAAGCAGAGTTCAAAGATTATGCTGAAATCTACCACATCAATTTCTCTCTATCTGACATTTTCCAGATGTGCAGAAGCAGAGTTCCAGGATTGTGCTGAAAACCACAACATCAATTTCTCTCTAGCTGACTTTCCCAGATGTGCAGAAGCAGAGGTCCAGTATTATGCTGAAATCTGCCTCTGCAGTTTCCCTCTAGCTGCCATTTTCCAGATGTGCAGAAGCAGAGTTCCAGTATTATGCTGAAATATACGTCAATTTCTCTCTAACTGACATTTTCCAGTTGTATAGAACCAGAGATCCAGGATTATGCTGAAATCTGCCTTGCAATTTGTCTCCAAGTGAAATTTTCCAGATGTGGAGAAGCAGAGTTCCAGGATTATGCTGAAATCTGCCTCTGCATTTTCCCTCTAGCTGACATTTTCCAGATGTGCAGAACCAGAGTTCCAGGATTATGCTGAAATCTGCCTCTGCATTTTCCCTCTAGCTGACATTTTCCAGATGTGCAGAAGCTGAGTTCAAAGATTATGGTGAAATCTACCACATCAATTTCTCTGTAGCTGACATTTTCCAGATGTGCAGAAGCTGAGTTCAAAGATTATGGTGAAATCTACCACATCAATTTCACTCTAGCTGACATTTTCCAGATGTGCAGAAGCAGAGTTCCAGGATTATGCTGAAATCTGCCTTGCAATTTGTCTCCAAGTGAAATTTTCCAGATGTGGAGAAGCAGAGTTCAAAGATTATGCTGAAATCTACCACATCAATTTCTCTCTAGCTGACATTTTCCAGATGTGCAGAAGCAGACTTCCAGGATTATGCTGAAATCTGCCTCTGCATTTTCTCTCTAGCTGACATTTTCCACATGTGCAGAAGCAGAGTTCCAAGATTATGCTGAAATCTGCCTTGCAATTTCTCTCTAGCTGACATTTGCCAGATGTGCAGAAGCAGAGTTCCAGGATTATTCTGAAATCTGCCTTGCAATTTTTCTCCAGGTGACATTTTCCAGATGTGCAGAAGCAGAGTTCAAACATGCTGAAATCTAACACATCAATTTCTCTCTTGCTGACATTTTCCAGAGTTGCAGAAGCAGAGTTCCAGGATTATGCTGAAATCAGCTTCTGCATTTTCTCTCTAGCTGACATTTTCCAGATGTGCAGAAGCAGAGTTCTAAGATTATACTGAAATCTACAACTTCAATTTCTCTCTAGCTGACATTTTCCAGATGTGCAGAAGCAGAGTTCTAAGATTATGCTGAAATCTACAACATCAATTTCTCTCTAGCTTACATTTTCCAGATGTGCAGAAGCAGAGTTCCATGATTATGCTGAAATCTGCCTCTGCATTTTCCCTCTAGCTGAGATTTTCCAGATGTGCAGAAGCAGAGTTCTAAGATTATGCTGAAATCTACAACATCAATTTCTCTCTAGCTGACATTTTCCAGATGTGAGGAAGCAGAGTTCCAGGATTATGCTGAAATCAGCCTCTGCATTTTCTCTCTAGCTGATATTTTCCAGATGTGCAGAAGCAGAGTTCTAAGATTATGCTGAAATCTACAACATCAATTTCTCTCTAGCTGCCATTTTCCAGATGTGCAGAAGCAGAGTTCAAACATTATACTGAAATCTACCACTTCAATTTCTCTCTAGCTCACATTTGCCAGATGTGCAGAAGCAGAGTTCTAGGATTATTCTGAAATCTGCCTTGCAATTTTTCTCCAGGTGACATTTTCCAGATGTGCAGAAGCAGAGTTCAAACATTATGCTGAAATCTAACACGTCAATTTCTCTCTTGCTGACATTTTCCAGAGTTGCAGAAGAAGAGTTCCAGGGTTATGCTGAAATCTGCCTCTGCGTTTTTCCTCTAGCTGACATTTTCCAGATGTGAAAAAGCAGAGTTCAAAGATTATGCTGAAATCTACAACTTCAATTTCTCTCTAGCTTACATTTTCCAGATGTGCAGAAGCAGAGTTCCAGGATTATGCTGAAATCTGCCTCTGCATTTTCTCTCTAGCTGACATTTTCCACATGTGCAGAAGCAGAGTTCAAAGATTATGCTGAAATCTACCACATCAATTTCTCTCTATCTGACATTTTCCAGATGTGCAGAAGCAGAGTTCCAGGATTGTGCTGAAAACCACAACATCAATTTCTCTCTAGCTGACTTTCACAGATGTGCAGAAGCAGAGGTCCAGTATTATGCTGAAATCTGCCTTGCAATTTCTCTCTAGCTGACTTTTCCAGATGTGCAGGAGTGTTCCAGGATTTTGCTGAAATCTACATCAATTTCTCTCTAGCTGAAATTTTCCAGATGTGCAGATGCAGATTTCCAGGTGTATGCTGAAACCTGCCTTACAATTTCTCTCTAGCTGACATTTTCCAGATGTGTAGAAGCAGAGTTCCACCTGTGTGCTGAAACCTGCCTTACAATTTCTGTCTAGCTGACTTTTCCAGATGTGCAGAGGATGAGTTCAAAGATTATGGTGAAATCTGCCACATCAATTTCTGTCTAGCTGACATTTGCCAGATGTGCAGAAGTAGAGTTCAAGGATTATGCTGAAATCTGCCTTGCAAGTTTTCTCAAGCTGACATTTTCCATATGTACAGAATCAGAGTTCCTGGTGTATGCTGAAATCTGCCTTGCAATTTCTCTCTAGCTGACTTTTCCAGATGTGCAGAAGCTGAGTTCAAAGATTATGGTGAAATATGCAAAATCAATTTCTCTCTAACTGACATTTTCCAGATGTGTAGAACCAGAGATCCAGGATTATGCTGAAATCTGCCTTGCAATTTGTCTCCAAGTGAAATTTTCCAGATGTGGAGAAGCAGAGTTCAAAGATTATGCTGAAATCTACCACATCAATTTCTCTCTAGCTGACATTTTCCAGATGTGCAGAAGCAGACTTCCAGGATTATGCTGAAATCTGCCTCTGCATTTTCTCTCTAGCTGACATTTTCCACATGTGCAGAAGCAGAGTTCCAAGATTATGCTGAAATCTGCCTTGCAATTTCTCTCTAGCTGACATTTGCCAGATGTGCAGAAGCAGAGTTCCAGGATTATTCTGAAATCTGCTTTGCAATTTTTCTCCAGGTGACATTTTCCAGATGTGCAGAAGCAGAGTTCAAACATGCTGAAATCTAACACATCAATTTCTCTCTTGCTGACATTTTCCAGAGTTGCAGAAGCAGAGTTCCAGGATTATGCTGAAATCAGCTTCTGCATTTTCTCTCTAGCTGACATTTTCCAGATGTGCAGAAGCAGAGTTCTAAGATTATACTGAAATCTACAACTTCAATTTCTCTCTAGCTGACATTTTCCAGATGTGCAGAAGCAGAGTTCTAAGATTATGCTGAAATCTACAACATCAATTTCTCTCTAGCTTACATTTTCCAGATGTGCAGAAGCAGAGTTCCATGATTATGCTGAAATCTGCCTCTGCATTTTCCCTCTAGCTGAGATTTTCCAGATGTGCAGAAGCAGAGTTCTAAGATTATGCTGAAATCTACAACATCAATTTCTCTCTAGCTGACATTTTCCAGATGTGAGGAAGCAGAGTTCCAGGATTATGCTGAAATCAACCTCTGCATTTTCTCTCTAGCTGATATTTTCCAGATGTGCAGAAGCAGAGTTCTAAGATTATGCTGAAATCTACAACATCAATTTCTCTCTAGCTGCCATTTTCCAGATGTGCAGAAGCAGAGTTCAAACATTATACTGAAATCTACCACTTCAATTTCTCTCTAGCTGACATTTTCCAGATGTGTAGAAGCAGAGTTCTAGGATTATTCTGAAATCTGCCTTGCAATTTTTCTCCAGGTGACATTTTCCAGATGTGCAGAAGCAGAGTTCAAACATTATGCTGAAATCTAACACGTCAATTTCTCTCTTGCTGACATTTTCCAGAGTTGCAGAAGAAGAGTTCCAGGGTTATGCTGAAATCTGCCTCTGCGTTTTTCCTCTAGCTGACATTTTCCAGATGTGAAAAAGCAGAGTTCAAAGATTATGCTGAAATCTACAACTTCAATTTCTCTCTAGCTTACATTTTCCAGATGTGCAGAAGCAGAGTTCCAGGATTATGCTGAAATCTGCCTCTGCATTTTCTCTCTAGCTGACATTTTCCACATGTGCAGAAGCAGAGTTCAAAGATTATGCTGAAATCTACCACATCAATTTCTCTCTATCTGACATTTTCCAGATGTGCAGAAGCAGAGTTCCAGGATTGTGCTGAAAACCACAACATCAATTTCTCTCTAGCTGACTTTCACAGATGTGCAGAAGCAGAGGTCCAGTATTATGCTGAAATCTGCCTTGCAATTTCTCTCTAGCTGACTTTTCCAGATGTGCAGGAGTGTTCCAGGATTATGCTGAAATCTACATCAATTTCTCTCTAGCTGAAATTTTCCAGATGTGCAGATGCAGATTTCCAGGTGTATGCTGAAACCTGCCTTACAATTTCTCTCTAGCTGACATTTTCCAGATGTGTAGAAGCAGAGTTCCACCTGTGTGCTGAAACCTGCCTTACAATTTCTGTCTAGCTGACTTTTCCAGATGTGCAGAGGATGAGTTCAAAGATTATGGTGAAATCTGCCACATCAATTTCTGTCTAGCTGACATTTGCCAGATGTGCAGAAGTAGAGTTCAAGGATTATGCTGAAATCTGCCTTGCAAGTTTTCTCAAGCTGACATTTTCCATATGTACAGAATCAGAGTTCCTGGTGTATGCTGAAATCTGCCTTGCAATTTCTCTCTAGCTGACTTTTCCAGATGTGCAGAAGCTGAGTTCAAAGATTATGGTGAAATATGCAAAATCAATTTCTCTCTAACTGACATTTTCCAGATGTGTAGAACCAGAGATCCAGGATTATGCTGAAATCTGCCTTGCAATTTGTCTCCAAGTGAAATTTTCCAGATGTGGAGAAGCAGAGTTCAAAGATTATGCTGAAATCTACCACATCAATTTCTCTCTAGCTGACATTTTCCAGATGTGCAGAAGCAGACTTCCAGGATTATGCTGAAATCTGCCTCTGCATTTTCTCTCTAGCTGACATTTTCCACATGTGCAGAAGCAGAGTTCCAAGATTATGCTGAAATCTGCCTTGCAATTTCTCTCTAGCTGACATTTGCCAGATGTGCAGAAGCAGAGTTCCAGGATTATTCTGAAATCTGCTTTGCAATTTTTCTCCAGGTGACATTTTCCAGATGTGCAGAAGCAGAGTTCAAACATGCTGAAATCTAACACATCAATTTCTCTCTTGCTGACATTTTCCAGAGTTGCAGAAGCAGAGTTCCAGGATTATGCTGAAATCAGCTTCTGCATTTTCTCTCTAGCTGACATTTTCCAGATGTGCAGAAGCAGAGTTCTAAGATTATACTGAAATCTACAACTTCAATTTCTCTCTAGCTTACATTTTCCAGATGTGCAGAAGCAGAGTTCCATGATTATGCTGAAATCTGCCTCTGCATTTTCCCTCTAGCTGACATTTTCCAGATGTGCAGAAGCAGAGTTCTAAGATTATGCTGAAATCTACCACATCAATTTCTCTCTAGCTGACAATTTCCAGATGTGCAGAAGCAGAGTTCCAGGATTATGCTGAAATATGCAACATCAATTTCTCTCTAACTGACATTTTCCAGATGTGTAGAACCAGAGATCCAGGATTATGCTGAAATCTGCCTTGCAATTTGTCTCCAAGTGAAATTTTCCAGATGTGGAGAAGCAGAGTTCAAAGATTATGCTGAAATCTACCACATCAATTTCTCTCTAGCTGACATTTTCCAGATGTGCAGAAGCAGAGTTCCACCTGTGTGCTGAAACCTGCCTTACAATTTCTGTCTAGCTGACTTTTCCAGATGTGCAGAGGATGAGTTCAAAGATTATGGTGAAATCTGCCACATCAATTTCTGTCTAGCTGACATTTGCCAGATGTGCAGAAGTAGAGTTCAAGGATTATGCTGAAATCTGCCTTGCAAGTTTTCTCAAGCTGACATTTTCCATATGTACAGAATCAGAGTTCCTGGTGTATGCTGAAATCTGCCTTGCAATTTCTCTCTAGCTGACTTTTCCAGATGTGCAGAAGCTGAGTTCAAAGATTATGGTGAAATATGCAAAATCAATTTCTCTCTAACTGACATTTTCCAGATGTGTAGAACCAGAGATCCAGGATTATGCTGAAATCTGCCTTGCAAATTGTCTCCAAGTGAAATTTTCCAGATGTGGAGAAGCAGAGTTCAAAGATTATGCTGAAATCTACCACATCAATTTCTCTCTAGCTGACATTTTCCAGATGTGCAGAAGCAGACTTCCAGGATTATGCTGAAATCTGCCTCTGCATTTTCTCTCTAGCTGACATTTTCCACATGTGCAGAAGCAGAGTTCCAAGATTATGCTGAAATCTGCCTTGCAATTTCTCTCTAGCTGACATTTGCCAGATGTGCAGAAGCAGAGTTCCAGGATTATTCTGAAATCTGCTTTGCAATTTTTCTCCAGGTGACATTTTCCAGATGTGCAGAAGCAGAGTTCAAACATGCTGAAATCTAACACATCAATTTCTCTCTTGCTGACATTTTCCAGAGTTGCAGAAGCAGAGTTCCAGGATTATGCTGAAATCAGCTTCTGCATTTTCTCTCTAGCTGACATTTTCCAGATGTGCAGAAGCAGAGTTCTAAGATTATACTGAAATCTACAACTTCAATTTCTCTC